>CM019823.1:74465474-75065474 GCA_009763385.1 Coix lacryma-jobi var. lacryma-jobi
AGGGAGAAGAGCTCGAGGAGAGAGCTAGAGTTGAGCCAGCAGGCTCCTAGGGCGAGACCTCGGAGAGAGCGTGCCCGAAGGGTCCTGCTTTTGCAGGTAACGGACACGTGGCGGGGCTTGTTGAGCGCTGTCCCACAGCAGGTAGAGTGTCGCTAGTGAGCCGCTTCTTCCCAGCGGGAACCACGGTTTCCTGTGCGTGGGAGGCTATCCCCCTAGACAGGTTGGTTTTACACGGGACCGTTCTTTTGAGAGCGGCCCAACACTGGTTTCGTCTTATCCTTCGAACCCAGTGTTGGACAGTATGTTCCACCATATGTCTTTTTATTTGATGTAGAGAAGCGTTTGAGGAGGCATTGGCTTGTGGATTCCGGTTGCTCGAGGCACAGACCGGAAAGCCAAATGGTTCTCCAGCCATAGTCGTGCCGGAAAGGATAAGTACATAACCTTCGGCGACAAAGGTATAGGGCAAGGAATTGTCCGTTGGTGCAGTGCGGTAATGAGCACTTGTGTGCGCGAGGTGCCCTTGTTATAACCTGCCTTTTAATTGCTTTCTGTTTCGCAAACTGTTTCGTGAAGGACTATGAGATCGTTTCAAACCGAACATAGCCGGACTTAGATCCTCGGGGATTTGCATGGATGATTTCACCCTTGGGAATGTCTTTCGCCGCGCGAATTCTCAAAGTCGTTGGATATTCTACGGTGATTTTGGCTAGTCATCTTCTTCTGATCTTTGGAGTGGCATAGGAGGCTCGGTCACCGAGTGACTTGCTGAAGATTAAGCTCACTTGGCTTAATCCGAGGATGCCCAAGCTTTCGTTGGAGAAGGATCTAGTTGCCATGATTGCCGGCATGGAAAGATGGTTCGATGCTCCCCACCATCCTTTAGACAAGGTTAGGACCTAGAACCCGGAGAGCTGTGCATTATGGACCCGTTGGTCCGGGCCGGTTTGTTGAGTCGGTTGGGTGGGAAGTGGGATGTGTTGTCTTGTTGACGACTTTCGAGGTATGTGGGTCTTTCTTAGTGAGAAGTCCCGAGAATTTCTCCTTCGCTGCGATCGATTTTGCGTCTTCAGAACAGTTCCCTTGAACTCGATGGCGAGCGATAGAAAGTGATAATGGTTCCGAGTTTAAAAATTCGGATTTTGAGAAGTTTTGTAAATGCCTTGGTTTGGAGCATCAGTTTTCTTCTCCCTATACACCACCCCAAAATGGTGTTGTAGAGAGGAAGAATCGGACCCTTGTTGAGAGAGGCCAGGACGATGCTTGATGAGCATTAGGACTCCTAGGCGCTATTGGGCCGAAGCTCATGAACACTGCATGCTATATTTCGAATCGCATTTTTCTGAGAGTGTTTTTTGAAGAAGACCTCTATGAGTTGCGTTTTGGTCGCCAGCCCAAGGTGAGGTTATTTTAGAGTCTTTGGTTGCCACTGTTTTATATTGAAAAAAGGCAACCTAGACAAGTTTGAGTCTCGTTCTTCTGACGGTGTGTTTTTGGGTTATGGCACTCACACTCGAGCTTATCGTGTACTTAACCTTGACACTAACCGAGTCATGGAGACATATCAGATGTCACCTTCGACGAGACTCTTGTTCTTCTCCTTCTTCTCGTTTTGAGCGTGCAGGTGATCACGAGGTTGGAGAGCCTCTTTTCGATGACGAGGAAGAGGGTGCTGAAGGTATAGATGATCCAGCACCCCCTCCGCCTGCCGCGCGCCGGGAGCGGCTTCGACGACGACCCGTGGCCCCGAGACGTCCTTCTTCCTGGGGGCCGTGGGATCCACCTCGCGCGGTACCCTTTTGTACCCGGGGTGGAACCAGCTACTGTTGAGGGGGAGGTTACTTCTTCCCGGGAGGCGCCACGACACATCCAGCGCCAGCACCCCCCTGAACAGATGATCGGAGACATCGACGAGCGAGTTACTCGCTCTAGGTCACAGCACATCTCGCACTTTGCTCATTCTGCTTTGTTGCGTCTTTTGAGCCCCGAGATGTTGGACACGCATTGACGGATCCGGATTGGGTCAATGCCATGCATGAGAGCTAGAGAACTTGAGCGAAATCGGGTTTGGGTTCTAGTGCCACCACCTCCTGACTGTAAACCTATTGGGACAAAATGGGTATTTAAAAACAAGCAAGGAGAGGAGGGCCACATTGTGAGAAACAAGGCCCGGCTTGTAGCGAAGGGTTATAGTCAGAAGGAGGGGATAGATTATGAGGAGACCTTCGCTCCTGTAGCTCGTTTGGAGGCTATTAGGATACTCTTGGCTTATGCTGCATCCATGGGTTTCAACTTTTTCAAATGGATGTCAAGAGTGCCTTCTTAAACGGCTATATTGAGGAGGAGGTCTATGTCCAGCAACCCCCCGGTTTTGAAAATCCCAAGTTTCCAAACCATGTCTTTAAACTCCACAAGCTTTGTATGGTTTGAAACAAGCCCCTAGAGCCTGGTATGAGAGATTAAAAACCTTTTTGCTAGCTAAGGGTTTTAAAATGGGACGTGTAGATAAAACGCTTTTTCTCCTCAAGCAAGGCAAAGATACTCTCTTGGTCCAAATTTACGTGGATGATATCATTTCGGTGGTTTCTTCTCACGCTTTGGTTGCCAAGTTTGCAGATACTATGAGCAGGGAGTTCGAGATGAGCATGATGGGCGAGCTGACTTTCTTTCTCGGGTTGCAAATTAAGCAATCCCGAGAGGGGACGTTTGTGCACCAGGGCAAGTACACAAGGACTTGCTGAAGCGGTTCGACATGGGTGAGGCTAAGCCTCTTCCGACGCCCATGTCGACGACGACTGCCCTGGATGCCGACACGGATGGAGAAGCAGTGGACCAGAAGGAGTACCGCAGGCATGATTGGATCGCTGCTCTACCTGACGGCGACACGGCCGGACATTCAGTTCGCCGTGTGCTTGTGCGCGCGCTTTCAGGCTCGCCACGCATTTCTCACCGTCAGGCGGTGAAGCGCATCTTCAGGTACCTTCGTTTCACGCCCGAGCTCGGGATTTGGTATTCTGCTTCCTCCACCCTCTCGCTTTGTGGTTTTTCTGATGCTGATTTTGCTGGTTGTCGCATTGAGCGCAAGTCCACTTCTGGGACTTGCCAGTTTATTGGATCTTCTCTGGTGTCGTGGTCTTCTCGCAAGCAGTCTAGTGTCGCTCAGTCTACCACGGAGGCTGAATATGTTGCTGCGGCTAGCTGCTGTTCCCAGTTACTCTGGATGATGGCCACTTTGCGTGATTTTGGTTTGAGCTTTACTCGAGTTCCTTTGCTTTGTGACAGCACGAGTGCCATTAGCGTTGCTAAGAACCCTGTGCTTCACTCGAAAACCAAACACATTGATGTGCGCTTTCATTTCTTGCGAGACCACCAGGAGAAGGGTGATATCGACCTTCGCCATGTCGATACTCATCACCAATTGGCTGATATTTTCACCAAGCCTTTAGACGAATCAACCTTTAATAGGTTGAGGGGTGAGCTTGGTGTGTGTTTCCCCTTTTAGATGGGGGAAGCATTTTGAGATGTACAGACTGACTCTTTTATTTTGAGGCTCTTTTCTTTTGAGTTTCTTGAGTCTCTCCTTTTGGTATCTTCTTTCGTTCAGTTTTGTGTCGGGCATACGCATTTACATTCTGAGCTTCATGTCTATATTCACTAGAATGTAATTATGCTCTTGTTAGTATTGCTCCGATACTTATGATGATGCTTGTAGCTTATGCTCTTTCTGATCACTGTTACATGTTATGAGCGAGCTATTTTTTGGAATGGTGAATTATGCCTAATGTATATAAATCTGAAAATGTTCACCATTGAGATATGCAACTAGCATGTGTAGGGTGTGTTGAGTCCATTCCTGCTTTTCATATATGCTAGGTTGCTATGTCTCTAGTTCTGAGTCATTCACTTGCTTGGTTGTTCATAACTTGCTTAAAATCTGAACCAAGTATTGTTGAATTGAAAAGATCAAGATGGGATTGCTTGTCAACACCTCATGGTATTGAGACTGTTTCTCATTGCACTTTGAGTTAAACTTGAGCCATGTAGTGTATGACCGAAACCGTTGCTTTAAGCTTCTGATTGCTTCGGCATAGGCTTCGCACGGTTGAAAAGTTAGGCGATGACAAGCTTTCAACCTCTCGCAATCACATGCTAAAAATGAACTTGTGAATTCTTTTACCGCTGCAACTCCGATATGAATTTGAAATCACAAGTATATGCTTCATTCCTATGCATGATGATTGAACTTTGCTAGGGGTAGTTCACCTTGTATATATGCTTAGCACTTGTTTGGATTCCTTCTATACATGTCTAGTGCTATTTTGATGGTGACTATCCTTTTGGCTTAAAACTGCTCACATGCTCATATGCTTCATATTTCGTATAAGTGATCAGTTTGAGCCTTTGCTATTTGAGTGCTTAATTGAGATGTTGGAGCTATACTGATTAGAGCATCTTTGCACTCTTTTGACTATATACTTGAAGCTCCTAACTTGCATTTTGACTTCATATGCATTGTGGAAGGAGATCTTGTGTTCAGGGGGAGTTTATGTGAAGAGAGTTGCTTCTCCGATACCTTTTGGCCTTGATAAGTGCATTTTCAACTAGGGGGAGAAATTTACGCAAATCATATGCCCTGAAAATCTTTTGTCCTAGTTGCTTGCATTTGTCGAGGGGGAGTTTGCTAGTTGTGTTGAGCCGTTGCCTCTGTCTTGAGGGACTAGCAAACGTTCCTAGCTTCTCATGAGCTTTCATAAGCTTTTTCATTTGGCTTTCAATTGGTATCGTCTGGTGTGCTTTCCCATTTGGTTTGGGTTGATTTTCAATTGGTTCGGAGTGATTTTCTTGCTAGTTGTGTTGAGCCTCTGTGCCTCTATCTTGAGGGACTAGCATTTTGCTTCTGTTGTCCTCCGATCTTCAATTGCTATCTGCTAGCGGTGTTGAGCCTGTTCTACCTCTTCTTGAGGGCTAGCTTTGCTTTGCTTGGTTGCGTCAAGCCGTTGCCCATGTCTTTGGGGACCAAGTTTTTGCTTCATCCACTTGACCTTCTTCGGCTTTTGTTAAGGCTTCTGGGTCATTTGGTTGGGTTTTCTCTTCCCACTCCTTCCTACCTCCTTCTTCTTATTCATGATTTGTTGTGGAGTTGACAATGCACTCATCAAGGGGGAGATTGCGGATACATGGGTGTATGCCGAGTCTCTGTGTGATGAGTGATTGTCAATGGAGATGATGCGCATGTTCTTTGGCTTGTGTTGTGCAGGTGTCGAGCACGGAGACAGTGATCGATGGCGGGTGAAGGTCAAGTTGCGACGTGCCGTGCCGACGGACCGGGCGCGATGAAGGATGGGCGTGCCGTGCGGCGGACGTGCCATGCCGATGTATCGGACGGTGAAGGGCGGACGTGGACTTGGACTGATGGACTGGAGGCCGGAGGATCAGCTGTGGTGGCTGGCAGCCTGCGACAGCGACAGGCGGAGAAGTGCGATCATGTCGGTGGAAGGGGTGCACAGGCGGTGCATCCCCTCTACGACGCCGGTTTGTTGGTAGAGCCCGGGAAAAACCAACGGTGGACGGTTTCCAGGTTTGGGCCTCAAAACCTGGGTGCTGGGTTTCCAGGTTGAGCCACAAAACCTGGGCGCGACGGTTTCCAGGTTGAGCCTCAAAACCTGGGCGTGGGCCGGTTTCCGAGTTTGGGCCTCAAAACTCGGGCGCGGACGGTTTCCGAGTTTGGCCACAAAACTCGGGCTGGAGGCTGGTTTCCCGGTTTGGGCCTCAAAACCGGGGGCTGATGGAAAAGGCTGGTTTCCCGGTTTGGGCCGCAAAACCGGGGGTGCAGAGTGGTGGCGGCACGTGGCGGCGATCTGAAGGTTGCGTGGAGGCGACGCGGAAGACCGTGCGGGCGTGGCCGTCGGATCTACCTACGACCAGCGGGTGGACTAGAATAGCCTTAGGGTTAGGCTGGTCCGCTCTGTAATTAGAGTAGAGAGGGGTAGAGTAGGAAATAGACTTAGGCTAGGTTAGTATAAGTAGTCTAGGGGAGACACCCTCCTCCCGATCTCAATCTCAGTTAGCGCAGTCATTTGCTTCCTAGCACCTAGGGTTTCCACTCTCCCATCCCCTGCTCTAGCTAGTTGAGATCCGCAGAGAGACTCCACTCTGTGTACTGTTGATTTGAGGAAGTGAGGCCGTATCCTCACTTTGGAGCACAGATCGATGGCTTGATTTGCGTCCTTAATTCGAGTTCGTGGCTGTGATTCGCGTTTTCTTTGTGTTCTTCGCGGAATCCTTTTTCTCCACGATTTTCCCGTCGCTTGATCTCTTTGCTCGGTTCATCTTTTGCAAAACCGTTTGAACCAAGTTGTTCTAGATCGTGAGGCTCTCCTTTCCACCGAAGGAATTAAACACTAACCTCACGGTCTAGGAGATCGATCGATTTTCGTTTTGGATTGCGTTCTTGCCTCCATGCCCCGAAATTTCTTGATTCACCGATTTGGAGTTAGGTTCGAGCCATGATCTCTTAGAGATAGCTCACTAACATCCTTGTGACCCCTCAGATCGAATCCTAGGCCTAGAGCTTTTGATTTAGAGGAGATCGGGTTGAATCATCAAAGAACTGCGCTGTTTTCGGGAGCATCGGACGCTATCACGGGAGCATCGGACGCTAGGGTCCCTAGCATCGGACGCTCCGGTGACGCGTGTCACGATTTCGGCGTTTTAGTTTCCATCGGACGCTAGGCATCGGACGCGTCCGTTGTCCATCGGACGCGCCGGAGCCTTTGCATCGGACGCTGGGTGATTACTGTTCACAGCGTCCGATGGTGGAACAGTAAGGTTCCAGAACCGCCCAGTCTGCATCGGACGCTTCCGGTGGTCTGGCATCGGACGCAGGCCAGCGTCCGATGCGACTGGTTTCGCACGGTTTCGTCCGCGGTTCGCTCGTTCGTTGTCGGAATTGATTTCCGTCTTTTGCGTTGGCTTTCTAGAGTTGTCTAGTGTCTCGCTGTGCTTCTAGGAAGCATCCACCCTACATATAGGGTCGTGGACATTAGCAAGCTCTAGGGTTCGCTCTTGGGGTCGATTTTGGGACAGTGGCATCTAGTTTCCGTAAGGAAATTTTGAAGCTCCCATTCACCCCCCCCCCTCTGGTCGCTTTCGGTTAGCTTCTCGGTCCTTCAACAGGAGCTCGCATCCGACCGTAGAGTCGACGAGTTCGTCGATGCGGGGTAAGGCAAAGGAGTCTTTAGGGCAGTGTTTGTTAAGATCGGTATAATCAACGCACATTCTCCATTCTTTATTCTTCTTTTGAACTAGAACCGGGTTGGCAAGCCATTCCGGATGATACACTTCTTTTATAAATCCGGCTGCTAAGAGCCGGGTGATTTCTACCCTAATAGCCTCCTTCTTGTCGCGAGCGAACCGTCGTAGCTTCTGCTTGATTGGCTTGGCGGTCTTCGAAACGTCCAAGGAGTGCTCGACCAGCTCCCGAGGTACGCCGGGCATGTCCGCTGGTTTCCTCGCGAAGACGCTTACGTTGTCCCTCAAGAAGCTGACGAGCGCGTTTTCCTATTTGGGGTCAAGATCGACCCCAATGCATGTCGTCTTGCTAGAATCTCCTTCGACCAGCTCCACCTCCTTGAAGTCCTTGCTCCTGATTGCCGCACGTTTAGCTTCCTTGACTGGGATAGACTGCTCCTCCGGAGCCACTCTCACCGCATCTACGTGGGTTTCTTCCATGCGGATTGACGGGTCGTGGGCTTGAGCAGTTGCAAAACTTTCCTTCTCGCACTCGTAAGCCATGGAGATGCTTCCCCTTATGCTTAAAACGCCGTTCTCAGATGGCATCTTTAGCAGGAGGTAGGTGTAGTGCGGCATCGCCATAAACTTTGAGAGGGCGGGACAGCCTAAAAGTGCGTGATAGGAGCCTCCAAAATCTGCCATGATAAAGTTGATGTAGCAGATGCGATGGCGCTCCTTCGTACCGAACTGGACTGGCAAGGTGATTTGACCCAAAGGCTGGGAAGCTTGGGACGGTAGGATCCCCCAGAAAGGGGCGTCGTATGGCTCCAGGTCGCCTATCTTGATACCGAGCTCTGGTAGCGCGTGCTTGAATAATATGTCGAGGGCGCTGCCACCGTCGACTAACACCTTCTCAAATCGTACTCCACCAATAATCGGGTCAACGACGAGTGGGAAACGACCAGGTTCAGGAAACCGGGCCCATTGATCAGCTCGGCTGAACGAAATCTCTTGGTGTGACCAGGCTAAGTAATTGGGATCTGATATCCTTTCCTCGACTCGGTCGACGGAGTAAACTGCGCGCTCCATTAGCTTGCGAATTCTCTTGTCGGCTAAGATTGCCTTTCCGCCGAATATGGTTCGTACGGACTTTTCGGCTTCTCTGAAGCCTCCGTGTTTCGGGTTCCTTCCTAGGTCCTGGTCATCTTCATTATCTCCTTGAGGGCCTTTTCCTTCACGTCGTGTCGGGGGTCCGTCCTCAGCGTCGGGGCGCTGTTTCTTGGAGCCATTGCGGAATATGGCTTTAAACCCCCTGCATTCCTCCATCGTGTGTCCTACGCCGGGATGCGCCGGACAATCTTGCTTCAGGATCTTGGAGTAGGCTGAATCATAATTGCGCTTGCCTCCCGCCTTGGTGTTATTAACCTCATTGCCCGGAGTTCGACCAGGATTTGGTTGTCTTCTTCTTTCGTCGCGGTTGTCGTACCTTCGGTTACGGCGGCGGTTATCCCTAAACCGTTCTCGGTGATCATCATAGGCTTCGTCATGTCGGTCGCCGTGATAGTCATTTCGATGGCGGTCGTCGTGCCAAGGCCTCGGGTCCCGGCGATCGTCCGCGAGCCGCGTATTATATTCTTCTGCCCGAGCCCAGCTCTGGTCTATATTAAGGAGTTCTTCGACCGTTCTTGGTTCTTTACGTAGCAGCTTGTTCCTCAGCCCTTCATGATGGTGTAATCCCCTAATAAAAACTGAGATGGACTCATCATCCGTGACGTTAGCTACCCGAATCCGGGCGTCAGAGAATCGGCGGATGTAATCTCGCAGTAGTTCACCAAGGCGGTCTTTGACGCGTTCGAGGTCGTATTTGCTGGCAGGCTGTTGACAGGTAGCCTTAAAGTTGGATATGAACGCCTTTTTTAGGTCGGACCAACTGTCGATGGAGTCAGAAGGTAAGCTCAGGAGCCACTGGCTTGCGGCTTGGTTGAGGACGATGGGCAAATAGTTTGCCATGACATCTCCTCCTCCACCGGCTGCTCGAACTGCAGTTTCGTATAGCATGATCCATTGATGAGGATCCGCCTTTTCGTCGTACGACCTCAGGTCGTGAATTTTAAAACCTCTAGGCCAGATGACAGACCGAAGTCTTTTCGTAAACTGTCTTGGACCAGTAAGGGTTTGATCTAGGAGGCCGTGCTCGCGATCCCATGCGTTTTGTCTTTCCATCTCTTGACGGAGCCTTGTATCCTTAGAGCCCTCAATGTGGTTGCGTAGATCGGACCTTTCAGTGATGTGGTCGCGCAGGTCCCAGGGGCCGGCACTTGGATTATTTCTAGCATGCTGGTCGGCTCCGTCGTCTTGACTGCCTCTGCGATTGTTGCGATCGTTGCGGCGGTTCTGATTACTGCTAGACTCTGGCCGCGGATCCGGATCCCTGCGGCTTCTTCTAGATCCGGTGGGAGCGGTGTGAGATGGTCCTACCGCCTGGTCCTGGACTTGTACCAGAGATGCTTTCAGATACGCTCTGAGCTGCTCGAGTTGAGATGTTGCCGGGAGGTTCTCGACCAGGTTCATGGCCATGGCAAGATTGGCTTGCGGGGTCTTATGGACTGGATGGTTATCGCACATGTCAAACGCATCGTATAAGTTGCGTTGTATGCGTTGTCCACCGTTGGCCTCAGCTACTCTCCGAGTAGCTCTATCAGTGTTTCTGGCTAAACGCTGGGCTTTTGCTTCGTCTGTTTCTCCATCTACTGTCGGCTCATCATGACTTATAGCAAATACCGAGCCACCATAGCGCGGCAAGGGCCCAAAACCTGGGGGATAATCCGGCGTCCGGTTTGGTGAGTTGGACCTGGTCGATCCGGCGCTTGATGCAGAAGCGGAGGTTAAAACTGCCATGCAGACATTGGCGTCAAACTGCTTAGAGCTGGACGACTGCTTAACCGGAGTACGCCGGTTCTTGGGATGGCTATGGAAGAGTCCCCTGACTTGTTCCTCATACGCCAAAGTCGAGTTTGTCAATCCGTGAGGAAAGATAGGAGCAAAAAGGCTATGTTTTGCCGTACTCGGTTTAGACTCCTGGGGAGGGCAGAGCAAGACGGAGCGACCCGCAGGAGTTGAGGTGACGACCAGACTGGTTTGAAGTTGTGCATGTCTCCTAGCACGAGCCGGCCGTTGAGGTTGCTGCCATTCTCCTTCGTCATACTCGTGCTTAAGCGAACGATCTCCGATCGAATCTGCCAAAGCAAGAGTTTCGGCGATGCCCGCCGTGACCCGATCAATGGATTCGATCATGTCAGAGTTATCGAGGCGTCGTCCTTAGTAGCGGGGAAGCGCCGGTTTGCTTGGGGGCTCCGATCTCGTGGTCAGTGCACCCGGTAGCTGAGAAGCTTGGGGCGTTTCCATGCTCCCGACGACTAGGTCACCTCTGGTGACCCAAGAAAAAGACCCGACGGTGAACGTCAAGCCCGCCGGAAGATCCATGGAAGCCGGGAAAGAAACCATCCGAGTCGTCATGACGTCCGCACTTACACTCCCTACGGTGGGCGCCTGCTGTCGACGGAATACGGTTGATAGCCCACCTAGGGGTATGCCCAAGGTGGTAGATTAGCGAGGAAGGCGTGTGGGACGACGATCCGGACGTGACACAGGGATGAAACTAGATGAACACGAGGGTTTATCCAGGTTCGGGCCGCCGAGTTCAGCGTAATACCCTACGTCCTGCGTCGAGTTGTCTACTCTGTATATTGATGAACGTGCTTTTGAGAGGGGGTCCCTGCTCGCCTTATATAGCTGCGAGGAGCAGGGTTATAGATTCTAGTAGATCGGATCTCATGATAGAATAAGGAAACCTAGTCGATTACAATCTTATATCGTGGAGAACACGATATCTTTCCTAACCGACTGCGCTTCCTTGTCTAAGAAGGCTCCTGCGCCGTCATCCGTCCAACTGGGCCGCTTGCCCGACCAGCTGGGCCTTGACGTCACAATCCTTCGCAGCGAGTTGGGCCGGCCTTCATGAAGCAGCCCAAGTCTAGCTGTGAGGATACCTGGGTTTATACCCCCACAGCAGTCCAGGCCCCTCAGTTTCACGAGCTAGCCCCTGTCGGCTACGTTTAATTGTGTTTTAGTCCTTGGTTTTCGCAGGCTAGGCCCCAGGAAAGTGTTTTTATTTACAAAATAGCCCCTGAAACTTGTTTTCTTCATAACTTTCTCATTTTTGGTCCGGTTAGAGTGATCTTTATGTTCATGTGATCGTATCAACGAGTAGAATAGTTTTATAAGTGTTTCTCTTACTGTTTTTGATGTTTGGCGTACTATTCTTTTATAAGTATATTTTATTTGCATATAATGAATGATTGGACCCTGTGTTTGGTGATTATTCGAGAGTCCAGACGATGACGTGTTCGAGAATCAAGAGTTTCAAGAGCAACACCAGGACCAGGCTTGTGACCAAGGCAAGTATAACCTACGGTTTCCTTGTTACCTATTAAATGCAAGACTCAATAATTCATTATGCATGTGTCAAACTTGATGAAGCATAGGACAACACTAGAATCACTTGATCTTTATTACCTTGTACCTATGGGAGGGTTTTTGCATAATATGTTTAGTAATGCTATGCGCTATTGAAATGCTAGGTGCTTAATATTGATTAATGACTATGGAACCAATGTTAAAAGAGGATTTTTAACCACATTTAGGGTACTGGAGCATATTTTTCGCTTAGTAGCCCACCCCAGGGACTATCTTTTAAAGCGGCTACCCGAGAGATCCCGTGCAGCCTTTGGAATTACATGGCTCTGATCTTAGCTAGGTACTTTGATTGTTCTAGCTCGTCTGTAGCTTACCGAAAGGGCAAGAGGGGTGTACCATGTAGTTGTGGCCCTGTCCCACTAGGGTAATTGCTTTGGAGGATGGGTGTTACCTTAGTGGGGAGGTTGTTCATAACTCTTGGGAGATAGAAATCTTAGCGGCTACGACTTGTTAGACCAACTTTGGAAAGGCTTCGTAGTGAAACCCTGCCATACTTCCATAGAGGAGGTGATGTGGGCCTTGCAAACCCTGACATATGGGAATCACGGCCTAAGGTGAAAGTGTACAACCTCTGTAGAGTGTAAATCTGATATATCAGCCGTGCTCACGGACACGAGCGGCTCGGATCCTTTTTAAGTAGTTCATGGTGGGGTATGTTGGTGGTTGGTTGTCTACCTCTTTTTAACATAATAATTATTGCTTACCATGGGACAACAGGGTTTATACATTTAGTAATATAAGGTTAATATAAAATATGATCAACTTAAAGTGCTAAGCGTAGTTAACCGAGTCAAACCTTTGAGCCCCGTAGTTGTACTTGCTGAGCATGGTGAGCTGACGCTTTTCGTTGGTTCACATGAAAATCCTGGATGGGTACCAGATGGAGGAGACTATGAGGAGTATCCCGAAGATGTACCAGACTACTGAGGTTGGCGTACCCCCAGTCGGTGTCCCTGTGGAGTGAAGTCTACGCGCTACCATTATAATAATGGGTTGTTAGCCGATGTGTTGAACAATTACCCTGTGATGTAATAAGGTTAATAACGTTTTGTTCATGTTGTAATGATATACTTTTTGTGGTATATGTGGATTTGGGACTCCCTAGGCCCACATATGCATTACTCGGTTTTTATTCGTAAATCCGGGTGTTACACTAAGGCAGAGGCAAACCTAGCAGAGCAGCCATGACGTTGGTCGTCTCGTCACCGGACCAAGGTGCCACCCTGGCCCGAGGGTCCCCGACGTGGTGCATGTCCCCACACTCAACGTGAGCCACCGCCAGTAGTGCGTCTTGATCTTCGCGCCGCCACTTGCCGCTAGATACAAGAGCTCAAACTTGTGCCAGTGGACAGGTGGTTCCCTAGAGAGAGGCAGCAGCAGGCGGGTCCTGAGTTCTACTCTGTTCTTCACAAGGACTTCTACCAGTGATTCACGAACGCTGGGATCAGTCTGTGGTCACACAGGGTTTGCAGTCTAGAGGCTATTGTGACAGTAGGAGGAGAGAAGATTCACCCACACCTCACATACCTACCAGGATTGGCAGATTTTCTGGGGCGGTCTGGCTAGTACATAGAGAACTGGGTTCTTTAGTTCTAAGCATCGCTCTGGGTGGATCCGGACCACAAGTTCATTAACTTTGCATTCAGAGGTCAACACTTCAGACTATTCAGCTTAGAGATCTGTGACTTGTTCCACTTGACCCGCTCTTCGACACGAATCCACACATTGTGCTACAACTGGACAGAGCCACCCGGGCATCCTCACGGCGAAGAGCATCCATCGATGGACTTGGTACGACCCTGCTTTATAAAGCCATTCAGAGAGGGTTTGAGCCGCGCACCGAGGGATCTCACTCCTATGGCTCGGATCCTCAACGGAGGTGATGCGATGTACCTTGCTTTCGAGGACTGGTTACAGAGAGGGACTGTCCAGAGTTTGATTGTGGCTACTAGCTCACCTCGTCAGACAGTAGGAGTTTGATGTCTGGTACGTCATTCTTTCAGAGATGAAGGACATGATTGCAGAGGGCATTAAGGCCCGCAGGCAGTTTCCGTACGCACACTGGATCTCTTACTTGCTTCTCCATGTTGTTGCGTGTGTTTGGATGGCCCCAGGACAGGAGCTTGCCTAGACTGCTATGATTTTCTTGGCATACAACATGAGTCAGCTCCTTGGTCATAGCAGAGACCGCAGAGGTCAGACGTTAGCTCAGTCCACTCCGAGGTAGAGACCGCCAGTTCCAAAGACAGCAGAGGAGCAGGACAAGGCCGTCAGGGCCCTCATAGAGCGTGAACTTGCAGACCTAAAGGGTGGCACTCAGTTTGTTGCTGAGGACCCCACCGACAGCTCTAACGAGGACTCCGAGCTCCCACCGAGGATGCATCTCTGACCCTGCTCTGATCACCATACTTGAGAACATTCAGGCAGAGCAGCGATGACAGGCTCAGGAGCAACAGCGCCTAGCAGAGGCACAGGCTTGGCTCAGCAGTAGGCACAGGAGAGGTCTGACGCACTTCAGAGGAAGATCCTTGAGGTTCAGCAGAAGATGCTGAAGTTCATGGAGCGCATGATGCAGTCACAACAACTTAATACCCTCCAGTTCAATGGCAGCAGCCTCCTCCTCCGCAGCAGTGGTAGCCTCTTCCACCTCAGTAGCAGCAGTCTCAGCTTCCTCAGTTCGCGACCCCCTCACAGTCCACGTGGTTTAATACACCTCTAGGGGCGGGACAGCTGTTTAGTGCAATTCATGGGATTCACTCCTCGTCCGAAAGAGTGTCTATTCGCGATGCTTACTACTGTGACTCGCGACCTCTCAGCTTCTTTCAGTGAGCTCATCGGGCACCCCACTCCAGACCTTCAGTGCCTGATTTAGACGTCCACAGCTCCAGTGACTTCCACGATAGAGACTCTCCCGAGTTCTATGGCGCCTTCAGAGCCTCCACAGACCGAGTAGAAGTCTACCGAGCCAACAGCGCCAGAGCAGCCTATAACACCTCTGGTGTTAAGCAACCCTAAGTGCATAAATTAATCATGTCATAAGCAGAGAATCATGCCAAAGCATCTCTTGCATTCATTGTTGCATATGTTTTGTTTAAGTCTTATTGTGTGCTATGCATATGAAACTTGAGTTTGAAATTTGATTTAGACAACAATTCACTATAGTATAACTAGTAGTTACTTTGCTTTTCTGAAAAGTGCCTTAAACCAAAGTTGTAGATCTGGATAAGAGGAACAACTTTTATTAAGCACTCATTTTCAGAAAAGGTCATTAAGTATTTTGATTTTGCCTTAGAAATTCAAATTTGAAATGAAATTCAAATTCCAGGCAGAATTTGGACTTGAGCCTTAAAGATGAAATGTTTCTTCTGAAATTTTAAGCAACTTTGCTTTTTGAACCTTTTCCTAATTCGGCTTAGTTTGGGAGATATAAAAAATAGAAAATTGCAAAATTCTCTTTTCTTTAATCCCCAGTGGGACCCACCTGTCATTCCCTCCTCCTTCCCCGCCGCGTCGACGCTGCCACGCGGCCTCAACTCGTCGGCGAAGCCACGGTTGCCCACTGTTTGGCGCCCGCTGAACAGCAAGCACCAAAACCGACAGCTCGGAAGTCGCCGACTCCACTCCCCCGACATCCTCTCTGTCCCTCCATCTCACTCACCGTCGTGTGGCCGCCACCGACCGGTCGCCGCCGTGCTGTCCGGCCAGGCCGGATTCCCGTCCAAGTTCGATGAACCCGGACACGCAGCGCCTTCACCCCTCCGCTCGCTCATGCCCCGGCTTTGCAAACGCACATTCCTCTCGCTCTCTCTGCCTTTGCCCTCTTCCAGAGCAAAGCGCCGCCGCTGCCAGGAAGAACTCCGGCGAGCAATTTCTCCCTAACCACCGCACTGCTACCCGATTGCTCACACCCACAGCTCTGCCTCGACCTCCTCCATCCAGTGCACACACAAACTCCCTCTGTTCGCGGAGGTAGACCGCCGAACGTTGTCTCCCTCTCTCGGTTCACGTCCACCATGGCCACCGTCGCGTCGCTCGCGAGGACCGGCTTACCCCGGTGTCGCACCCCAATTTTAAGAACAAAATTAGAGCATAATATATGTATGTCAGGATCAATATTCATACATATATCGACATCATAGTAAATATCAAAACAATGCTTTTATTAATATCTCCAACATTATTACAAAAATGACCCTCGGGTCCAAAAGAAAAGTACAAACTCTCAGTCTAACTCTAATGTAGACTAGCGGAAAATGGACGCCATCTCCAAAGGAAGGTCGACCGGGGGCTGCGCCATCCTAGTAGAGGTCGTCGGGGTCGTGTCCACCGTCTTCTGGGTACTCCTCCTCGTCGTAGACTCCAACGTCTGGGTGGGGTATCAGGGGGTTCAAAGAGGAAGGGTGAGTACATTGAAATGTACTCCGCAAGTGTAGGAAATATATGCTTATGAGGCTATTAACAAAGGTAGGCTAACTTTGTTTGACTCAAGCGCCTAAAGCAACACATCCTATTAAACCTATGCACCTATTTACTAGGTTATAACCACAGTCTCCAACAGTAACCACACTCGGAGTCGCACCGAGCAAAACCGCACTCGGAGTCACAACGAGCAACCAACACTTGGAGTCCACCAAGCAACCACACTTGGTGTCACACCAAGCAAAACCCACACCTGAAGTCCATCAGGCAAACCACACCTGAAGTCCATCAGATGACCCAAACCAGGCCGTTACAAGGAGTCCTATGTGTATTAGTTCCATATGTCACGACATAGAAAGCTACCTTCTGTAATAACACCAGGTCTGCACCCGAGCCTAGGAGTCACTCCCGTACCAAGCAGTATCCTGCGTAGAAGAAGCCTTTGTGCCCATGTCATATGAGACTAATAACCACATAAGGCTTCTCAAACAGACCAGAACCAAACCACCAGCTAATCTCGAAGAAGTCCAAGCCCACTCGTGACCGTGAGCACGGCTGATATATCAGTTTTATTACTCTGCAGAGTTTGCACATCTTTACCCATGAGTCATACGTTCTCCATCATGCTAAACACTGCCAAGGTGCACAACGGGGTCGCACTACAAGGCCTTTACAAAGTCGCCTCCAAATCTGTTTCACACGTACCTCTAAGGTTTCACCCCGTACAAAGGTCTACGACCCCTAGGGCTCCCTCGTGAGCCACTAAAACAAACCCGTGTGAACCCTCAACTTGGAGGAAACTAATTAATTAGCCACTCCCAAAGCCATATAGGCCTCATGGTTTGCGCTGTTTTGCCGGGTTACTTGTCCAAGAACCGGGTCCTAGTGATCCAGGCATGATAAATCTAGCACGAGCCCAGAACCAAAAACCAAATCCAGCTGTCGAGTCCCACGGCACAAAACCACCAGTACGGGTCCATCCTGTCGGATTTAACTACTCACCATACTATTACTAGACCACAGTGTTTCATAGATTATTAATCAAGATTAATTATTAACCATCCCAACCATGACTGCAGGGCTAAGCATAGACATCTACCCAACACATCCCAAACTAGGTGACAAGAAAAATATGAACAAGTTCTAGTAAACCTTAACATGGGATTCAATTTAAGACTGCATGCATCTACTGGATCTAACTACTCTAACTCAAAATAAAATAAATACAGGAGCCAGATGTTCAAGGACACTTGCCTTCGGGCTGGGGCGAATCGACGAAGGCACAAGCTGGATCATGGGGTTCTGCGTAGCTCGCACTCGTTGGATCAAACATCATCACATGGCCCAAACAAAGAAAATAAGAAACAGTGCATCATACAGTAAGAAAACAAAACGTAAACTGATCTATCGCGTAGAGCTCGACGAGACGAATCTAATGCAAGTTGAACGGGTCAAAACAGAGTTAAAATGAGGAAGTTATGGGCTTTTGAATGAGAATGACAAAACTATAAATAAACTGAACTCATTTTGCATTTTAAATAAATAAAATAGAAAAGGAAATAGCAGCAGGACCGGGCCTCGTTTTCCAGAAAAGACAGGGCTAGGAATAAAATTTCTCGTGACTCAGTGAACAGGTGGCTTGGACGGCGGGTTGATTCCCACAAAAGTAAGGGTCTATTTTGCAAAGTTATTGAATCTACCGGCGCGGCGCTGGCGTGGCGTCCACGTGGCTGACACGTGGCGGCAGCTACGATGACGGGGCGCTGATGGACCTATGCAGCGTACAGAGGACCGCGCCTCATTTTCTGAAAAGGTCAAGGGCTAAAACGCAAGAGCGCTAAGACTCATAGCACAATGCCTTAGGAGCGCGGGTTGATTCCTGAAAAGGGGGAGGGTTTTATGCAATTTAGCCATGGTCGGTCGGCTCTGGCCACACAGCCGCCGATGTGGTGCCACGTGCTTTCCTCCTATTGGCTCGGTGCACCACGCGGGGCGGTGGACGCGAGGTGTGGGAAACGGTGGACTGAGTCCACGGTCCTGTGGACCGGGTGTATACCGATTGGGAGAACGATTTAATCGTGTGCGTCGGATGGGGAGTGGATGGCTCAGATGGATTCAGGGCAGGAGGGCGACGGCCTAGCGGCGCCGTCTCGGCGGCGCAACATTGTCGTCGCCGCTGAGCTAGCCGGCACCCGCGTAGGAAGGTCTACGGGTCACGGATATTCAAACCAAGTCTACAGGGAGAGAGAGGACGGAGAGACGAGCTCACCGAGGGATACTATGCGCTCGGAAGTAGACCGGAGGGAGGAATCCACGGCGGAGGCAGGTGGTGATGTCGGCCGAGCACTCGGGGAGATCCCTCGTGGACGGTAGAGCCTTCGGGGCTTGGCGGGATCGATCAAGGAACTCGCTGCAGGCTCGGTGATGGTGTTCTTAATACCTATCTAGTCCAAAAAGAGGCCGGTGATGGAGAACGGCGGCAGGGAACTCTGTTGTGGGGGTGGTGTTCGGTGGATGCGCCTAGGGTAGAAGAGAACTCGGGGTGGCGAGGAGGAGTGGCGGTGGCGTGAGCAGAAGGGTCCGAGGGTGGCTTTTGCAAGTAAAGAGGGGAGGAGGGATAGGGGAGCCGCGGGCTCGGGCGCCGACATTTTTGGGCGTGCGGGGGCGATGGAGCGCTCGGCATGTCCGTTTATGGCGGCTTGCCGAACGGTAGCGAAATACAAGGGGAGGATTTGGTGCTTACGGCTAGCCAAGGTCTTCGCATGCGCGGTTGTTAAGGGAGACCTAGCTCAGGTGTCCGACTTTCACGGAGGGAGCCCGGTTGCACGCGTCTTGAGCAGATCAGAAGGGAGCGGAGAGGAGGATTATGGCCGGTGCGAGATATGGGGGGAGAAGATGGATCCTACAGGGTGGTGTGGATCACGATCAAGGGAGCATGGCCGAGTTTCTAGCGTGCGGTAGACGCGGAAAATGAGGGAGGGGAGTCGGCTCGTGCGGCTCCTGTGTGACGCGAAAGCCATGGAAGCTGCCATGGAGGGACTCGGCCTTGGACGCGGGCGAAACGGGTTCTGCAGCAGGAGGAGGGGGCGAAGGAGAGGGAGAGAGCTGACGAGTGGGCCTAACGCGTCAGTGGTGGAGGGGTGAGGAGCGGCGCCGACACACGGGGCCTGCTGGCAGCCAGTAGACGGGGGGAAGCGGAGCGTGCGGCGGCTGCGGCGCTCGCCGGCCCGAGCGCGGTGCTGGGCCGGTTTGGTGGGCCATTGCGCACGCGAGAGGGGAGTGAAGGGAGAAGGGGGGGTTCGGCCGGGAAAGAAGGCTCGGCTGGGCCGAGGCGGAGGGAGAGCAGAAGGGAGAGGCCCGAGGGGGGAGAGGGAAAGGCGAGGGCCGCGCGGCTGGAGGGGCTGGGCCGGCCGGAAAGAGAGAGGCTGGTTGGGCCGGATTGGGAAGGAGGGAGAGAGAGTTGGGTCCTTTGCCTTTTCCTTCTTCTTTTCCCTTTTAATTCTTTTTTAAATCAATTTCAAAACAATTTGAAATTCAAAATCACTTTGAAATATTTTGGAGATATTTTCTCTAGGTTTTTAAAATAAAGATTTGAGTTTGAAAATTTTGTAAACTTTTTGTAAGCTTTTTATTTATTTTCTAAATAGAATAAATTCGATTCGCCCTATTCGGGTTTAATAAATTCTTTTTCACCCAATAAAAAAATATCCACCGGTATGAATGCAACAAACATCTGGCTAGGATTTTCCTCCATCTAGGATTTTGGATATTTCCCAATTAAATTCTAATTTATTTTTATTATTTTAACACCTGGGCTGTTACATCCGGCCATCTTAGCCCCAACCAAACATTGTTCCATCTTCCTCTATCTCTGCTAGAGCTCTGGTGTAGATGGAGAGGCAGTTGTGCATGCTCCGGCCAGAACTCGAGCTCACCGCGGCCATGCTCGCCGCCGTCCATCGCCATGCGTGGCACCGACCAATGCTAGGGTCTGCATAGCTCTTTAGCCCTACGTAGGAGTTCGTTAGGGTTTCTCGTAGCCTACGCTTGCCTCGTTGGGCTTCGTTTTCGCCGGGAAGCGCGTCGTCGTCGAGCCACCGCTCCGTCATGATCGCCGGCGTGCTAGCTCCGGTGATCCTCTGGCGTGAGGACCTAGTCGACCGAGTTGGCGATGTGAAGGGGAGCCCGTAGGTGTAGACCGTGTCGCCGACGAGTTCTCGCCGGTCAGCGCCGGCGACCGGCGTGGGGTCGCTAACTAGTGGGGCCAACTAACAGTGGGGTCGTGGGGTCGCCTGACCCGAGGGGTCCACTGGCAGCGAGTGAAGAAGAATCACATGTGTGCAGTTGAACGCGGACAGCCCGTGTGCACGTAGCGTTTTCATCTGTGTCTGTGTGTGCTCGAATTCGGGTGCACGTAGCATTTTAGGATGAGTTTTCTTTTAACCTGTTTTTCTAGAAATTGGTTAAATTCTTCTAAAATTCATATTTGGCTAATTTTAAGTCCAAATTGTATGAAATAAATTTTGTTGTGCTGGAAATGAATGGATCTACCTATTAAAATTATTAGATACATTTTAGCCGATACATTTCTGTGTAGTTTTATTTAATTAAGTGTTTGTCTATTAACTTGGAAAATGCATAACTAATTATGTGTAGCTTAGAATATTGTGATTCTAATTTTGTTAAGTTTGTCTTGATGATTAGCACCTAGTGAAGATATATCATTTACAGTTTTTGTAGAAAATATGGGTTGAATGATTTAAAGTTGTATATGCTAGTTTTTTCTTTAATTTTAATAAATAGAAATACTTGGAATCTGAGCCTGGTAAATTTTGTACAGTTATGTTATGCCTTGAAGTTAATATAAAAAATGTTAAATTGATCTATTATCACAGTTGGTAGTACAAACTATTTTAGGTGCATGTTTTGTGAATAAATAGGGCTAATTTTTATAGAATGATGTGCTTCCTGTTTTGGGCTGAAAATTTTAGGGTAGTCTAGAATTGCCCTGTAGTGCCTTGTGTAATTTTCTGGGAATTTTCTGAATTCATCTACTGGGAGTGATAGTTATACCCTATTTAGATGAAATGGTTAAAATGAATAATTGTTAAGTAAACTAGTGTTTGGTATATTTATTTTGCGATGCACTTTGGTGATATATTGTTGCACTAGATGGTTCTGGTCAATAACAATATTGTAGAGTGTAAGTAAATTAGTTGGTAATTAACTGGATGATGTTGACTACCTTGTTGAAGAGAATGCAGTAGATGACATGTGCTTATGGTATGTCGAATTTCATTCATCTGCATCCGCGCACCATGCCATACCATGTGCATTCTCCATACTCATAAGAATATATGCATCATATAGGATCGTTGGAAGAGACCCCGCTGCAGCCCGAGGACTAGGACCAGGAGGAAGGATCATTCGAGAGGACCGAAGGAGCCGACACCGAAGATTTGCCAGAGTGTCAGGATCACCACCCCGCCGACTTTGAGCAAGGCAAGCCCCGGAGCATTACACTCCCTGTGGTTTGCAATTAATAACTTAACCTGTTATAATTGTTGCATTAGGTTATAGAAGTTGAGTGATACCGTTGGTGCATTACTTACTTATTCCTTGTTCGCCGCAATTATTATATCGATATTCCTGTTAGGTCTAGGCTCATTTGTATGCTTAGCCCTGCTTAGACCGGTAAAAGTCGGGTGATTTCTTGCCTCCCGCACGTAGGTGGATGTAACACCCCAGGTGTTCGCCATCAGTCGAGCAGTCAGTTTGGTATGTCAAATGATGTTCAAGATATGATTTCAAGTGTGGTCAGTGATGACAGATGTGCCAGGATCGATCTCAGAGACAAAACCTTCGTTTGAATTATTCGGGAAATAATTAATGGAGCCAGATAACAATGATTGCCAAATTATGAATATTCAAGATTAATGATAAACATGGATTTTTCATGTGCCTCATCTCAGTTCCTGTCTATAGTAACTGGTGAAAAAGTTTTGTGAAGATTGGAATCAAAAGGTCATATGAAATAACGAGTCGCAGTTTTGCCTGTAATGACTGATTAACTGAAGAAAATCATTTGAGTTCAACCAAGTGTTGCATTTATGCCCAATCAATTATATATGAACTCACGGTCAAAAGTTATGAAAGTTCCGTGTTGAGCAGATGGTCAGAAAATGTTCCGACCGACGAGAAACCCTAATTCGGATCCTACCGGGTGACTACTTTGACCGGTGTCGAACGGTATTTTTGGATGTTTGCATGTCAGTGCGCCTTAAACGAAAGTTGTAGTACAGATCGAGAGGAACAAATTTTGTTTTATGGCCGAGACCTAGATCGGTGCCGAAAATGGTGAAAATGAGCTCGCAAGATGAAATACATCGCAGTTTTCAGGTTGCACAAATCAGTTAAGTCTGTACTGCGAAATTGGAATTTTGGTCGCCACGAAGCTGCCGTCGACGATCGTTACCGGGCAAACCATTGGGAATTTGACTGAGTGCCTTTAACGAAAGTTAGAGTACTCGTCGAGACGGCGACAACAAAATTGGTTTCGTCGAAATTGGAGTCCGTTTGAGCAGTGTTTGCAATTTTGGAGTTTGACCGAAAGTTTCCGAAAACTTGCCATTTTGGGAAAGAAATTTGGGAACATTACACGAAAGAAATCTGTGGCGTGGCCGACCGGCCTCCTCCCGAGGCCGCGCTCCGGTCCGCTCGTGCCCCCTCCGTCAAAAGCCGAGCCCGGCTTCCCTCTCCCCCTCTCGGTCTCTCACTTTCACCCTTCCATTTTCTCGCTCTCTCCTCTCTCCCATTGCCAAGCAGAAGATGAGCAGCAGCCATGGCTTCCCTTCATGCTCCTCCTCCCTGCTCGGCCTCACCGTCCCTGCCCTGGCTCCGGCCGGCTTCTCCTCTTCTCTCCCTGGCCGGTTTCCCTCCTCTCCTTCCTCTCTCCCTCTCTACTGCTCGTGGTCGCGGCCTGTCTGGTGCTCGCGCCCACGCAGCGCGCCCCTGGCCGCGCGGCTCTGCTGGCCAGGGTGCCACAGCCAGCACCAGCGAGCAGCAGCCCGGCAGGAAGCGGCATCAGCCAGCAGCCCAGCCACCAGCCTGCAGAGCAGCAGCCCTAAGCCTCAAACCCTAGAGCCGATTCCCTCCCGTGCGCCCGAGCTCGGCCTCCGTCGGTTCCCGACGATTCCTCGTGAAAACAAAGAAGAAGCCCTACCTAGTAAAGATGAAACTCTTTGTTAGGTTTTTGTGCAATGTTGTATGACTCAATGTGTTTACTAATTAATCCTTGGTTGTTTTCTGCAGAGTCCAGGGGTCTAGATGCAAGATCTGTTTATTATTCACGTTTTTGTTTAATTAATAAATCTGGCCGAAACTTTGAAAATGCATAGTAAATTATCGGAATGTCGAAAAATTACATATGTTGACTTTTCGGAATCCTTGTGAAAAGCTCTGTCCAGTGAATGTATAAAATGATGTGTGTTAGTGCAAAGTTTCTGCTCTAATGATTGATTTGTGTTAAATAGGTTTAAATAGAGAGAAAATCATATCTGTTGTTGTATTGCTTAGTTTGCTGTGAAATTGTTATGGTAGGCTTCTTATGTGATGCGAGTGCTGTGATAAAAAATTAAGGATTTTTGGTGCACGTATGAATTAGTTATGAATCTATCTTGTTCTCAGCTCAATAAATGGATTAAAATGAATTGTGGCAAATGTTTGCATGTAGAAACAGAAAAGGTGGTTCCACTGCCTTCCTATGATGTTGTTATAGCTTGGATAATTTTATGGTGTCCATGTGTTTACAGAAAATATGATTTATAGAATTTTGTTGTTCTCACGTGCATATTAGTAAATAAAATTTGCCCTGTTTTTAATAAATAAATTATAATACTTGAGCATGTAATATTTTTACAGTGGTCATGATTTGACATTGTCTATCACCTGTAAAAATATGAGGTCCAAATTATATGTTTGTAACATCACTTAAAGATAATGCCTATGTTTAATAATTATCTTGTTAAAAGAAATATTGCAATGGATCAACATGTATGTATTTATGTGCTTGTCTTTGTAGCGTATTGATCTGAGATAAAATGATATGTGCTCATGTTTATAAGAATTTGATGTTGTTCATAGCTCATATGTGCGCTCACATGTTAACCAAATAATAAGTTAAAGTGGATTTATTAAATTGTTGAAATGGCTGCATGAGTAGTTTCTGTTGTGGTGATTAGTTCATGATGATAATGATGTTTTATGTAGATGTGATCTATAGAAAAGTTATAGATAACTTCCTTATATTGTTTGTCCTAAATGTTCATGATTTTAGGCCAAGTGGTTTGGGAGTTATAGTTTTTAGAAGTTCACTATCAGGATTTGCAGGTTTTCAGTGCAGGTCTGATAAAGTGAACTGTTTGGCTAATTTAACTTGTGAATCATGTGTTGATGTTAATAGAAGAGTTGTAGTTCTTTTCATAATCTTTCTAGTTTGTCTTAGATCACTATTTTTGGTGGTCTAGAACTTGAGTTACATGTGTTTAAATTTAAGGTTCAGAATCTGTTCAAGTCTGGACAGATTTGTTTGTTTATGTTGTTTGACTTTGATAACTGCTTAATCAACTTGAGATGATTAGAAATAAGTTGTAGACAACTTAATATGCTTTCTATAAAGTCTTATATCAAGCCTTTTAGTGCTCTGGATCTCTAGATATGGTTGTTTTAAATTGTTATTGATGTGTGCATCAAGTTCATCCTATGTATGGGCTGAGCTGCAATAATCATGTTGTTTGACTTGGTCAACTGTTAATTCACCTTTAGCTATTAATAATAAAGTTTTAGATAATCTTGTAAGCTTTCTAGAATGTCTAACTGTATGATCATATGATGAATATTTCTTGAGTTATGCCTTCCTAAATTTATGTCAGCTTTTCTGTCCAAGAATTGGACAAAGCTGCTTTGCCTCTGTTTTTTACTAGAATAACCTCTGAATTAGCTTTTGTGTTGAATAGCAAAGTTGTAGGAAATCTTGTTAGCTTTCTAGAAAGTATTAGTTTACCTTGTTTGGATATTTGTAGCTTGAGTTATGTTTAAATTAGTGGACTACTATGCTGCTGTCCAGATTTTGATGTGTGACTTGTGTGTGCCACTTAATTGTTTGATAAGTCTAACTTCCATGAGTTAATTAGTAAGACCAATAACCCTTAAAATATATGTTACCTGCTGGTTGTTTAATGGTAGGCTTACTTAGGTTATGGTTGTTAGTGTCTTGCACTAGCTTAAGTTAATTAACTTAGGTACTATGTCAATAGATCTTGTTATGGCTGTATGTCTTATGTTTGCATCATATGTTACATCCCTTATGTTCATACATATGCATCGTGCACCTCATGCTAGGTACGTTAGATGATGAACGCGGGAAGTAAAGTGCGTGGTGATGAGACTAAACCTGAAGGTGGTGTTGGGTGGCCATCCCCAAGAAGGTGTTTGGCGAACCCCACAAGTTTCTGGAAGCGGTGATGTTCCCGAAGTGGTGCCATCTAACACTACCTTAAGTGTGTTTCCCAGGCAAGCCCCGGAGCATTCTAAGTCTCCTACCATTCTTTTATAAATGCAATCGAGTCAAATAATGATTGTTGCATTAAGTTATAGGAGTTGAATGATACTGTTGATGCATTACTTACTTATCCTTGTCCACCAGCAATTATTATCTTGATATCCCTGCTAGGTCTAGGCTTGATTATATGCTTAGCCTTGCTTAGACCGGTAAAAGTCGGGTGATTTCCTGTCTCCCGCATATAGGTGGATGCTAATCATGACTAGCCTGGTGCTATCATGGAGATAACCATGTGATAATTAATCTGAGACCGGGCGGGATGTAGGAGCAGCAGGACATGGGTTCTGTGTGCTAGTAGTCTCCCGTCTGTGTCGCATAGGACCCGTTCGGGAAGCACCCTTCAGTCAAATTGAATGCGTCAATCACTTAACGGAGTAGGTCGGAGTACCTCCCGTGAAGCCAAGTAAGGTTATTCGAGCCGGAGATGGAGATGTTGACGCCTAACACCCAGGGCCTCAGATGTACCGTGGGCAACTATTCTGAGCAACCTGGCATGGTCCGTGCACAGGCGGGGCCAGATTGACCTGGCATGACCGTGGGGAGTTATAGCTTGAGCGACCTGGCATTGAGATAACCCCCGATGTAGAAGGGCCCATGGCCATCCCGTGAATCGTGTTCTCGGATCTCCTGAGTGGCAGCCGACAGCTACCTGGCAAGGTGTGATCGGGCGAGTGTGCGATATTTTGTCCCCAGCTGGGTAGGAATCGATTATAATCGTCATCGCTCCTGGACAGTGAGTAACTTGACTGACGTTTGTTACCCGTAGAACTTATGGAACTAAAGATGGTTATGAGTTGAATCTGAAAGGCTATTGATGAAATAGTCACTCTTGCTTGATTAAGTAGTCAAGTGCTTGCTCTATATCAGGTGCAAATCTAGTTAAGCAGGTTGATTACATAAAACTGATTGCTAATACTCTAATGATGATTATTTAATAATGAAAATGCTTTTATGCAAAAATGTAAGTATAGCCAACCCTAGATATAGCCTTGCATACTCCTTGGTGTCACTTTATTTCTGGTTTATGACGGGTAAGTCTAGCTGAGTACATTCGAGTACTCAGGGTTTATCCCACCTTGTTGCAGGTGAAGGTTAGGCCTACCGAAAGGTGATGGCCAGTGCCGGTGGGCTCGGCAGTTCCATACTTCTTCTCTTATGCTGTTGTTGGAGGATGTCACTCAAGCTAGCAAAGTATTTCAACGTATGTTATGGTATTCATTTCAAAGCTATGTTCTTCTAAATTAAGTGGAACTCAACATGTATTATTATTTGTAAACTCTATTGTAATAGTATTTCCGCTGCAAAGCTCCGTGGACATGATTTGTATTTGCTTGACCATGCGATCTTGGTTGAGATGTTGGAAATGTTTGAAATCCTTCGAGATTTCCGGACTACCGTGATGCGAACCCACTAGGGTTTTTGCCCGATCTTTCGATGAGAAATGGGGGATAACTCGATTGGTGGATGGAGATGACGTTCACGGCCCGACTACAGCCCTCAAGACCGCGCCTTAGCAACTGATACACCACGTCCAATAGTCGTCTCGATCTTGTGGAGCGCGACAACCAGCCCCTAGGGCTCCCGTCCTGCAAGCAATCGAAGAACTAGCAAGAACGAGGAAACAAGCACTGAATTGCAAGATGAAATTGAAGGTTTCAAACTGAATCTTAATCAACAATGGGGTTCCGAAGACAAGGAGACGGGCGGCTGATCCAGCACGTGCGCCTACAAGCAAGTAGCGAAGGCTAAACTTGATCTAAACAAAACCCAACCAGACCATGTGTGGCAGAACCTCCCATTAATGTGGCCCACCTGCACACGTCATCGTCATAAGGAGCCCAATGACTATGCAAATGAGGCACATTACTGGAAAGATCCGTCGGGTGTCCTCGAGAGAACCCCGAATTATCCACGAACCACAGGATCATCATCATGAAGGTTGGAATAATTACAACATTACAACATTTGTTACAAAATACCATCGGAGTGCGGAAGTAAGAGATAAAAACTTTACAAATCCATGAACAAGTTACTTTTTACATAAACATAACTGGTATTGCGGAAGTAGAATAGTATTACGAAACCACACTTAGGCGGAGTACTTAAGTTGGAGAAGAGGAACAACCAGATCACGTCAAGCCCACTAACACGATCATGATCAACATCACTTATAAGAAACCTGCAACAGGGATTAACAAACCCTGAGTACTGGGGTACTCAACAAGACTTACCCGACTAAAGAAAAAGGGAGAAGACTCAGGAATGAAAGGCTTAGGGTAGTCAAGGTAAGGCTTAAGTATTTTGCAGAAAAAGCATTTTGTAAACCTTGTTTTATTTTGGAAAGATTCAAGCATTTCTCAATTCTTCATTGTCCATGATTCATTTTATATTTCAAAACACACCTAGTTGAGAACCACTCTCCGTTGACAGTCAGTGGACCAAGTCTCCATAACCGAGGAGCAACGTTAATCCGGATAAATAATACTCAGCTGAGGATTCCTATCCACACTGCATATGTAGCACCCAAGCTTGCATATGCCAACCCGTCTTCCACGATTCCTCCAAGATTGGACCCCGGTCCTACGCCACCCAGAAGTACAGTACACCACTCTTATCCAGGTACGACGACCACGTGGGTACAAGCTACTTCCACCATCTCTCCACTCCCAGTGCGCGGTTGTCGGTCCCAATAAAGGATTCCTCGGAGCCAGAGCTTTCCGTAGTATGTGAATAGTTGCAAGTCTTGGCCAACAGGCTTCCACACGGATGGTCCCTAATTTTTCCGCCAGAAACTGTACCTTGGTTATATCTCACCCAAGCGTAACAGTCCTGTCAGTTTTTCAACCCTGTCCCGGTCGGTGTCAACTGTTGAGTCCCGGACTACAACATGACGGCACCGTACACTAGGACAACCTCTTCTCGACAATGACCACATGCTAGCTAGGCAAGCAGTCATCGAACGGGAAGTATAACCAAAACCCTTGATATGATTCATCTCAGTGATCACACTTTTGAAATTGGCATTTTTATTGCAAATCTATTGTATAGCATCACTAAGCATTTTGCAAATAGTTTTTAAAACAGGGCAGGTGGATCTTCTGATGGAGGTAAACAGTGCAAGAAGTAGGCCATCACACAACTCCTATAACCTAATGCAGTAGTTTAACACAAAACATTTTAATAAAACCCTTATAAAAACAAGGAAGGGTTAAATGCACCGGGGCTTGCCTTCGTTGCAGGGTAGATAAGATTCAAAAAGAAACCACACAAGTTAGTTCCTTTGTTGATTTGAAGTTAAGTCTTCTCGACGAAGCTTGTCCAACAAGAATCTCCTTCCGAGGCTTGTTCGACAAGGGTGATCACCAAAGCTTGATTAACACGACTTCAACACTCTCGGATACTACACGTAAATAAATGATGTATGCTAAGGTGCAGGACAATTCAAATGCATAACAGAGGTGAACACAAGATAAAGAAAGTCGAATACAACTTTCCTTCGCGGTAAAGTTGCAGACCAACAAAACTAACTTTAGCTATGATATATTAATACTAAACAAGTTTTATTATTTTCCGTAAACATGGTGATGTATCTAACAAGCAACAAAAGATCATTAACATAAAGGAATCCATAACCAGGGAGCAATTCTTGCTAGTTTCCCATTGGTTGTCAAACAATTCCAAAAGTCACACGAATCTACACGGATCAACTATTTCTATTTATTTTATTAATCATTTTAATTAGCCTTTTACTTATACACAAATCATACTTGGTCAAACAGGGATGACATTAAACATGAAGGTGTATATCAGTGATATAAACTCACATGTCAAATTTCATGATTTTTGGAGAAACACAGAAAATTACATAATTCATGAAAGTTACATTTATGAATTAAAGTACAGATTTAATGACTATAGCAAAAGTACTCAAAACACAAGTTTTATAATTTTTATATTAGCACAGACATGCTATCATCTATCATGTCAAATTTCATAAAAAACAGAGCTATAGATTAATTATAGCAAAAACAACAAAACTGATAACTGTGCATAAAACCAGAAAAAGAAAAACTTGAACGAACTCAAACTGGGCTTTCGGCCCAAGCCAACACAGCCCAGCGTGGCGCGAGCGCACGACGGTGAGTGCGGGTGCGTTCGCTTGAGGCTCGGCGCGAGCGAGACAGCGCCCGAGGGTCCGCTCGAGGCCTGGCTCCAGCGAGACAACGAGATAAACGTCTACCCGAGGCCTGACTCAGGGCTCGGGCGAGACGGAAAAACGCTCGCCCGTGCGAGGCCGGGCGGGACGGTGAACACGTTCGCCCGAGGCTTGGCTCGAGCGAAGCGGAGGAGGCGCCTGCTCGAGGCATAGCTCGAGACGGAGGGCACGTGTCCACATGCCCGCTCGGGACCTGGCTCGAGCGAGACGGTGTGCCCTGATAGCTTTGCAGAAAAGCCCTTCGGCTTATACTAAAACAACCCGCAGTCCATGGCGCTATTCACCTGAGCCTGGGGCTTTGCAACCAACACCCTGGAACTTTTCATCTTTACAACGAGAAGGTCCTCGACCATGGCCGGCGTGAACGACGGCGCACCGAGCGGCGGCGAATCTTACGCCGGCCATCTCCGGCCATTAGAGACTCGGCTGACGCGAGCATCAACACCGGCAAGACAGCTGCAGTCGATTGAGCCCTCAACCCTACACTCTACCACTCGGGTTGAGCCTGGCCACGCACGGCGGCGGATCGGATCTCGGCTAGCCCTGTTCCGGCGAACCTAGACCGGTAGCAAGCAAACAGAGAGGCTAGGAAGGTCTAGTAGCTCACCCTGATGCTGTTGGTATAACTGGTTTAAGCAGAGGTTGCACGGAGGGGAGAGTTCCATGGAGCAGTGGCCTTCGGCGGTAAACTCCGGCGAAGACGACTCTGTTCCGGTAAAACCTGAGCACCAGACAAGGGACCATCGAGCCGATGAGTTCTCTAAGACCAAGATGAAACAAAAACACAGGATGAAGAGCACAGAGGGATGCCCAGTTGAGCGGGCCACGGTGGAATCGAGCTCGTCGGAGTTTTTCACCCGGCGGGAAGAAGAACGGCGAGCTCTAGCTCTCTGAGACAGAAGAGTTAGAAGTGAGAGCTTCCGGAGGTGCGCAAGGAAGAAAGGAACTTATATCTGTGGCCAAACTTGGATGAGGATGTTTGGTTCACCGTGAACTCTAGATTGGGACAGAGGAGAAAACCTCGGTGCTGCGTGTCAAGAAGTCGACGGCGAGTGCGGAAGAAGGCGCCACGACGCGAGGGTAAGTGCCAGCAGATGGGTAACTTCGCCACGGAGTTGGTCGCGTGCTCGCTCGAGAGAGAGCTGTGGCCATCGCGCTGGCGTCGCCGGCAAAAGATCTCGGCGGCCACCGTCGTGAACAGGGAAGCAAGTCTATCCCCCTTTTCCCATTCCTAATCTACCCTTTCTAAAAAACCAAAATTACTTTTGAATTTTGAATATAAGCTGAAAATATGTTAAAATATCAAATGTTCAGAATTTAATTCTGAACATCTTTTATTTTTGCAACACATTCAAATTATGCTCAGAATCTGAATTAGAGTTTGAAAAACAAAAGAGGACAAAAAGGGCAGAAAAGTATTTTCAAAATTACTTTTGATTTCATATAAAAACTTGGAAAACTTTACACATCAAAGTTGTTCCTTATCAAAAATAGAACAACTTTGCTTTTTTAAGCATAGTCAAATTGTGCCTAATTTTGAAACTACAAAAAAAAGGAATAAAATTAGGTTTTGGAAATTGATTTTCAATTCGAAACCAATTCAAACTTGTTTTCCAAATTACTTCAGATTTCCTTTAAAAACATGAAAATCTATCTTAACAAAAGTTATTGCATTTAATCCTCTCTACCACTTTGACTAAAGGACCAAAATCTAATTCTTTTTAGTTTTTGAAATCTAGTGTTGGGGTCAAATTTAGGGTTTAAAAGATTTCAAATTTATACAAATTTTTATACAGAAACTTTAAAAACTTTGAATACCAAAGTTGTCCCTCTCAACAAGAGCTACAACTTTTCTTTTGAAATCACTTTGAAATTTTGACTTTCTTTTTGACTTATAAAAAGGGGACAAAAAGAGAGATTTAAAAACCAAGGTTTTCTCACTTGCCCTTTTATGAAACACCAAACATCTCAATTAGCCACATATATCAAACATGGAAATCAACACTCAAAACATATAACACTCGTGTCCAACATACAAAGCATCATATTATGCCTTAAACATGAAAACATGAAATGCTTTTATGCCATGATGCCAGATGATTATGCATACTAAACAACTTAATTAGGATTTTAATTAGTGCTTAACACCAGGGGTGTTATACCATGGCGGCTATAGAGGGATATAAGTAGATGGATTGATGACCAAAGGGGTGTTGGGGTCGTCCTCCAACCCTAGGACGCGTCCTTAATGGACCCAACTTGATACATGGGCCATCAGCCCAAAATGAGGTGACGCAGCACCCTGGACAGCAAGACCTGCCGACGGTAATTAGATCATTGCTGCTGCTGCCGAACAGGTATTGATGTGGGACTTGATTCATATGAAAGTAGACTTGATAAGCTTTCCAACAAGTCCTGAAGCGCCTGAATCCTAATCAGTATGCAACCGTGGTGACGGTCACAAGTTGGCGCTTTGCTGCAGTCTGAATCCAGCTAGCGCGAGTCCTTCTCCCTTTCGGTCTTCTCCTCGGTTCCTAATCAAAACAAGAGTGCACGCGTTTCCATTGTCTAAACAAGATGTACAAGAGCTTATAAAGGAACTCACTTGATGATTAAGTTGATGAGCACGAGCACGAGTAAGAGGACCAAGAGGACCAGCTATAGGTTGTGTCGGAGAGGATGTATCGCTGGTGTTGATGTCCTCATCATCCTCCCTTTCTTGCATTTGAGTCGTCCTCGACTCAAGCTCATCTTCCTCACCCAAATAAGGCTTTAAATCTGCAATGTTAAATGTGGGACTAACCCCAAAATCTGCAGGAAGATCAAGCTTATATGCATTCTCATTAATTCGTTGCAGCACTTTAAAAGGACCATCAGCTCTAGGCATCAATTTGGATTTTCTCAGTTCTGGAAATCTATCTTTTCGCAAATGCAACCAAACCAAATCCCCAGGTTCCAGAATCAATTACTTTCTACCTTTATCTCCAGCGCATTTGTACTTAGCATTCATGCGCTCTATGTTTTCTTTAGTGGCTTCATGCAATTTTAACATCAATTCAGCACGTTGCTTAGCATCAAAATTCATTTTTTTAGAACTTGGCAAAGGCATTAAATCAATAGGAGCACGTGGCAAGAAGCCATAGACAATCTCGAAAGGACACATTTTTGTAGTAGAATGCAATGAACGATTATAAGCGAACTCAATATGAGGCAAACATTCTTCCCACATCTTAATATTCTTCTTTAAAACAGCCCTTAACATAGTGGATAAAGTTCTATTCACAACTTCAGTTTGACCATCAGTTTGGGGATGACAAGTGGTGGAAAATAAAAGCTTAGTCCCCAATTTAAACCACAAAGTCTTCCAAAAATGACTAAGAAATTTAGCATCACGATCAGAAACAATTGTGTTGGGCACACCATGTAAGCGAACAATTTCTCGAAACAACAAATCAGCAATATTTGTAGCATCATCAGTTTTATGACATGGTATGAAATGTGCCATCTTAGAAAATCTATCAACAACCACAAACACACTATCACATCCCCTCCTAGTCCTTGGTAATCCCAACACAAAATCCATAGATATATCCTCCCAAGGAGCATTAGGAACAGGAAGAGGTAAATACAAACCGTGGGGATTTAACCGTGACTTTGCCTTTTGACATGTTGTGCAACGAGCAACAAACCTCTCCACATGTCTCTTCATCCTTGGCCAAAAGAAATGACCAGCAAGTATGTCCTCGGTCTTCTTTGCTCCAAAATGTCCCATCAAGCCACCTCCATGCGCTTCCTCCAACAACAACAAACGAACAGAGCTAGCTGGAATGCATAGCTTGTTAGCTCTAAACACAAACCCATCACTAACGATGAATTTGTTCCACCCTTTTCCATCTTTACAATGCAGCAACACGTCTCTAAAATCAGCATCATGAACATATTGGTCTTTAATTGTTTCTAACCCAAAGATCTTGTAATCAAGTTGATTTAGCAAAGTATATCTCCGTGACAAAGCATCAGCAATAATATTCTCCTTCCCTTTCTTGTGCTTAATAATATAAGGAAAAGATTCAATAAATTCAACCCATTTTGCATGCCTACGATTCAGTTTTCCTTGACTACGAATATGTTTTAAAGATTCATGATCAGAATGGATAACAAACTCTTTGGGCCACAAATAATGCTGCCATGTCTCTAATGTTCGAACAAGAGCATAGAGTTCTTTATCATAAGTAGAATAATTGAGAACAGGCCCACTCAATTTCTCACTAAAATATGCAATAGGTTTTCCCTCTTGTAACAAAACACCTCCCAAACCAATTCCACTAGCATCACATTCAAGCTCAAAAGTCTTATTAAAATCAGGAAGTTGTAGGAGAGGTGCATGAGTTAACTTATCTTTCAACATGTTGAATGAATTCTCTTGTGCTTTGCCCCATTCAAAAGGCACCCCCTTCTTTGTAAGCTCATTCAATGGTGCAGCAATGGTGCTGAAATCCTTCACAAAACGGCGATAGAATCCAGCAAGTCCTAGGAAACTCCGCACCTGGGTGATAGTCTTTGGGACAGGCCATCCCTGTATAGCTTCCACCTTGGCTTGATCAACCTCAATTCCCTGTGGAGTCACAACATAACCAAGAAAAGACACTCGATCGGTGCAAAAGGTGCACTTCTCAAGGTTACCAAATAAACGTGCCTCGCGTAGTGCATTAAAAACAGAACGTAAATGATCAAGATGTTCATCCAATGATTTGTTGTAAATCAATATATCATCAAAATATACGATAACAAATTTCCCAATGAAAGCACGCAAAACCTCGTTCATTAATCTCATAAAAGTACTAGGTGCATTAGTTAACCCAAAAGGCATGACTAACCACTCATACAAACTGAACTTAGTTTTGAAAGCAGTTTTCCATTCATCTCCCAATTTCATACGAATCTGGTGGTACCCACTACGTAAATCAACTTTTGAAAACACAACAGCACCACTCAGTTCATCTAGCATATCATCTAATCGTGGAATAGGGTGTCGATATCGAATGGTGATATTATTAATAGCTCTACAATCAACACACATACGCCATGTTCTATCTTTCTTAGGCACTAAAATTACAGGAACAGCACAAGGACTAATAGATTCTCGCACATAACCTTTGTCTAGTAGTTCTTGCACTTGTCGCTGAATTTCCTTTGTTTCTTCCGGGTTTGTCCTGTATGGTGCACGGTTTGGCAAAGATGCTCCAGGAATAAGATCAATTTGGTGCTCAATCCAGCGTAGTGGAGGCAGCCCCGCTGGTATCTCACTTGGAAACACATCAGAATACTCCTGCAAAACATTAGCAACAGCAGGGGGCAAAGAACATTGCATATCCTCAATTGAAATCAAAGCATCCTTGCATATCAAAGCATAAGCAACAGAAGTGGATGCATTGAACTCATTAATATTTGATTTGGTAGCTATCATACAACGTCCTTTCAGTTTTATCTCATCTTTGTTATCAATTACAGATTTATCATTTTTATTGCTCTCGCTCTTTGCTTTAGTAGCCCTAGCAACATCAGTTTGCATAATAATTTCAGGGGACATAGGATGCAACACAATTTTGCGATCATGGTATAGAAAAAATACTGATTTGATCTACCATGATGCATAGAATCTCTATCAAATTGCCAAGGTCTACCTAGCAGAATGTTACAAGCTTGCATAGGCACAACATCACATTCAACAATATCTTTGTAGGATCCGATGGAAAAATTGATTCTCACAAGTCTAGTTACCTTTGCCTTACCACTGTTGTTCAACCATTGGATGTAGTAGGGATGCGGGTGTGGTTTGGTTTTGAGGGCAAGCTTCTGCACCATATCGCTGCTTGCCAAGTTGTTGTAGCTACCTCCATCAATGATCATGCGGCGGGAACTCTCTTTGATGACACACTTTGTTTGGAATAAAGTGTGTCGCTGATTTTGCTCCGCCTTCTCCATTTGTGCACTAAGCACTCGCTGCACGATCAAGCTCTCATAGTGGTCCGCTTCACCTGCATTAATATGTTCTTCTATTTGTTCTTCATTACCTGCATGGTCAGTCGCAAGCAGTGCAAGTGTATCTTCATCAAAATCACTAGCAGATGAGCACTCACCATCATCCTTGACAATCATAACTCGCTTGTTTGGATAGTCACGCATCATGTGCCCATATCCCTTGCACCGGTGACATTGTATGTTGCTTGTTCTACCTGTCGATGCCATGGATGAAGTACTCGCAGCAGGCTTTTGCATCGTCTTTGCAACTAAATTTGTGGAGGCAGCTTGAGTCTTGTCACTAGATGATGGAGTAGAAATACGTGTAGATGGAGTTGTAGTCATGCGTTGCTGCCATGAATTAGCCTTCCCTGCAGAAATATTACTCCTTGCGCTAGCACGTCGTCCGTGCACTTCCCTTTCAGCTTTACAAGCAAGATGAAACAAACGGGTTACGTTATTGTATTCTTTGTAAGCGAGGATGTCCTGAATTTCCCGATTTAACCCACCCAAAAATCTAGCCATAGCCGGTTCCTCATCCTCCTCTAGGTTACAGCGCAACATACCCGTTTGTAATTCCTGATAATATTCTTCTACACTTTTAGCACCTTGTCTCAATTGCTACAACTTATTTATCATATCACGGGCATAGTAAGATGGAACAAATCTAGCTCTCATGGCTCGCTTCAGCGCATCCCAAGTTTTAGGTATGTTATTAGGATTTTTCTTGCCATATTCTATCCACCAAACAGAAGCAAAATCTGTAAACTCACTAGTGGCAGCCCTAACACGTGTAGTCTCAGGAAATTCATGACATGCAAACTTTTGATCAACAGCAATCTCCCAAGTAATGTAGGCATCAGGGTCATATTTACCATCAATAGGAGGTATCTTAAATTTAATCTTACTGAAAGCATCATCATTATTGTGTACCTCGCGTCGGCGGTTGCCACCCATACCTCTACGGTTGTGACGTAGGCGACGTCGATCACGAGTGTCTTGATAATCATGTTCAGTATCAGCAGTGTAGTCATCTTCATGACTATCGTGCTCTCGATCTCCCTCCTTTTCTTCTTTATGCTTCTCTTTATCTTCGGTGTGGAAGTCATCAAATCGCCTTAGGAGAGCAGCAAGGCTTTTGTCCACACTAGCAACAGATTCTTCCAAACTTGTAAGCTTGTTGTTTGTGGCAATCTGCGTACCTCCAACTGCCCCAGCTTTTCATTTGTCACCTGCAAGTCGTTATCAAGTCCCTCTGTGTGCAGCTTCACTTTCCTTTCAAAATGTTGTATGATGCCCTTAGTGCGAGGTGTATGTGGTATTTCGTTATCATCATCTGCCCCTGTCATGGTTCAAAGAAAAAGACAACAAGAAAGGCAAGTGAAGAAATAAAAGCCCTACAACTACTAGGATGTAGCTACAGCAAGTCGCTCACACTCAACTTGTTGCACAAGTTCTTACCAATTCTTACCTTGCTTGACAGGAGGGGTCGTCTACCAACAAGTCTTCAGCAATGGATGAAGTGTATCGGTGCTGCAGCACAAGACCTGTCAAGCTGTAGAGTATGTGGAGCTATAGGTGGGCTGAAACAAGGAACGAACTAGCACCACGTTAGTTATAAAAGCGAGATGAATAAACGTTCGACGACGGTACTGTGCTGGTCCTAGGCTAGACCGTGCTAGAGACGCGAGCCTGGACACAAAGGAAACCACAGCACACCCCCGAAAACAAGGTGGAACAGTCCTAAAATCAATATGAAAAACAGCCACTTTTCTTTTGAATCTTCTCTTTTCTTTCTTTTTTTTTCTTTTTTTTGGGCAACCTCAAAAACTGATTATATGAACAAAAGAATACAAAAGAGCAATTTGCTACACACACTTTTTTTGAAACTACACTTTTTCCGAAACTACAGGGGTATTCCGGTAAGAGCAATTCTCTCTCTCTCTATAGAGTAAGGCCGAACAAGTATGGAGTTATCTTTCTTTTGGATCACGTAGTCGGAATTCAGGATAGATCAACACGCGGACTACAAGTTCTACTCGGTTTCCCACTCAGAACCAACCACAAAACGGATTCCACCTATTGCCGAGTTCTACTCGGCTTCCTTTTTATCACGTTGGTGGAACTCAGATTGGAACTCAACTCGATCCGGACCAAGACCACAGTTCAATTCGGACTTCACCACAGATTCGACAGAGAGAAGATATGGTAATACTCGGCTGTGTATAGATGGTGACAAGAACTCGAAACTCTAAAGGACTAGACACTAAGACCAGCAACTCGACACAAACCGAAGCAACGCAAATTCAACAAGCCCTAACTAAACGGTACTAGCCAAGGCACAAAGGTTTAAAAGGATTATGGAAAAACTAATCTACTATTTTTTGGCTTTTCTGGACTATAGGAAATTAATTAAAAAACAGCAAAGGATTAGAAGTCTCTCACCGAAGAACCTTGCTCTGATTACCAACTGATGCGAACCCGCTAGGGTTTTTGCCCGATCTTTCGATGAGAAACGGGGGATAACTCGATTGGTGGATGGAGATGACGTTCACGGCCCGACTACAGCCCTCAAGACCGCGCCTTAGCAACCGATACACCACGTCCAATAGCCGTCTCGATCTTGTGGAGCGCGACAACCAGCCCCTAGGGCTCCCGTCCTGCAAGCAATCGAAGAACTAGCAAGAACGAGGAAACAAGCACTGAATTGCAAGATGAAATTGAAGGTTTCAAACTGAATCTTAATCAACAATGGGGTTCCGAAGACAAGGAGACGGGCGGCTGATCCAGCACGCGCGCCTACAAGCAAGTAGCGAAGGCTAAACTTGATCTAAACAAAATCCAACCCGACCATGGCGGCTATAAAGGGATATAAGTAGATGGATTAACGACCAAAGGGGTGTTGGGGTCGTCCTCCAACCCTAGAACGCGTCCTTAATGGACCCAACTTGATACATGGGCCATCAACCCAAAATGAGGTGACGCAGCACCCTGGACAGCAAGACCTGTCGACGGTAATTGGATCATTGCCGCTGCTGCCGAACAGGTATTGACGTGGGACTTGATTCATATGAAAGTAGACTTGATAAGCTTTCCAACTAGTCCTGAAGCACCTGAATCTGAATCCGTATGCAACCGTGGTGACGGTCATAATTTGGCGCTTTGCTGCAGTCCGAATCCAGCTAGCGCGAGTCCTTCTCCCTTTCGGTCTTCTCCTCGGTTCCTAATCAAAACAAGAGTGCACGCGTTTCCATTGTCTAAACAAGATGGACAAGAGCTTATAAAGGAACTCACTTGATGATTAAGTTGACGAGCACGAGCACGAGTAAGAGGACCAAGAGGACCAGCTATAGGTTGTGTCGGAGAGGATGTATCGCTGGTGTTGATGTCCTCATCATACCGGGTTTATATGGGCTCAAGTATGCTAATTCAGCTGCTTCGACGGAGGTTTTCGTACTTGTGCTCTTATAAATTGGTTAGTTCTGTTACAGCTGGTATCAGAGCAAGGTTAAGCATAATACTGTCATGTGCATGGTTTTAAAACAAAGTTTTGTTTTGAAAAGCCTATTTTATCTAAAAATCTTTAGCTAGTAGGCAAGTTTGTCAAAACCTAATTTGTAAACTATGTGCTAGAGACAACCTCCAGTTATGCTCAACTTAGGACTTTCAGGTGGCTTAGTTAAGTAATACTAACTTTGGGGGTTTTACTTTCTCGCAATGACACGTCGACTCAAAAGGTACGTGTAGATGACCGCACTATGCTACCTTGTGGTCTAATGTTGGAGGTAGCCCTCACATATGATGTACTCATATATGTGGGGTAGTTGAATTTATTTTATGCAACGTCGCACCTACGCTCAGGTAAGTGTGAGTTGTGAGAGCATGACCAAACAATCGTTGGTCTAGGAAGAGCTAGTTTGGTACTGGAACCTGTACTCGTTAGCACACGAATGCGGGTGAAGGTATTAATTGCGGGAGTAATACTATTCTGATGGGTGCATATACTACTTACGTGATACTGGGTATGCGCCTAAGATAGTATCTAGATTTAAATTCCTGCAATGTATTTATTTCTGTTGTGGGAATGGGTTGAACTGAGAGTTTCTGCAGGTACGCTAACCTCGAATGCGTATGTATCGTTGACGACTAGTTATATCGAGAGTGCGTGTTATGCCACCGACCTAGAACGTGATTGCTACATCAGGTTGGCAATTTGTGAGGACGTATAGGACGAGCATACATATTGTTGTGCATTGCTCATGAACATGCTTCTCTCACCTTTGTTCTAATAATAAACAACTTGTTGTCAAGTGTGACTAAAGTAATGATAAAACATTATGGTTGTTTGAGCGTCAAATGCTTCCCCACCCTTGTTCCTGTAATAGTAAAGTTGTTGTGAACTAGTGCTTTAATACGATGTGCTAGCTTGCTTGTAAAAGTTATAAATGAATTTTTTGTTTGATGAGGTATGTTGCCCTAAATTAGATGTAATATGGTCTTGTCTTGATGTTTGTAGTTTGCAAGGTTCTCTATGAGTGCTTTCATGATTAGCTAAATAAGTGATTGCTTGTTTGGACTAGAAGTAAATACCCTGTATGATGTTGTTTAGATAACCCTGCTAGCTCATCATGACCGCGTGTTGTCTTGCTCTGTTTCATGCTTGCTTGATAGAATAGTTAGACAGTAAGTTTCTAATGGTTAGCAGTTTCCTCCTATGTTGAAATGTTTTGTAATAACTAAATGGCTTGTGTGTATCCTGCTTATGTGGTAAAACTATGCTAAGTTTGTAGTTTCATGTTTTGAGTTGGGAAACTCCCCTTTTAGTGAAACCAATTGGGTTAGTTTTGTTTTGAAATGCTCCACCTAAAGAAACCATAAAACTTGTTATTGAGCCTGTTTTGTATGTAGTGTTGTTTGGGTATGTTAATTGCTTCCTAAGCATGTAATTTTAGATTTGTTAGCTTTGTGTTAACATGCTCTAGCAACGAAATGTACTCAACCTGATGTTTAAATGTCTTTTCATGCTATAATAATGTAATTCTGTTTCATGCTTGTTTTCTGGCAATAATGAGAACTAGAGTATATGAATTAAAAGTTTGTGAAACTCATTTTCCTACCTCACTAGTATTATGTTGCTGCAAGAAAAATGTAAAACTTGTTGACAACATTAAATAGTTTAAACCTGTTTAAGTTGTTTTAAGCATGTTTACTTGCTAGATTTGTGTAGGCTGTTTTACTTGCTGAAATGAGCTGAAATGCTTGTAATAGCCTACTAAATACAAGAGTGAGCTACCATAATATTCTTAGAATTCTCTGGGAGTAGATTGAAATAGCTCTATGTCTCACCTTGCTAAATTAGATAAAGTAATAAGTGCATGTAAGAAATTTAATTTGGGTTAATCATGAACTGTCTAACATGTTTAAGATGTATACAAACTGTTTTTCATACATGGTTATACCTGGAATTATATTTTTATGTGCACCATGCTTTATAATTGCTCTCTAGCCTAGCGCTAATCTTTACTAGTCATATGCTTGTAAGAACTAAAAGCTTGCAACTAATTTAAGTGGCTGCAATTTAGCTTTTCTAACATAATTAGAATGTTTTAAGCTATTGTTGATTGTACCCAAAAATCTAGTTGCTGCATGCTGCTTGTTAGTTGTTGTTACTTAGTGTCTGTTTATTCCTTCTTGGAATATAGACTATGCATGAGTTTGTTACTTGTTGTTACCCCATATGCTAAATAAGTGAGTTACAACTTAAAAGTGTAAACCGCTTATAGTTAACAAACAAGTATGCCTTAGTTTGCTTGGTATGTTTGCTCCTAGATATAGAGTTGTGCTCCAATCTAGTGATCAGTAAATAAAAGTATGAAAACAATTGTTCACCATGTTTTGCATGTTGTAAGGAAAATGGACCTCGGCCCATTTAACTTTGAATTTTGGTGTTTGATGAACAACATAACCAAATTGGACTAATGTATTTCCAAGTGTTTGTTTTGTAGTTCAATAGGGTGCAAATGTGACTTGGACTAAGGCGACGGTGTGATCCCATGATCAACACCTCAAGCAAGACATTAGAAGATCAGTAGAAGACCCTCAAGATCAAGCAAAGTCCAAGGCACAAAAATGGAACCAAGACGGCGCAAGAAATCGCGAAGAAACGATGCAAATGGTGCATCGGACGCACTCATCGGACGCTGCTCAAAAGCACCGGACGCGTCCGGTGGTAAACCCTAGCTCGTGTACAGCGCAAACAGGAGCATCGGACGTGCCTGTCCGAAAGCATCGGATGCACCGATGCGCATCGGACGCACCGATGCACCATCGGACGCTACAGTGACCTGCGTCCGATGCCTGAACAGAGAGGTTCCAGAAAGGCTCTGGCGGCATCGGACGCGTCCGGTCCAAACGCATCGGATGCTGACTAGCCGTTGCTGAACAGTGCCTGGTCGGCATCTAGCCGTTGAAGGAGCATCGGACGCGTCCGATGGTATCGACCGGAGTGTCCGATGCAGCATCGGACGCGTCCGATGATTACGACCGGAGCGTCCGATGCCTCGCAGTGAAGCCCATCCTTCTCCCCAACGGCTCTATTTGCTTGGGGCTCTATATATACCCCCATGGCCGGCCAAAATAGGATGGTTGGAGCTCAAGGAAGTGATCTTAGTGCATAGACACATATTTAGTTGCTCTAGCCACCAAAGTGCTTAGTGAATATACTAGGTGATTAGTGTAGGTGCTTTGCGAAGTGCTTAGGCTAGTTAGACCACCGCTTTGCGCTTGCTCTAGGTGTTAGGCCTAGTGTTTAGTGAGGTTTGAAAACCTCTTATCTACCGGTGCTTGCGCGCACCGTGGTTGTACATCGGTGGGGCTTGTAAGTCTTGCGAGATCACACCAACCGAGTTTGTGGTGTGGCCGCCTCCGTGTACCGAAGGGAACAAGGCCCGCGGCGCTTCGGCCGGAAACTTGATAGTGAAGACGGCGGAGAGCATCCGGGAGAGGCTTTGCCACGAGTGGCTTAACCGGAGACCCACTTGCGTGTGGGGAAGGACCGGGGCTATCCACGGAGTATCCGACTGGGAGCTTGGCCCTTGCGAGGGATTCCTTGCGAGGGGCTCCAACGAGGACTAGGGGGAAGCTTGCGCGCTTCTCGATACCTCGGTAAAAATACCGGAGTCGTCGACGGGAGTTTGCATCTCTATCACACTCTTTACCTTCCGCATTTACATTGCTATCTAGTTCATGTGCTTTACCTTTCATAGCTTGCTTGCTAGTTGATAGGTTTGGAAACTAGATAGCATAACTCTTTTTACGGTAGAGATAGCAAACACACTTAGCAAAACCTTAGTTGCACATTGGTTAGTTTTCTCTCTTGCATAGGTTTTGCTTAAGTGAAAATTAGAGGCCATAGTTTAGAGTTGTAGTTTTTAAGTTGCCTAATTCACCCCCCCCCCCTCTTAGGCGTCACGGTCCTTTCAATACTAGATAGCATAACTCTTTTTACGGTAGAGATAGCAAACACACTTAGCAAAACCTTAGTTGCACATTGGTTAGTTTTCTCTCTTGCATAGGTTTTGCTTAAGTGAAAATTAGAGGCCATAGTTTAGAGTTGTAGTTTTTAAGTTGCCTAATTCACCCCCCCCCCCCCCCCCTCTTAGGCGTCACGGTCCTTTCAATTGGTATCGGAGCCAAGTTGGCTCATTTGTGGACTCTTGGTTTCATCGCCTTCGAGCCGACGCCCTAAGAGTGGTTGGGATGGATACCTCTAGGCCTCCGCACTTTGACGGCACAAACTTCCCATACTATAGTGCTAGAATGGCTTGCTTTTTAGAAGCCGTTGATCTAGGTGTTTGGAGAGTCACTCGCGACGGGATGAAACCCCTCAAGAATCCCGAGAAGCCCACCGCGAGTGATGAAAAAGAAATTCATCTTAATGCTAGAGCTAAGAATTGCTTGTTTGAATCTTTTAGCATGGATGTGTTTAACCAAGTTTTTACTTTGCAAACATCTCATGATATTTGGTTAAAACTCCATGAGCTCCATGATGGTACAAGTAATGTTAGAGAGCAAAAATATCATCTAGCTAAATCATGTTACGATTCCTTTAAAATGAATGATAATGAGCTTGTTCGTGATTTGTATTCTCGTTTGAATCTAATTATCAATGAGCTCAACTCTATAGGAATCACAAAGCTAGGTGATGCGGATATTGTGAGGAAGATCATTTCCGTGCTTCCAAAGAACAAATATGCAACCATCATCACCATCCTCCACAACATGGAGGACTTGAGCACCATGTCCCCGGCCATTGTCATTGGCAAATTGGTGGCATTTGAGATGTCACGCAAGATGGGTCAAGAAGAAGCTACTTCATCAAGCAAAGACACCGCTCTCTCATGTGAGCACAAAAAAATGAAGAGCAAGAAGCAAGTTGAAACAAGCTCAAGCTCCTCAAGTGAAGAAGAGGATGATGAAGATGAAGAATCAAGTGATGATGATCAAGCTTGCACCTCTTCCGACTCCTCCTTAGATGAAGAAGAAACAATCAAGCTCATGAAGGGAGTAAAGAGGATGATCCGCAAGCTCAATGTCAAGGGTGTGCCCATCACCATAGAAGATTGCCTCTTCACCAATCAAAGAAGAGAGCAAAGAAAAAAGGGATGCTATAGATGTGGCAAGAAAGGGCACTTTGTGGAAGATTGTCCAAAACAAAAGCCCACACCCAATGACAAGAAGAAGGGATGCAAGGCCAAAGCCCTCACCACCATCAAGACATGGGATGATTCATCAAGTGATGATGAAGCCCGACACAAGAGGCACGGCCACAAGCACTCATCATCAAGCTCCTCACGTATGTGCCTTATGGCACGAGGTAACACAACCCCTATCTCTAGTGATAGTGATAGTGATAGTGATGATGAGCTACCTTCTTACAATCAACTTGTGCAAGATAATCTTAAATATGCTAAAGCTTGTACTAGCCAACAAAAGAAGATTAATATCTTAAAAGAAAAATTAGATAGTTCTCAACAAGCCTACAATGCTATGCTAGATCAATATGAAACTTTTTCAAATTTGAATGTTGAGCTATCTAATAAAATTGAGAAACTTGAGGCTAGTATAAGCACATATGATAGCACAAGCAATGATGAGCAACTTGCTAAGAAAAATGAAAAACTAAAAGCAAAGTTAGCTAGCACACAAGATGCTTACAAAAGTTTGCTTGCTAAAATGGAAATCATGTGCAAGCATTGTGATGAGCTAACTAACAAAGTTGCTAATCTAGAAGCCATCGGAGCAAACCCCATCGAGGCACCTAAAATTGAAAAATCAATCTTTGATTTGCCTAAAAAGGATGCCTCTACTTCTTGCATTGATTTACTTGATTTAGACTCACCCATGTGCAAACAAGCTTGTGTTGAGAATGTGATTGTAGATACTTGCACACAAGAAATTGCAATGGAGAATGAGCAACTAAAGCAAGAAGTGGCTCGCCTCACCAAGGACTTGAACCAAGCAAAAGGTAAAGGGAAGCAAACCCGAACTCATCAAGATAACACCGTCAAGGGAGTGAAGAAGCTTGATGAGGAGCAAACCGTGGTTTGTTACCTTTGCCGCAAGGAAGGCCACAAGTCCTATGAGTGCAAGGTGAAGCATGGGGGAGAAAAGAAGAAAGAGAAAAACAAAAAGCAAACAAGCAAGCTCTCCAACACCTACACAAACAAAGTGAACAAGAAGGCCTCCACACCTTACCTTTTGAAGAAAAAGAAAAATAACAAGGTGGTGGCCATCAAGGTGAACAAGCAAGCCAACAATGGGGCCAAACGCATTTGGGTGCCAAAGGACATTATCTCCACCATGAAGAGCACCAAAAAGGTTTGGGTCCCGAGAGGGAAGTAAGTAGTCAAGTGGACTACGGGGAATTTGGAGACTTGGCAAAGTTTGGGTCCATATCATGGGGTGAATCACATTGGATCATGTCATTGCCAAGTATGTAAGTGGATACAATGGACCCAAGTTCCCCTTCCCATGTTAGGTAACTAGATTTAAATTCTTGCAATTACTTTCAATGGTATATTTTCTTGCAATTTAACATCTAGTTCCTTCATTGCCTATGTTTGCATTAGTATGTTCATATCTCTAGGCTTGTCATATGGTAGTTTTGCTCGGTGTCACTCTCATCTTTGGAGCAAAACTACATGGTTTAAATTGTTTAGGAGCATGGCACATAGCTTCTCTTAATTGCTTTATTTCATATGTGCCAAACACCGAATTGTAGATTAACTACCCCTATTACCATCTTCAATTTGGTGTCACATTTCTAGTGATGTCAACTTGTAAAATGGTAATTTGACCTTACAAGTCAATGTGCATGTCTCCTACAAGTATTTCAAACTTGTATGCACACTTTTAGAGGGAGGTTACTCTACAATTTGGAAGCTTTGAGACTAACATCACTTTCAAGTTTATCATGTGTGTAGTAGTCTCATTGCAAGGAAAATGGAGTCCCTGGAGACAAGCATCGTGTGTGGCGACAATTCAATTGGCATCTACATGTGGTATTCCTAACCGATATCATCATGTTTTATTCAATTGATTCTATTATGCTTTCTCCATACATTATATAGATTAAACTCCTTTGTGCATTAATTTGCCGGTTATGCATATGCTTTGCCATACATCATATGTATGCATATACTTAGGGGGAGTTTAGTTTATATAATGTGAGAGCCAAGTTTTGTGATCTATTCCACTCCACATAAAAAGGATCACAAAATTTGACCCTCCCTTGTGCTACTAATGTCTTCCTTTTCGGTGTTTGATTCCAAAGGGGGAGAATTTGAGGGACCAAAGCAAACCAAAACCAAAATTTAAAATTTTATGGTTATATCTTTTGGATGGTCCAAGAAAAGGGAGGAAGTGGATTATGGAGTTAGTGAGAGACTTGAATCCATAATGCCACAAAGGGACTTAATGGCAAGGGCAAGATAAGTTATAAAAGTGTCTTTTCATTTTGGTATCTTTTAACATCACATGATCTTGCCTTTGCATTGCATCCTAGCAAGTAGATTGCATTTTAAATTTTGTATCTATTATTTGCTTGCTTTGGTTGTGTTGTCATCAATCACCAAAAAGGGGGAGATTGTAAGGAAAATGGACCTCGGCCCATTTAACTTTGAATTTTGGTGTTTGATGAACAACATAACCAAATTGGACTAATGTATTTCCAAGTGTTTGTTTTGTAGTTCAATAGGGTGCAAATGTGACTTGGACTAAGGCGACGGTGTGATCCCATGATCAACACCTCAAGCAAGACATTAGAAGATCAGTAGAAGACCCTCAAGATCAAGCAAAGTCCAAGGCACAAAAATGGAACCAAGACGGCGCAAGAAATCGCGAAGAAACGATGCAAATGGTGCATCGGACGCACTCATCGGACGCTGCTCAAAAGCACCGGACGCGTCCGGTGGTAAACCCTAGCTCGTGTACAGCGCAAACAGGAGCATCGGACGTGCCTGTCCGAAAGCATCGGACGCACCGATGCGCATCGGACGCACCGATGCACCATCGGACGCTACAGTGACCTGCGTCCGATGCCTGAACAGAGAGGTTCCAGAAAGGCTCTGGCGGCATCGGACGCGTCCGGTCCAAACGCATCGGATGCTGACTAGCCGTTGCTGAACAGTGCCTGGTCGGCATCTAGCCGTTGAAGGAGCATCGGACGCGTCCGATGGTATCGACCGGAGTGTCCGATGCAGCATCGGACGCGTCCGATGATTACGACCGGAGCGTCCGATGCCTCGCAGTGAAGCCCATCCTTCTCCCCAACGGCTCTATTTGCTTGGGGCTCTATATATACCCCCATGGCCGGCCAAAATAGGATGGTTGGAGCTCAAGGAAGTGATCTTAGTGCATAGACACATATTTAGTTGCTCTAGCCACCAAAGTGCTTAGTGAATATACTAGGTGATTAGTGTAGGTGCTTTGCGAAGTGCTTAGGCTAGTTAGACCACCGCTTTGCGCTTGCTCTAGGTGTTAGGCCTAGTGTTTAGTGAGGTTTGAAAACCTCTTATCTACCGGTGCTTGCGCGCACCGTGGTTGTACATCGGTGGGGCTTGTAAGTCTTGCAAGATCACACCAACCGAGTTTGTGGTGTGGCCGCCTCCGTGTACCGAAGGGAACAAGGCCCGCGGCGCTTCGGCCGGAAACTTGATAGTGAAGACGGCGGAGAGCATCCGGGAGAGGCTTTGCCACGAGTGGCTTAACCGGAGACCCACTTGCGTGTGGGGAAGGACCGGGGCTATCCACGGAGTATCCGACTGGGAGCTTGGCCCTTGCGAGGGATTCCTTGCGAGGGGCTCCAACGAGGACTAGGGGGAAGCTTGCGCGCTTCTCGATACCTCGGTAAAAATACCGGAGTCGTCGACGGGAGTTTGCATCTCTATCACACTCTTTACCTTCCGCATTTACATTGCTATCTAGTTCATGTGCTTTACCTTTCATAGCTTGCTTGCTAGTTGATAGGTTTGGAAACTAGATAGCATAACTCTTTTTACGGTAGAGATAGCAAACACACTTAGCAAAACCTTAGTTGCACATTGGTTAGTTTTCTCTCTTGCATAGGTTTTGCTTAAGTGAAAATTAGAGGCCATAGTTTAGAGTTGTAGTTTTTAAGTTGCCTAATTCACCCCCCCCCCTCTTAGGCGTCACGGTCCTTTCACATGTCTATGGTTGCTTGTGTGCTATAGATAAATGCTTGTCTTGTTTGAGCTTGGTGATTAGTGTTGATTGCTTAAGCTGATTGGTTGTGTGTTCCAAATGTTTGTTAAGGCTATGTGTAGATGTGTTGTTACCTAAGTGGTACCTTGGCTAGTCAAACCCTTTGTCCTCGGTGAGTTCATGAGTGGTTTGTTGAGCCTTTGTTCCTTAAGCCCTCTTGACCTTCCGAGATGCCTTTAGTTGAACCCTTATTGCTTAACGACCCGTGTTTGTGTGTCTAGTTCTGTTGGTTTGGTATGCTTGTGCCAAAGACCTGAACCTAGGCTTGTCCATGCCTTCTTGTTGGACCAGTTAGCCCTAGTTAACCTTCCAAAAATCCTAGATCTGAATCGTGGTATGTCTATGCTTGTTGTGTAGCCATGCCTCTCACCAACCTGTAGATCCAAGTTTGGTTTTAAGTGTTGCTAAAGCCATAGATGTTTGGTACCCTTTTGTTGTAACGGCCTTGTTTGTTTGACCAACCAAATTTAGTTCCCGCTAACCCCAGCCTTTGCCATAAGTTGGCTTGCCCAGTTGTGGAAACCTTGCCTAAACCCATGTACCCCCTTGGTTGCTTTTGTTGCTGCTTGGCCAAATCAAGTTCATGAAATCTTTCGTCTTGTCATGACCTTGATGTGCACCAGACGAATCCTTGTTGTCTTGTGCCATGTTTATCCTCGAAATCACCTCCTTGTTGATTTCCAAACCTTGTGATCATCCTTGTTTTGCTAGCTTATGTCTTGCCTGTGATGCCTATCCATGCAAGATTTATCTGCGTCATGTGTGATTTCTCACTGGTTGTGGATTCTATAATGGTGTCTTGGTTAAGAACTAATGGTGTCGCGACGAAACCAAGAGCCTCTTGTGGCGGCCGACACAAGTTTGTGCTGCTCGGCACGCGCTGGTATCGTGGGTTCTAATCAAGATCTATTATGGGACTACGCCAATGTGTTATCTTTCATGAAGTTTCCTCCTTGATTATCTCCTATATTCCTTCAGAAAAATCCTTATGTTGGCTCGGATAAGGCAGTATTTCTTTCTGAAAATGGCAAAGAGGATGACTTTTCAAGAATCGGTCAAAGATGAAAGCAGTAATAGACTGTAAGAGGTGGTAGACAAAGGACTCTGTTGGGTCAACAACAAAAGACTGAGCAACATATTTGGTCATAGTAAAACAAAGTGGCACTGAATTCTTAACAGTGGGCAAGTATCAGTTGAAAGGTGAATAACGGAAACGGTGTGTTACTGAACCAAATACCTGAGGTCTAGAAATCTTCTGTCTGAACATGATACATATAATTGCATGATGATCTTGTAGTCAACCCCATCTTCCCAGAGGTGTTTGATTCTCGGCTGACTTTGATAGTGTCCATGTGCATTGATATTCAACAGTGCTTGTAGTAAAAGCTGAAATCTTGGAGCTTTTTTTTAGTGTTGAGAGACAACTGATTAGTTCGGTCATTAAAAAGCCAATCTCCAGTTCAGAAATGACTCTTTGGTAGCTATGAAGGCTATGTCTCACAGAACAAGGTTATACTCGAAGTCTGTAAACCAACTGATTTTGTTGGTGGCCCTCATACATCCAAGTCTCTGACATGTTCCAGCCAGCTCTATATGGGAGAAATTTCAATGGTAATACAAAACAGTACACCGGCTTAGTAACTCAGCCAGAATTATGCCTCGAGTAAGGACTGCTTGGTGATAGGTTTGGCTGCCCTGAAAGGGTTATTCCAGATTATATTGGATGAAGCTAGAATGGACATTCAGAATTAGTCTCTTATGCTTGAGCAGTCAAGGTGTTCTACAAAAAATCAACTCTTAGAAGTGCAGATTGATGGCAATTGAAATGTCAAACGACAGATTTCAGATTATGTTCCTGCAGTGCTAAGTGAATTTAAGAAGATCGCCCTATGACCCAAGTACTTCAACAATTCAATTCCGCTGAGTTGCAACTGCACCATGAAGAAAAAATGATATTGATCTGCTTAGTAGTGTATAGTGATTCAGTAGCTTGGTATTTCTACCGAAGATGTTGCATCAAATTCAACCTTGGCGACTATCGCAGCTTAAGAAATGAGAATTCCGTAAAGAAGGATCGATGAAAACGTGGATTTGGTAGAGTCAACTATCACATTCACCGCTCTCTTATCAGATTCAGATCGATAATACAATGTTATCATCAGAGAAAGAGAATTGCACACATGGAACCTTATATAGCTTTCCGTCGATTACTATCTAATGGAACAGGTACAGACAATGGTTGCCATCAGTCAGTTTCTGATCGTCTCGAGGCTGTATTTCTGCTATGGTTCCAGTCGGATGAAGATCCAATATTGTAGTAATCTTATCATGGATTCCTCCCAAAGGAATAATGCAGTTTTGGTTCCCTTTGAACACGGCATTGATAGTGTGAGTGTACCTCAATACTCGATGGAAGTCAGTGAAGAAAATCCTTCTGACAAAAGTTAGTAACCAGAAAATGATATGAAGGATCGGAAAGTTGTTCTGTTCCTAACAGTTTCTATTCTGTCGAGAAGTCAGTATCTTGAGCTCCCAATAGCTTGTGATTAAGGATGGGTGTTATGCTTCTCTTCCCTTGAAAAGTCTTTCGTCCGGAATCTCGGGACGAGATTCTTTTAAGGAGGGAGGGCTGTAACACCCCAGGTGTTCGCCGTCAGTCGAGCAGTCAGTTTGGTATGTCAAATGATGTTCAAGATATGATTTCAAGTGTGGTCAGTGATGACAGATGTGCCAGGATCGATCTCAGAGGCAGAAGCTCCGTTTAAATTATTGGGGAAATAATTAATGGAGCCAGATAACAATGATTGCCAAATTATGAATATTCAAGATTAATGCTAAACATGGATTTTTCATGTGCCCCATCTCAGTTCCTATCTATAGTAACTGGTGAAAAAGTTTTGTGAAGTTTGGAATCAAAAGGTCACATCAAATGACGAGTCGCAGCTTTGCCTGTAATGACTGATTAACTGAAGAAAATCATTTGAGTTCAACCAAGTGTTGCATTTATGCCCAATCAATTATATATGAACTCACGGTCAAAAGTTATGAAAGTTCCGTGTTGAGCAGATGGTCAGAAAATGTTCCGACCGACGAGAAACCCTAATTCGGATCCTACCGGGTGACAACTTTGACCGGCGTTGAATGGTATTTTTAGATGTTTGCATGTCAGTGCGCCTTAAACAAAAGTTGTAGTACAGATCGAGAGGAACAAATTTCGTTTTATGGCCAAGACCTAGATCGGTGCCGAAAATGGTGAAAAGACCTAGATCGGTGCCGAAAATAGTGAAAACAAGCTCGCAAGATGAAATACATCGCAGTTTTCAAGTTCCAGAAATCAGTTAAGTCTATACTGCGAAATTGGAATGTCGGTCGCCGCGATGCTGCCATTGACGATCGTTACCGGGCAAACCATTGGGAATTTGACTGAGTGCCTTTAACGAAAGTCGGAGTACTCGTCGAGACGGCGACAACAAAATTGGTTTCGTCGAAATTGGAGTCCGTTTGAGCAATGTTTGCAATTTTGGAGTTTGACCGAAAGTTTCCGAAAACTTGCCATTTTGGGAAAGAAATTTGGGAACATTACACGAAAGAAATCTGTGGCGTGGCCGACCGGCCTCCTCCCGAGGCCGCGCTCCGGTCCGCTCGTGCCCCCTCCGTCAAAAGCCGAGCCCGGCTTCCCTCTCCCCCTCTCGGTCTCTCACTTTCTCCCTTCCATTTTCTCGCTCTCTCCTCTCTCCCATTGCCAAGCAGAAGATGAGCAGCAGCCATGGCTTCCCTTCATGCTCCTCCTCCCTGCTCGGCCTCACCGTCCATGCCCTGGCTCCGGCCGGCTTCTCCTCTTCTCTCCCTGGCCGGTTTCCCTCCTCTCCTTCCTCTCTCCCTCTCTACTGCTCGTGGTCGCGGCCTGTCTGGTGCTCGCGCCCACGCAGCGCGCCCCTGGCCGCGCGGCTCTGCTGGCCAGGGTGCCATAGCCAGCCCTAGCGAGCAGCAGCCCGGCAGGAAGCGGCATCAGCCAGCAGCCCAGCCACCAGCCTGCAGAGCAGCAGCCCTAAGCCTCAAACCCTAGAGCCGATTCCCTCCCGTGCGCCCGAGCTCGGCCTCCGTCGGTTCCCGACGATTCCTCGTGAAAACAAAGAAGAAGCCCTACCTAGTAAAGATGAAACTCTTTGTTAGGTTTTTGTGCAATGTTGTATGACTCAATGTGTTTACTAATTAATCCTTGGTTGTTTTCTGCAGAGTCCAGGGGTCTAGATGCAAGATCTATTTATTATTCACGTTTTTGTTTAATTAATAAATCTGGCTGAAACTTTGAAAATGCATAGTAAATTATCGGAATGTCGAAAAATTACATATGTTGCCTTTTCGGAATCCTTTTGAAAAGCTCTGTCCAGTGAATGTATAAAATGATGTGTGTTAGTGCAAAGTTTCTGCTGTGATGATTGATTTGTGGTAAATAGGTTTAAATAGAGAGAAAATCATATCTGCTGTTGTATTGCTTAGTTTGCTGTGAAATTGTTATGGTAGGCTTCTTATGTGATGTGAGTGCTGTGATAAAAAAATTTAGGATTTTTGGTGCAAGTATGAATTAGTTATGAATCTATCTTGTTCTCAGCTCAATAAATAGATTAAAATGAATTGTGGCAAATGTTTGCATGTAGAAACAGAAAAGGGTTCCACTGCCTTCCTATGATGTTGTTATAGCTTGGATAATTTTATGGTGTCCATGTGTTTACAGAAAATATGATTTATAGAATTTTGTTGTTCTCACGTGCATATTAGTAAATAAAATTTGCCCTGTTTTTAATAAATAAATTATAATACTTGAGCATGTAATATTTTTACAGTGGTCATGATTTGACATTGTCTATCACCTGTAAAAATATGAGGTCCAAATTATATGTTTGTAACATCACTTAAAGATAATGCCTATGTTTAATAATTATCTTGTTAAAAGAAATATTGCAATGGATCAACATGTATGTATTTATGTGCTTGTCTTTGTAGCGTATTGATCCGAGATAAATGATATGTGCTCATGTTTATAAGAATTTGATGTTGTTCATAGCTCATATGTGCGCTCACATGTTAACCAAATAATAAGTTAAAGTGGATTTATTAAATTGTTGAAATGGCTGCATGAGTAGTTTCTGTTGTGGTGATTAGTTCATGATGATAATGATGTTTTATGTAGATGTGATCTATAGAAAAGTTATAGATAACTTCCTTATATTATTTGTCCTAAATTTTCATGATTTTAGGTCAAGTGGTTTGGGAGTTATAGTTTTTAGAAGTTCACTATCAGGATTTGCAGGTTTTCAGTGCAGGTCTGATAAAGTGAACTGTTTGGCTAATTTAACTTGTGAATCATGTGTTGATGTTAATAGAAGAGTTGTAGTTCTTTTCATAATATTTCTAGTTTGTCTTAGATCACTATTTTTGGTGGTCTAGAACTTGAGTTACATGTGTTTAAACTTAAGGTTCAGAATCTGTTCAAGTCTGGACAGATTTGTTTGTTTATGTTGTTTGACTTTGATAACTGCTTAATCAACTTGAGATGATTAGAAATAAGTTGTATACAACTTAATATGCTTTCTGTAATGTCTTATATCAAGCCTTTTAGTGCTCGGGATCTATAGATATGGTTGTTTTAAATTGTTGTTGATGTGTGCATCAAGTTCTTCCTATGTATGGGCTGAGCTGCAATAATCATATTGTTTGACTTGGTTAACTGTTAATTCACCTTTAGCTAATATTAAGAAAGTTTTAGATAATCTTGTAAGCTTTCTAGAATGTCTAATTGTATGATCATGTGATGAATATTTCTTGAGTTATGTCTTCGTGAATTTATGTCAGCTTTTCTGTCCAAGAATTGGACAGAGCTGCTTTGCCTCTATTTTTGACTAGGATAACCTCTGAATGAGCTTTTGTGTTGAATAGAACACTTGTAGGAAATCTTGTTAGCTTTCCAGAAAGTATTAGTTTACCTTGTTTGGACGTGTGTAGCTTGAGTTATGTTTAAATTAGTGGACTACTATGCTGCTGTCCAGATTTTGAAGTGTGACTTGTGTGTGCCACTTAATTGCTTGATAAGTCTAACTTCCATGAGTTAATTAGTAAGACAAATAACCCTTAAAATATATGTTACCTGCTGGTTGTTTGATGGTAGGCTTACTTAGGTTATGGTTGTTAGTGTCTTGCACTAGCTTAAGTTAATTAACTTAGGTACTATGTAATTAGATCTTGTTATGGTTGTCTTATATGTCTTATGTTTGCATCATATGTTACATCCCTTATGTTCATACATATGCATCGTGCACCTCATGCTAGGTACGTTAAATGATGAACGCGAGAAGTGAAGTGTGTGGTGATGAGACTAAACCTGAAGGTGGTGTTGGATGGCCATCCCGAAGAAGGTGTTTGGCGAACCCCACAAGTTTCTGGAAGCGGTGATGTTCCCGAAGTGGTGCCATCTAACACTAGCTTAAGTGTGTTTCCCAGGCAAGCCCCGGAGCATTCTAAGTCTCCTACCATTCTTTTATAAATGCAACCGAGTCAAATAATGATTGTTGCATTAAGTTATAGGAGTTGAATGATACCGTTGATGCATTACTTACTTATCCTTGTCCACCAGCAATTATTATCTTGATATTCCTGCTAGGTCTAGGCTCGATTATATGCTTAGCTCTGCTTAGACCGGTAAAAGTCGGGTGATTTCCTGTCTCCCGCATATAGGTGGATACTGATCATGCCTAGCCTGATGCTATCATAGAGATAACCATGTGATAATTAATCTGAGACCGGGCGGGATGTAGGAGCAGCAGGACATGGGTTCTGTGCGCTAGTAGTCTCCCGTCTGTGTCGCATAGGACCCGTTTGGGAAGCGCCCTTCAGTCAAATTGAACGCGTCAATCACTTAACGGAGTAGGTCGGAGTACCTCCCGTGAAGCCGAGTAAGGTTATTCGAGCCGGAGATGGAGATGTTGACGCCTAACACCTAGGGCCTCAGATGTACCGTGGGCAACTATTCTGAGCAACATGGCATGGTCCGTGGATAGGCAGGGCCTGATTGACCTGGCATGACCATTGGGAGTTATAGCTTGAGCGACCTGGCATTGAGATAACCCCCGGTGTAGAAGGGCCAATGGCCATCCTACGTATCGTGTTCTCGAATCTCCTGAGTGGCGGCCGACGGCTACCTAGCAAGGTGTGATCGGGCGAGTGTGCGATATTTTGTCCCCAGCTAGGTAGGAATCGATTATAATCGCCATCGCTCCTGGACAGTGAGTAACTTGACTGACGTTTGTTACCCGTAGAACTTATGGAACTAAAGATGGTTATTAGTTGAATCTGAAAGGCTATTGATGAAATAGTCACTCTTGCTTGATTAAGTAGTCAAGTGCTTGCTCTATATCAGGTGCAAATCTAGTTAAGCAGGTTGATTACATAAAACTGACTGCTAATACTCTAATGATGATTATTTAATAATGAAAATGCTTTTATGCAAAAAAGTATGTATAGCCAACCCCAGATACAGCCTTGCATACTCCTTGGAGTCACTTTATTTCTGGTTTATGACGGGTAAGTCGAGCTGAGTACATTCGAGTACTCAGGGTTTATCCCACCTTGTTGCAGGTGAAGGTTAGGCCTACCGAAAGGTGATGGCCAGTGCCGGTGGGCTCGGCAGTTCCATACTTTTTCTCTTATGCTGTTGTTAGAGGATGTCACTCAAGCTAGCAAAGTATTTCAACGTATGTTAGGGTATTCATTTCAAAGCTATGTTGTTCTTCTAAATTAAGTGGAACTCAACTTGTATTATTATTTGTAAACTCTATTGTAATAGTATTTCCGCTGCAAAGCTCCGTGGACATGATTTGTATTTGTTTGACCATGCGATCTTGGTTGAGATGTTGGAAATGTTTGAAATCCTTCAAGATTTCCGGACTACCGGGTTTATATGGGCTCAAGTGTGCTAATTCAGCTGCTTCGGCGGAGGTTTTCGCACTTGTGCTCTTATAAATTGGTCGGTTCTGTTACAGTGGATATTGTTCATGACTAGCCTGGTGCTATCAGAGAAATAACCATGTGATAATTAAATTGAGACCAGGCGGGATGCAGGAGGAGCAGGACATGGGTTCTGTGTGCCAGTAGTCTCTCGTCTGCGTCACCCAGGACCCGTCTGAGGGCGTACCTCAGTCATTTGGAACGCATCGATCACTTAACGGAGTAGGTCGGAGTACCTCCCGCGAAGCCGAGTAAAGTTATTCGAGCCGGAGATGGAGATGTTGACGCCTAACACTTGTGGGACTCACATGAACCGTGGGCAACTATGCACTGAGCAACCTGGCATGGTCTGTGGACAGGCGAGGCCTGATCGACCCGACATGTACCGTGAGTAGTTATAGCTTGTGCGACCTAGCACTGAAACCACCCCATGTGTAGAAGGGCCCATGGCCGTCCCGTGACTTGTTCTCGAATCTCTTGAGTGACAGCTTACGACTACCTAGCGCAAGTGTGCCGGGCGAGTGTGACATATTATCCCCAGCTAGGTAGGAATCGATTATAATCACCATCGCTCCTGGACAGTGAGTAACTTGACTGAGCATGCGTCGTCGTAGTAACTTATGGAACAAGAGATGGTTATGATGTTGATGAAAATGAAAGGCTATTGATGAAATAGTCACTATTGCTTGTTGATTGCTCTGGATCAGGTGCAAATCTAGTTAACCAGGTTAATACGTAAAACTGGCTGCTAAGATCCTTAATGATGATTACTTATTAATAAAATGCTTTTACACAAAAGGGTAAGTCTAGCCAACCCCAGATATAGCCTTCATGACCCTTGGAGTCTCATTATTTCTGGTTTATGACGGGTAAGTCTAGCTGAGTACCTTCTTGTACTTAGGGTTTTTATTCCCTTGTTGTTGCAGATGGTCAGACCTTCTATGGTTACTACAAGAACTGCTTGTACCTGACTACGGGCGATGAATAGACCATGGGCATGGTCCTCTGCTACCTTATCTGGTGCTTTTGTTGGATATTGATCAGATCATGGCACTTTACTACGAATTAAGTGTGCATCAGTGTTTCAAAACTAATTGCTTCCGCTACTGGTAAACTATGGTTTGCATTATTTGAATCGTACTCCGATGTACTTTTAATTATGTTTGAACTTTATTGTAACTTATGGACACTGGTGTTGAGAGAAACTTAGACTAATTTAGTTCTTTGTTTTTTCCTTCGGACGTACTATAAAGGGGAGCGTGAATGAGTAGCTTGACCTAGGTGAGTCTATTGAGGTAGGTGTGGTGCATATTTGGTATTTCATAGCTCTAGGTAGCTCAGAGATAGCCCTTATTCGTGAGGAACAAAAGTTGTGAAGGCAGCATCGCGATCCAAAGTCGTTTCGACCCTTAGAAGGGCATCGGACGCTGTCGGACGCACATCCGCTACCAAGACGTGACAATGTTGGGAGCGTTGCATCGGACGCACCGGAGGGGGTGTATCGGACGCAACGGTAACATTGTTCACTTGAGAGTGGATTTAGCGTCACATCAGATGCTCCGAGGCAGCATCCGATGACAGTCCAGAGATGTTCCAGAACCGTTGTTTCGCCATCGGACTTGTCCGATGGGGTGACATCAGACGCTACCAGCACCCGATGTCACTGTGATGTGTGGTGTCAGAACATTACACGTTACCATTACTCGGGGCATCGGCGCATCCGATGCCAAGTATCGGAGCGTCCGATGCCCCTTCACCTGTAGCAGCTTTTACACCTCATGGGGTGTTGTGTGTGGAGGTATAAATACTCCACCACCTCCTTCATTTGGAGTCCTCTTGCCCATTTGATCAACTGAGAAGATCCTTGAGTGTCCAAGGAAGTGCAAAAGCCCTAGTAAGGTTGTGAGATTTTTTTAATCGCAAGATTGGACACCTCATTAGTGACTTGTGAGCAGTAAGTGTGCATCCATCCATCTCTTTGGCCTTAGATTGGTTAAGTGAGAGTTCTACGTTGTTATTTTTGGTGATCGACATCACTTAGACGGCTTGGTGGTGGTTGGGAGCTTAGTAATCATCCGGAGAGTTTGTGAATGACCTAACTCAAGTTGTGACCGGTTGTGGACAATTCACCAGACGAGAGTGGTGAAGAATCAATTGTAGTGAGCACTTGATCCTTACGTGGATCAAGGAGGAGCGATACCCTTGCGTGGGTGCTCCGAGGACTAGGGAGTATGCAGACACCTCGATACATCGGGAAAACATCACAGTGTCTTACTTCTTCTCTTTACTTGCGCATTTGCTTTAAGCATTTCAATTCTTGCAATTACTTTTATTGAATGCCATGCTAGAGTAGCACTGGAACTAGGTAATAGTCTTTTACGCGGTAGAGTCAGTGAAAACACACTTCTGGTCACAACTGTTCATTTGCCAACTTATTTAGATCCCACGGCAAAAAAAAAAATGAGCAAAAAGTGCAAGACTAAAATTTTTACAATGAAAACAAACAGGCCCTAAGGTCAATAGAGTTTTTCCAAAAATCACTATTTGTACCAAACAGAGTATCCAATAACAAATCTTGGCAAGGAAACAAATCTGTAGCCAATATATGCATGATGCCAACAAACCTCACGAAAACCATGATCTCGAACCATATATATGCATGCCATCGTACAATGCAACAAACCACTGGGCAGAACATGTTGACGAAAAGGGAAAACCATGACAATATTGAGAACCCTTTTCAGATGCAAAGAAGGCACTCCGTATTTTGTACAGATAATTCGATCACGCACTACATTCCACAGCCACTCACCAATTTCTGGGTATTACAATTAGCTTTACGACACTGCACTGCTGCTACCACAGGCAGCGATCTTGTGCCCAAACCATTCAAAACTATTTTTGAACATCCTATATTTCTCATCTCGAGGCCATTGACCAGAAATTCAAGATACAGGATGGCGCCAGTGCAAACCAGCTTATGAAAGCCATGGCTGTTGCTGTCTCGAAACTTGCACAGTGATTCTCTGCACATATGTTGAGATCATTACCAATGAGAACAGTGATTCCTGCTGATGCACATGCTGCACCCAAGGTTATTGTTCCTGTGATCTACGAATAAACATAAAAGGTCATTAAAGGTAGCTCATGAAATATTGTTCCTTTTACCAAGAAACAAATATACACGACCATAACATAACTTTTTTTCTTCTATTGATGTGTTTACAACTCTTCAATGTCCAGCAAATTATAGATGATTATTCCACCTGTTTTCAAATATATGACACAAACTTGACCAACAATATTTATTTAATTACTAATTAGTAAAGTGAAAATGGTACCAGTAGATCTGTCATCAAAGTACTTTAAGTATGGCTTGTATATCTGTTATTTGTACAAATATTCACAGAACAGACGAGTAGTCAAATGAATTACAAAATACACAAGTGTTATATTTTTAGAAAACAGAGGGGTTATTTTACATAGTATAACGAAAAGAAATTACTCACCCCATCTCCAATAGTAAATATAAAAACAGCTCGAGCATTTCTCAAAGATCGCTTGACAAGAAGTGCATAAATGTCGACAAATGCTAGCAAAAGGCTCCACAAGCACTGCAAAATGACTGCTGCGACAAGGTAGCTGGTCAAAAGAAAACCATCAGTCCATTCTGTAGCCGAATACATAGACAATACATATAAATCATCCATTAAAAAAAAAATCTGCAGCATCACTCAACTCCTAAGGATCTATTTTGACCCCAAACAATAGCATCAGGGAGGCAAGAACCAGGTGTGATCACTTAGCATGTGTTTGGTGAGGGGATGGATGGGGGTGGGATGAGTCGATCCCACCTAGAGAGGTGTTTGGTTGTGAGGCGAGCTCGGGTGGGTCTGTCCTCAAGGGGGAATATTCCCTAGATTCAGGGTCACGCCCATCCCTGGCAGAGCAGCGGCAGCGTAGCTTCACGCGGCACAGTGGCGAGGGATGCTGCTGCAGGCCAGACCACGCAAGGGCAGTAACAGTGCAGGTCGAGTCCAGTGCATCAATGGAGTTCCTGGGTTAGCAGCAGTAATAAGCCAATAACACCCCTGCAGTCACGAATGACTTTTTGGTTGCATGTAGTCAAACATTACAGTTTGTGCATTCAGTTTTTGCTAGTACAAATTCTATTTGTGCACAGAGTTTTGATACTTGAAAATTGATGAGCATGTTTTCCTTGTAATTTCATAAAATCAAAAACTATACTTTTGCTATGTTTTGTGAACATATTACAACAAATAGTAGTGAAGAAGTTGCATTTTGGACTGTGGAGACCATCAACGTCCAAAACATCAATATTTGTGACTGAAGGAAATAATTTCAAGATGATATTGCCATGCTGGCAGATATCACTCAAATTTTAGATAGTTAGCCACTAACCATTCACAAAATCGATCTCTCTGCAAACCCACAAACTTGAAACGACACAAGCCACTCCAATTCATATGCTATCCTACACCGACCTAAAAATGTGGTTTATGGCACATTAATCTGGATTGGTATCTACTTTATGGTTCTTAGATTAGAGTGTGAAAAGTTTACTTTTGCAATTAAAGTTGAAATTTGAACAATTCATTATAAAAAGGCCAGTTTTCTAACAGTAATATACCCAATTGTTATGCTAGTTATGAAAACAAAAGAAATAATAAAAGGAAATGAAGTGTTTCATTGTATGTTAAAATGCATATTATAGACCTCAAACATCAAGCATAAATATAATTGCTACTTTACCGTCAGTGCTTGAATTCTGTAATGGTATAACCAAAGAAGTGCATAATATCAAACAATGTGTAACAAGAGAAAAGAAGTTCACTGAATGCCTTGAAAAAGAAGGATGCACAAATTTATCTTCTATTTACATTTACATGTTAACAAAAAACTAGATTAAACCTATCATCTAAATATGAAGTGGTCATGTTACATTCAAAATGCATGTTCTCTTTCAAAATGAAAAACAAATATAATACAAGATGACATGTACGCTACTACTCCTTCCATCTGTTAATAAATTAATTTCTAGTCCTAAGTCAAACATTTTCAAGTTTGACCAAATTTAAGAAAAATATAATAATATTTATGACACCAAATGAACAAAATATGAAAATATATTTCATAGTGTATCTAATGATATTAATTGGTGTCATAAATCCTGGTGCTCTTCCCCATAAATTTGGTCAAATTTAAAAAGTTTGACTTAGTACAACACAAGGAATTAATTTATCCAGAGAAGGAGAGAGAGTAATTGCATTGAACTATCAAAAAAAAAAAAAACTGGACCTGCAAGGGGTAGGCTGCCCTAGGACATTTTGCTTAACAAGACCTTTTTCACGCAGGTCGAGAAAACCCTCGAACCACTGCCCCACACATACACTAAAAAACAAACCTCGATCTGCACCAGGACATTTTGCTTAAGACTTCCTCACGCAGATCGAGAAAGACCCCGAACCCTGCACCACCCATACATACCAGCACTGTAGCGGCATTGGGGTTGGACCTTAGACCTTCGCTTTGTCGTGGGATAGACGAAGGGATTTTTCTTTAACCCCAGCCTGAAATGTGCTCTGACTTGACCCTGCTGTTCCTGACCAGCATATATGGCGCTTTTCTAAGAGCGGTATTTACAGCAGCAAGTCAGCCTATGAGGCCATCTTTTTTTGGTGCAATACAGTTTTCTCCCTGGAAACGTATTTGGAAGAGTTGGGCTCCACTGAAGTGCAAGTTCTTCATTTGGCTTGCTGTTAAAAATCGTTGCTGGACTGCAGACCGCCTCGCAAAACGTGATTTGCCTCACCCAGCTGTCTGCCCTCTTTGTGATCAGGCTGATGAGACTGTCCAGCACATTCTGGTGGCATGTGTTTTTTCCAGGCAGGTCTGGGCAGCTGTTTTTCATAAGCTTGGCCTTGGTTCCTTGGCGCCCCAACCATCTGTTAGTAGTTTTTCTAGCTGGTGGTGCAAGGCCCTTACAGGTTTCTCAAAAGACACAAAAAGGGTCTGAACAGTTTGATCATTTTGGGTGCCTAGGAAATCTGGAAACATAGGAATCGTTGTGTCTTTGAGGGAGATAGCCCTAGTGTTCAGTTGGTGCTTCAGAATATGAGAGAGTGTGGTCTCTGGTGCTCTGCTGGAGCCAAAGGCCTTAGCAGGCTGCTATACTCTTCTTTTGTGTGGAGCTGAGTTGGGTTGGGTGTGTTTGTTGTTTGTGTGTGGGGTTTTGGGAATTGGTCTGTCGACCTTCCCGTTGTATTTCTCTGGTGGTGAGGTTCAGGATTGGGCTTTAACCTCTCCAGTGTCCCCTTTTTTTTCTTCCTCTTAATGAATTGACATGCAGCTCTCCCGCATCGGTCGAGAAAAAAAAAATGTGCTCTGACGAGGAGTCGAACCCAGGACCTAAGGGGTGGTTACAAATCGTAAACTCAAACCTAGTTGCCATGGGACCGACTAGGTGACTATCCCGCCGGTCAAGAAAATCCGCGAACCCTGCCTCACCCATACATAGTGGCACTGTAGCGGCATTGGGGCCAGACCATAGACCTTTGCTTTGGCATGGGATAGACGAGGGGATTTTTTTGAACCCCACCCCAACCTGAAATGCGCTTTGACGAGGAGTCAACTCAGGACCAAAGGAATGATACAAATCCTAGTCAAACCTAGTCGCCATTGGACTGATTAGGCGACTAATCTCGATTAGTCGAGCCTAGTCGGTCCTAGTCATCCATGTCCTATAAATTTCATGACGTATATGTTGACGTTGGATGTGATCCAAATCACACACCAGCAAGGCAAACACGCCCAAAGAGGTTGCAAATCAACCTAAGAACAGCAAGGAACGTGATCTAGGGACCGGTAAGGACAATTTAGGGCTTAATTCCTTGCGTGTCTAGCTCCCAAAACTTCTCTCAGGATGACCCATCGGGTAGGAGCATGTGGAGGATCTCCTAGGACCAGCAAGGCCGCATGCCGACAAATCTCGCTGGGAGACGTGCCATACAGCAGTGAGGATGGAAAAGGGATAAAAGTGTTGAGTAGATTGGTTTTTTGTCGATTGGATAGATGGGAACTCAATCGGTCGTGATCGTCTCATACATATAGAGGGGGTGGTCTTATCCTAGTAGGAAACAAGTCCAAAACGATTTATCCATGTTTCCCACGTCAAAAAGACAAAAACATAACAAAAACTGATTTGGAAACCAAGTCGGTTTGGAATACAGGGAAAATCGACTTAGTCGGCTCAATACCCGACTAAGTCGGTTTCTGCAGGCTCGGGCAATCAGGCGCAGCTGGCCAAAGGGAGTCCACTTAGTCGGCTCAGGGACCTGGCTAAGCCTCTTTTCGACTGGCCAAGAGAGCAGCCGACTTAGCCGGTTCAGACCCGACTAAGTCAGGTCTAGCTGACTTAAGTCGGTTCAGAACCCGACTAAGTCGGTTTTGTGGCTACGTCTTCTCTATGTGATTTATTCAATATTTTGTTGCACCATTCGGCCACCAACACGTACATGATGAACACAACTTGCTGGAGATGCCTATAATCCACCTTGGAACATTTTTGGGTGTCAACAATATACATGTATATACTACTCCCTCCATTCTTGTTTACTCAGCGTACTGGAGTTTTTCAGTTTGGTCATAACAGAAGGCAGGCCAGAGAACCAATCCTCCGCATCGAAGCGAGGCATGCTGCATGCATGCGAGCTAGCGCATCGCTGCATGCATGCACAAGTTGAAGGGTCACTGCTTGCTACTAGAGCTCAAGCGTGTCAGTGCATGCACTTGATGACTTGGTGGCTGTACTTAATGTGCTTCGCGTATTTCCATGTACCTTGGTATCTGAAATTAGACCTTGTACGCCTGATATATAGGTATATATAGTACACACAATAAAGCAAGCATCAAGGCTACATTATTGGCTAGTTGACTTATGCAATGTTCCACATCTGCATATATACACAGTGACAGTGCAGCAACTTAGGATGGAGTACCAGCAAGCAGGCAGAGTAGCAGAAGGGCAGCACAGCAAGCAATCAGCGCCAGCAGCACAGCAAGCAATCAGACTAGCAAAGCGCCAGCAGCACAGCAAGCAAGCAAGGACTGCGAAGTGAGGGTAGGGGACGAGGGAAAGGGCACGCTGGAAGAAAGCAAGACCAATCGAGGCCTTAAATGTAGGAGAAATTACCTCCTGGCAGTTAAGGCTATGGGCCTATTTAGTCTTGTACTCAGGACCAAGATAATCAAGAAATAACAATATTCCAATCTCCTAATCCCCCTCTTCAACAATAGGGCGCCGAGGGTAAAACCTCGCCCGAACACCACAGATCAACGCTATGAACTACATAGCCAAGGTCCAACTACTCGACACCCTTGACAACCTGGTATCACGTTCTCGGCCTTCCTTGCCACAACTCTCCACCTTGCCATCGCTGCCGCCTTGCTATGCGTCCATGGCCACACTGCATGGCCACCATGGGCGTCAACAGCGCCACTCTCCAGGCCACAATCAACGCCCTCAACACACCAATGAAGTTGCTACAGGCTGCCGTCGAGACGAACTCCCAGACAATCTAGCGCCTGGATGCGTTGCGACCTTCCCCAACTTTGTTCTCAGGTGCCAAGTTCATAGCAGGGCATCGGCCGTTGCGGTTCCAGAATCTGGATTTCCCACGGTTCAACGGCAGGTCCGATCTCCTCGCCTTCATCAATCGCTCTAAGTCCTATTTTTACCGACACGGGGTCATGGAGGAGAAGGGTGGCCTCGTACAAATCTTGAGGACAGGGCGCAGATGTGGTACATCCAAGTCCAGCAGTTTGAGGGTACTCTGTCGTGGCGGCTTCACCGAGCTCCTTCACCTGTGCAATAGACCACCCCTAGGCTCCAACCCCCTCGGCGAACCGGTGACGTGCAAGCGCATCGGCTCCATCCTCAAGTACCAAGACCGCTTTGAGGCGCTCGTCCACGCGTTGGACATCTCACAAAGGCCCAGAAGGTCCATCTCTTCATCGCCAGGCTCCAACCATCGCTCAACCTCGCATCGAGGTTCACACCCTATGTTATGTGGCTACTAGGGTTCAGAGGAGAGAGTTGAGGGAGCAGCGGAGGCCGATGTGCTACAGTATCCACGGGTACTGTTCACAGCTGATGTGCAATGGCAGCTAGGGCTGCAGGGGCGAGAGAAGGCCGGCCGGGGGCCTTTGCCCACGACCGGGCAAGAGAGAAGGGTTTTCCTTCTTAATTCTTGTTTGATCAGATTGATGCATCTCCTCTCCTTATATAGAGAGGTTTACTTGACTTACAAGCAAATTGCAGATACATGGGTGTATGCCGGGTCTTGAGATGATGAGTGATTGTCAACTGGTATGATGCGCATGTTCTTTGGCTTGTGTTGTGCAGGTGTCGAGCACAGAGACGGTGATCGAAGGCAAGGTGAAGGTCAAGTAGAGACGTGTCGTGCCGATGGACCCGGAGCGGTGAAGGGCGGACGTGAGGCTTGGACTGACGGACCGGTGGCCTGAGGATCGACCGTGGTGGCTGACAGCCTGGGACAACGACAAGTGAAGACTTACGGGTGGACGGGGTGCACGGGTGGTGCATCCCTCTACGGCGTCGGTTTGGTGGTTGAGCCACAAAAAAAACCACCGTGTGGCCGGTTTCCGAGTTTGGGCCACAAAACTCGGGCTGAGGACGGTTTCCAGCTTTGGGCCTCAAAACCTGGGCGCTGGTGGGTTTCTGAGTTGGGGCCACAAAACTCAGGCGACGGACGACAGGTTTCCCGGTTTCGGTCTCAAAACCGGGGGATGGCCCAGGTTTCCCGGTTTCGGCCTCAAAACCGGGGGGAGGTCCGTGAAAAGGACGAGCGGCGCTTGGCGGCACGTGGCGGCATCCGGTGAGGTCGCGTCAAGGCAAAGCTACCCGATGTGCGGGCGTGGCCGTCGGATCAACATCAACTCGAGTTGGTCAGGAATAACCTTAGGGTTAGCCTGCTCGCTCATTAGCTATAGGGGTAGAAGGGGAATAATTGTATTAGGCTATATTAGGAGAGGCAGCCCCTCCCTCCAAACCATCTTAGCCATTTGCTACTTTCACTTAGGGTTTCCTGTTCTCCCACATCCCTGTTGTAGCTACTGAGATCCGCAGAGACGGCTAATCATACCTCTGTGTATTTGGATTTTACGGAAACTGGACCGGATTCCCGTTGTCTCCTCGTAGGGAGGATTTTCGGCTGGAATTCGTGGTTGTGATTTGCGTTCTTGAGTTGTTCTTCGCGTTCATCTTTTCTCCACGTTTTTCCCGTCGATCTCTCTTCGTTGCTCCGTTTGGAAAACCGTTTGAATCAACTTGTTCTTTGTCGTGAGGGGATCGCTTCCACCGAAGGAATTCAACTCAATCCTCACGAACAAGTAGCTCTGTTAGTTTTTGCATTTGGATCGATTTTCTTCCCTTTGCCCCGAATTCTTTCGATTCACCGATTTGGAGTTAGGTTCGAGCCATGATCTCTTAGGAGTAGCTCACTAACATCCTTGTGACCTCTCAGATCGAGTCTTGGCCCTAGAGCTTTTGATTCGGAGGAGATCGGTCTGAATCGGCGAAGAACAGCACTGCTGTCGGGGGCATCGGACGCTCGGCTCGGGGACATCGGACGCTGAGTTTGTCACATCGGACGCTCAAACGCCACGTGTCAAGAACAGCGTTTTCGAAGGAGCATCGGACGCTGGGCATCGGACGCTCCGATGACCATCGGACGCGCCGGAGCCTGAGCATCGGATGCTGAGCTTTCACTGTAGCAGCGTCCGATGGTCATGCAGTAAGGTTCCAGAACTGTACATTTTGCATCGGACACGTCCGGTGCTTGGACATCGGACGCAGGCCAGCGTCCGATGCAGTAATCTCTGCACTGTTTCATCCGCTGTTTGGTCGTCCGACTTCAGATTTGATTTCCTGTTTTTGCGTTGGGTTTCTAGAGTCATGTAGTGTCCCGCTGTGCTTCTTGGAAGCATCCACCCTACATCTAGGGTCGTGGGGACTAACGAGCTCTAGGTTTGCACTTGGGGTTGATTCTTGGGACAGTGGCGATAAGTTTCTGAATAGAAAATTAAAACTCTCATTCACACCCCCTCTGGTCGCCTTTGTGTAACACTTTCGGTCCTTCACAAAGCTTACTTGATCTCTAAGCAAGTGATCCTTATCTCTAATTAACCCTAACGGGCTATACCACCAGGCCAGGCCTAATAGGTCCATGCAGCTAATCCTCGAGCTGCAACCTAACAGACTCGTAACGATGACACGACTCGACAGTCGACACAAACCTAGCACCTAAAAACAAGTCTTTTACATCTCAGCTTATTTTATTATTCTCAAACTGAAATGGACTAGGACTCTGTATTTTTTACTTCTGAAGATAAGGTGGACACCATCTGCACGCCAGATGTGCACATGTAGAGCCACCAGGATCCCATGGAGACCATCTAGAGGAAAGAGGTGCATGCGTATGGCCACCTGAAAGTGGTCGCAACAAGCGAAGACGCCCTCGCGGTGGCTGGTGGCGGAATGCAGAGGCCCTATGTGGTACGCTCCTGCCGGTGACGCCATGCCTTCTCTCCGTCGGACAGCCACGGGTCTGCAATGCACAAAGAAGAGCGGAGGGTTGTCGTTGGAGAACGGTGAAGAGGGGTGCGCCTCCCCAACCGCCACTATCGAAGACGTGGAGTTCACCACCCACGGGGGAAACAACATGTTCGCCGCTCGTGGGGGAATCCGCACACCCAAGGTCCCCGACGCAATGGATGAGATCGAGGTCCTCTGCGCGACGAAGCACACCTTGGAGGAGTTGCGAAGGGGTGCAAGGCTGAACGACCAACAGATCGTGCATCTCCCGCACCTGTCGACGTGCTAGGAGGCCGCGAGCCGCAGCTTGTCGCACGGCCACCGACACCTGGCGGGCACTCTCTGGCGCAATCTTCTTCCTCTTCTCGATCTGCTGCAAGGCTGCTGTTGCTACTAGCCGATCTACAGGGATGACACGCTGTTGCCGCTTGAAGATGGTGTGTTGCCCATGCTGTATGAATGATAGACATGAAGCAGGCGATGGAAGGTGGGACAGACCCGCAGCGGAATCTGCATCGAGACAGTTGTCGTTGGCGCCAGCGCATAGGACAGAATCGGCAACGGTGAGGACGGCAACCACAGCTGATGGATCGGCACCGACTCGGTCGAAGCGCCCAGGAGCTGCAGCACAGGGGGTGGGATGCCCTGGAACGAGAAAGTTGTCTGGCCATAGTCGGACATCTCGTAGGGAAAAACCGATGGCAGAGAAGCCAGGCCAAAATCGGCGTGGGCAGCGGCGACGGTGGAGGCTGCTGCATGTCAGCGAGATACGACTGGATCTCAGCCAATTCGGAGTTGAGCTGGAGTATCGCCGTCGTCATCTGTTCCGGTGTGAACACCATGGGCGAGGAGGCTGAAGGTGCAACCGGCAGCGAAGAGGTGGGAACCACCAGGGCAAAGGTGGTTACCGGAGGTGGCGGCAAGGCAGTGGTGGGTGGTGGCAGCGACATGGTAGTGGAAGAAAGAGAACCTAACATCTTTGATACCAGATTGATATGTGGCTACTAGGGTTGAGAGGAGAGAGAGCTGAGAGGCCGACGTGCTACAGTACCGCGGGTACTGCTCACAGCAGATGTGCAGCGTCGACTAGGGCTGCAGGGGCGAGAGAAGGCCGGTTGGGGGCCTTTGCCCATGGCTGGGCAAGAGAGAAGGGTTTTCCTTCTTAATTCTTGCTTGATTAGATTGATACATCTCTTCTTATATAGAGAAGTTTACTTGACTTACAAGCAAGGCTTACTTGATCCCTAAGCAAGCGACATGTATCTCTAATTAACCCTAACGGGCTATACCGCCAGCCCAGGCTTTGCCAGATTTTGATGACGATGGCCACGGGGGCCTCCAACCAAAGTTCAAAAAGGCGACGCCTTAAGCGCGCTTAGGCACGACTAGGAGCTAGTCGATTGGTTCCCTCCTAGCCTATGGGGGTAGGCGAACATCCAGGCGCCAGGCGACGATTCGGAGGGCTAGGCAGCGTAGATGCGTGGGAGGTCGCCGGTGGGAGGGGGGAAGGTGCTGCGAGTGGCGGCAGGCGCAGGCAGGCGCGGGCGTGTTGAGCCGCTGGCATGCGCGGGCAGCAACAGGCGCAGGCGGGCGTGGGCACGCGGAGCCGCTGGCTTGCACGGGCAGCGGCTAGTAGATGCGGCGGCGGCTGTTGCAGGAGAGGAAGAAGAATCGGTGGCGGCGGCGGCTGATGCGGGTTGCGAGAGAGGAAGAGTGAGATGCAGGAGGGATGTGGCGTCGAGAGGATGTGGGAGGAGGAAATGGATAAGGTTAGACCTGGAGTGGGGGATAAGGATGGAACAGTGGGCTAGACTGTTGCCTCTTGGGCCTTCTTAGGCCTTTCTATCTCTCTAAACCAGCCTTTCTATTTATCTAAGCCCACTATTCAGCTGTTTTTGTTTTAGAATATAATATATATGTATATTAGTATATATACAAAACGCCTAGAAAAACGCCTAGGCTGGCCTAGGCGCTAGGCTAAGGGTCAGTGCCTTGTTGAACTTTGCCTCCAACACACTGTACACTGCCTCCGCCACAACTTCCATGTCCCCAACATGTGCCAGGTGGTTCAGACCACATCAGCGTGTGCGCCACTACTAGCGGTACAAGTCGAAGCACCTCCACCTTGCCGATCTCCTAATGCCCCTGCCGGTTCCCGCATCGATCTAGACATACATTGGATTCGACTTTGTGGAAGCCCTACCACGCGTCAGGGGAAATCTGACATCTTGATGATCATCGAACCGCTTTAGCATGTACTGCCACTTCATCCCCTTGGCTCACCCCTACATAGCTGAGTCGATGGCGAAGGCTTTCTTCTCCGACATTGTATGCCTGCACGACGTGCCGCAATCCATGGTGTTCGAGGGTGACCCAGTCTTCACCTCAACGTTTTGGCACAAACTAATGCATCAGATGGGCACCAAGCTACACATGACGATGGTGTTCCACCTAGAGTCTGACGGCCAAAAGGAGGCAGCCATCCACATCATCGTCATGTACCTCTATTGCTTCACCAGCGATCATCAGCGCCAATGGCTCTGCTGGCTTCCCTAGGTCGAGTATTTCTACAATACAACGTACCAACTCCACAACACTTTGTTCCCCGTCATGTACGGCTAAGATCCCCGTCCATTTGCATCTATGAACCTGTCGAGACATGTGTGGTTGTAGTGGCAGAGAACATGACGAACAGGGAAGAGTTCTTGGTCAATGTTTGCTACCAGCTAGGAAACAGGCATAGGCGTTCAAAAGCTCTACTATGACAAGCTTCATCGAGCTGTCTCCTATGCAGTCGACGAATGGGTTTGGCTCCGTCTCTGACATAGCGCCATTGTGTCCCTTCCCCGTGTCACTAAGGGCTCCTCAAGCCCCGCTTCTTCTGGCCCTACCGCATCACCAAGCTCATCAACGTCGTCGCGGTTGCCTAGCTCTACCTTCATGTGCACGCCTACACAACATCTTCCACAACGGCCTCAAAAGAAGTTTGTGGGCACACCGCCCGACGCCCCCCCCCCCCACCCCCCACCCCCACACACACACACATCCATCCACCTCAGACGGCCATCCACCATGGTGCAGCATTATCGGAACCTGAGCGCGCTCTCATCCAATAGAAGGGCGAGCCCGTCGCCTCGGCGACCTGGGAAGCTGTGGGCAATTTCATCGAGCACCATCCATTGTTCTAGCTAGAGGACGAGCTGTTCGTGAAGGGAGGGAGAGATGTCATGTGGGGGGCCATGCCTACTTCAAAAGGCAACGCGGTAGAGGCGCATAGGAGGAGCGTCAAGGCAGCAGGAGCAGTCACTGTTCAAGAGGCGTGCGCTGGAAGAAGGCAATAGAAATCATGGCCTTAGATGTACCACTGGAAGAAGGCCAATCGAGGCGTTATATGTAGGAGAAATTACCTTCTGGCAGTTAAGGCTATGAGCCTATTAAGTCTTGTACTCAGGACAAGGATAATCAAGCAATAACAATATTCTTATCTCCTAATCCCCTTCTTCAATAATAGGGCGCCAAGGGATAAAACCTCACCCCAACACCACGGATCGAGGCTACAAAATACGTAACCGTGGTCCAGCTACCCTAGAACCTCACCCCAACACCACGGATCGAGGCTACAAAATACGTAGCCGAGGTCCAACTACCCTAGACCTCGACGCCATTGACATCTTATGTGTGGAAGATGTCACCAAACTCATTCTGTTTTTTTAAGCAAAAAAAGCTATTAGAATGAATGAGCATAGGAGCAACACTTCATAGAGACACCACAATCTTCACTTCCAGTTATAATCAGAAATAACAAAAATGTAGTTCACAAAGTTTAAAGAATGGTTGAAGGCTAGCTTACTGACCAAACCTATCATTCTAAAGGTCATAGCATGCAGTTTGTTGGAAGCAATCTAGGGCGTGGTACAAGATTTAAGAAAGATAATTTCGTTTTCCATGATGAAACAGAAATCATAAGTGTTACCCTAGCTATGACAAGGGTAAGCTCTAGATATAATTCAATAAAAAACAGCATGCCATCACCCAAACGGTTACACAAGATAGCATTAATACAATGTACAATGTAAATAATATGAGTAATCTACTCGAGTTGAAACCCAAGGATTGAGAACTGTTCCACTTGAAAAAAAATGTGATAGATTACTGTGAGATTTGTCATTGTTTTAATTAGTCTTCAAATCTTGTGTGTGTATGTGTATTATATATATATATATATATATATATATAAGATGGTGATGCGCTACTCAGTCTGATCAAAGTAAAGAAAACATGACCGATTTATTGCAATGAGGAACACATTTGTGAACAATCACAATCCATAGATTTCGGTTGTAAACACAGAAGCAACTATTAATCGTCTTGCTGATTGGTTTCCGGAATATTGGTAAGGTTCATACTCACCTCCATGTTGGTGTATCTTGCCATGGTCATTGATTTTCCTCCATGGGCCATTAAGGCGACTGATACAATCGGGAATGATTTCTCGTGGAGAGGTAGGAAGTGATAGACCTCTTAACTCTTGTGCTTATCTATTAGGAATATGTCTAGTATCTACTTCAGAATATGTTGTACTTTAGCATCAACTTGGCAGCCAAGTTGAGGCTCCTTGGCAGCCAAGTTTGCTGCCCTATATGTATCCCTGCACTTTATTTTCCTCTCTAAGGCTAATAATATCAGATCTAGCCCCAAATTACCTGTGCCAATTCCAACAAATGATATCTAGAGCCTAGTTTGGTTCTGGTTCTTCCCCTTCCTCATCCCAATCCACAGTCATGTCTTTGCGTTCCCACTCTTCTTCCTCTAGCCACTCCACCACCTCCAGCGGACGGTGCAGGCAGGCGGCCTTCGACGGCGCCGACGACTTCACAGCGCTCGAGGCTGCGGCTGCGCGGGCCACCGAGCGGCTGGAACGCGCAAGCAGGATGCGGAGGAGCGGGAGGCAGAGAGGAGGGAGTTGGAGGCGGAGCGGCAGCGGGTCGCGGCGGCTCAGGCGGAGCGGCTCGCGGCCGCGGAGCTCGCAGCCGAGCGCACTGCAGCGGCCGCCAGGGATGCGGCGGCAGCAGCACGCGCGGCGGCGGATGAAGCCGCGCTCCTCCACGCGGAGGCCGGCGACCGCGCGGCTGGAGCTACGGAACACGAGCACTTCACGCGTGCGGGCCGGGCAGAGAGGCCTGGCTCGAGGGCGAAGTTGGCGCGCGGCAAGCTCACGAGCGGGCGCATCCAAGCGTCGCTGCTGGCCGCGCGGGGATTGGAGGAAGAGGTGTGGGTGACTACGACTCGGAGACGGACCTGGGCACGGCTGCGGACGCTGCCGCGGCTCTGTGCGCAGAACGAGGCCGCGACCAGAGAGCGCGCCTTCGACCGCGAGCTCGGCGGGCCTGGCTTCGACTGGGAGGCGCTCGCGGCCCGCGACGCCAACCGCTGGCTCGAACGCGAGGAGCGCAACGCGCAGGCACGCGCTTTCGGCCGCGGCTTCCGCGAGGATGCAGCAACTGCTCGCGACCCGCGCATCCAACGCGCGCTCGAGGACCAGCGCAGGTGCGAGCGGGCCGAGCAGCTAGATGCACAGCGGGAGATGTGGGCGCGTGATGCTCGAGGAAGGCTCGCACACGGCCCGTACAGACGCGACTTGGACGTCTACGACGACCGCGAGCTGGGCAGACGGGATGTTGGTGCATGCAGCCCTCACAGGCGACGCGCCTCCCCTTCTCCAGAGCGGCGCCGTGGTCGCCGTGGCCGGCCAGGATCCCCAACACTCGTCCAGACCATCGTCAAGGACGTCGGCGCCAGCAACGGTTGGCCTATGCTCACCAAGACCAACTTCAACGAGTGGTCGATGGTGATGAAGGTCAAGCTACAAGCGCGCCACATGTGGGACGTGGTACAGTACGGCGACGTCGACTTCACCGAGGATCGACGGGCGATGGAGGCGCTTCTCGCCGCTGTACCGATGGAGATGCAGACCACCCTCGCGGACAAGGAGACCGCCAAGGACGCTTGGGACGCCATCACCACGGCACGCATCAGCAGCGACCACGCTCGGCGATCCACGCTGCAGCGGCTGCGGAAGGAGTGGGGGACATGACCTTCAAGCCCGGCGAGGACGTCAAGGACTTCGCCATTCGCCTCACCACTCTGCAACAGCAGCTCCTGCGGTACGGCGACACCAAGTTTGACGAGGAGGAAGCTGTCGAGAAGCTTCTCCGCGTCGTCCCCAACAAGTACAAGCAGGTTGTTGTGTCGATCGAGATCCTGCTAGAGTTCACCTCGCTGACGATTGAGGAGGTGACGGGTTGCCTCAAAGCCATCGACGAGCGCTGGAAGGCTCCCTCGCAGCCGACCAACGCCGGCGGCAAGCTTCTCTACACCGAGGAGCAGTGGCTCACTCGGCAGAAGGAGCGGAGGAAGGGCAAGGCTGCACCGTCATCGAGCACCCGCAAGCGTCATCAAGCTGCCGCGGAGGAGTGCGGCCGCAAGCTTCGGGTGCTGCGCACGGACAACGGTGGCGAGTTCACGGCGGCTGAGTTCGCGGCGTACTGCACCGACGAGGGGATCCAGCGCCACTTCTCTGCCCTGTACACCCCGCAACAGAATGGCATCGTCGAGCGCCGCAACCAAACAGTGGTGGCCACTGCCCGCACCCTCCTCAAGCAGAGAGGGTTGTCGTCGATCTACTGGGGAGAGGCGGTGATGATGGCCGTCCACGTCCTCAACCGCTTGCCCACCAAGGCGCTTGATGGCAAGACGTCGTACAAGGCCTAGCACGGGCGCAAGCCGACGGTCAGCCACCTTCGCATCTTCGAGTGCCTCGCGTTCGCCAAGGAGCTCGGCCACATCGGCAAGCTCGACGATCGGAGTGCACCTAGGGTCTTCATCGGCTACGCGGAGGGCATCAAGGCCTATCGCATCCTCGACTCCGCGACGCAGCGCGTCCGCAACTCGCGTGACGTCGTGTTCAATGAGGGACGAGGCTGGGCGTGAGACAAGGCGGTGGACGACGGCTCGACTTTGACTCTCCGAGACTTCGTCGTCGAGTACGTCCACTTCGAGGGAGCTGTGGGAGCTAGCAGCTCGTCTTCATCGAGTTCGCCCGCCACGACTCCTCGTTCGCCTCCCGCTCCAACGAGTCCTCCACCACCTTCGGCACCGGCCACGCCCCACACTTTGCCACCTACGGCACCAGCTACGTCCCACTCTGCACCACCGGCCGTTCTACGAGCTCCAGCACCGACTCCTGGATCTCCAGCACCAGCTCCTGCATCTCCCACTCCGGCCACTCCACGCTCTCCTGCACCGGCGGCCACACCACCGGGATCGGCCCCAGCACTCCGGTCCACGACGAGCAGCGCACGGTGGAGTTCGCCACTCCGCTGACCAACGATGAGGACCGCGTCAACGCCTACCACGACGACGAGCCCCTGCGCTACCACACCATGGACAACCTCCTCGGCGTGTTGCCCGTCCCTGGACTGGCGCAGCACGAATTCGAGGGGGAGCTACACTTGGCGCACGACGACGACGAGCCCTGCTCCTTCGCTGAGGCAGAGGGAGATGTGGCATGGTGCGCCGCGATGAAGCAGGAGATGGACGCGGTCGAGCGGAACCACGAGTGGGAGCTGGCGGATCTCCCTGCCAACCACGCGCCATCACCCTGAAGTGGGTGTTCAAGCTCAAGAAGGATGAGGCTGGTGCTGTGATCAAGCACAAGGCACGACTCGTGGCGCGCGGGTTCGTTCAGCAGGAGGGAGTCGACTTCGACGACACCTTCGCACTCGTCGCACGCATGGAGTTCGTTCGCCTGCTACTCGCTCTGGCAGCCCAGGAGGGCTGGCATGTCCACCACATGGACGTCAAGTGTGCCTTTCTCAACGGCGACTTGAAGGAGGAGGTCTACGTCCACCAGCCGTCGGGTTTCATCATCCCCAGCAAGGAGAACAAGGTTCTTCGCCTGCGCAAGGCCCTCTACGGCTTGCGGCAGGCGCCTCGAGCTTGAAACGCCAAGCTGGACTCCACCCTCAAGCAAATGGGGTTCCAGCAGAGAGCTCACGAGGCTGTTGTCTACCGGCGGGGCAAGGGAGGCAACGCCCTGCTGGTGGGTGTCTACGTCGATGACTTGGTGATCACCGGCACCGAGGACGAGATTGAGTCCAAGGCGGAGATGAAGACCGTCTTCCAGATGAGCGACCTGGGGCTCCTCTCTTTCTACCTGGGAATTGAGGTCCACCAGGACAGCTCCGGCATCTCCCTTCGCCAGACCGCCTACGCCAAGCACATCGTCGAGCTGGACGGGCTCACCGACTGCAACCCAGCCCACACTCCTATGGAGGAGAAGCTGAAGTTGAACCGCGACAGCACGGCAGAGGAGGTTGACGCGACGTAGTACCGGCGCATTGTGGGCAGCCTTCGCTACCTCGTCCACACGCGGCCGGACTTGGCGTTCGCCGTGGGCTACGTCAGTCGGTTCATGCAGCGACCGATGACAGAGCATGAGCAAGCCGTCAAGAGGATTCTTCGCTACGTTGCGGGTACCTCCGACTACGGCCTGCACTACCCGAGGTGCCCCGGTGCGGCGCACTTCATCGGGTATAGCGACAGTGACCATGCCGGCAACAACGACACGAGCAAGAGCACCAGCGGGACGCTATTCTTCCTCGGCAAGTGTCTGATCAGCTGGCAGTCGGTCAAGCAGCAGGTGGTGGCTCTATCCAGCTGCGAGGCAGAGTACATCGCAGCCACTACCGCTTCGACCCGGGCTATCTGGCTCGCTCGGCTGCTCGGCGATCTCATTGGCAGAGATGCAGCACCAGTGGAGCTGAGGCATTGGCGAAGAACCCCGTCTTCCATGAGCGCAGTAAGCACATCAGGGTGAGGTATCACTTCATCAGAGACTGCCTGGATGAGGGGAGCATCAAGGTTGGATACATTAACACGCAAGACCAGCTTGCTGATTTCCTGACGAAGTCCCTTGGGCGAGTCAAGTTTCAGGAGCTCCGCGCCAAGATTAGGATGGTCCAGGTTACCCAGAAGACCACACACAAGACTTAGGGGGAGATTGATAGACCTCTTAACTCTTGTGCTTATCTATTAGGAATATGCCTAGTATCTACTTTAGAATATGTTGTACTTTAGCATCAACTTGGCAGCCAAGTTGAGGCTCCTTGGCAGCCAAGTTTGTTGCCCTATATGTACCCCTGCACTTTATTTGCCTCTCTAAGGCTAATAATATCAGATCTAGCCCCAAATTACCTGTGCCAATTCCAACAGGAAGGATGCAAAAGGCAGTCACTATTTTGTCACCTAGATTAAAGTGTGCCTCCTAGAGAACTCGGGGTTCTTGGGATTTCTAAGCACCAAACTCTTGGCTCGTCTCTTAAGATGGGTTGTGGCCAAAAGAAATTGATCCAAATCGACCTGGTTTATGTTCCCCATTCAAGTTCACAAATCTGTCCACACTTCCTTCTCCATAGCCAGTGGGCAATGGTGCTGGAACCTTATTTTGGCTTGACAAGTGGATTCATGGCCACCAGATAGCTGATCTTGCACTAGTTTTTTGTTTTAGTGACAAGAGAAGAGCAAACAAGACGACTGTTCTTGATCCCTCACTGATCATGCCTGGGTCTTCGACATCCAAGGTGCTTTGACAGCAGGTGATATCACTGAATACCTTGACCTCGGGACGTTATTTCAGAGGTGATTTTGCAACCGGATGTATCAGACTCCCCTTTTTGGCAGCTTTCTAGGCATGGGACATACTCGGCATCATCTGCATATGCTGGTTTTTTCCAGGGTACTACTTTTTTCAGACATGGGAGAGGATACAGAAGATTTGGGCACCAGGCAGGTGTAGTTCCTTCATGTTGTTAGTCACTCGAAACAGGTGTTGGATGGCCGATTGACTGGCAAGATGAGGGGTCCCCCATCCAGAAAGAAACCCTGACTGTGACCAAGCTGAAGAGACCATATCTGATCACCTTCTGGTTTTGCTCACGAATTTTGTTTCAACCTACTGGGATAGGTCTGCAGCACCTTAGTCTGCAACCAAAGGAGGATTATTTTGATGATCGGTGAGAAGAATCATTGCCGGTTGTAGTGCCTCAAGTCAGGAAGGACCTCAATCTTCTGATCATTCTAGCTGGTTGGACCTTGTGGATCCATTAGAATAGATGCTTCAAGGGCCTAAATCCAAGTGTAGCTAGGAGTCTTGTTGCTTCCTTAGCAAGGATTACATCTTTGGAGTCTAGCCAGGCCATGAGGTATTGCTTACCCTCCTTGCCCTTGTGCCAAATGTGAGTTAATTATACGTGGTTAAGCTAAAAGTTGTAATAGGCGAAATGTCTACCCGAAGACTTGGATGGTGTAGGTGTGGGTGCACGTGGCTTTGTATTACCCCATTTTCTTCTAATGATACGCAGCTCCTCAGCATAGACCAGTTTCAGTTTCATGACTGATTAAAATGAGAACTTGTGAGAAAATTCATCATGGTTACATCTTTGCATGTAGTTAGGTGGAGGCACTGTTCAAATAAATGGCCTTTTAGTTCGTTTAAACAGCATTTAAACGGTCACCCATGTTGTTTAGGCCCTAAACAGCGAATGAAATGATTGGATTATTTAAAACCATTAAAAACCATCTAAAGAGTCTAAATAGAATCAGAGTTAAACATGATAAAATGAGCACCATTTAAACGGCCATTTAATTCACCATTAGTCAATAGGGGATTACAACTGCCACATTTGCACCCAGCTAATTAATAACATAATTCATAACATCGTATAAGTATATAAGGTGAAGTGAGATTTAGCTATCCTCCAAATTATTTGGTAGAATACTTGTCTTTTGCTACACGTAAATAAGTATTCTCCAGTCATCGCACGCACGGTCCCTAAACAATTCAGTCAACCACATCACACCATCGCATAACCCCTTACACAAATAGATTCAATATACCACAAATACGACTACTATGCTCAAAATTGAAGCGCAAGATTAGAGAAAGCTCGCATGCAGAGAATATTTCCATTTCTAATCCAGGCATACAAAAAAACCAAACAAGTCGGTTCAGATTTCAAAAGAGGGGTCCACATGAAAAAGTATTTGTTGGACCTGAAGGCGGAGACGGACGGGAAGTCGTTGGTGGACGCCATGACGGCGAGCGCAGCGGCTGCAAAGAACGCCTGCGCAAGGCGTAGACCAAGCCCCGCAGGTGTCCCAGGCGCCCCAGGCGGATCCTTCATCCGCACCCCGCGCGGGTGCGCGGCGCCCTCCACCTCCCCCAGGGCCTGCGCCGCCGCTGCCGGCGCCGGCGGCGGCGCTTCCACGGGGTGCACCGTCGGCCGGCTAGTCCGCATCGCCTCCGCTTCCGCTGCGCTCGATCAGCAGCAGCACGCCGGCATCTGATCTCTTCGGGGGATGGGTGGGATTGGGAATCGGGGGAACCGGGGTTTTGGCCTTTTGGGAGATTCGCTGCGGGATGGGGGTGGAAATGTGGAATGAGGAAGAGAAATCCGGACGAGCACGGGGACATACGATAGGACCGCTGTCATGAAAATAGTTTTAGGCTCCGTTTAGGAGGGTTACCTTTATGCGATCGAAAAAAATGGCTCCAACCCTCGTCCCTGAAACATCGAAGCGAACATGTATCCAATCTTATTTTGGTTTTGTCTCACGTGCCACTCCGTCCGGATTTCTGTTAGATTTCGCCGTTTGGGTGCACTGTCAGATGGGTCCGAACCGGAAAAAGACCAAAATACCCTCTCTCTCTCCTTCTCTCTCCCTCATCCTCACCCCGCTCAGGTCCTCCCGTCGAGCCAGCACGCGCGGGGTGGCTCCGCCGTGGCCCCCATGGCCGGCGCGGGCGCGTGGCTCCGCCGCGGCCGCCATGGCCGGCGCGCGTGAGCTCCGCCGCGGCCTCCATGGACCCACCTGCCAGGGAGAGAGAAGGAGAGAGGGGGTATTTTGGTCTTTTTCCGGCTCGGACCCACCTGTCAGTGCGCCCAAACGGCGAAATCTAACAGAAATCCGGACGGAGTGGCACGTGAGACAAAACCAAAATGAGAGGTTGGATACACAGGTTCGCTTCGATCTTTTAGGGACCTGAGGGTTGGAGTCATTTTTCGCGATGGCATACAGGTAAAACCCTCTGCGTTTAGATCTTATATATATATATATATATATCTTCTTTTCTCTTCTCTATACAACTAAAAAACGATAAATGTGCAGGTCTACCCGTATGACCAAAGTTATCGCGACTCCTTAGCCTCTCCACGAATTCTCGTACCCCACAGTGAGAACCAGATCCTTTGCAGTTAAGCCGGTCAACTGTCTTCTGCAATCGGCTGATCTGCGTCGTTAATTGGAATCCAATGGCAAGAAGCTTTCAATGGTTGGCAGTCACCCATACCATAGGCTAGGCCGCTAGGCCTTGGGCCCTTGGCCCACCAAGAATACAGAGTCCCAAGTCGCAGCAGTAGATGGAGGATTTCAGGCTATATTATTTCTTCTATAGGATCTTGGGTAAGCTGGCGTATTCTTTGATCCAGAACCTCGTGATCACGAAGATACAAAAGCTCTTAGGCTTCTAGCTTTATTCCTACGAGTACCAATTCCTTGCTCTCTTAGCAAATGCAGTAGAGGATTACGTGCTAGATTGCACAACCACTAGTGTGCTTTGCAGCACCGCCTCCAGCAAGGCTCAAAGGGTGTTTAGTTAGGCCTCGTTTAGTTTCCTCCATTTCCCAAAATTTTCCATCACATCAACCATCACATCAATATTTGGACGTATGCATGAAGCATTAAATATAGGTAAAAAATAACTAATTGTACTTTTAGTATGTACATGTCGAGACGAATCTTTGGAGTCTACGTAGTCCATATTTAGACAAAGTTTGTCAAATAACAACGAAAACGCTATTGAAAAAATTTTGCAAAATTTTTCCATCTAAACAAGGCCTTAGGGCCTGTTAAGGAATACAAAACAGAGTAAACAGAAAACTACAGGAATAGAATAGATATGCAGTGGTAAAACAGAGGAATGAAAAACGCAGTAAAAATTTACCAAAACATGTTTGGAACGCAGGAATCCTAAACATAGGAAACTAGATTAATGTGGGTCCCACTAGTGGACAGCCTTTAAACAAAATTGCATGTGTATGCTACTGACATGTTTTGATAGCCAGCCAAATACATCTGTTTCTTTCACTCGCCTCGGTCTTCCGCAAACCACAGCTCATGGTGGATGTTTTTTTCCCGTGTTTTGTGAACCAAGCCATTCCTTTCCTCTGGAATGGCTGGCTTCTTTCATCCATTCCAAACGATGTATGATGTCAGCAAAACAAAGGAATTCCATTCCTTTTAAATTTGTGTGAAAAAACTCCAATCCAAACAGGCCCTTAGAGGATAAAAACTTTCTAGGTGCCACATCAAATATTGCGACATTAATTTAGTCTACTAAAAATATACTAACAAAAACATTACTTCATGCATGTGTCAAACATTCAATGTGATATGTAAAAAGTTATCGCAATTTATGTAATTAGTTATTTTTTAGCCTACATTTAATACTTCATGCATGTGTCAAATATTCAATGTGATATGTGAAAAGTTTTTGTGCTGGGAACTAAACACCCCCTCACATCTACCGTCGTCGCTGCTTTTTGCTTCGTAGTCATGGCCAGCTCTTGCCGCTGCCATGGCTCAAGCCATCTTTGACTCGGAGCGTCGCTAGTGCAATTTCGTCATAGCCTCGTTGTGCACGTGCCGGTGTGATTTGTCGTAGCCCCGTGTCGGTCACCACACTCACCATCTTAGACAAGGGGTGTTTATTTTCTACAAAAAAATTAGTTTATCACATCGAATGTTGCGGTATTAATTTAATCTATTAAAAATAAATTAATTATAAAACTAATTACATCTCATATGCTATTAACAAGATGAATCTATTAAGGTAAATTAATTCATCATAGCGAATATTTATTGTAACACCATATTGTCAAATCATAAACTAATTAAGCTTAATAGGCTGGTCTCGTGAATTAGCTTTCGGCTCATAAATTAGTTTTGTAATTTATTTATTTTTAAGAGACTAAATTAAAATTGTAACATCTGACAAAGTTAAAAAAAAAATTGCTAAGAAAACAAACGCCCTGAGGCATGACGATGTTTATGGGCGGCGGCCATCGAAGACGAAGGTGAAGCGGTCTTGGGCTGGGATGGGCCGTGTGTTGTGATTGAGGAAGACTCATGAGAGTTTCTCGTCGTTGGATCGCATCTAACAGCGAAGATCAGCCGACTACAGAAGACAGTCCGTCGGTCTGACTGCAGACGATCTAGTTCCCCACACTGTGGCTCTCCCTCCCGTCAAAAAAAGATTTGTATGGTTCCTGACTCGCTCTCTTTGGTCGCTTGGCCAACTCCCCTTCATCGCGGTCAAAGAAGCACGTTGCACGCTGTGCCTCACCCTCCTCCAATCAGCAGCAGCGCCCATGGCCTCGATCAGTGACACTCGCTTCAACCGACACCTCGCTCGCCCTCCCCTCCCGATCTACCAAGTCAATTTGCATCTCTCCAATCGGCAACGGCCGATACCCTGCCCCAACCAGCACCAAGAGCTCACCCTCCCCTTCCACCGCCTCCATTTGTAGTGGCTTGTCCTCCCCAATCGGCGATTCAGCAGCGCTATGGTCATCACCGCTCTCCTCTCCTGACCCAACCCGCTCCTCGGCCGTCGCCGCAACGCTCTCCTCGGTCGTTGCCGCAACACCGCTACACCGCCGCAACCTGTGGGATCGCTGGAACAGGTACACGTTCTTCCTCCGTACATACGTATCTCACTCCTTGCGAACTTTCCTTCTTAATTTCCATATGTTCATTCGTTGTCTGATTCTTATTGCGGCCAATGTGATTCGTTTGTTCCATCATGTTAGTTGCTTGGTACATTTTTTTGGTCCAAGAACAAATTCTGATTAGATGGCGATAAAAATTAGGTGTCAATGCTACAACAGTCAACTGATGTCAGGCTAGCTGTGCTTAGATTACATTGCTTGCTTGCTCTCATTCTTCTTTACCACACATATGAAACAAATGCGCAGACTGAAAGACGCTACCCCGATGAAGTTGGGTCTAGATTGGAGCAGATATTCTACTAGGATGCAGCAGTTACTTTACTTCAACTACTAATGTGACTCCAGGTTCGGTTATTTGATAAAGGTTATTTTGCGGATAGTTGAAACTTTAGAGCAATGAGAAGATACAAGATAGACCAAAGACGCACTCAACACTTATCGGACTAGCTCACGTCTTCCTGCTGGTTGTTGCCGTTAGTATCCTCTCTTGCCTTTACATTTGCAGTTCGTCCGAGAAAAAAATTCTATCTTTCATCACAAGTAAGGCCGAATTACAATATTTTGTACTGGTAAATTCCTGCAATACTATAGGCTAACTAGATCAATACCACCAGATTGAGTGTAATTAACAAGATAGTTTAGCCCTCAGTGTAGCTTCATTTGATGTATGCAGTGGTTTCATTGGCTGTATGCAGTGGTTTCGATTTGATGCTTGCAACAGTGGAGCTCCTGTGCAATCAGTGCTAATATTCATTTCAGTTTTTAGCTTCCAGGGGCTGCAGGGCATAGGATGCATCCATGAATTGATTACTGTATCCAATGTTCAGCAGCACGTATGTCACATGTTTGTGGATTAGTTTATCCCTCAAATCTCATAACCTGTTCATGTTTCTTATAAATTGATCATGATTCCTAGAGCCTTCATGGATGTTTGTATCCATTGCGACCTCAATTGTTTTTTTGTTCTGATGCGGTTTTGATATATGCTTGACTCAATAAAATCTGGCACAAGTCAATGTTCTTGTTTTGTTAGTTGGATCAAATCATTGGGTTATTTGTGACCAAAGAAATGTGCAAATTTATGGATGATAATATTGTTTTCATCTTTTTTAGGTCAATAGGCCCTACTGTTATGCTGTGAATCCTACTACTTTGGTGTAAATCTGCTCTTCAAGTGTTCTCTCCTCCAGTGGAGCAGATTCTCAAGCAACTCCACACGTCCTTATTAAAGCTTGTGGCCTGCTCATGTAATCTTTTTTGCTTCGTAGAAATATCTAAGTGTTCCTACAATTCCTAAACTCGTGGAAACACATTAATAATATGATCTTTGTTAATGCTGACCATTATTTTTTTTTGAAGTGATTCTGTTCCATGGAGCCGTTAGATAATAAAAATGGTTGTACTCCATTCAACGACTTGACAAACGCTCCAAGTGAAGGTAACTGTGTTTACATACATCGACATGAATATTTGTGTACTTGTTGACACCAGATTTTGGGCCGGAGGAAACTTTCTATTTGTGGACACAAACAGCTGATTGATTAAGGAAATCGGCCAGAAAAGAAAAGGGCTTCTTTTTAGTTCAAGGCGTGATTAGAAGATTCATATGGACCAGATTCGACAAGCCCAGAAGACGTGTCGGACTCGACCAAACTTAGAGTTTGGGTCGTTTTGTTTATTTTTTTTCTTTGCATTGTATCCTAGTCGTGTTAGGATAAGAGTCCTTCGGGTTATAAATAGCTAAGACCCGACTTTTGTAGATGATTCAACAATCAATCAAACAAATCTTTTGGCCTCCGGCCAAACCCTTAGGAGCAGGAGTAAGGTAGATCTTGGTGAAACCTTCAATCAAGCGGGACTGCATCGGTTGAATCGATCTCCAGTTTGCTTGTAAGTTTTACCAATGGCTCGTGTTATCATTTGATAAGGCTGTATTTGGCTTAGACCAAACCCTTGTTAAGCTATGATATGGCTTAGTTATCGGTTTAAGTTGCATTGGCTTTGATCAACCTCTTGCAATTAGTCGATCTTGACTAGTTATCGGCTCTATTAGATTTGGCAATCTAATGGATTCATCAAGTTATCGATATTGTTTGTTTATTTTATGTTTATTTTGTTACAACAATATCTTGCCTAATCGAGATTGAACAAGTTAACTCAAGCTTAAATGCCATCTAGATCGATTATCCAAAGCAACTCCATACCTATCTCAACGGAGATAGTCGATCTAGACTTATATCGGCTAACTTGTCGATCTCGATTGCTACATATTGTGCGTTCGAGATATTTGTTCAAGTTATAGTTTTGTTCAGAAGTGATGTAGATTTGGTTTAATATGCTTGTTATGGCTGTATTTTCGAACCCCACTGATAGGCATGTTGAAGTAGATTTGCTTAGTTCTAGATCAAATTATAGCTTGACGGATAGATCTTGTTTGTGCTTCATGGACCCTGTATCGGCTAAATAGCCGATCCAGTTATGCTTTTCCTCATAAGGTAATATGCTTCTTCTGGTCTAAAATCAGTGGATTTGTTAATTATATCGGACGCGATTTAGCTTGATTATCATTATGGTTGCATGGAGACCCCCCACTGTTGATAATCAAACTATTTTGTTGATCTGTTTGTTATTATGGCTGCATCAAAGATGAAGAGAAAAATCATTGAGATTGTCCTTTCTTCAGACATTGTTGGAATGAAGGTTTGAAGCTTCCAACTCTTCAAAATTGCCCATAATGCAGTGATCAATATTGGGAGTATAGGCAGTCGAGAGACAACCGTCAGTCTGTGCATGAGAGGTTGAATTATAAAAGAATAGATCAGCGCATAAAAAATGAAGTGTTCATGATCAGCTAGGAATAAGGGTAGCTGATCAGGACCATGAACACGCTTGGCAGGAAGGACAATGGTGCCCAGACGGTTTAACTAGAAGCCAGAAGTGTCGGTTCAACGATTGAGAAACGATGAGATACAAAAGAAGAAACCCAAAGTCTGGCAGGTAAAACAAACAAGCGATAAGAGCAAAGAGAAGCCATTGTTTATGTTGCCTGCTGAGTTTAGATCCACTAATCAGCAAGAAGAGTCAGATGATGAGGTGGTTGTAGCTCAATGGGTCTATTAGGCAAAATGTGCTACATTTGAAAAGCCTGAAAAACACTCTCATTTGAAGGCTTTATATTTAAAAGGATTTGTTGATGGAAGACCTCTGAGCAGAATGTTAGTCGATGGAGGTGCAGTTGTCAATCTTATGCCATACACTACATTCAGGAAACTTGGAAAGACTACAAAAGACTTGAGCCAGACTGATATGAGATTGACAGATTTCACTGGGAATGTGCCGTCCACCAAAGGTGTTGTGTGTTGAATTAACAATTGGGAGTAAGAGCTTACCTACTACCTTCTTCGTGGTTGATGCAAAAGGCACATATAGTATTCTTTTGGGAAGAGATTGGATCCACGCTAACTGTTGTGTTCCTTCCACAATGCATCAAAATGTGATACAATGGATCGGAGATACTGTAGAAGTGGTCCCAATGAATGGAATTTTGATAATGTGGAGTGCTTCTCTGGGAAGGTACATGAAGGAGGCGTCATCAAAGTATTTGACGATGGCCAACAGCCGATCCGGGCAGTCGGCTTCAAAAATATATATATAAATAAATGGATTCTTTAGTCGATGAAGACGAAGGCAAGATGGGCAAAGGTTTTACGTCGGCCGATGAGTTAGAAGCTGTTGATATTGGAGATGTTGATAAGCCAAGGCTGACGTATGTTAGTGCTAAATTAGATCCTAAATTTAAACAAGAACTTGTTGCTTTATTAAAAGAATATAAAGAATGTTTTGCTTGAGAGTATTCTGAGATGTCTGGTCTTGATCGAGCATTAGTTGAGAATCGTCTACCTATCAAACCTGGGAGTCGACTAGTGAAACAGGCTCCAAGGAGAATTAGAGCAGAAGTTATGGTCGATGTATATATGAAGCTAAATTCATTCGTCAATGTAGATATACTGAGTGGATCTCCAGCGTGGTCCCTGTGTATAAGAAAAATGGAAAAATGAGAGTTTGTATTGATTTCAAGGATTTGAACAAAGCTACTCCAATGGATGGCTACCCAATGCCAATGGCAGATATGTTGGTCGATGCAGCAGCAGGTCATAAGGTAATCAACTTCATGGATGGTAATGCTGGTTATAATCAGATTTTTTATGGCAGAAGAAGACATACATAAGATTGCATTTAGGTGTCCTGGTGCTTTGGGATTGTATGAGTGGGTAGTCATGACTTTTGGACTTAAAAATGTCGGTGCAACTTATCAAAGGGCTATGAACTACATCTTTCATAAGTTGATCGACAAAGTTATGGAGATCTATATCGATGATGTGGTTGTGAAGTCCAAAGAATATCAAGAGCATCTTAAAGACCTCAGAGATACTTTAGAATGTGCGAGAAAGCGTGGATTAAGGATGAATCCTCACAAATGTGCGTTTGGAGTATCAGTTGGACAATTCTTGGGTTTCATGGTGCATGAGAAAAGGATTGAAGTTGGTCAGAAGAGCTATGATGCAATCGACAAAGCAGTACCACCAACTACAAAGACTTAGTTGCAATCTCTGATCGGTAAAATCAATTTCATCAGAAGGTTTATATCAAATTTATCAGCTAAGATTTTGCATTTTTCAGTATTGTTAAAATTAAAAGATGATCAAACATTTAGATGGGGTAACGAGCAACAGAAATCATTTGAGGAGATTAAAGAATATATGAAGTCTCCACCAGTTTTGATTCCTCCTCAAAGAAACAAACCTTTTAAGTTGTACGTAGCGGCCGATGATCATACAATTGGATCGGCCTTAATGCAAGAGTTTGAGGGAAAAGAAAGAGTAGTGTTTTATTTGAGCAAAAGGTTATTAGATCCAGAAACAAGATATTCTCCTGTTGAAAAACTATGTTTGTGCTTATACTTTTCGTGCACTAAGCTTCAACATTATTTGTTATCTTCTGAGTGTACGGTGGTGTCAAAATTTGATGTGATAAAGCACATGTTGTCTACGCCTATATTGAATGCGAGAATTGGCAAATGGATTCTTGCATTATCAGAGTTTGATTTGAGGTATGAGTCGGCTAAAGGAGTTAAACGTCAGGTAATAGCTGATTTCGTTACTCATCATCATGAGAAAGATATTAAGACATTAGATTTTACTTCTTGGACTTTGTTCTTTGAGGAACTAATTGTAAGCAAAGTGGAGGTATTGGTATTGTCCTTGTTTCTCCACAGGGGGCAAGTTTTGAATATGCTTTTCCAATTGATCCAACCTCTACCAACAACCAAGCTGAGTATGAAGTTGTTCTTAAGGGACTTCAACTTCTATGTGAGGTAAAGGCCGAAACTATTGAATTTTTTGGTGATTCTCAATTAGTAGTTAATCAATTGCTCAACCTATATAAATGCAAGGATGATATATTAAGGAAACATTATGAAAAATATCTTGAGCTACTTGATTCTTTCTCTTCTGTTGTCATTAAGCATATTCCCAGGTGCCAGAATCAAGAAGCTAATCGACTAGCTCAAAGTGCTTCTAGGTATCGACAAATTGTTGAAATATTAGCCGATGAACTCATTGATGATGATGATTGGAGGGTTGAAACTATTGAATATTTAAAAGATCCATCATGACAAATATCCAGGAAGCTGAGATATAAAGGTACAAAATTTGTTTTTCTTGATGATCAGCTTTATCATAAAACAGTTGATGGTGTGCTTCTTAAGTGCCTAAATCAGGAAGAGGCTAAAGTTTTGATGGGAGAGATCCATGAGGGTGTTTGTGGTGCACATCAATCTGCTCATAAGATGAAGTGGATGATTATGAGAGCAGGATATTTTTGGCCGACTATGCTGGAAGATTGTTTCAAGTATTATAAGGGGTGTCAAGAGTGCCAGAAATTTGGTAACGTTCAAAAATCTCCAGCATCGGCTATGAACCCAATTATGAAGCCATGGCCATTTAGAGGATGAGGGAATATATTTAATTGGCCAGATATTTCCATCATCAAGCAAGGGGCATAAATTCGTATTGGTGGCAACTGATTATTTCACTAAGTGGGTTAAAGCCATTCCCTTGAAAGAAGCTTCATCAGCTAATATGATTGAGTTTATCAAGGAACATATCATTTATAGATTTGGTATTCCTCAATCTATCACCACAGATCAAGAGAAGATGTTTACATCAAAGGAATTTGAGGACTTTGCTGCTAGTACGGGTTTCAAGTTGATTAATTCATCTCCTTATTATGCTCAAGCTAATGGACAAGCCAAGATGTCTAATCAAATTCTGATCAAGATTATTAAGAAGAAAATCAGAGAGCATCCGAAGAAGTGACATTCGGTACTCTGAAACTTTGTGGTCCTATAGGATGGCTTGCCATGGTTCAACCAAATGTTTGCCGTACGAATTAGTTTATGGGCATGAAGCTGTTCTACCCTGGTGAAAGCCCTAGTTTGGTTTTGACTAATTGATGAAACCTATTTGGTCTAATCCTATTGCTAAGCATATGTGTAGATTATAAGAAAGGATTGAGACCAAGCCAAGTGGTGGAGCAAGCAAGGTGGCAACCATGGAGGATGGTGATGACCACATGCATTTGAAGTGATCAAGTGCTCTACCATTGGTGAAATAAAGAAGAGAAGAGATGGAGCAAAGAGGCCCGAAGGCAAAGGTATAACCTATAGGGCTCTTTGTTTTAGTGATCAAGACACTTAGTGAGTGTGATCACATTTAGGATACATAGCCGTACTATTAAGAGGAGATAATTCACGGCTTATGCGGTGTTCAAGTGCCACTAGGAGTTCTCTAACATATCAATGCTATAGACCTAGTGAGTGACTAACAAAACCCTTGGAAAATGCTTTGCAAAATGCTAGCACACGTGCACAAGTGTTGGAACACTTTGGTGTTGGCGCATGGGAGCAAGGGTAGAAGTTAGAAAGCGAAAGTGCGGATACATGGGTGTATGCCGAGTCTCTGAGTGATGAGTGATTGTCAACTGGGATGATGCGCATGTTCTTTGGCTTGTGTTGTGCAGGTGTCGAGCACGGATATAGTGATCAGAGGCAAGGTGAAGGTCAAGTAGAGACGTGCCGTGCCGATGGACCGAGAGTGGCGAAGGGCGGACGTGAGGCTTGGACTGAGGGACCGGTGGCCCGAGGATCAGCTATGGTGGCTAGCAGCCTGGGACAGCGACGAGCGAAGACTTGCGGTCATGTGTTGCCTGAGTCGTGGACTTAGGGACACGTGTCGGTGGATGGGGTGCACGGGCGGTGCATCCCATCTACGGCGTCGGTTTGGTGGTAGAGCCAGGGAAAAACCATCGGGTGGACGGTTTCCAGGTTTGGGCCTCAAAACCTGGGTGCTGAGGGTTTCCGAGTTTGGCCACAAAACTCGGGCTGAGGAGGGTTTCCAGGTTTGGGCCTCAAAACCTAGGCGCTGCGGGTTTGGTGAGTTTGGGCCTCAAAACTCAGATGCTGGTGGGCTGGTTTCCCGGTTTGGGCCTCAAAACCGGGGGTTGGCTGGAAAAGGCTGGTTTCCCGGTTTGGGCCACAAAACCGGGGGTGTAGAGCGAGGACGGCACGTGGCGGCAATCGGGAGGTTGCGTCGAGGCAACGCTACGAGTTGTGCGGGCGTGGCCGTTGGATCCACCTACCACCGAGTTGGTCCAGAATAACCTTAGGGTTTAGCTGGTTCGCTCTGTAAGTAGAGAGGGGTAGAATAGGAATAGAGTAGGAATTAGGAATAGGTTAAGTAGAGGGAGACGCCCTCCTCCCTTCCTATCTCAGTCATTTGCTCTTTTGCTTCTAGGTTTTCCTGCTCTCCCTCTCCCCTGCTGTAGCGAACCTGAGATCCACAAAGAAGAGAACAATACCTCTGTATTCATGAGATTTTGAGGAAGTGAGGCCTTGACCTCACTGTTGTAGCGTGTGGTAGCCACACGGCTGCAATTTGTGGTTGTGATTCGCGTTTCGTTCGTGTTCTTCGCGGAATCCTTTTCTCCATATTTTTCCCGTCGCTCGATCTCTTTGCTCGGTTCGTCGTTTGCAAATCCGTTTGAACCAAGTTGTTCTAGATCGTGAGGCACTTCTTTCCACCAAAGGAATTCACCTCTAACTTCACGGTCTAGGAGATCGATCGATTTTGGTTTCGGGTCAAGTTTTTCTCCCCTTCCCCGAATTTCTTCGATTCATCGATTTGGAGATAGGTTTGAGCCATGATCTCTTAGAGATAGCTCACTATCCTCCTTGTGACTCTTCTCACCAAGTTTGATCCCTAGAGGATTTGTTTTGGGTGAGATCGAGTCGATTCGGTGGACGAACTGTGAAATCGCGGGGTGACCAGACGCTTGGGTCGGGCTGACCGGATGCACCTCCGGAGTCCGGTCGTTGAACGTCTTTACTGTGTTTTTCGCGACTTGACCAGACGCTCGAGACCGGACGCTGGTTCCTGTGAACGACCGGACGCGACTCTTCTACTGTTCACGGTTTTGTTTGTGCCTGATCGGACGCTACAGGGTTGTGACCGGACGCTCCTCACTGTGAGTCCGGTCCAACTCAGAGAGCTCCGAAATCTGCTTTGACCTGACCGGACGCGTCCGGTGCTTAGTGACCGGACGCAGGCCAGAGTCCGGTCTGCACTGGTTTTCGCAGTTTTGTCCGCAGCTTGTTCGTTCATTGTCGAATTTGGTTTCCGTCTTTTGCGTTGGCTTTCTAGAGTTGTGTAGTGTCCCGCTGTGCTTCTTGGAAGCATCCACCCTACATCTAGGGTCGTGGACATTAGCAAGCTCTAGGGTTTGTCATTCGGGGTGATTCTCGGGACAGTGGCTACTAGTTTCTGAAAGGAAAATTTGAAGCTCCTATTCACCCCCCCCTCTGGTCGCTTTCTGAGTGCTTCTCAGTCCTTCAATTGGTATCAGAGCGGGTTAAGGATCTTCCACCTTAGCCGGTTCCAGATCCACAGAAGGCGACATGGATCGCGGCGTGGGCAAACCACCGTTCTTTGATGGGACGAACTATGCGTATTGGAAGATACGCATGTCGGCCTATCTGCAGAGTTTGGGTGCTTCCATCTGGGATATTTGCAACTCTGCTGATTATGTGGTCTTGGCTGCTCATGTCTCTCAGCTTCAGATCGATGAGCACGATGCCAATAGCCGAGCACGTAATGCTCTTTTCTCATGTTTGAGCATGAGTGAGTTTGATCGCGTTTCTCACCTTGCTACGGCTCGGGAGATTTGGGCCACCCTCATGCGTTTCCATGAGGGAACCTCTCAAGTCAAAACCCGACTCTACGAGTCATTCAAGCGAGAGTATGAGAACTTTCGACATATGCCTGGCGAGAGCATAGAAAGTTTATTCGCTCGCTTTCAGGTGATTGTCAACAGGATGAGGGCTAACAAGGAGCTATTGCCTTTCGACGATCATGAGAGGGCTCTCAAGCTTTTGCATACCCTTGATCGGTCGGTGTGGGATTCCAAAGTTCAGGCGATCATCGAATCACCTAACTATGAGACCCTCACGTGCGACGAGCTCTTTAGTAAGCTCAAGTCCAGTGAGATTGATGCCATGACAAGGGCTTCTTATGAGAATCCTTCTGGCCCAACTATGGCTTTGGTTTCTGGCTCTTCTGCTAACCCCTCTGGAGGTTTTGCTCTTTCGTCTCTCTTTTCTGTCACAGAGGACCAGCTGGAGTCTTTGGGGGATGACGAGTTGGCAATGCTTGCCAACCGGTTCTCGTGGTTTCACAACAACCGCCTGAACCGTCGCCGCGGAGGAGGACGCTCAGGATGCTACAAGTGCGGCGACCCCGATCACTTCATCGCCAACTGCCCCAAGAAGAAGAACACATATGGGAAGGGCGATCATGGACACAAGTACGACTCTAGCAAGCGCAAGGAGAAGTACGTCCCCGCGAGGCACAAGCGGAGGGGCGGCTTCGACAAGGAGTACATCAAGAAGAAGTACTTGGAGAAGGCCCAGGCTGAGCAGCGTGCGTTCTTCGCCACGCTCAGCGACGTCGACGGCTCGAATGACGACTCCGCTTGCTCAAGCGATGATGAGTCCGAGAAGAAGAAGAGGATCGAGGACAAGCTGAACGATCTCTGCTTCTTCGCCGATGATGACGGCCTCTGCACCAGGGCCCTCGGCAAGGAGGTCGACGGCGAGCTGGTGAACTCCCCTCGGGACGACGACGACGATGACACCTCCTAGGTATCTCTGACCCACGATGAGCTTTCTGCTAAGGTCGAGAAACTTACTGTCACGCTTCTTAGTCAAGATAAGCTGCTTAGGCGTGCCGCTAGAGAACGCAAGGAGTTTAGGCAGAAGTGGGAGGATACGGTGAAGGAGCTTGAGTCTGTCAAGTCCACCGTAGTCGTTACTGATGAGGAGGAGTGTGAGATGTGCACCACGCACATGACTGACCTTCTCACTTTGAGAAGCAAGTATGTTGCGTTGGTTGGAGAGGTGGACGAGCTGAAGGCTAGACCCTCGCTGTTGGGTGCGTGCAAGACTTGTCCTGTCTTGCAATCCGAGTTGGCAGAGAAGAATGCCAAGATTGTGTCTCTTGAGGAGGCCAGCTCGGGTAACACTTGTGTAACTAGGTGCGCTTTGTGTGAGGGTTTGGAAATGGAGATTGCAAATGTGAAGCATGACAAGATGCAAACCGAGGAGGAAAACACATACCTTCGGACCATCTTGTCATGGGTGTCTTGTGGTGAGCCGCAGCTCGGGATGATGATCTCCCAATTCAAGCGAGCTGCTGGAGGTTCGGGTGTAGGTTTTGCTCCGGGTGTTGATCTTTCTGCTTTTGGGAAGATTGGAGAGTCGAGTGGTCTGAACCCAAGTGAGAAGCCCAACTCCACCACTACTCCCAAACTTACCAAGCTTCCACCCAAAGAGCCTCTCAAGCCTAACACCAAGGACAGAGTGTTTGAAGAACCTCCGAGAGCTCCACCCAAGAACCAAGTGTGGCATCCCAAACCCAATCACTTGAAGAACAAGCTTGATACGATGCCACCTATCCAGGAGGAGTGTTTGCCACAGAAGGGTAAGGTGATCCACACCCACAACCATGTGTACCAACAACCCCCTTTGAGAGCGGTGAGGTACCATTGTGAGCATTGTGGGAGAGATGGACACTTGAGTGAGTTCTTCTTTCGGCGCAAGAGAGAGGCGCGTCGTGCAAGGGAGATGAACAATGCGGACATGTATCATCCTCTCCATGATGTACATGCCCCAAATGTTCAGAGACGTGCTGCTAGGCCCAGAGGTCCAGAACCTCAAGTTCCCAGGCCTAGGTAGAGGAGAGCTCCAAGGAGAGATGCTAGGTCTAGAGGTGCAGTGCCTCAAGTTCCTAGGGCTAGACCTCGTAGAGAGCGTGCCCGGCGGGAGCCTGCTGTTGTAGGCCATGGCCCCGTGGTGGTGGCCTTGTAGTTGAGCGTTTTCCCCCACCGCGTTTTGAGTATCGCGGTGAGCGCTCCTTCCTTAGCGGACCACATTCTTCTAAACGTGGTGATCGCTTTCTTCGTAGGTGTGCTAGGAATGGTTTTTTCGCTAATCGTTCTTTTGAGCAGCCGACCCAACACTGGTATTCCCCTTACTTCACTAACCCCAGTGTTGGCCCGTATGCTCACCCTATGTCTTTTTATTGATGTAGGTAAAACGATTGGAGAACGTTTGGTTGGTGGATTCCGGGTGTTCGAGGCACATGACCGGAAACGCCAAGTGGTTCTCCAGTCTTAGTCCGGTCGCTGGAAAGGAGTATATCACCTTCGGCGACAACAGCAAAGGTAAGGTGCTCTCTCGTGGGTCTGTGCGAGTTAATGAGCACTTTGTGTTGCACGATGTTGCTCTTGTTTCTAACTTGCATTTTAACCTTCTTTCTGTTTCGCAACTCTTTGACGACGACTATGAGATTCGTTTTAAACCGAATCTCAGTCGTATTTTGGACCCTCAGGGCAATCTTGTTTGTGTGATTTCGCCCTTTGGGAAAGTCTTTCGTGCGGATTTCTCGGTGTCTTTTAGCATTTCTCGTTGTCTTGTGGCTGGACCTTCCTCTTCTGATCTTTGGAAGTGGCATAGGAGACTTGGACATTTGAGCTTCGACTTGCTTGCAAGGCTTAGTTCACTTGGCCTAATCCGAGGATTGCCCAAGTTATCATTGGAGAAGGATCTTGTTTGCCACTCTTGTAGACACGGGAAGATGGTTGCCGCTCCCCACCATCCAGTGACTCAGGTCATGACCAAGCGCCCTGGAGAGCTTTTGCACATAGACCTTGTTGGTCCGGCTCGGGTGAGCTCAGTTAGGGGAAGTGGTATGTGCTTGTTGTTGTTGATGACTTTTCGAGATATTCGTTGGTCTTCTTTTTAGCTGAGAAGACCGAGACTTTCTCCTTTGCTCGCAATCTGATTTTGCGTCTTCAGAACGAGTTCCCTTTGAACTCGATGCGAGCTATTAGGAGTGATAATGGTTCAGAATTCAAGAATTCGGATTTTGAGAAGTTTTGTAACTCTTTGGGTTTAGAGCATCAGTTTTCTTCCCCCTACACACCCCCTCGGAATGGTGTTGTAGAGAGGAAGAATCAGACCCTTGTAGAGATGGCCAGGACAATGCTCGATGAGCATAGGACTCTTAGGCGATATTGGGCTGAAGCTATGAGCACTGCATGCTATATTTCCAATCGCATTTTTCTTCGAGCTTTCTTGAAAAAGACCTCTTACGAGTTGCGTTTTCGAAAACTCCCCAAGGTGAGTTATTTTAGAGTTTTTGGTTGCCATTGTTTTATACTCAAAAAGGGCAACTTGGACAAATTTGAGTCTCGTTCTTCTGACGGTGTGTTTTTGGGTTGTGGCACTCACACTCGAGCTTATCGTGTACTTAACCTTGACACTAACCGAGTCATGGAGACATAAGATGTCACCTTCGACGAGACCATGGTTTGTCCTTCTTCTCGTTTTGAGCGTGCAGGTGATCATGAGGTTGGCGAGTCTCTTTTCGACGATGAAGAAGAAGGTGCTGAAGGGATAGATGATCCATGAAGGACCGAGAAGCAACCAGAAAGCGACCAGAGGGGGGTGAATGGGAGCTTCAAATTTTCCTTTCGGAAACTAGTAGCCACTGTCCCAAGAATCAACCCCAGAAGCAAACCCTAAACCCTAAACCCTAAACCCTAAACCCTAAACCCTAGAGCTTGCTAGTGTCCACGACCCTAGATGTAGGGTGGATGCTTCCTAGAAGCACAGTGGGACACTACACAACTCTAGAAAGCCAACGCAAAAGACGGAAACAAAATCCGAGATCGCACGAACGAACAGCGAACGAGACTGCGCAGTCACAGCAGCATCGGACGCTGGCAGCGTCCGATGCCCAACCAACGGACGCGTCCGATGCGAAAAGTGCACAACAGAACCCTTACTGGACACCCATCGGACGCTGTGAACAGTAGACTCTCAGCGTCCGATGGTCTCACTCCGGCGCGTCCGATGCACAACGGAGCGTCCGGTGGCAGCGTCCGATGGCCCCTTGAAAATGTCAGAGACTGACACATGGCAACGGAGCCTCCGATGCCAAAGGGGTCAGCGTCCGATGTTACGAACTCGAGCGTCCGATGCCCCCGACGCAGTGCAGTTCTTCCGCGAAATCCACTCGATCTCCTCCGAATCAAAAGCACTAAGGCTTAGACTTGGTATGAAGAGTTCCAAGAAAGTTAGTGAGCTATCCAACGGGAATCATGGCTCGAACCTAACTCCTAATCGAGGAATCGGAAGAATTCATGGCAAGGGAGCAAAAACCGACCCAAAACTAAAATCGCTCGATCTCCTAGACCGTGAGGTTAAAGGAGATTTCCTTTGGTGGAAAGAAGTGCCTCACGATCTAGAACAACTCTATTCAAACGGATTTGCAAAAGATGCACTGAGCAAAGAGATCGATCGACGGGAAAAACGTGGAGAAAAGCAACCCACGAAGAACACGACCAAAACGCGAATCACAACCACGAATTTGCAACTGTGTGGCTACCACACGCTACAACAGTGAGGATACTGCCTCACTTCCTCAGAATCAACAATACACAGAGGCAGGTCTCTCTGCGGATCTCAGCTAGCTACCGCAGGGAATGGGAGAGCAGGAAACCCTAAGTGCGAAAGAGCAAATGACTGAGATACGTGGGAGGAGGGTGTCTCCCGACTACTTATCCTACTACTAGCCTAAGTCTATTTCCTACTCTACCCCTCTCTATTCTAATTACAGAGCGAACCAGCTAAACCCTAGGGTTATTCTGGACCAACTCGGTGGTAGGTGTATCCGACGGCCACGCCCGCTCGATTCGAAGCGTTGCCTCGACGCAACCTCCAGATCGCCGCCATGTGCTGCCCTCGCTCTGCACCCCCGGTTTTGTGGCCCAAACCGGGAAACGAGCCTTTTCCAGCCAACCCCCGGTTTTGAGGCCCAAACCGGGAAACCAGCCCACCAGCATCTGAGTTTTGAGGCCAAACTCAGCAAACTCTTAGCGCCCAGGTTTTGAGGCCCAAACCTGGAAGCCGTCCTCAGCCCGAGTTTTGTGGCCAAACTCGGAAACCGTCAGCCCGAGTTTTGTGGCCAAACTCGGAAACCGTCCACGCCCAGGTTTTGAGGCCCAAACCTGGAAACCGTCCATCCGATGGTTTTTCCCTGGCTCTACCACCAAACCGAAGCTGTAGATGGGATGCACCTCCCGTGCACCCCGTCCACCGACACGTGTCCCCGAGTCCACGACTTAGGCAACACATGACCGCACTTCTTCACTCGTCGTCGTCACAGGCTGCCAGCCACCACAGCTGATCCTCGGGCCTCTGGTCCCTCAGTCCAAGCCTCACGTCCGCCCTTCACCGCTCTCGGTCCATCGGCACAGCACGTCTCTACTTGACCTTCACCTCGCCTTCGATCACTGCATCCGTGCTCGACACCTGCACAACACAAGTCAAAGAACATGCGCATCATCCCAGTTGATAATCACTCATCACTGAGAGACCCGGCATACACCCATGTATCCGCAATCCAGCACCTCCTCCACCTGCTGTGCCGCAAAGAGCGGCTTCTACTACGACTCACGGCCCCGACACCTCTTCTTCCTGGGGGTCGTGGGATCCGCCACCCCGAGCGGTACCCTTTGTACCCGGGGAGGCACCAGCTGCTGTTGAGGGGGAGGCCACTTCGGCAAGGGAGGCGCCATGACACATTCAGCGCTAGCACCCGCCTCAGCAGATGATCGGCAGCATCGACGAACGCGTCACGCGGTCAAGGCAAATCTCTCACTTTGCTCATTCTGCATTTGTTGCTGATTTTGAACCCCGAGATGTTGGACACACTTTGACGGATCCGGATTGGGTCAATGCCATGCATGAGGAGCTTGAGAACTTTGAGAGAAATCGGGTTTGGGTTCTAGTGTCTCCACCTTCTGAGTGTCATCCTATTGGGACAAAATGGGTTTTCAAAAACAAACAGGGAGAAGATGGCCATGTTGTGAGAAACATGGCCAGACTCGTAGCCCAGGGATATAGTCAGAAGGTGGGGATAGACTATGAGGAGACTTTTGCTCCTGTAGCACGTTTGGAGGCAATTAGGATACTCTTGGCTTTTGCTGCATCCAAAGGTTTTAAACTTTTTCAAATGGATGTCAAGAGTGCCTTCTTAAACGGCTACATAGAAGAGGAGGTGTATGTTAGACAACCCCCCGGTTTCGAAAATCCCAAGTTTCCAAACCATGTCTTTAAACTTCACAAAGCTTTGTATGGTTCGAAACAAGCCCCTAGAGCCTGGTATGATAGATTGAAAACCTTTTTGCTAGCTAAGGGTTTTAAAATGGGATGTGTGGATAAAACGCTCTTTCTCCTCAAGCAAGGCACTGATACTCTCTTGGTCCAAATTTACGTGGATGATATCATTTTCGGTGGTTCTTCTCACGCTTTGGTTGCCAAGTTCGCAGATACTATGAGCAGGGAGTTCGAGATGAGCATGATGGGCGAGTTGACGTTTTTCCTCAGGTTGCAAATCAAGCAATCCCGGGAAGGGACGTTCGTGCACCAGGGCAAGTACACCCGGGACATTTTGAAGAAATTCGACATGGGTGAGGCCAAGCCTCTTCCAACACCCATGGCGACCACGACGGCCCTGGATGCGGACAAGGAAGGAGAAGCAGTAGATCAGAAGGAGTACCGGAGTATGACCGGGTCGCTGCGGTACCTGACGGCGACACGCCCGGACATTCAGTTCGCAGTGTGTCTTTGCGCGCGTTTTCAGTCTTCGCCGCGCACTTCTCACCGTCAGGCGATCAAGCGTATAATGAGGTACTTATCCTTCACTCTAGAATTTGGGATTTGGTATTCTGCTTCCTCCACCCTCTCGCTTTGCGGTTATTCCGATGCCGATTTTGCTGGTTGCCGTATTGACCACAAGTCCACTTCTGGGACTTTCCAGTTTATTGGTTCTTCTCTTGTTTCGTGGTCTTCTCGCAAGCAGTCTAGTGTCGCCCAGTCTACCACAGAGGCTGAGTATGTTGCTGCGGCTAGCTGCTATTCCCAGTTACTCTGGATGATGGCCACTTTGTGTGATTTTGGTCTGAGCTTTTCCCGTGTTCCTTTGCTTTGTGACAGCACGAGTGCAATTAGCGTTGCTAAGAACCCCGTGCTTCACTCAAAGACCAAACATATTGATGTGCGCTTTCATTTTCTGCGAGACCACTATGAGAAGGGTGATATCGACCTTCGCCATGTCGATACTCATCATCAGTTGGCTGATATTTTCACCAAGCCTTTGGACCAATCAACTTTTAATCGGTTGAGAGGTGAGCTTGGTGTATGTTTTCCCTTTTAGTTGGGGGAAACATTTTTGACTCTTGTATGATACACTGACTTTGTGTTTTTCAGTTATTTTTGTTTTCTTTTGATTTCTTCATGCATCTTTGCATTTCAGCATACGCTTTTACATTCTGAGCTTCATGAATATAGTCTGAAGAATGTAACTATGCTCTGTGTAGTCTTTGCTCCGATGCTTTATGTAGATGTTGTAGCTTATGCTCTTTCTGATCACTGATACATACTGAGAGCTGAGCTATTTTTGAATGGTGAATGTGATTAATGAACTTAAAACTTGAAAATGTTCACCATTAAGATATGCAACTAGCATGTGTAGGATGTGTCGAAGTCACTTATGCTTTTTATGTATGCTAGGTTGCTATGTCTCTAGTGTTGAGTCATTCACTTCTTGGTATGTCATATTCTGTCTAAAATCTGAACCAAGTTAAGTGAATTGAAAAGATCGAGATGGGTTTGCTTGTTAACATCTCACAGTTTCGAGACTGTTTCTCATTGCACTTTGCGTTAAACTTGAGCTGTGTAGTGTATGACCGAAACTGTTGCTTTAAGCTTCTGATTGCTTATGCATAGGCTTCGCACAGTTGGAAAGTTAGGCAATAACAAGCATTCAACCTCTCGTAGTTACATGCTAATTTCTGAACTTGTGTAATTTCACCGCTGCAACTCCGATTAAAATTTGAAATCACAAGTACATGCTTCATGTTTCATTTGGTATCAGCATGATGAGTGAACTGTGCTAGGGGTAGTTCACCTTGTATACATGTTTAGCACTTGTTTGACTTCCTGTCTATACATGTCTGTGCTATTTTGATGGTGAATACCTTTTTCGGCTAAAAACTGCTCTTTGTGCTCTCATTTTAGAGTTAGTGATCAGTTTGAGCCTTTGCTAGCATTCTGTGCATTTTCTAAGTCATCGGATCAGAACTCTGTCGAGCATCTTTACACTCTTTTGAGTATACTCCTGAAGCTTCTAACTTGCATTTTTGACTCATATGCATTTTGGAAGGGGGAGAACTTCTCTTGTTAATAGGAGAACTTCTCTGGTTTGCACTTTTGGTGGTGCATTTTCTGAGGGGGAGCACTGTTTCTTGATAGGTGCATTTTCAACTAAGGGGGAGAAATCGCAAATCATAACCCTCTTTTTGCTTAGGAGGAGCTTTCCTGGTTGTTTGCACTATTCAAGAAGGAGTTCTTCTGCCTCCTGTTGGCCATAAGGCTTTGGTATCGAACTTTCTTGCTAGTTGTGTTGAGCCTCTGTGCCTCTATCTTGAGGGACTAGCATTTTGATTTGATATTTTGAATTGGTATTTGCTAGCGGTGTTGAGCCTGTTCTACCTCTTCTTGAGGGCTAGCTTTGCTTTGCTTGGTTGCGTCGAGCCGTTGCCCATGTCTTTGGGAACCAAGTTGTTTCGCTCTTTCCACTTGACCTTCTTCGGCTTTGCTATGCTTTTGGGTCATTTGGTCGACTTCTCTCTTCTCCTTCTTCTTCCTTCCTTCCTTCTATTATGATTTGTGTTGGTAGTTGACAATGCACTCATCAAGGGGGAGATTGCGGATACATGGGTGTATGCCGAGTCTCTGAGTGATGAGTGATTGTCAACTGGGATGATGCGCATGTTCTTTGGCTTGTGTTGTGCAGGTGTCGAGCACGGATACAGTGATCAGAGGCAAGGTGAAGGTCAAGTAGAGACGTGCCGTGCCGATGGACCGAGAGTGGCGAAGGGCGGACGTGAGGATTGGACTGAGGGACCGGTGGCCCGAGGATCAGCTGTGGTGGCTGGCAGCCTGGGACAGCGACGAGTGAAGACTTGCGGTCATGTGTTGCCTGAGTCGTGGACTTAGGGACACGTGTCGGTGGACGGGGTGCACGGGCGGTGCATCCCATCTACGACGTCGGTTTGGTGGTAGAGCCAGGGAAAAACCATCGGGTGGACGGTTTCTAGGTTTGGGCCTCAAAACCTGGGTGGTGAGGGTTTCCGAGTTTGGCCACAAAACTTGGGGTAAGGACGGTTTCCAGGTTTGGGCCTCAAAACCTGGGCGCTGCGTGTTTGCTGAGTTTGGGCCTCAAAACTCAGATGCTGGTGGGCTGGTTTCCCGGTTTGGGCCTCAAAACTGGGGGTTGGCTGGAAAAGGCTGGTTTCCCGGTTTGGGCCACAAAACCGGGGGTGCAGAGCGAGGATGGCACGTGGCGGCAATCTGGAGGTTGCGTCGAGGCAACGCTACGAGTTGTGCGGGCGTGGCCGTCGGATCCACCTACCACCGAGTTGGTCCAGAATAACCTTAGGGTTTAGCTGGTTCGCTCTGTAAGTAGAGAGGGGTAGAATAGGAATAGAGTAGGAATTAGGAATAGGTTAAGTAGAGGGAGACGCCCTCCTCCCTTCCTATCTCAGTCATTTGCTCTTTTGCTTCTAGGTTTTCCTGCTCTCCTCTCCCCTGCTGTAGCGAACCTGAGATCCACAGAGAAGAGAACAATACCTCTGTGTTCATGAGATTTTGAGGAAGTGAGGCCTTAACCTCACTGTTGTAGCGTGTGGTAGCCACACGGTTGCAATTCGTGGTTGTGATTCGCGTTTCGTTCGTGTTCTTCGCGGAATCCTTTTTCTCTACGTTTTTCCCGTCGCTCGATCTCTTTGCTCGGTTCGTCGTTTGCAAATCCGTTTGAACCAATTTGTTCTAGATCGTGAGACACTTCTTTCCACCGAAGGAATTCACCTCTAACTTCACGGTCTAGGAGATCGATCGATTTTGGTTTCGGGTCAAGTTTTTCTCCCCTTCCCCGAATTTCTTTGATTCATCGATTTGGAGATAGGTTTGAGCAATGATCTCTTAGAGATAGCTCACTATCCTCCTTGTGACTCTTCTCACCAAGTTTGATCCCTAGAGGATTTGTTTTGGGTGAGATCGAGTCGATTCGGTGGACGAACTGTGAAATCGCGGGGTGACCGGACGCTTGGGTCGGGCTGACCGAACGCACCTCCGGAGTCCGGTCGTTGAACGTCTTTACTGTGTTTTTCGCGACTTGACTGGACGCTCAAGACCGGACGCTGGTTCCTGTGAACGACCGGACGCGACTCTTCTACTGTTCACGGTTTTGTTTGTGCCTGATCGGACGCTACAGGGTTGTGACCGGACGCTCCTCACTGTGAGTCCAGTCCAACTTAGAGAGCTCCGAAATCTGCTTTGACCTGACCGGACGCGTCCGGTGCTTAGTGACCGGACACAGGCCAGAGTCCAGTCAGCATTGGTTTTCGCAGTTTTGTCCGCAGCTTGTTCGTTCATTGTCGAATTTGGTTTCCGTCTTTTGCGTTGGCTTTCTAGAGTTGTGTAGTGTCCCGCTGTGCTTCTTGGAAGCATCCACCCTACATCTAGGGTCGTGGACATTAGCAAGCTCTAGGGTTTGTCGTTCGGGGTGATTCTCGGGACAGTGGCTACTAGTTTCCGAAAGGAAAATTTGAAGCTCCCATTCACCCCCCCTCTGGTCGCTTTCTGAGTGCTTCTCGGTCCTTCAGAAAGATGCTGAGTTAGGGGCATTGGACATTGCAGGCGACAACATCGGACGCTGGCCTGAGATTCTGATGGTTAACCCTAGCTACTGACATTTGTTGAGGAAGCATCGGATGCTGGCAAAGGGCGCTGAGGAAACACTGTTGCAGAGTCCGATGGTGATGTCGTGGCGCAAGAGTGCTTTCCAGGAAGCATCAGACACTGGCCTGCATCCGATGTCGAACCATCGGACGCGTCCAATGTGTTTCGGCCCTTTCTGGAACCTCTCTGCATGGTCATCGGGTGCAGGGGTTGAGCGTCCGATGTAGGGGGCTCAGAGCGTCCGATGTGGCGATGATAAGTGCTGAATTGAACAGTGGCATCAGAGCGTCCGATGAAGGACTGAGAATGATAGCCTCTTTCGCTTAGTGATGAAGGACCAGAGGGGGGGGGGGTGAATGGGAGCCTAAAAATTTCTTTTGAAACTCTAGCCTCTGTCCCAACAAAACAACCCCCTGAGTGCAAACGTGATGACCATGACCCTTGGAAGAGGGTGGATGATCCCTAGGATCATAGCGAGGCACCACCAAACAAGACCAAGCAAAACACCGAAAACTCCGGCTCAAGTTCAAACCCAAAAACCGAATCCCGAACGTAGATAGACGGCTACATCGGAAAATCCCCAAATACCTATGCTAACAAGTAGCAAAGATAGCTAGAGAGGTTCCTAGGTGAAGTCTAGGAGCAAACGAGAAGTCTGAAAACCAAGCGGAAAAGTTGGGAGGGCAAACGCACTAAAACGCAAGCTTTAGCCATGTCCCGGACTATCCGGGGTCCCGACCGCGGACTGTCTGCCCAACGGCGGACTGTCCGGGGTCTGGTGGCGGACTGTCCATCGACCAAAAGAGCAAAACAACACTGCTGCTGAAAACCGTTTGCTCGGTCCCGGACTGTTCGCGCCTCAGTACGGCGGATTGTCTGCCGGTGTCCCGAGCCAAAGATGCTGAGGCGCCCAGCCACTGGTCTGGCTTAGCCCCGACGCGCGGACTGTCCATGCCCTGAGTGGTGGACTGTTCGCGACCACTCAGGGAGGGCGATTTCAATTGTCCTTCTCCCAAATCTCCCCAAATTCGATCCAAATCAAAATCCCTTGATTCCAAAATTGGAGAAGATGATCACGAGGTAGTTGGGGGGACTATCCCCAAGAAATCATCCGCTCAAGTCTACTAAAACTCCGGGAAATTGAAAGGGAACGTGCAGGAACGAAAAAGTTGCCACGAAACTTGAATCGACCCGATCTACTTGTTCGTGAGGGTAGAGATGAATTCCTTCGGTGGAAATGTTCTCCTCACATCAAAGAACAAGTTGATTCAAGTGGATTCGAAAAAGACAGCGAGGAGGGAGATCGAGTGACGGGAAAATCATGAAGAAAAGAAGAACGCGGAGAACAAGTTCAAAATGCAAATCACAATCACGATTGCTAGCTGAAATTTGTCCCCACGAGATGACAACGGGAATTCGGTCCCGTTTCCGCAAAATCCAAATACACAGAGGTATTGTTCATCGTCTCTGCGGGTCTCCGTAGCTACAACAGGGAATGGGAAGGAGGAAACCCTAGAATGAAAATAGCAATGGCTGAGATAGTCTAGAGGGAGGGGTGGCCTCTCCTTATATAGCCTAATACAATTATTCCCCTTCTACCCTTACAGCTAATGAGTGAGCAGGCTAACCCTAAGGGTATTCCTGACCAACTCGAGGTTGATGTTGATCCGACGGCCACGCCCGCACATCAGGTAGCTTCGCCTCGACGCGACCTCACCAGATGCCGCCACGTGTCACCACTGCGCCGCTCGTCCTTTTCACGGAGCTCCCCCCGGTTTTGAGGCCGAAATTGGGAAACCTAGGCCATCCCCCGGTTTTGAGGCCAAAACCGGGAAACCTGTCATCCATCGCCTGAGTTTTGTGGCCAAAACTCAGAAACCTGCCAACGCCCAGGTTTTGAGGCCCAAACCTGGAAACCGTCCTCAGCCCGAGTTTTCTAGCCCAAACTCGGAAGCCGGCCGCACCTAGGTTTTGAGGCCCAAACCCGGAAACCGTCCACTCGGTGGTTTTTCTGTGGCTCAACCACCAAACCGACGCCGTAGAGGGATGCACCGCCCGTGCACCCCGTCCACCCGCAAGTCTTCACGTGTCGTTGTCCCAGGCTGTCAGCCACCACGGCCGATCCTCAGGCCACCGGTCCGTCAGTCCAAGCCTCATGTCCGCCCTTCACCGCTCTGGGTCCATCGGCACGACATGTCTCTACTTGACCTTCACCTTGCCTTCGATCACCGTCTCTGTGCTCGACACCTGCAAAACACAAGCCAAAGAACATGCGTATCATACCAGTTGACAATCACTCATCATCTCAAGATCCGACATACACCCATGTATCCGCAATCTCCCTTTTGATGAGTGCATTGTCAACTACCAACACAAATCGTATGGAGTAGAAAGAAAGAAAGAAGAAGGAAGCGAACTCAGCCAATCGACCAGAAGCAAATCAAAGCCAAGAGAAGTCGAATGGAGTGAGCGAGACAACTTGGTTCCCAAAGACATGGGCAACGGCTCGACTCAATCAAGCAAAGCACAGCTATCCCTCAAGAAGAGGCAGAACGGGCTAAACACCGCTAGCGAGAAGTTCAGAGCAAGAAGGCCAAACCAATTGAAAAACGCTCTGAACCGAACCAATTGACCAACAAAACTTGTCAAATAAAACAAGCGAGCAGACTCTGTCGACGAAATATGGTCGACAGTCTACCGAGGGGCATGCCCAAGGTAGTAGATTAAGCGGTGGAGGCGTGCGAGACGTCTGCAAAGCGTAGACACAGGGACGTGAGACGACGATTTAGACAGGTTCGGGCCGGCAAGTCGCTGTAATACCCTACGTCCTGTGTTTTGGTGGCTAGTTTGTATTGCTAATTGGATGATCCGATGGGATCCGAGTTGTTTCGAGCGGGGGTCCCTGCTCGCCTTATATAGCCGGGGAGCAGGGTTAGAACTTGTCGAATCCTAACAAATTACAATTGGTTCCTTTTGGCAAGGAATCCGGGTCTATCTATCTAGATCTTCCTTGTCGAGCAAGTCATCAAGAGAGTCCTTGGCGGCTGCGACGGCCTGGTCACGAGCCGCAAGGCCTTCTGGTTGGGCCGTATCTGCAGAGTAGCCCAAGTCGTGCCATGGGGTATACGGGTGTAATATCCCCACAGCTAGTCCCCGAGCACTTTGCATCCACAGAGTGGGGCGTCGTGGAGTCCTCCGGGCAGGTCGGGTCTGGTCGCATGTCGACGATGGCGTCTTCCGACCAGGTCGCCTGATCGCGGATGCACTTGTGGTAGACTTCCGACCAGGTTAAGCTGGTCGCGAACGTGATAGCCGGAGTTGTAACCGAAGTGCAGCCGAGTGGAGTATTCTGAGTCGTCCCGCAAAAAGGATGCAAGGTGCTACAAGAAAAAAATGAAGATCTTTCGTATGGTGAAGTGTATCCACATAGGACGTAGCTGGACATCGAGAGCTGAAGACGCGTTGGTAGAAGTCCGAGCTAGTGCACATCGAGCTGCAAAGGAAGAAAGAAACAATACATTCATCGCAAGGTGAAGTGTATCCACTTAGTCCCCGAGCTTGGGAGTAGGTGCTGTAGGCACGTGGTGCCAAGCTTGTAAGATTTCTGCAACAAAATAGAGTCATTTTACGAAAGAAAAATGACGTGTGTACACGTAGTCCCCGGGCCTGTTGTAAGAAACAACATGGTTCTTGTAGCAGGGCCAAAGAAAAAAATATGTTAGTGTAAATACGAGGGGAAAGTCCCCAAGGGTGGAGATGAAGATCTACAGTCCCCGGGAGTGACTGTAGCGCTGACCAGTAACTGCAGAGTTTATTGTTCCCCTGAAATGCGTATCAAAACTAGCAGGTGTGGTCTGTGTGACAGACCAGGATGTCAGAGATATCATCAAAGACGAGTACTCGGACTAACCCTGGATGGCACGGGAGATCCTAGGACGTGATACAAAGTCTACATAGATTAGGACTCTCATTGTAACTTAGTTGAGTTCTCAAAGGAAGTCTTGTAATTAGAATAGGATTTCTCTGATTGTAACTGACTAGGACTCGGTCTGTGTCGTGCTTCACCCGGATATATAAGGGGACGCAGGCACCGACTCCTATCATTGAATCTCGAATCATAACACAAGGCACACGACGCACTGGACGTATGGTATTACGCTATTAAGCGGCCTGAACCAGTATAAATCGTTGTCCCTGTGTACTCGCCGAGTTCTACGAACGCCGATCCCCATCGAGCAAATCGTTTGAGATTCCTCAAGACGAGTTGCCGGTTAACAAACACCGACAGCTGGCGCGCTAGGTAGGGGCTCTCGGCGATTCGACGATCAAGAGCTCGACGAACCACGTCAACATGTTCTCGGCAGGATCAATTTTCGTTTTTGGCTCGTGGACTAGCATCGCGGATGATCAAGGGAAGCTACATCGACAACTTCACACTGAATCAGAAGCGCAAGCCACGCCAAAGATGGACCATCTCATCCGAAACCTAGCAAACCTTGCAATTCAAGATCCGTAGGAATCTGAGGACCAAGCTGAAGCATCCGACTCCTACTCGGGCTCGAACTCAGAGACCAAAAAGGACTCGGATACCAGAAACAGCATTACCTTTGGACTACGAAACTCAGCTGAAAACTTCCAAGACCTAATTGGTGCAAAGTTCAAAGAGTTTCAACGGATCCCCTTGACCGGAGCCCAACAGGGACTCGTTTTCAGCTCAACCGAGGAGGGTAACATTATCAATTGGCCAATACAGCTAGCTCCGGATAGGTTGGTTGGCACAATCAACCAGCAACTTCCATATCAACATGGACATCAGCTCCCCTTTAAGGAACACGACACCTCAACAAAACTAATCTCCAGTACCTCTACTCTGGAGTCGGTTACACCGAGATCAACAAACCAGGGCTACACTCGTGAAGTCTTCATGGCAGGGCATCAGTCATCTCTACGACCTCCAACCCCTCTGTGACAGAACCGACCAATTTATAAGAGCACAAGTGCGAAAACCTCTGCCGAAACAGCTGAATTAGCACACTTGAGCCCATATAAACCCGGTAGTCCGTGAAATCTTGAGGGATTTCAAACCTTTCAACATCTTAGCCAAGATCGCATGGTCAAGCAAATACAAATCATGTCCACGGAGCTTTGTAGTGGAAATAAAATTACAATAGAGTTCACAAATAATAATACAAGTTGATTTACTTTGAAACAACATAGCTTTGAAATGAATACCATAACATAAGTTGAAATACTTTGCTAGCTTTGCGTGACATCCTCCAACAACAGCATAAAGAGAAGAAGTAGGGAACTGCCGAGCCCATCGGCACTGGCCATCACCTTTCGGTAGACCTAACCTTCACCTGCAACAAGGTGGGATAAACCCTGAGTACTCGAATGTACTCAGCTAGACTTACCTATCGTAAACCAGAAATAAAGTGACACCAAGGAGTATGCAAGGCTGATATAAATAGTGGAGCTGGCTATCTTTATTTGCAAAAGGAGCTTAAGATAAAGGGTTTATCATTTTTAATTATATGAGCAATCATCTTTTATCCTACTCCTTAAACTCTAGGTTTTGCACCTGTACTAAAGCACTCACTTGAATCTAGCAAACAATAATATAATACCATATCAGGTTTGCTTTGTCAATATTTTAGTTGAACCATCAATGTCACATGGAGTTGTATCGTGGTGAAGCTCGCTATAGTTTCCCACTAACCGGGGGAGACAGCGACTCGAATCGAATTCCAAACCAGCTGGTGAAAGACCTTTAATACCAACCCAAACTTTCCCCGTCGGGTCCATGCATTGGGTAACCGCTCGATGCTTGTTCGTGGTGGTAATCGTCGCGGTTCAAGCACGGACCGCCCAATTGGAACCTGACGATGGCCATCCTGAGGCAGATCGCATTTCCATACTAGAGGGCGCGACTTGGGTTGATTTCGGCCCGAACAACGTCTAACCGGCTTTGGGGTCGATGATTACGGCACCGACATATCCCTAAGTAAAAGGGCGCGTTCAAAAATGAACGAGGGCCAACATCGATACAAACCTACACGATCCAACGGACGAGCTGCCCCAAGTTTCCAAACTTGTGCCTTGCCTTCCAGTTGACCGTATTTCATTACTACTCAGGTTCTTTTCCATGATAGCAAATATAGCCAACCGTGATCCGGTAAATACCCATCAGGGGTATTATGGTAACATCCTTAATTACTACTTTTATTAAGCAGGCTAAGCAATTCTACAGTATAAATAAGTAACAGGATACAAGGGCAGATATAGCAATAATTCAAGGAAGGATAATGCAACAATTAGGAATCAATCAACTCCTATACCTAATGCATCACAATATAAAATGCTCAATTAATTTAATTGTAAATACTGGGAGACTTAGTATGCTCCGGGGCTTGCCTGGGAACCAACACTTGGTTAGTGTTAGTGTTTGTTAGATGATACTCGCTTGGCGAGCATCTCCGCTGTAGCACCTGCTTAACTCCGCATCTTTGGGATAATCCACCAAACACCGTCTTCGGGTTTAGCCTCATCATCACGTCCTTCACGATGTAGCTACCGTTACCTAAATGAGATGCGCAATGCAAACGTATAAATGCAAGGGAAACGCTTACTAAGCCAACACAAGCACTACTAATTACTTCGCATAAGCAATCAGGATAACTACTAAAAGAAGACATAGCTCTAACACCCAACATAACATAATCACTTTAGCAAGTTATAATTATACTAAGATGTTAAACAAGTCTAATTAGGCATGTAGGAAGGTTAACTACAACAATCAATGCAAACTACATTACCTACATCACTCAAATGGAACACATGTATGCGCATACAACTCATATATTAGTTAAGCATGTCAACCATCATTATTTAATATATTTATATAATACATCAGGTTAATTAATCTAATAACATGAAATGAACAAACTAAACATTATGAAGTCATGACATAGCATCAAGGATCACATAAGCAACATTAAGCCGTAGCAATCAACTTCGGTTCATTTACACAATTTGGACAGCAACATAGCATGTACTTAAAACAGCCATAAATAGAGCTACACATATCCAAATAAGGTGATTCGACTTTCTAGAAAGCTAATGAAATTATCTACAATTTTGTTATTATCACTTAAGTATGATTCAACAATTAAAAAGACCAAACATAATAGACAAGCAGTTCTGTCCAAACTTTGGACAGAATATTACATTCATCTTCAAATAGCCATAACTAGAGATCTAAAGCACCAAAAGACTTGAAATAAGACTTATTAGAAAGCTTATTAAGTTGTCTGCAACTTATTTATAATCATCTCAACATGATTAAGCAGTTATCACGGCTAACCAACTCAAACAAGTAAATCTGTCCAGACTTTGGACAGATTCAGACTTCTAACTTTAAACACATGTAACTCAAGTTCTAAACCATCTAAAATAGTGATCCAAGACAATTTAGAAAGATTATCAAAAGCACTACAACTCTTCTATTAACATGAAGACATTATTTCTAACTTAATTAAGCAAAACAATTTATTCTTTCAGATCTGCACAGAAAGTATGCAAAACATGACAGCCAACTTACAAAAACTATAACTCCTAAACCACTTGGCCTAAAATCATGAAAGTTTAGGACAAATAAGATAAAGAAGTTATCTAAAACTTTTATATAGAACACATCTACAGAAAACATCATTTTCTTCACGAACTATTCACCACTACAGAAACTATGCATGCAACAATTTTAGCATATTAATAAATTACTTCATTACTTGTTTGATTAGCATGTGAGCACACAAATAAATCATTTGAACATTCTTAACCACCAAGAACATGAGTACACAATACTTATCTTAGATTAATATGCAACAAGGTAATCATTTCAACATATACATTTTCATTTACCAATATGCTAACAAAGGCATTATTTTAAGTGATGTTGCAAACATATAATTTGGGGCTCATATTTTTACTAATGATAGATAATGCCAAATCATGACTACTGTAAAAATATCACATGCTCAAGTATTATTATTTATTTATCAAAAACAGGGCAAGTTTTATTCACTAATATGCATGTGAGAGCAAAATAAATCTACAAACCATATTTTCTGCAAACACATGACCATAACAAAATTACCTAAGCTACAACAACATCATAGGAAGGCAGTGGAACTACCTTTTCCATTTTTACATGCAAACATTTATTACAAATCATTTTAATTCATTTAATAGGCTGCAAGCCAAATAAATTCATAACTAATTCATACATGCACCGAAAATTCTGAAATGTTTATCACAACACACATATCACATAACAAGACTACCATAAACATTTCACAGCAAACTAAACAACACAACATCAGATATGATTTTTCTCCCTATTTAAACCTATTTAACACAAATGAATCACCACAGCACAAACTATCAACTAACACCCATCATATAAAACATTCACTGGATAGTACTCTTCGCAAGGATTCCAAAAAATCAGCACTCGCAATTTTTGGACAAACACACAAATTACTACACATTTTACAAATTCCACTCAGATTTATTAATTAACCAAAAACGAAAACAGAAAACTGTTTTTGCATTTGGATCCCTGGAATCTGCAGAAAATAATTAAGGAGCTATTAGCAAACACATATGTCATGGCATATATACAAAGTGAAACAAGAAAGAGTTTCAGCGTCGCAATCGGGTCCTTCAGCTTCTTTTTCATCGGAAATCCACGGCAGGACGGAGAGGATGACCGGCTTCCGGAGGGCTTGGCGGCCGGGCTGCTAGGGTTGGGTTGCAGGGCGCTGCTTGGGGCTAGGCGCTGCTAGCCGCTGCTCCTGCGGCTGCTTGCTGCTGCTTCTACCAGAGGCCAGAGAGGCGCAGCCCTGCAGACCACGCGCGGGCTCGCGGACAGAAGGGCGCGGCCCTGAGACGAGACCGCAGGAACGACGCGCAGAAAAGCTGCGGAGTCGCTGCTTCTTCTGGTGACGGCGCAGGAAAAGGAAGGGAAGGAGAGGAACTCGCTGCCCTGCTGCTGGGCTGGCCATGGAGGGGAGCTTCCCTGCTGCTCCAGCTTCAGTCATGGAGGAGAAAAGCAGGAAGGAAACAGAGGGGAAGAGGAGGCCGAGAGAATGAGAGGAAGGGGGAAAGCTCGGTGTTTTTCACGGGAAGGAAGAGAGGAGACCGGTCTCTGTTTTTGCGTGGGTGAGGGGAAAAGGCACAGCCCCTCTGCGCCAAAGGAAGAGGAGCACGAGCAGGCGCAGTCTCGGGGCGCGGCTGCGGCCTCAGGAAAAAATCCCATGAATTTTTCCCTCAATTTCTTTCCCAAATTGGCAGGATTCCAGAAACTTTCGGTCAAACTCCAAAATTGCAAACACTGCTGAAACGGACTCCGATTTCACCAAAACTAATTTTGTTGTCGTCGTCTCGACGAGTACTCCGACTTTCGTTAAAGGCACTCAGTCAAATTCCGAATTGTTTGTCCGGTAACGATCATCGACGGCAGCTTCGCGGTGATCGAAATTCCAATTTCGCAGTACAGACTTAACTGATTTTTGGAACCTGAAAACTGCGTTATACTCTATCTTGCGAGCTCATTTTCACCATTTTGGGCACCGATCCAGGTCTTGGCCATAAACCGAAATGTGTTCCTTTCGATCTGTACTACAACTTTCGTTTAAGGCGCACTGACATGCGAACACCCGAAAATACCGTTCAACTCCGGTCAAAGCGGTCACCCGGTAGGATCCAGATTACGGTCTCTCGTCGGTCGAAATATTTTCCGGTTGTCTGCTCAACATAAAACTTTCATAACTTTTGCTCGTGAGTCCGTAAATAATTGATTGGGCATAACTGCAACACTTGGTTGAACCCGAATGGTTTTCTTCAATTAATCAGCCAGAACAGGCAAAGCTGCGACTCGTCATTTTATGTGACTTCTTGATTCCAAACTTCACGAAACTTTTTCACCCATTACTATAGACAGGAACTGATGTGGGTCACATGAAAATCCATGTTTAGCAGTAATCTTGAATATTCTGGAATTGGGCAACTATTATCAATTGGCTCTGATAATTAGTTCTCGAATAAATCAAACTGGGTTCTGCCTTCAAGATTGATTCTGATACTTCTATCACCACTGACAAAACTAGAAAATAGGTTCTTGATTATTACTGAAAATACCACATCGGTGCTCAAACTTACTGCTCAGCTGGCGACGAACACCTAGGGTGTTACACCCTCTAGACATATTCTGAGATAATGAAACCCTGAGTATGATATCCGATAACGATCCAGAAGGACCCGGAGAAACCGAGTCTATGAAGGTTGAGAGAATTAGGAGGAATCAAGCCAAAGACGCTCGCAGAAGGCGAGCAAATCATCAAAAAGAGGCTATGGAACGCTACCAAGTACGTCTTGAGGAATATAATAGCCAGAGGCGTTTGGAAGAGGAAGCAGAGCACCAAGCTCGCACCCAGCGTGATCAGGAGAATCAATCCCAGAATGATCACAATCGACGACGAGCTGATTGCTCCCGCAACCTTGAACCTGAGTTCATGAGGGTTGCTGGTCACAAAGTCTACCAGACACCCTACCAAAACATCATCGCTCTAGCTACAGAAATGGGAGCTAAAGACAACCGCACCCCTGATGATGAGCGACGACTGGTCATGCTTCAGACTACCGCGCTACAGCTCAAGGGGCAAAATCTTGAGTCTTTGGCCGATGAACAAGCATCATCCCATCCAAGCCAGAGGCAACCTGTTCATGAGCGGCTCGGCCGGGCTCCAACAAGGAGTCGCCTAGGCAACCGAGTACCCGATCAAGCTGAAGGAGGAGCCGAATCATCATACCGAGGAGTCGACATCGCAGCATCTGACGCAGTCGATCGCTTCCCCTGCTTTTCCCAGAGGCTCCGAGCAGTCCCGTTTCCACGAAAATTCAAGCCCGGGAACTACTCGAAGTACGACGGGAAGACAGAACCCAAACGATGGCTCAGGCTGTATGCTCAAGCAGTCGAGTTGGCAGGAGGAAACAACGATGTCAAAGCACTCTTTCTCCCCATGGCTCTAGAGACGATGCCACTTGCATGGTTTGACAGGCTTAAACCCGAGTCTATTGACTCCTGGGAACAACTCCATCGTATCTTCATAGAGAACTTTGCGGGTGTTCCCGAGAGATCAGATCCTCGGACTAAGCTCAGGACTTGCAAGCAGCAGAAAAATGAGACAATGCGAGAGTATTACAGATGCTTCTCAGAAATTCGCTCTCAGAAATTCGCTCCACAGTCTCTGACATAACAGACAGAGAAGTAATTGACCTTTTTGGCAATGGAATTTGTGAAAGGTACAATTACAAGGACTTCATTAAGCATGACCCGACCACCGCCGATGAGTTTCATCGGGCAGTAAATTCCATGATGGCGACAGAAGAACGCACACAGGAACGCTTTCCCGAAAGGAACACGCAGGGTGATCGAGGCAATAATCAGAGAGGCAACCAAGCTGCTCAGCAAAACACCCACAAGAGAACAGGGGACAACACTGTTGCAACTATGGAGCCCCAGAAGAAGGGGAACAAGCCATCCACCTTTGATGACCTACTCAACGGACCATGCCCTTTCCATCCGAAAGGAGGACACCAGGCTAGGCATTATCGACAGCTCAAGGAGCGAGGATTGAACTCCAACTTCAATAAAAACAAGAAAGATAAGGGGAAGAAAGCAGCTGAAGACCCTGAGCAGGACGACATTGATTTCCAACACCCCAAAGGAACCATCAATGTCATATTTGGAAGTGTAGCCACCAGCGACAGCAAGCGTCTCCAGAAACTCTCCCTACGAGAGATCATGTCCACAGAACTAGCAACCCCCAGATACCTTGACTGGTCTGAGCATCCGATCAATTTCTCCCGGGCAGACCAATGGACCAGCGTCTCGAATGCAGGGCATTACCCGCTAGTCCTGTGTCCTACGGTCGCCGGGTTCAAATTGGGAAGAGTACTCATAGACGGAGGAGCAGGACTCAACGTCATCTTCGCAAACACCCTACGCAAGATGAACCTAGACCTTGCAACTCAGCTCACACCATCAAGCGCCCCCTTTTACGGCATAGTACCCGGAAAGGCGGCTGTACCACTCAGAAGGATCATACTACCCATCACTTTTGGAACTCAGATCAATTATCGGACTGAGTACATCAGTTTCGAGGTAGCCGACTTCGAATCATCATACCATGCCATATTTGGACGACCAACCATCGCTAAGTTTATGGCAGTACCTCACTACCCGTACCTTCTGCTGAAGATGTCGGGTCCTAAAGGTAATCTAATCTTCAGGGGTGACTTGAAGCGATCTTTTGATTGCGATACAGAGGCTATTTAAATCACAGAAAAAGCTCAACTCACCCTAGAAGTATAAGAACTCGCACAGATGGTACATAACACCAAGCCTGGAGATTCAGAAATCCCAACCAAGAAGGCGGGTGCTATCCAACCATCAGCGGAAGTATCTACAAAAACTATTGACCTGGAAACCGGCGATCCCTCAAAGACGGTGGTTATCAGTGCACACCTATCTGAAGAATAGGAACTCATGCTCACCAAGTTCCTCAGAGCAAACAAAGATATATTTGCTTGGAAACCGGTTGATATGCCAGGAGTTCCAAGGAACTTGGCTGAGCACAAATTGGAACTAAAAGAGGGCTCTAGACCCATCAAGCAAAGACTTCGACGATTCTCACCAGAGAAGAAAGAGGCAATCAAGAAGGAGATAGCTAAACTACTTGCGGCCGGGTTTATTAGAGCAATTCTTCACCCTGAGTGGTTAGCCAATCCAGTACTAGTGAAAAAGAAGAACTCTGCAGAGTGGCGCATGTGTGTTGATTACACAGACCTCAACAAGCACTGTCCAAAGGATCCTTTTGGATTACCAAGGATAGATCAAATAGTTGATGCCACCGCAGGCTCTGCTCTATTATACTTTCTGGATTGCTACTCCGGGTACTATCAGATTGCTCTCAAAGAAGAAGACCAACCCAAGACTTCGTTTATAACTCCCTTCGGCGCCTACTGTTATAAGACCATGTCCTTTGGGTTGAAGAATGCAGGGGCTACATACCAACGTGCTATCCAAGACTGTTTGGGTGACCAAATCAGTCGCAACGCGGAAGCTTATGTTGATGATGTGGTCATAAAGACGAAGGACCCGACTACACTCATATCAGACCTAGAGGAAACCTTTACCCACCTACGCGCTTACCAATGGAGGCTCAACCCCACGAAGTGTGTGTTCGGAGTACCCTCAGGCCAGTTACTCGGATTCCTTGTTAGCCATCGAGGCATCGAGTCTAGTCAAAAACAGATCACAACCTTCATCAATATGAAGCCACCTACTTCTGTCAGGGATGTTCAGAAACTCACCGGGTGCATGGCCGCGCTTAATAGATTTGTCTCACGACTGGGAGAAAAGGGACTGCCTTTCTTCAAATTACTCAAAGCCGGTGATAAATTTCAGTGGACGGAAGAAGCAGACAGGGCCTTTGAACAACTCAAAGGATACCTCACCAATCCTCCTATACTAACGCCACCAGAACCCAGAGAGCCGATGATGCTATACATTGCAGCTACCACACATGTTGTCAGCACAGCAATAGTAGTGGAGCGCACGGATGAAAAGCACATCTATAACACCTAGCGACCAGTATACAATATCAGCGAGGTACTCTCCGACTCAAAGGTCAGGTACCCGCAAGTGCAAAAATTACTCTATGCTCTACTCATTACTTCAAGGAAGCTACGACACTACATCGAAACCCACGAGATCACAGTTGTTACGGACTTTCCACTGGGAGAAATCCTTCACAACCGCGATGCTACCGGAAGAATTTCCAAGTGGGCAGTCGAGTTGGGGGCACTCAATATTAAGTTCACTCCAAGGAAAGCAATCAAGTCATAGGCCTTGGCTGATTTCGTCGCCGAGTGGACAGAATTACAGCAGGTTCAAGACAATGCTATTCCTGAACATTGGAAGATGTATTTTGATGCGTCCCTAAAAATCGGTGGAGCAAGTGCCGGAGTGTTACTTGTATCACCCGCCGGAGAGCAGCTCAAGTACGTTCTGCAAATAATGTGGCCCGCCACCAACAATGAAGCAGAATATGAAGCGCTAATACACGGGCTAAAACTAGCAGTCACATTGGGCATCAAGCGACTCCTAGTCTATGGCGATTCTTCCATTGTGATTCACCAAGTTAACAAGGATTGGGATTGCACAAAGGAAACAATGAACGCCTATTGCGCTGAAGTCCGCAAGCTAGAAAAATACTTCACAGGGTTAGAACTCATTCATATTACCCGGGATCTTAATGTGGCAGCAGATATCCTAGCAAAATTGGGATCCGACAGAGCTCTAGTTCCCAGTGGTACCTTCGTACATGAGCTATCCAAGCCTTGAATCCAAGGCAAGGAAGAGGTTGATCCTACACCATTTGCTCAGATTTTAACTCTAGCACCCGACTGGACACAAGTTTTCATCAACTACTTCAAGGAGCATAAACTGCCCAGTGATAAAACAACTGCAGAGCAGGTCACCAGACGTAGCAAAAATTATGTTCTAGTCGGAGACAAGCTATATCGACGCGGTGCCTCATCAGGAGTGCTCCTCAAGTGCATTTCACCAGAAGAAGGCAAGGAAATTCTGAATGAGGTTCATTTCGGGTGTTGTGGCAATCATGCAGCATCGAGGACATTAGTCGGAAAGATCTTCAGATCAGGGTACTATTGGCCTCAGCCTTGAAAGATGCAGAAGACTTAGTCCGTCGCTGTCAATCATGCCAGTTCTTCGCCAAACAATAGCATGTACCGGCACATGAGTTGATATGTATTCCTCCGTCTTGGCCTTTCTCATGTTGGGGACTCGACATGGTGGGTCCCCTTAAGCGTGCTCCAGGCGGATTCGAATACGTCTACGTTCAATTTACAAATTCACCAAGTGGATTGAGTACATGCCGTTGGTCAAGTTCAATGCATCAAAATCAGTACAATTCATGCAGAGCATCTTCCATCGCTTTGGAATGCCACACAGAATTATCACCGATCTTGGGTCCCCCTTCACGGCTATTGAGTTCAAGTCATGGGCCAACGATTGTGGAATTAAGATAGACTACGCATCAGTGGCTCATCCGCAATCAAACAGCCAAGTTGAAAGAGCAAACACCCTCATCCTTGCCCGTCTAAAGCCAAGACTATTCGACATTCTAAAAGACCACGGCGGGAAGTGCGTCGAAGAGCTGCCTAAGGTAGTCTGGGGGCTATAGACACAACGAAGTCGGGCAACAGGCCAAACTCCTTTCTTCCTGGTCTACGGCACTGAAGCAATCCTCCTGGCAGACTTAATCTGGAATTCTCTACGAACAGAGCAGTACAAAGAAGGAGAGGCTGATGATACAAGGCAACTAGAAGTCGACAGTCTTGAGGAGGCAAGATTAGCCGCTCTCTTTCAATCAGCAAGATACCTTCAAGGGATGAGGCGCTACTATGACAAGAACGTCCATCACCGTACTTTCCAAGTAAGCGACATGGTCCTGAAGAAGATTCATAATACCACAGGATGCCACAAGCTTATGAGTCCATGGGAAGGACCCTACATAGTATCTAAAGTAACAAGACCCGGGTCATTTGAGCTAGTCACTGAGGATGGTTCTCCATTGCCAAATTCATGGAATATTGAGCATCTGAAGAAATTCCATACCTAAGGACTACGCTACAAATTCGACTCAGGGCAAAATGTACTTATTTCCTGGATATTAATAAAGTTTGGATTTCATCAGAAACAAGAGCTTTATGGAGTACTTCTTTATCACGACTATTTAGTCGGATAAACTCCTTCAATCATACAATAAGCTTTAGCTATTGTATCCCACCGACTAATATATAATATTACTCGGATGGATGGTTCAGTGGTAACCATACTAGAGTTATGAGCTCCGAGCTCAATACAACTCAAATGATAGTACAGTTTCAAACCCGACTATCAACCAATAGAGAATATGGTATCTACAAAGTAGATACTAGTTTCTATAAGGTATAACAAGGGGAATAGTACTCGCCCTGTTACACATTAACCGGATAGAGGTCCGACCCACTTTCGCACTCAAGCTGCGACTACCAAGAGGATATGATTCACCCAACAGGAACCATCATTACGGTCCTTCAAAGGTGCTTGATCAGAATTATCCTTTGAACAAGGGTATTAAGAGTAGTACTCGGGTAGACCAAGTTCTCTATATAATCATTAAAGACTATTAGAGAAATGAAGTCACATGACCCAAACCTAAGTGCTAGAGAGCACCCGGATAGACCCGTCTAGTAAGACGTCTGGTCACACATCCACCTCAGACAAAATGACCCATTGACAAGACATTCCTTGCAATGCCGAGTCGACAATACACAAAATTCAGAAGTCTCAAAAGTAACTTATACTTTGATTCTTTATGCTTAATAATAATTGTTTACAAGTGATACAAATCATGGCCAAAGGACCAAGGAGGGCAGACTACTTTACAAGATCTAGAATCTGCAAGTACTCCTCCGCCACGGCCTTGACCTCCTCCTGCATCACCGCAAGGTCCTCATCGCTCTTGCCTTCAGGAAGCGTCATGATGGACGATAGGTCGAAGGATGGCATATGCAGTCGCAGTGTCGCCAGCAGACCTTGCACCACTGAAGTCGCCATGTCCTTGATATATTGAGCCAGCAGCCCGGGTGCAGCCTTGGCTCGATCAACCAGTGACTCGTCAGCTCCTTCCGGGCACGGGATCATATCCAGGACGGGCTTGACAGCAAGCTCCAGTGCCTTCAAAGAAGCCTGCAAAGTCTTCAGGGACTCTTGAGACTCCTTCAGCTGCACCTGGACCATTTCCAGAGCCTCCCGCGACTCCTTCGTCGACCTCAAAGCCTGCAGCAGGTCCCGGTCAGCACCCTCATGCATCAGTTTGGCCTCTTGAAGAGTATTCTGCGCATTAGCGTATACCTCCTCAAGCTCCGCCTCCTTCCGGTTGAACGCATTCTGCCACCCGGAAGCCAACGTCTTCGCATCTGAAAACATATCAATTAGATGAGTGTCACTAGTCTACAAAGGCAATAAGGACCCGAGATAGTACTTTCAACTTACCAGCTAACTGCTTTTTGGAAGACTTCTTGAGCTCCTTCAACTTCTCTCCGAGGCAGCATCCTTGGCAAGTAGCTCAATCTCCCGGTTGTTGGCTGCATCACGCTCATCGACAACAGCCTTGAGATTGTTCTGCAGCTCGTTGATGCGGTTATTCAGGAGCTGCGTGGCCACCTTCTGACTGATCTGGTCTTGGGCAATGTAGTCTTTGAGTTTCCGATTCTCAAGAGATAACTCTTGTCGAATCCGAGTGATCTGCTCCGTGACTTTTACATCAAAGCCCTGCACAGAGACATTAATATAAGTACTCGGATGAGACTACAACATATGAAGAGGACTCCAAAGGAATTACCTCAACAAATTGACAAAGCGCCATGGCAGGTGCCATCACGTCCTTACTCAACTCCTTCAGCCGGGTAAGATCCTGGTTGTAGCCCACAACGTCAAGTGTTGCTCCTTGGCGTGAGGACTCGGGAGCAGTCTCAGGCTCTTCCTGCGGACGAGCTGAAGCTTCCGCATTGATCTCGGCCAAGACCATCTCCAGAGTAGGCTCGTCTGGCTGTCGAGTGCGAAAAAACCACTCGTTCATCACTCGGTCAAACTCCAATTGAGCAGGAGAGCGGAAGATTGAGTACGGAACACCAACCTGAGGCAAGGGAAGAACGTCCGCTTCAGGTGTTGCATCCACTTGGGTACTGGACGGAGAGGAGCCGGGCAGAGGATCTACCTGGCTAAAGATTGGAGGGATGCTGGATTCACCTTTGTCCTGCATCTCCAACTCCTCCACCGCCTGGGTCTCAGGGACGACACTTGAGGATGTTGCGGCCGGCTTCGTTTTCCTACAACAGACGAGTGTTCATATTGGTACCAGAAATACGCGAGCATTTTATAAAAAGTATTGTGACTTACTTCACAAGCTTCAAGGCCCGTGACAGCTTCAAGATGGGCTTCTTTGGTTGCGGGTCTGGAGCCGGATCTTCTTCAGGAGCCGCACCACTGGAAGTCCCCTAGGCTGTTTCAACATCTGGATCAAACAAAGATAAAAGATAAGGGTCATTAAAATTCAAAACAGAAAGACTACAAAGTACTTGGGTTTCCCCTTACCAGGAGCACCCATGTTGCAGTGCTTTTCAGCCAATTCTGTTGATAAAAGAATTTTTTGACAAGCACGGCGATTACCAGTGCGAGCCTTCTTTGGGATAGGATCTCCGGCTCCTTTTAGTGGACTCGGAGACCTCTTCCGGCTACTTTTAGCTTTCGGATCTATGAGCATGACATCAGAGTCAGTTGATTCTGAGTCTAGCCAATCAAAATCACCGGGAGAGCTTTACTCGTTTCGAAGGTCCTCACTTCGGATGGGACCCTCGAGAGCTATGCCTCCGCCTTCTTGAGTAGATGGGGGCAGGGGTGGACAATCATTGTTATTCTTCCCTTGGCCCTATAAAGAAAAAGAACATCAAGTCAAGTCAGAAGGATATCTATTAAGAATATCAAAGACAAGACAACTCAATTACTTACCTCCGGAGGCGGGTTGATGGCGGAGAAAGTTGTCATCACGGGAACAAGGTGTTCACGACCCTTCAATAGCCGATTCATCCTCCTAAGGATCTCATGGTTCGGTAATGGCTCAGCCTCGTGACGGCTCGGGTCCTTCACGCCAAGGTACTCAAAGCCAAAGTTGGCTCGTTGTTGGAGTGGGTGGACTCGGCGCGTAATGAAGTCTTGGACGATGGTGTACCCATTCAGTCCGCTCAACTTTAACACTGCTATCATGTCAATCAGGGGTTGGTCAGCTTCTACTTCTTCAGCAGAGGTCTTGTCCTTCCACTCCCGACATTTCTGAGGCGGCCAACCATCATGGCGACGAAGGGCTGGTGGTGGGTTAGCTATGTAAAACCACCCGACAGCCCACTCTCGGACAGACTCCGATAGCTCTACAGAAATATATTGAAAAGCTATCTCTAGTCTAAGCTGAATACTAGCTCCTCCGACTACCTCTACAGCATAATCACTGGGTTGACATTTTACCCAGAAAAAGTAGCGGAATAGGGTGAAAGAGGGACATATCCCGAGAAAAGCCTCACAGAGGTGTGCAAAGATCGCAATGTGGAAAAGAGCGTTGGGAGTTAGATGATTGAGGGTCAAACCATAGTAATGCAGTAATCCCCTTAAGCAATTTCATGCCGGAAGTCCTAACCCTCGCTCGACAAAAGATTTGAACATCACAATCGGGGCTGGTGTGCGGTGGTCAGTAGGCACTCTCCACCCATCAATCGGCTGCGACCGGAGCAAACCTAGCTATGCCAAGAAGGCCAACTCCGCCTCCTTGGTATCTGGCTTTTTCCAGGCCAGCACATCAGTGGGCGGACTCGGATGGCGCGGCCTCCCGCTGGTGAGCAGCGCCTTCTTCTTCTCAGTCGTAGATTGCTTCTTGGGACCCACATTGGTGACAAGAGACTTTCTGCGCATGAACTTTGGATTGGCTATGAGATTTTTTAACTCCGAAGGCAATGGCTTGATGAAAGTGTGAAGAAATCATAAGTCCAATAGCGGCTTTTTATAGATCTGTTTCGGCAACCGTTCACCTTTTCCAAACGGCGTTATAGAAACCGTTAGAAACCCTAACGGTTGGGGGACGTTTCAGACGGCGTCAGAGTCAGTGAACAGGCAAACCGTACAACAGATAATGTTATTCTTTCACAAGGCACATTTAGTACTCGGAGGAAAAGATAAAGGACTCAGAAAACATAACAAGTACCCAAATCTTATTAATTATTACTCGGAATTACAACGGAGATACACGGATGCATCTTGAGATACAAACAACTTTCAGTACAAGTTCACTCGGGGTGAAAACGCTACTCTAGTGTAATCAAGGTACATAGTCTTGATGCACGCCGCACCAAGGACTGGGTTCAGTGAGACGCAGTAAAGCAGACACAGAACCTTGGGTAGATACTATCTTTTCAGTACATCCCAAGGTGGGTTTAAGGCTCTACCCTAGTGCACAAGGAACTCGGAGGTAGGCCCTAACCCTAGCACCCTTTTGACAACCTGTGACCCCGAGGTTGCCCGCGATGCGGGAGTCACAAGAGTTCTTCTAGGCGCACCTCTGTATCCCTCTGCTCGCGACCACATGGAAACCACCCTGACGGATGGTCCCTTCACAAGAGTTCTTCTGGACACATCATCTATCTTACAGAAGGAAGATACTCGGGGGCTCGGACATTTCCGCTACAGCTACTATAACACTTAAGGGACTAAGAGAAGACATATGCTCAGGAAAGTATGGTTCCCTTGCTTCCCAGGCAGGGTATTTATAGGCAGCTGCCCCTGGTCTATGGACATGGTTCATGGATTTAAGTAATCAGAGATCAATAAATTTCCCCGTGTACTGTTGCACATGTGAAGTCCGGCACCAGTGATGGGTTTGATTCACATGCGTACTTCAAGAGGAAGACGACAAAGTTTTGCAGTTGCAGAACACGACAGAAATCATCAATATGTATAGGTGGAACAATCATTGGTCAATTATTGCTGACTTCACAGTAATTCTTATTCAGTGGGGGTGAAAAAAGATGTTTGATGAAAACATTACCCACCTGAAGCTGGATATTTATTACTCGGATGGATTAACCAACGGATCAATGTCATGTATCAACTTTTCATTTCTTTTATGGATTATTCGGTAATATATTGGAAGATCCCAAGAACCGACTACTAAGGTACTCGGAACTCAGGCTCGGGGGCTGCAGGGTATATACCATAAAGGAAATGTTTTTTCTTAGCCAAGGATTACTCAGAAAGGGCTCAAAATATCCTCAAAGTTATTATAATTAACAAGATGCTCGGGGGCTACACCCTATGGGTGCACTTTTTAGAAAAAGTACACGCCATGGAATTTCTTTACCTACAGAGCACTTTAAGATTTCTCAAGACATTACTCGGAGATTCTCAAAGAGAAACCAGAAGACAACATTTTGAAGAAATGATGAAGAGCTCGGGGGCTTGACGGACCAGGATGTCAGAGATATCATCAAAGATGAGTACTCAGACTAACCCTAGATGGCACAGGAGATCCTAGGACATGATACGAAGTCTACATGGATTAGGACTCTCATTGTAACTTAGTCCAGTCCTTAAAGGATGTCTTGTAATTAGAATAGGACTCCTCTGATTGTAACCGACTAGGACTCGGTCTGTGTCGTGCTTCACCCGGATATATAAGGGGAAGCAGGCGCCGACTCCTATCATTGAATCTCGAATCATAACAGAAGGCACACGCCGCACTGGACGTAAGGTATTACGCTATTAAGCAGCCTGAACCAGTATAAATCGCTGTCCCTATGTACTCGCCGAGTTCTATGAACGCCGATCCCCACCGAACAAATCGTCTGAGATTCCTCAAGATGAGTTGCCGGTTAACAAAGACCGACACTGTGCCCATGCATTAGTATCACATTTACTGGTGCAAAGTAATCAAAATTGAAGAAATAAAGAAAGCGAACGGACGAGCCGTTTTTGCAAACCATTGGCCCAGCGACCCATTAAGGCAGACGTGTTATGAGTGCGCACGTGGGGCTGCCGTAGGCGACGTGGCGATCGTGGGGTTAACGGGCACGGGCTCCCAGGAACCCTGGAGTCAAAAGGTCGGGCCGTGCCATACAAAAAGGAAAACGAGCGGCGGCGGTTCCTCACTTGCTCAATTGTGCTTGCCTCGTGACCCTCGTCCGCTTTTCTTCCGTCTTACGCATGAGCAATCCCGGGCGCAAAATTACTGTAGCCCCAGATCTAGATCCAAATCTTCACCTCGTCGCTGTCGATGGCGGGGGAAAACGCACTCGCGGAGCGGCGGCTAAGGCGAAGAAGGCGGCGAAGGCGAAGTCCGACGACCGCATCGAGATGCCGGTCTGTGCGCGCGGGTGGACGCGGAGTGTTCTCCGTTGGGAGAATCTGGAGGAGCTCGTCTTCACCGGCCTGCTCCTGGACAACGTCACCGGCGGTTGGAGAGACGCCTATCTGGAGGACTTCCCAACGCCTAATACCGCCGAGCTCGTCGTCTTTGAGGCGTTCTTCAGGTGCGGCTTCGGCATCCCGGTCCACCCCTTTCTCAGCGGGCTGCTGGAGTACTACCAGGTCGCGCTATGCAACCTGACGCCAAACACAATATTACACATCGCAGTCTTCATCCACTACTGCGAGGCGTATCTAGGCATCGAGCCCCACTTTGACCTCTTCCGCCACTTCTTCCGGCTGAAGATCAACGGTACCGGTTTGTCGAACATCGTCGGGTCGGTGTACCTCCAGCTGCAGGACGGAATGGCAGACAAGTATATCACGATGCCGCTGTCTTCAAAGGCGATGGAGTACAAGCCGAAGTAGTTCTACATCTATCAGGAGGCGCCGAGGTCGCCATGCGACCCGGCCTTTCGAGCCGAAGGTGCTGCCATCGTGGTCGGAGCGTGCCGGCGCGGCGGCGATGGAGCAGGTGGAGGAGCTCTTGAAGCTGGTCGATAGGCGATGCGTCGACGGGGTGGCAGTGGCGACAAACTTCATCAAGCGGCGCTGCCAGCCCTGCAAGGAAAGGGCACACCCAGCATACGAGTACACCGGGGACAAGGATGACGGGACACGGGAGGCGCCGGAGCCCCTGCAACCGCAGGAAGTGTTCCTGCGGGTCGGGGCGCTGTTCGACCTGCAGAAGAGGAAGAAACTGGAGTACCTGCGGAGGTCGTACTCTCTAGAGTACCCTCTGCTGAAGGTTAGTGTGTTTGCCCTGCGTGTGTTCGGTAAAATGTGTGAGTGAATGCTGAATATCATGAAATTATGACGCAGGGTCATGAGGCGTTTGTGTCGCAAGCCCCGTCGAGGGCGTGGCCGAAGGGCGTTGATCCGCCGTGTGAGGACATCAGCGACAGCGGTCGCGGCGCGGCGGAGGTCGACGAGGAGGAGATCAAAACCAGCGGGGAAGAGGGGAGCCGAGTCCCCAAGCCCCGGTCGAGCAGGCGACATGCGTGTGGAGACCCAAATGGGAAGCGCCAGGCCGCCCCTGCGAAGAAGAAGAAGAAGGTGTCGCTGGAGACCGGTGGCGCCTTCAGTATTGATGAGGAGGCAGCGAAGCATCGCCGCGTGGTCTTCAATTTGTCGGACGACGAGTCTGACAGTGAAGACGAAGTCCCGCTGAGTGCCCGCTTCGGGCAGGGGTCCTTGGCGGGGCACGGAAGTGGAGCGGCGAAGGCGAAGCCGAAGGTGGCGCAGACGCCTGAGCGTGCATCGAAAACTCGGGAGTCATCTGGCCGGGCGGCCGGTGCGCCCAGATCACAGGAGGAGTCCCCGGGCGGTGGCGCTTGTCTGCGCTCTTGTCGTTTCTCTCTGGAGAGGAAAGTGTCGGGCCTGTAAGTACCCCCTGCTCATCTTGTAGCTCTTACTCTGGTCGAATTTGGGCGTTAACGGCGTGTTCGTGCCCTTTGCAGGTCGGCGGATGCCGAAGGGGTGCCAGACACCGAGGGCGGTGGTCGGAGGGAAGCGAGCCCTCTGGTGGAAGCTGACGCCCGGGGATCGGCGCGGTCGGCGATGCCGGAGGAGGCGTCGATGGCGACGGAGGATGTCGAGGCATCCACAATCCCTGAGCCTCGGGAGGCGGAGCGGCCGGAGGCGATCGAAGTCCTCGAGCCTCGGGAGGCAGAACGACGGGTGTCCCCAATGCCTGAGGCCTGTTCTGAAGGAGGCGGAGCGCTGGGAGGTGCCACGGTGCCGTTAGCTGGGTCTTTGGGCCGTCATGCCCGTGGGACGAAGAGGAAGGCGGCAGTGCCTGCCTCGCCAGAGGTCGAGGAGGTCGAGCGTCCTGAGGCATCCCCGAGCCGGCGTCCTGTTCGTCGTTTTCACGTGGAGGGCGACGTAGTCATCGAGGTTGACGACGAGGCGGCGAGCGCGGCGACGGACGCCGTCATTGGTGATGCGTCGAAGTTGCTGGAGAGGATCCAGGTGAGTCCGTTTACCTCTTCATGTTTACTTCTAGATGGCTCTTGTTTATGCTGGTCGTCGTTTCCCTGCAGCACCTGTTGAAGGTCGGGGAGGAGCGTAAGCTCGCCATTGACCGGATGGCGCCGATGGCCGAGGAGAATGAGCGGCTCCGGGCGGAGGTAAAACGCGTCGAGGGCCAGTTTGCTAGTCTGGAGGCGCAGCTGGAGGATGCCCATGCACGTTCTCGGGAGCTTGAGGAGGTCGTCCAGTAGCAGGGGCAGGAGAACTTCCAACTTCTGCTGCGAGCGGAGAAGGCCGACGATTTTGCCGCGCGTGAGTTGTGGATGCCGTACTTTTTTTGTTCAGTGCGCCATATGGTCGGAGGCTTGAATCATGTAAACGTTTTTGCAGAGGCGATGCAGGCGGGCGAGGAGAAGAGTCTCCTGGCTGAGGAGAAAGCAAAGTCCGACGAGGAGGTACGGAAGTGGCAGGCCATGCACGCCGGTAAGTCTTCTCGGTGAAGCGTGGTCGGAGGTGGTCATCGTCTTACCCCTTGCTTTGGCGTTTGCAGTTTACCGGGAAAACGTAAAAATACAATTTGCAGATATGCAGCGATGTATCGAGGGTTACCATGACCACTTCTGGTCGCTGGCGGAGGAGGTGGCCCCGCTGGTGCAGTGCATCGATGAGGAGCCTTTCTTCCCGGCTGAGAAGGAGCGGAGGATCAGCGATCACGTCGTGCAGAAGGCGCGGGGCCTATGGGGGCGCTTCCAGGCGTACACCAAGGCGGCGGTGCTGAGTGTGGTGGCTCATGGCCTCACTATTCTTCGTTCGCATTATCCGCGGATGGAGATTTCGAGGCTGGGCGCTGGCTTTGCGGCGAACACGTCGGAAACCGAGATGGAGCGCCTGGAGGAAGAAGCCGAGCCTACCACCGAAGCCCTCGTCAGAGGTGTAGATTTATTTGGTGTTGGGCACTAGTAGTTTGTATATTAGGAGATAATCTGTAAATAAACTCGTGGGCGAACGGAATCAAAACTTGAAGCGAGTCGGCGTGTTTTGTTCGTTCCCTGAATGCTGCAGACCCAATTGTCGTGAGCCGTAGCGATGAACTGTTCGGCCTTGGGTTATCCCAGGATCCATAGCGTAGAGCGCGGAGCTCATTTGCACGTAGGAGTCGAGGGCATCGCCCAAGGAACCTCTGCTGGCATCCCATAGCGTAGAGGGTCGGCGCTCATGCACGCGTAGGGAGGTACCACAGTCAGGGTCTTTTCCGAGAGGCTCGATCGTGGCATGACATGGGCGAATGGAGACCGATGTCTAGCGCGTGGGTAGCGCGAATGCAAGGCACTGAGCATATAGCCTCAGAATTCTTAGCCCAAGTGAGCCTTTCCTTCGTAGCGCAGAGGGCAGACGCTCATGCACGCGTAGAGAGGTCGGGACGTCCCTTGGGAGAGCTGTTGTCCATCGTAGCGCAGAGGGCGGGTGCTCATGCATGCGTTCGATGGTGACAACAGCCCCGGCTCTGAGTTTTCGTCAGCGTCAGTTAGGCTGCTTGGAGACCGAATGGAGAATGTGCGCATAACCGACGCGTACAGGCACTGGAATGTAAAGCCTCCGGAGGTCTCAGCCTAAGCTTAGCCTTTCCTTCGTAGCGCAGAGGGCGGATGCTCATGCACGCGTAGAGAGGTCGGGACGTCACTTGGGGGGACTACTGGCCGCCATAGCGCAAAGGGCAGGCGCTCATGCACGCGTTTGGCAGTGACAGTAGCCCCTGCTCTAAGACTCCTTTAGCATCAGCCCGGCTGTTTTGGAGAAAATTTGCGAGTCGTCCGGAGACGAGTTTGGAGATATCGGCGAGCCGTCTGGAGACATATTGGAGAGGTTGGCGAGCCGTCCAGAGACGGATTGGAGAGGTCAGCGAGCCGTCCGGAGACGGATTGGAGAGGTCGGTGAGCCGTCCTGAGACAGTTTGGAGCAGTCGGCGAGCCGTCCGGAGATGGATTGGAGAGGTGGAAACGTTGCTTAATCCTTATTCATCATCATAGGTGGGTGGTACGGGCCGCCCAAGCATAGAACTTTCTGAGGTGCTCGATGCTCCAAGAGTTAGGCACGTCAATGCCTTCGAGGTCGGCGAGACGATAGGCGCCGGGTCGGTTGACCTCCTTCACCGTGTAGGGGTCGTCCCAATGTGAAGATAGTTTGTGCAGGCCGTCGGTCTTGAGTTTCCGCTTGAGGACGAGGTCGCCGACGATGAAGGATTGATCTTTTACGTTGCGGTTGTAGTAGCGGCGAACTCCTTCTAGGTACTTGGTGGTGCGGAGGCAAGATGCCAGCCGTTCTTCTTCAAGGCGGTCGAGGTCGTCGCAGCGAGCCTGGTCGGAGGCTTCTTCATCGTAGTTCTCGACGCGCGGGGAACGGAAGACAACATCTACGGGGATGACGGCTTCGGAGCCGAAGACCATGAAGTATGGCGAAACGTTGGTGTTGCGGCTGGGTTGAGTCCGGAGACCCAAGAGTACGGAGGGGAGCTCGCGCATCCAGCGACTAGGGTGCTTTTCATCCTTCTGGCAAAGGCGCTTCTTCAGAGCGTCGAGGATCATGCCGTTGGCGCGCTCGGCCTGGCCGTTGGCTCGAGGATGGGCGACAGAGACATACTTGACAAGGACACTGCGCCCTTCGCAGAAATCCTAAAAGACGTTGTCGGTGAAGTTGGAGCCGAGGTCGGTGATGATGGAGTTCGGGAGACCGAAGCAATGAATTATTTCGTCGATGAAGGAGACGGCGTTCTTGGCGGTCGCCTTGGTGATTGGCTTTGCTTCGATCCACTTGGAGAATTTGTCGACAGCGACGTAGATCCACTTGACGCTGCTCGAAGCAGGTCGGAAAGGGCCGATCATGTTGAGTCCCCAGCAGGCGAAGGGCCACAAGGCCGATATTGCTTGAAGCTCCTACGCGGGAACGTGGGTTTGTTTGGCGAAGAATTGGCACCCTTCGTAGGTGCGGACAAGCTGTTCGGCGTCGGCGACCGCTGATGGCCAGTAGAATCCTGCACGAAAAGCCTTGCGTACCAACGTCTTTGCAGCTGCATGGTTCCTACATTCTCCAGCATGGATGTCGAAGAGGATCTCGAGGCCGTCTTCCCAGGAGACGCATTTTTGGAGCACTTCGTTTCTGGAGTTCTTGCGCATGAGCACACCGTCGACCAGGATGTAATTGTTGACGTGGCGAACGAGGCACTCAGCTTCTGTCTTGTCGGCAGGGACAAGGTTCTCGGAGAGATACTTGATGAAGTCCTCGCCCCAGTCGGATGGCGTTGTGGGTATGGCGGCAACCAGTTGTTCTGTCGGCAGGGATGGAGTCGTGGCGTCCGTTGATGAGGTGGAGCTTGGGTGGTCGGCGATGGAGGGCTCAAGCAGGTCATGTACAAATACGCCGACGGGGACTAGAGATCTTGATGACGCCAGCTTGGATAGCTCGTCGGCCGCCTAGTTCTGGTCGCACGGTAGATGATGATATTCGACACCGAAGAACTTGTCTTCAAGTTTCTGGATGATGGTGCAGTAGGCGTTCATCTTGTCGTGGGAGCAGTTCCAGTCCTTGTTGAGCTGGTTGATGATGAGAGTGGAGTCGCCGTACACCATGAGGCGCTTGACGCCTAGTTCGCTGGCGATGCGGAGACCGTGGAGGGCGGCTTCATATTCGGCGGTGTTGTTGGATGCTGGGAAGAGCAGCCATAGAGCGTAGTGGAGCTTTTCGCTGGAGGGAGACGTGAGGAGGAGACCAGCGCCGGTGCCATGCAAGGTGAGGGAGCCATCGAAGAAGAGAGTCTAGTGTTCTGGCGCTTCCGGCGGTACTGGAGTTTGGAGGTCCGTCCATTCAGCGACGAAGTCGGCGAGTGCCTGAGACTTGATAGTCTGGCAACCCTGGAAAACGATGTCGTAGGAGCCGAGCTCGATGGCCCATTTGATGATGCGTCCTATAGCATCCTTGTTGCGGAGGATATCCCCGAAGGGGAATTCTATGACGACGGTGACCCTCTCGGATCATTGGAAATAGTGGCGTAGCTTGCATGCGGTAATAAGGACCGCCTAGAGGAGCTTCTGTACCTAGGGGTAGCGGGTTTTGGAATCGTTCAATACCTCGCTGACGAAGTAACAGGGTCGCTGGACGGGGTAGGAGTGGTCGACTTCCTCGCGTTCGATGATGATAACGGAGCTGACGACCCGATTTGTGGCGGCGATGTAGAGCAGCAAGGGCTCCTTCTCCTTAGGTGTGGCAAGCACAGGAGGCTGGGTGAGGTACTTCTTGAGGACAGAGAAAGCGCGATTGGCTTCAGTGTCCCAGACGAATTTTTCGCCAGCCTTGAGGAGCTTGAAGAAAGGAAGCCCCTTTTCGCCGAGCCTGGAGATGAAGCGACTAAGGGACGCCATGCACCCGGTGAGCTTCTAGATGTCCTTCACATTGGAGGGAGCTCGCATGCGGAGGACGACCGAAGTCGTGTTGGGGTTTGGGCGAATGTCGTCGCGGTTGACGATGTTGCCGAGGAGGTTTCCAGACGACACACCGAAGATGCACTTGTTAGGGTTAAGCTTCCACTTGAACCTATTGAGGGCCTTAAAGGTTGTCTCGAGGTTGGAGATGAGTGTGTTGATGGTGCGAGTCTTGACGACGACGTCATCCACGTAAGCTTCGACCTTCTCCGGGATGAGGTCCTTCAAGCAATCCTAGATCACACGCTGGTACGTGGCTCCAACGTTCTTCAGCCCGAACGACATGGTCATGTAGCAGTAGGTGCCAAAAGGTGTGATGAACGCTGTCTTGATTTGGTCTTCCACCTTCAAGGCAATTTGATGGTAACCGAAATAGCAATCGAGAAAGGAGAGAAGTTCGCACCCGGCAGTGGAGTCGATGACCTCGTCGATGCGAGGGAGGAGGAAGGGGTCTTTAGGGCAATGCTTATTGAGGTCGGTGTAGCCAACGCACATACGCCATTCTTTATTCTTTTTGAGTACAAGGACCAGATTGGCCAGCCAATCCGGGTGATACACCTCTTTGATGAAACCAGCAGCTAGGAGCCGGGTGAGCTCTGCCCTAATTGCCTCCTTCCTGTCTGGCGCGAAGCGACGGAGCTTTTAATGAATCAGACTGGTGGTTGAGGAGACATTCAGGAGTGCTCGACGAACTTCCGTGGAACTCCCGGCATGTCCGCTGGTTTCCAGGCGAACACATTGACGTTGCTCCGTAGGAAGCTGACGAGCGTGTCTTCCTATTTGGGGTCGAGGTTGGTGCCGATGACGATAGTCTTCTCCGGAGCTCCATCCACTAGGGCCACTTGCTTCATGTCCTTCGACTTCTTGCTGGAGCGCTGATCAGAGGGCTCCGGGATTTTGAGATCATCGGGGCGGAGCTTGGAGGCGTTGGCGATGCAGTCTTGAACGCCCTGGATCTGTTGGCGTGTGTCGGCAGAGTTGATTGTCTCCTGCTCGCACTCGTATGCCACCTGGAGATTTGCCTGGAGGCTGAGGATGCCTTTCTTCGTTGGCATCTTGAGCACGAGGTAGGCGTAATGTGGAACAGCCATGAGCTTGGAGAGCACCGGGCAACCGAGGATGGCGTGGTAGGCGGTGTCAAAGTCGGCGACGATGAAGGTGATGTACTCCTCGCGGAAGTGGTCGGGGGTACCGAACTGCACTGGGAGGGTGATCTGCCCGACAGGCATGGAGGGTTTCCCTGGCATGATGCCCCAGAAAGGGAAGTTTGCCGGGAACAGATCCCGCTTGGAGTAGTCAAGCTCACGGAAAGCCGAAGAGAAGATGATGTTGAGGGCACTCCCACCGTCGACGAGGACCTTGCGGTAGCGGCAGCTGGAGATCATCGGGTCGATGACGAGAGGAAAACGCCCTGGGTACTTGTCGTCCGACCACTGGTCCTCCCTGGAGAAGGTGATGGGGCGCTCCGACCAGTCGAGGTAGCGGACGTTGGCAGGGTCCTCGGTGATGGCCGCCATGGAGGCGACGTCGCGTCGTACTTGGCGCCGCTTTTGCTCGGTCTCGATGACGATGTTGCCGCTGAAGATGGAGAGTGTCCTCGCTGATGCACGGAAGGCGGGCTCATGGGCGTCGACGTCCTTGTCCTTGTCGTTGTCTGTTCGCGGTCGCTTGTCATCGCTCCCGCGAACGTTACGGGCGATGGTGTCGCACTCGCGCATGGAGTGTCTGGCACCTTTGTGGAGAGGACAGGGGCCATTGAGGAGCTTCTCGTAGTCATTGTCGTAGGTGCGCTTCAGCGGAGTATTGGTGTTGGCGATGTAGCGACGGTCATGCCGACGGTGATCCGTCCTCTGGCGGGAAAACTCTAGCCGATCATGCCGGCGATCTCGATCGTCACGGTGGTCGCGTTGCCTGGAGCGGTGGTCGTGTCCTTCATTGCACCATTCATTGCGGTGATCATCATCACGACGACGCTCCTGGGGTCGTGATCGGTAACGCGGGCGTTCGTGGTGGCGATGGGCATCGTCGGCGTCGGCGTAGGAGTTGGCGATCGTCATCAGTTCGGTGACCGTGGCTACCTTCTTTCGGATGATCTTGTCGCGGAGCTCCTTGTGGCGCAGGACGTTGGAGAATGTGGAGATGGCTTCCGCATCAACGATCTCTGGAATCGTAAGGCGCATGTTGGAGAATCTTCAAATGTAGCTCCGGAGGCTTTTGTCACGCTCTTGGTGGACGTTTTGGAGATCGTAGCGCGTTCCTGGTTGGACGCAGGTAGCGCTGTACGTCTTGACGAAGACTTCCTTCAACTGCTCCCAAGTGTCGATGGTGTTCTCGGTGAGCTTGTGGAGCCAGCTGTTGGCTGAAGACGACAGCATGATGGGGAGGTACTTGGCCATCACGTCATATCCTCCTTTGGCTGCTTGAATGGCGATTTCGTACGTGGTGAGCCACTGCTCCGGGTTGGCCTTCCCATCGTACTTGTCCACCGTGGTGACCTTGAAGCCCTGAGGCCATCGGACGGCTCGGAGTCGGGCGGTGAAAGGGCGTGGCCCTGTCGAGTCGTCGGGAACCGGAGCTTGATCGCGGGCGCGATTGCCTTGGGAGACTTCCTGGTTGTGACATGGCGACGGTTGCCTTCGGCACGAGGGATGTGGGCTTGGTGGCGTCCCGCTGTACGACGATCCGGAGGGTGAAGGATAGCGCCCTTTCTCGTTGCACAGCACAGAAGCAGCCTTGACGTGGGCAACAACCTTCTGTAGCTCCGGGGTTACCGGAAGTTTGGAGAGCTCGTTGATGACGACGGCGAGGTTGGCGCTTGGGGTCGGGTAAACGGGCTTATCATCGACCCTGTCGAATTCGTAGATGAGGTCGCGACCTCCAGCATTGTCGTGACCCCGACGTCATTCGTTGTCGCGATGCTCCCGATCACGGCGCTCCTGGTCGCGTCGCTCGTCATCACGTCGGCGCTGCCGGTCGATGTTTCGTTCCTCCCGATTGGCGCGTTCGCCTTCCGTTTCGTTTGGAGGTGGCGGACTGTCGGCGGAGACGTTGAAGATGAAGCCACCACAGTATGGTGGGAAGTCAGCCCCGGAGTCGGTGGAGATGACAGTCGTAGACCGCGTGGAGGTGGAGCCGTTTGTCGTGGTAGATCCAGACACTGAAGTCGCCGAGATAGTGTCGCCGGAGATCTCATGAAGAGCCACCATGCCAATGAGTGAAGCTGGAGCCGTTCGGTCGTGCGTGCTGATCGGAGCCATCTGGTCGGAGCCTAAAGACTGGAGCTGGTCGGAGAGTCGTCACTGCGCTTGGTGCTGGTACGTAGAAACCGCGTCGCGGAGCCGTATGGCATGGAGCTTGTTGATGATGTGTGACGACGAGATGGAAGCAGATCCGATCTGGGGTGGTGGGCGGGTTGAGCGCTGGAGACTCCCAATGGTGTACCTGAAAATTGTCTGAGACGAGAGCGGCCGGAGAGTTGCATGCGAGCTACCTCAATGGCGTTGATGCATTCCGCGATCCCTTGGTTTGCCTGGTCGATGGCTTCGATCAGGTCGTCGCAGGGGACGATCCTTGGCAGGCGACGTGTCGGCTTGGTGATGCGACAGGTGGACGGTGGAGCGTCCGACACAGGAAGCTGCACAGATTCCATGATTTCCAGAGCAGGAACGTGGTCGCCCACGGTCCAGATCATAGATCCGATCTGAAAGGTGGTGCCAGCCTCCGGAAGAACCATGGAGCGAGGGAAAGTGACCGCTTGGCAGATCATGGTGTCGTAGCACACACCCCCTACCTGGCGTGGCAACTGTCGATGAAATATTGTCAGCAGTCTACCGAGGGGTATGCCCAAGGTAGTAGATTAAGCGGTGGAGGCGTGCGAGACGTCTGCAAAGCGTAGACACAGGGACGTGAGACGGCGATTTAGACAGGTTCGGGCCGGCAAGTCGCCGTAATACCCTACGTCCTGTGTTCTGGTGGCTGGTTTGTATTGCTGATTGGATGATCCGATGGGATCTGAGTTGTTTCGAGAGGGGGTCCCTGCTTGCCTTATATAGCCAGGGAGCAGGGTTACAACTTGCCGAATCCTAACAGATTACAATTGGTTCCTTTAGGCAAGGATTCCAGGTCTATCTATCTGGATCTTCCTTGTCGAGCAAGTCATTAAGAGAGTCCTTGGCGGCTGTGACGGCCTGGTCACGGGCCGCAAGGCCTTCTGGTTGGGCCATATCTGCAGAGTAGCCCAAGTCGTGCCATGGGGGTATACGGGTGTAATATCCCCACAGACTCCCCCTTCAATAGTGCACACGACTAGTGACATGATTTGTCAAATTTCTCCCCCTTAGTTGGAAATACTCAAAACAAGGCTAATGCATATGAGTCACAAATGCAGGTTAGCAGCTTCAGGTGTATAGTCGATAGAAAGAATAGATGCTCTAAGGAGTGCTGATCCAACGACTCAACAACAAGCATAAATGCCAACAAAGGCTCAAACTGATCACAAAATACGAAATATGAACATTTGAGCAAGGTGAGCAGTTTTAAGCCATTTAGAAAAGGGTTTCACCATCAAAATAGCACCAAACATGTATAGACAGGAAGTTACACAAGTGCTAAACATGTATACAAGGTGAACTACCCCTAGCAAAGTTCAATCATCATGCTATAGAGTGAAACATAGACTTGTGTTTGCAAATTTTATCGGAGTTGCAGCGGTGATTATACACAAGTTAAAATTTTCACCATGTGATTGTCAGAGGTTGAAAACTTGTCACTGCCTAACTTTTCAACCGAGCTAAGCCTATGCAAAAGCAATCAGAAGCTTGAAGCATCAGTTTTGGTCTTACACTACACGGCTCAAGTTTAACTCAAAGTGCAATGAGAAACTGTCTCGATACCGTGATGTGCCGACAAGCAATCCCATCTCGATCTTTTCAATTTACTTAGACTTGGTTCAAATTTTAACAGGATATGAACACACCAAGCAAGTGAAGGACTCAGAACTAGAGACATAGCAACCTAGCATATATGAAAAGCACAAATGACTTCAACACATTCTACACATGCTAGTTGCCAATCTCAATGGTGAACATGTTTCAAATTTTATGTTGAATTAAGCATATTCACAGCTCTGAAAAGTAGCTCAGCTCACAACATGTATCAGTGATCAAGAAGAGCCTAAGCTACAAGCATCATCATATATCATTGGAGCATACACTAATACATGTTGTGAAGGTGCCGCAAATCTCCAAGAATTGTTGGAGGTGAGCATTGGCATCCTCATGAGCTTTGCCACAGAACGGGCTAGCTTGGACCATCGTGATCAGAGCCGGTTTCAACTCAAAATTGAGGTTGGCATCGATCACGTCTGGTCCTATCGCTACATTAGCGGCAGAAGGAGCAGAAAATTCATGAATGGTCTTATTGGCCATCGTTAAGATAGAACGAGATAAGAAAGAAAGAAGTTGAAGAAGATGAAGGAAAAAGATAAGAAGAACTAAGGAAAGAAAGAATGGGGTAAGATGGGATTCGCTAAGCGGGAGCTCAAGTGAAGATAAATTCGACACGGACTCAACCGATACACCGATTGCCTTCCCCGGCAACAGCGCCAGAAATGCTTGTTGGTAGTTCTTAGCTTCACTAAAGATAGTGCTAGGCAACTATCCCCGGTAATGGCCCAGAGATGCTTGTTGGCACTTGCTAACGTTGTTACTAGGAGTAGACTATGGAGTCTATCCCGACAACGACGTCAGAAATGCTTGAAGCAAGACCGGTCACTATACCTAAAGGAGTGGAGCTAAAGCAGCTATCTACTAATGCCAAGCGGGGTTGTCAATCCCGACACTAGTAGGAGCTAGCTAGAGAGATTGCAATGTACCAGGAAGAGATTCTGCAAGCGCACAGAACTATCGTAGTAGCACTTCGCCTGGGAGTATCAGGTGTCGATTTATTTGATCCCAAGGGAAGGCTAGGGTGGTGTATGAGTTGAGTCAAGGAGGGGATGAGAGTCGAAGAAAAGAGAAAAGGGAAAAGGGGAGAAGAGAGGCTAGAAAGAATATATGGGTGGATAGGTAAGGATGAAGTGGATGGCTAAGGTAAGGTGGAATGGATAGGTAGTTGTGGGGTAACTAAGGATAACTAAAGATAACTAACTACTAACTACTAACTACTAACTACTAACTACTAACTACTAACTACTAACTACTCCTAGATAACTACAAAGCAAGATAACTACGAAGCGAGATAGTTACAAAGCAAGGCAGGCAAAAGACAATAAAGCAACTAAGTTGAGTATAGTTTTATTCCTATCTTGTCAAGTATCGAGGCATACTAGCCTTTACCACTTACTTAGGTTGAATGCTAGCACAACGAGCCTTACTGTTAAACTGGGCCAACTACGTGGTGGAATTCAAGGCGCACAGGGCTGTCACCACCTGCTTGTTACCACAGCTATCCGGGGTCCAGCCGTATCTGAAGGTAAGTCTATAACTAAGCACCACGCTTAACTATATTCTAACTATCTCTACCCTAGCTTTGAATAGAGACACCCTTGCGGACATCAGAGCATATACTTGACTTAATAAGATAAACACTAAACTAACTAAGCAACCTATTGGCAAAGATCAAACACTAAGCTCACTAGAGATTAACTACTATGGCTAAGTGAATTGAACTGTAGGATAGCTAGGCACTCAAGCAATCAATCAAATATACTACTCAATACTGATAATTAGAATAAAGTAATACTTGAAATGATGAACTAGAATATAGTAAATGTTTGAGTAACAAGAGCAAAACCTGAACTGGAGATGAAGGAAGACTCTTCCCAGCTCCAGGACCGATCACTCGCACGCCTCTACTCTTGAGCTAAGCCTTGACCAGCGCTTCCGCGAGGGCGAAGATGCCTTGCTCTACTAGCTACCTACTTGCCTAAGCTCTCTAAGCTTCTAACCTAACTCTCACTTGCTTCTCTTGCTTTGCTTCTCTTGGAAGTGTGGGATATGAAGGTGTAAGGTGTGAATGAAGAGGTGCCTCCAAGGGGGTATTTATAGCCTTGTGGAGTGAGGGGGGTACTTATAGGGGGCAGCCACCCGACCTAGGGTTAGGTCAGGTGGCGGGCGCCACTCCCTACTGGCGGCCGCCAGTCCCCTGGCCACTGGATGCACCGCCCTTGATCCAACGGCCTCCAGGTGGTTGTCCAAGGCGGTTTGGAGGTCAGTTGCATGTCTGAGTAACCGTCCTTTAGCCTTGATCCACACCACTTCATCCTGAGCCGTCCGATGCCACTGACCTAGTGACCAAGGGCCAGGATTTGGCCCTGGGGAGGTCACACGGATCGGTGACATGGCAGGGGTTGCAACTTGGGCCAACCCAAGTGGCGGGCGCCACTTGTGGCTGGCGGGCGCCACCTAGGGGTGGCGGGCGCCACCTCTCTTAGGCCCATTTGGGCCCTGCTGAGTGGGCTTGTCTCCTGGTGGGTCAAAATGTCCAAATTTGGTTCAAATCCTGCATTCAAATAAAATTCTATGGACATGTGGAATTCGGTTAGTTTGAAACCTATTTGACTACATTTCATGCCTTTTCGGTGGATTTTAGGGTAGAATGTTGACGGTAAAACAGGTGTTTAAGGACCGTCAACAAGCTCCCCCAAGCTAACCTGTTGCTCGTCCTCAAGCAACAATGCAGTTTAAGCATTGAACATGAAATGGATAGCAACTTAAGATGTCTGCAAGTGCATATTGTATAGTGAGAAATAACTTAGCATATATCATTAATCATAGCAATGTGGGGCTTATAGCTTTTCACTTCAAACATGCAAGAGTGACATAAAGCAGTAGATAGGAAACTTTTATCTTGCTTAGGTTTGACTAGGATTCTGTCTGGAGGTTTTTCAAAGTTTTCAAAAGATAACAACTTGCTTAAGTCCTCCAAGATTCACTCTATCACTCAATGGTGTTTAAATCCTCACTTATGCCAAAATGTAGCCTCTCCTATTTCTAAAGAATGATATGTGGAGCTATAGGTAGGCTAAGAACCATGAGCAAATTGCCTGATGTTTATTGCTAAGCTAGACACTCAGATCATAAGGAGCAGCAAATCATAAAAATTGATCAAGATGTGCATGTGTGGTTATGTGGAAGTGTATAGAGAGATATTTCATAATCCTTCCTAGTTAATTTCTGGGGTCTAGAGCTAATGATAATTCTCTCTCTTTTTTTTGGATACATAGTGAGTAGACAAAAGATGTGTCCTCACATTTTTTAGGACATAGTCCTCTCTTGAGCTACTTTGCTCACTTTTTATTTTTCTTTTTTTTTTCACAGGACATAGTCCTTTCTTGAGCTACTTTGCTCATTTTTCTCTCTCTCTCTTTTAGCTCTAGATTTCCCCAGATATCTATAGGAAAGGATTTTTGAAATGAGTAGGGAAAGGGAGAGAAATGCTTATTCCCAGTGTAGGAATAGCATAAGGCTAGCAATGGGATGTGTGGTAGGGTATTGCATATCTCCAGTGTAAAGAATAAGCAATTTATTTGGTGGTTGCAAACTTCCAAAGTGGAAAGTAGGCAAATTATGGTGGGTGTACGTGAATCTTGATTCAAAAGATATGATAAGCTTCTCTACTAAGATCTATGAGGTCTAACAAAGCTCAACACAAACAAAGCTCTTTGTGGTTTTGACTAATGACTAACAAATATTTGGCTGGTGGTGGGATGGGATAAAATCTAGGAAGAACTTCTAGCAAGGTTTTCATAATTTTTTTTAAAAGAACTCCTCTAGATTAGGTTCTAATTTCACCTTAACAAGTTTAAAGAATTACTCCATTTCTTACTAACTTTATTCACTAAGCATGATTTCAGTTTAAGCATGTGCAACCCACAAAAGCTACAACTTAGATAAAACCAGTTATTCAAACCATAACAATAGCATTTGCATGACATATTTCAAATCTTATCCAGGTTTCAACTTGTTTAAGCAGATTTCATCAATTTTATTCATGGAATGGTTATTTGGGCAAGCATGTGACATTCAAAAGATATAGAATTTAAGAACTGAATATAAAGTGTAGGCTTGAGACATACCTTATCGGAGCGGGAGTCTCCCCCAAGCTGGCTTATTGCTTGGTGAAAGATCTTCTTTGTCTCAGTCAGAGCTCTTGTTCTCATTTTATTAAAAGGGAAACTATCTAATGTTGTGAAAAGGGAAACTATCCTATTATGATATTTTATTATTCTAACTAAATTGACATATACCTATGCATATAACTAATGATAACTGGTGATATTTTTTTAGTTGCATGCATGACATATGTTGTTTATTTGAAAAAAGGGAAATTTGAAGGGAAATAAAAAAAATAAACCATACCTTAGGTCCATGGAGTTTCATCCTTATCGGGTGGTTCTTCTTCCTTGGGCACTTCTTCTCTTAGTACTCCATCTGGTTCTTCTTCTTTTGGCACCTCTCCTTTGTTATGTGAATTACACAACTCAGGAGGAGGTGGTTCTCTCTTTCTGCTCCACCTTGTTCCTGGGCGCCTCTTCTTGGTATGAACGGGCTTTGCTACCGGCATGTTAGCGGCATATGCGGGACCTCGGGAGAAAGAGAATATTTCCTTCCTCCCTCCTAATGTCATTTGAATTTTACCACTTCCCACATATATGCAAGCATCAACAGTATTCAAGACGGGTCTACCTAAGATTAGAGGCACATCTTTCCTATTTCCCATATCTAGTATTATGAAATCAGCAGGAACATAGGAGCCTCTAATATGAATAGGTAAATCATTAACTATTCCTTCTACATAGCAAGTGGATTGATCAGCTAGCACAACATAGGCAGATGTGGATGACATGGGTGGAAAGAACGAGTTTTCATAGAAATCTTTAGTTAAAATGTTCACACTCGATCCTAAATCACACATGGCATTTTTAAAGACTTCACCAAAGATTGAGCATCTAATTATGGGACTACCAGGATCACCCTTTTTAACAGTCATGGTTTGATCTTCATAATAGTTAAAATATTTTATTTCAATCATATTTGTAGTTTCCATGTCAGGTTTAGCAGGAATTTTGCCAGATTCAAAAGATGGTATGATAGCAGCAATTTGAGCTAATTGGGTTTCTAACATCTTATTAAAGCTTAATTGATTTTTCAGAGCAGATGAGAAATCTTCCAATTTAGCAGTTATTTTCTCAAGGATTTTATCATTTGCCATTAATCTCTCTTTCAAGAAATCAGTAGTTTTACCTTGTGAGTAAACTAAATTCTCCAGGAATGAGAAATTATCAGAATTCTGAAAATTAGAGCGGGGAATGAATTGTTACCTTGAGAATTGGAGTGCTGATTCCATCCTTGATTCTGTTGACGGAAACCATTACTGTTGTTGATGAAGTTCAAATCTTCATGTAGCTCGGGGCAGTGGCTCCCAGAATGTCCGGTTTCTCCACAGACTTCACAAGTCAAGTAGGATTCTAGAGATTGGACACTCTCTTATTGGTTCATCTTCTCACAGCTGTCCAGCTTCTTTGCCAGCAGGTCCATCTTGGCCACGATCATGTTGGCCTCCTTAAGGGAATGTATACCTCGCTTATGGGGCTGTAGTCTTTCGTTATTCCATCCTTGGTTTGACACCATCTTCTCTATGAGAGACTTAACATCTGCAACATTTAGAGAAAAGAATGCACCGCCGGCGGCGTCATCCAAATGGCTTCTAGAGAGAGGGGTTAGGCCATGGTAGAAGTTCTGGATCAATAGCCAGTCCTCCATACCATGGTGCGGACAAGCAGCGACGTACTCTTGCAACCTCTCCCAAGCTTCGGGAATAGATTCCTCGACTTGTTGCGTAAAGCTGGAGATTTTGTTGCGAAGAGCATTCGTCTTGCCCATCGGAAAGAATTTAGCGAGAAAGGCATTGGAACACTTGTCCCATCTGTCTACAACGTTGCGATCGGTATAGAACCATTGCTTCGCTTTTCCTAGCAAAGAGAAAGGAAAGAGACGAAGACAGATGGCTTCTTGGGTTATCCTCTTAACGGTGAAGGTGCCACAAATCTCCAAGAATTGTTGGAGGTGAGCATTGGCATCCTCATGAGCTTTGCCACAGAATGGGCTAGCTTGGACCATCGTGATCAGAGCCGGTTTCAACTCAAAATTGAGGTTGGCATCGATCACATCTGGTCCTATCGCTACATTAGCGGCAGAAGGAGCAGAAAATTCACGAATGGTCTTATTGGCCATCGTTAAGATAGAACGAGATAAGAAAGAAAGAAGTTGAAGAAGATGAAGGAAAAAGATAAGAAGAACTAAGGAAAGAAAGAATGGGGTGAGATGGGATTCGCTAAGCGGGAGCTCAAGCGAAGATAAATTCGACACGGACTCAACCGATACACCAATTGCCTTCCCCGGCAACGGCGCCAGAAATGCTTGTTGGTAGTTCTTAGCTTCACTAAAGATAGTGCTAGGCAACTATCCCCGGTAACGGCCCAGAGATGGTTGTTGGCACTTGCTAACGTTGTTACTAGGAGTAGACTATGGAGTCTATCCCGGCAACGGCGTCAGAAATGCTTGAAGCAAGACCGGTCACTATACCTAAAGGAGTGGAGCTAAAGCAGCTATCTACTAATGCCAAGCGGGGTTGTCAATCCCGACACTAGTAGGAGCTAGCTAGAGAGATTGCAATCTACCAGGAGGAGATTCTGCAAGCGCACAGAACTATCGTAGTAGCACTTCGCCTGGGAGTACCAGGTGTCGATTTATTTGATCCCAAGGGAAGGCTAGGGTGGTGTATGAGTTGAGTCAAGGAGGGGATGAGAGTCGAAGAAAAGAGAAAAGGGAAAAGGGGAGAAGAGAGGCTAGAAAGAATATATGGGTGGATAGGTAAGGATGAAGTGGATGGCTAAGGTAAGGTGGAATGGATAGGTAGTTGTGGGGTAACTAAGGATAACTAAAGATAACTAACTACTAACTACTAACTACTAACTACTAACTACTCCTAGATAACTACAAAGCAAGATAACTACGAAGTGAGATAGTTACGAAGCAAGGCAGGCAAAAGACAATAAAGCAACTAAGTTGAGTATAGTTTTATTCCTATCTTGTCAAGTATCGAGGCGTACTAGCCTTTACCACTTACTTAGGTTGAACGCTAGCACAACGAGCCTTACTGTTAAACTGGGCCAACTACATGGTGGAATTCAAGGCGCACAGGGCTGTCACCACTTGGTTGCTACCACAGCTATCCGGGAGTCCAGCCGTATCTGAAGGTAAGTCTATAACTAAGCACCACGCTTAACTATATTCTAACTATGTCTACCCTAGCTTTGAATAGAGACACCCTTGCGGACGTCAGAGCAAATACTTGACTTAATAAGATAAACACTAAACTAACTAAGCAACCTATTGGCAAAGATCAAACACTAAGCTCACTAGAGATTAACTACTACGGCTAAGTGAATTGAACTGTAGGATAGCTAGGCACTCAAGCAATCAATCAAGTATACCACTCAATACTGATAAGTAGAATAAAGTAATACTTGAAATGATGAACTAGAATATAGTAAATGCTTGAGTAACAAGAGCAAAACCTGAACTGGAGATGAAGGAAGACTCTTCCCAGCTCTAGGACCGATCACCCGCACGCCTCTACTCTTGAGCTAAGCCTTGAGCAGCGCTTCCGCGAGGGCGAAGATGCCTTGCTTTACTAGCTACCTACTTGCCTAAGCTCTCTAAGCTTCTAACCTAACTCTCACTTGCTTCTCTTGCTTTGCTTCTCTTGGAAGTGTGGGATATGAAGGTGTAAGGTGTGAATGAAGAGGTGCCTCCAGGGGGGTATTTATAGCCTTGTGGAGTGAGGGGGGTACTTATAGGGGGCAGCCACCCGACCTAGGGTTAGGTCAGGTGGCGGGCGCCACTCCCTACTGGCGGCCGCTAGTCCCCTGGCCACTGGATGCACCGCCCTTGATGCAACGGCCTCCAGCTGGTTGTCCAAGGCGGTTTGGAGGTCGGTTGCATGTCTGAGTAACCGCCCTTCAGCCTTGATCCACGCCACTTCATCCTGAGCCGTCCGATGCCACTGACCTAGTGACCAAGGGCCAGGATTTGGCCCTATGGAGGTCACACGGATCGGTGACGTGGCAGGGGTTGCAACTTGGGCCAACCCAAGTAGCGGGCGCCACCTAGGGGTGGCGGGCGCCACCTCTCTTAGGCCCATTTGGGCCCTGCTGAGTGGGATTGTCTCCTGGTGGGTCAAAATGTCCAAATTTGGTTCAAATCCTGCATTCAAATAAAATTCTATGGACATGTGGAATTCGGTTAGTTTGAAACCTATTTGACTACATTTCATGCCTTTTCGGTGGATTTTAGGGTAGAATGTTGACGGTAAAACAGGTGTTTAAGGACCGTCAACACCCATCATGCTCATCTCAAATTCCCTGCTCATAATATCTGCAAACTTGGCAGCCAAAGCATGAGAAGAACCACCGAAAATGATATCATCCACGTAAATCTTAACCAAAAGAGTGTCATTGCCTTGCTTGAGGAGAAAAAATGTTTTATCTACACATCCCATTTTAAAACCCTTAGCAAGCAAAAAGGTTTCCAAGCTATCATACTAGGCTTTAGGGGCTTGTTTCAAACCATACAAAGCTTTGTGAAGTTTAAAAACATGGTTTGGAAACTTGGGATTTTCAAAACCGGGGGTTGTTTCACATACACCTCTTCTTCTATGTAGTCATTTAGGAAGGCACTCTTGACATTCATTTGAAAAAGTTTGAAACCCTTGGATGCAGCAAAAGCCAAGAGGATCCTAATTTCCTCCAAACGAGCTACTGGAGCAAAAGTCTCCTCATAGTCTATCCCCACCTTCTGACTATACCCTTGGGCTACAAGTCTGACCTTGTTTCTCACAATGTGGCCATCCTCTCCTTGTTTGTTTTTGAAAACCCATTTTGTACCAATAGAGTGACACTGCACTCAGGAGGAGGTGGAACAAGAACCCAAACCTGATTTCTCTCAAAATTTTCTAACTCCTCATGCATGGCATTAACCCAATCCGGATGAGATAAAGCGTGTCCAACATCTCGGGGCTCAAAATCAGCAACAAATGCAGAATGAGCAAAGTGCGAGATTTGTTGTGACTTGACCGAGTAACGCGTTCATTGATGCTACCGATCATCTATTGAGGAGGCTGTTGGCGCTAAATGTGTCGTGGCGCCTCTCTAGCTGACGTGACCTCCCCCTTAATAATAGCTGGTGCCTCCTCGGGTACAAGTGGTACAGCCCGAGGTGGTGGATCACACGGCCCCCATGTAGTGGAAGAAGACGGATCGGGGCCGCGAGCAGTCGTGGTCGAAGTCGACCCAATCGGCACAGTAGGTGGAGGAAGTGTTGGATCATCAATCCCTTCAGCACCTTCTTCCTCATCATCAAAAAGAGGTTCGCGAAGGTGACATCGGATGTCTCCATGACCCGGTTAGTATCAAGGTTAACCTGCATGCTCAAATCTAGAAGAAGGACAATGCATGGTCTCGTCGAAGGTGACATCGGATGTCTCCATGACTCGGTTAGTATCAACGTTAAGTACACGATATGCATGAGTATGATTACCATAACCCAAAAATACACCGTTAGAAAAACGAGACTCAAACTTGTGCAAGTTGCCTTTGTTCAGTATAAAATAGTGGCAACTGTTGACGCTGGTTATCTATCAAAATTAAAGGATAAATAAATATAAAAAGGGCATGAATTCAATCACCAACAAAGTTTTAGGGTTTCAACTAACAATATTCCACGAGTTTTGGTGAACTATGATTCTGCAGGGACTAAACCAGGAAATCAGCACTGATAGCTTCCCCTAGAAGGAAACCGACGCGAGATAACGCAACCGACACGTCAGGAATATTCCAGAAGGTTCTAGAGGACACCACAAGGCGGGACACCTTGAGAGGCCGCCAGGTGGGACCGACCGGTCCCACCCTTAGACCGGTCGGTCTCCCCCTGGGCCCGCTGGCTTCCGTCTTCTGCAAGCTTCCTCCACCGACCTCTAGGATGCATCTCAGCTGTACCTTAAGTCGGTTTGATCCAATGGCCGCGGTTGATCCCTTAGGGCTATATAAGCAGCCCCAGACCCCCCTCTCCAGGCATTTCCCTCTTCATTATTCATCTCCACATCAGAAATTAGGGTTCCAATGTAGAAGTAGAGGTCCCTCTAGATGAATCTCTTCTAGTTCATCTAGAATTAGATCTAGTTCATCTAGTTGTAATCAAGAGTTAGCTTTCAAGTAGAAGACTAGATACCCCTCTAGTAGGATTAGAACCTAGTCTTATTCTAGAACTAGAAGAGAGAGAGAGGAAGAGATCAAGAGGAAGCTCCGGCCTGTCGGATCAACTTCTTCATCTTGTACCTGTGGATTCAAGTTCTTCATCGACTTGCTTCAATGATTGTTTCGGTAATCAACATCTATATTTAAGTTTGAGCCATTGTTCTTATTGTTCTTAAGGTTTATGACTCTCTTTTGAGTACTTTAATTCTAGTCGCTCTAGAGTTAGACTAGTTGGATAGTATAAGCGTAGTGCTTAGACTTGATAGCTCATATTTACCTCCTATAACGCCGGTAGTAGTGGTAGTTCGCAAGGGTGATTCTTATAGCCTTGTTGATTCTTCTATAGTCCACTTACCCGTGTGTAGGCTCGGTAGGATTATACATTTGCATAAAAGAATCATACTCTGTTGTGACCTTTTATGGCAACTTCCCCATTAAGAATAATAAACATATCACTCTTAAGTTGGATTTAGATAGCCTTAGTGATCCCCTCTATACTTTTAGCTTCTCCGTCCTTGTTAGTTACTCAGGGGTTATACACTTGAGACTCATCGCTATCCGTTCCTTTAGGTTCGATATTAAAACTGGGTTACTCCGGTGAAGTGCTACATCGGTAGATTTTATTTGTGCGCTTGCGGATAAAGTAGAGTGTGCATTAATTTATACCAACAAGCATTTCTGGCGCCGTTGCCGGGGAACGGTAGATCATTTTACGTCTTAAGTTTAACCTTATAATCATACTTTTATCTTTTCCTTTTTGTCCCAGTCTTTTCATCATTTTTGTTTTCATTCTTATGAATGTTGTTTTTTGAATTCCACTCTTATCTATCACTACCCCATGAGCAAGCTATAACTAGTAGAATCCTTATACCCCATCATAATACCTGGTTATGAGCTATGCCTACCTTTCTGCTGCAGTGTCCTTGTAATGAGCATAGAAATATAAATATGAAAATATTCCTTCGGGTATTCTTGTCACTAACCTTCCCAGGTTTGGAGCAGAAAAGAACGAAGGAACAACAAACATAAGGTATGTCCCACCAATCTGTAACACCCCGGTGTTAAGCAATCCTTAAATGCATAATTTGGCATGGCATGAGCATAACATCTCATCATTTCATGTGCATAGGTTTGTTGAAGTGCTTAAGTCCTTGTTTGGTCTCTAGTGTAACCTTGTTTGCTTTCTGTTTCTGATCAAGTGCCTTATAACAAAGTTGTAGATCTTGATGAAGGGAACAACTTTGCTTTACAGCACTTTCTCAGAAAAAGCTGTTAAATTATGATTTCTTGCATTAGAAAAATGGTTTAGCACTAGAATTCTTTTGAACAACAAAATTTGGACTTGAGCCTTAAAGATGATTTGTTCCTTACAAAATTCTAAGCAACTTTGCTTTTAGGACCTTCTCCTGTTTTGGCTTATTTTAGGAGTTATAGAGCGTCAAAGTTTTTAACCAAACTTCATTAGTTTAACCCCAGTGGACCCCGCCTGTCAGTCTCTCCTTCTTCTCCTTCGCGGACGCCGCTCCCTCCGCGCCGGCAGAATCCGCCGCAGCCGCGAGACCGCTTCGCCGGCCGGCCAAACCACCGACTTCGCCGCCCGTGGTTTGCGCCCGAACTCGCCACGTCGCTCCATGCACCGCGTCCTCGCCCGCCGCGTGTCGCGCGACGCCTGACGCCGCCGCGTCCGGTCGGGAGTTCCCCCGACGGGAACCGGCCAGGTGCAATGCACCTAGCACTTCGTTCCTTTTGCCTTCGCTCCGCCCCGTGCTTGCAACCAGAGGAGCATTCCATTGCTCGCTCTCTCCCTCGCTCCACTCCACTCCATCTTCACCAGAGCTCCGCGCCGCCGCCGCCCGCCGAACCTCGGCGAGCGATTACTCGCTCCACCGCTCACCGCCGTTCGATTCCTCCCGCCAGTTTCTCCGCCCTAATCTCCTCCTTCTCCGGTAAGGGTTGGTTTCCCCTCTCTCCCTCTCTAGCCGCCGGAACAGCGGATGCCATCCGCAAGCTCCCGCCATGGCCGCCACCGTGACCTTCATGTGGACCGGTCATCTCCGGCCAAGCTATCCCAAGCCGAGCCATGTTCTAGTCTGCTCTACCTCCGTAGTAGCTTAGAGTTAGTTGGAGCCCTCTCTTTCGCCGTGTTTCAGCCGGAACCGAGCCGTGTCGTCGCCGTGTCCGCCATGGACCGCCGCCGTGCATAGCTCCGAGCAATGCCGGGGATGCCGAAGCCCGAGAGTTGCTCCAATAGGTCGCTTAGGTCTTGCTTGGGCTAGTGCTAACCTCGCCGAGTCGCAAGCCGCCAGGAAGAGTTCCGCCGCCGAGTCACAGAGCCGCCGCTCCGCCATGGCCGCCGTCGAGCTTGCTCCGGTATCCCTTTGGCTTAGCAAGTCGGTTAGTCGTGTTCGCCTCGCAAACCCGCACCTAGGGATGGTCTCAGTGTCACCGGAAGCGTCGCCGTCGACGAGCTAGGGCCGGTCAACGACTACGGCGCAAAACTCCGCCGTTGACCGCCGAGCCTGGCCTCGCGCGGTAACGTGCCGAGCTTGGCCTCGGAAGCTTGGTCGCCCTGACTAGCGGGCCCCGACTGGCAGTAAGAAAGAGAGAAAGGGAAGAGCTTGGGTGCCGTAGGCCTCGGAAAGCCGGATGCGCCGAGCCTTCGCCTCGAGCCTCGACCGAGTCGGTTGAGTTAGTCTCGGTTGAGTCAGTTAGTCTTGGTTGAGTCAGTTAGTCTCGGTTGAGTCAGTAAGTCTCGGTTGAGTCAGTAGCCTCGGCTGAATAGGTTAGCCTCGGCTGTCAGTGTGCCTCGGCCGAATCGGTAAAAGGTGTCTGAGCCTCGGCCGAATCGGTCGAGTGCGTCTAACCTCGGCTGAGTTGAGCCGGGTGTGCCGAAGCCTTCGCCTCGAAGCCTCGGCCGAGTCGCGCCGGATGTGCCGAGCGTCTGTCTTGTGCCTCGGCCGAATCAAGAAGGGAGTCCGTACGTTAGGATTGAGTTTTCTTTTAAATGTGTTTTGCAGAATTCATGTAAGGCTTCAAAAATTCATACAAGGCTCATTTTAAGTCCAACTCCTGTGAAACAAATTTTGTTAGGTCAAGCATGTTTAGATCTATCAGTGAAAACTGTTGAATGCATTCTTGGTGATACTTTTATGTGTAGATTTATTTACATTAGAAAAGTGCTGATAACTTGGAAAATGCATAACTAATTACATATCAGTCAGAAAAATGTGATTCCAGTTTTGTTAGGTTTGTATGAAGGTGTAGTTTCAGAGAAAAATATAATATGAGGTTGTTCTGTGAATTAATTTGACAGTAGCTTTTAAAATGGTTAAATGTCGTTTCCTTGTTTATTTTGTAGTAATTAAAATATGAGGAATATGAACCTGAGAATTTAAGCACATTGCTCTTGTACTAGGAAGCTCAGTAGAAAAATAAGAAATCTGTTGTTTGACACTTTGTGCTAGGGTGTGTAGTTCAAAGCACCTTTCCATGATAGAATTTGTCTTTTTCATAGAGAATGGAGTTTAAGTCCAAATGAGATGAAATTTGGACAGGGAGCTAGATTAGGTGTTGTTAACTCCCAGTAATTTCTGTAGATTTTTCTGAAGCTGCCTAGGTTAGGTTGCTGTTTAAAGCATGTGTAAATGGATTTATTTCAGCAAGTATTTAGAGGGTAATAAACTCATTAAGTAAACTTTGAGGTGGTGACAACATAGCTTAATCAATTGACTATGTTAGGTTAAATAGTGGGATGATGTTGACTACCTTGTTGAAGAGAATGCAGTAGATGACATGTGCCTATCTCCTGATTGCTGTCGATCATGTGCATCACATATGCATTCGATGTGCATTCATCCTATTCATGCGCATTATGCATCATACAGGATCAGCGGAGGAGATCCAGACCCAGTCGATACTGGAAGAGCCCAGTCCGGAGGAGAACTTGACAGAAGAAGCCGGAGGGACCGACGCCGACGAGTTGCCCGAGTGCCGCGATCACCGTCCGTCGGACTTTGAGAAAGGCAAGCCCCGGAGCATTCTAACTCCTACGGTTTGCAAATGTTTTCTAATTAACCTGATGATGGATGTTGCATTAGGTTATAGGAATTGATTGCTACCGTTGATGCATTATTACTTATCCTTGTCCACCTGCAATATATCTTGATATCCCTGTTTAGGTCTAGGCTCGTTATATGCTTAGCCCTGCTTAGATCGGTAAAAGTCGGGTGATTCCCTGTCTCCCGCAATAGGTGGATACTGATCATGTTTAGCCTGTGCTATCATGAGATAACCATGTGATAATTAATCTGAGACGGAGGCGGGATGTAAGAGCAGCAGGACATGGGTTCTGTGTGCTAGTAGGCTCCCGTCTGTGTCGCATAGGACCCGTTCGGGAATGTCCCTTCAGTCAAATTGAACGCGTCGATCACTTAACGGAGTTGGTCTGAGTACCTCCCGTGAAGCCGAGTAAGGTTATTCGAGCCGGTGATGGAGATGTTGACGCCTAACACCCAGGGCCTCAGCTGTACCGTGGGCAACTATTCTGATCGACCTGGCATGGTCCGAGGGCAGGCAGGGCCTGATCGACCTGGCATGACCGTGGGCAGTTATAGATTGAGCGACCTGGCACTGAGATAACCCCCGGTGTAGAAGGGCCCATGGCCGTCCCGCGCTTTGTGTTCTCGAATCTCCTGACTGGCAGCTTACGACTGCCGTAGCCGGACGTGCCGGGCGAGTGTGAGACATTTTATCCCCAGCTGGGTAGGAATCGATTATAATCGCCATCGCTCCTGGACAGTGAGCAGTTGACTTTAGATCATCTCCCGTAGAACTTATGGAACTAAAATGGTTATGGAATCTGAAAGGCTATTGATGAAATAGTCACTCTTGATTGATTAATTAGCAAGTGCTTGTTTAGTACAGGTGCAAATCTAGTAAGGTAGAGTTAATGACTAAAAGCAATTGCCAACATCTGAAACTGAGTTTTATTACTAAAGCTTTCATGCAAAGGAGTATGTACAGCCAACCCCACTCATATAGCCTACATGATCCTTGGAGTCTCATTATTTTTGGTTTATGACGGGTAAGTCTAGCTGAGTACCTTCTCGTACTCAGGGTTTTATTCCCTTGTTGTTGCAGATGGCCAGTGCTTTTATGGTTACTGCGAGAACTGCTTGTACCCGGTAACGGGTGATGACTAGACCAAGGGCATGGTCAACACTTATCTCATCTGTTGCTTTTGTGGACCCAGTCAACTGATGGCACCGTATTTATGAACAATCCAAACTTATGTTTTAAAGACTATGTTGCTTCCGCTACTACTATCAAACTATGTTTTGTAATATTATTTCGTACTCCGATGTAATTTGAACTGTGTGCAACTGTGTTGTAACCCGTGAGCATGTTCGTGGAACAAGTACGATCTTGGCTGGATGTCGTTGAATGATTTGAAATCCTTCGAGATTTCCGGACTACCGGGTTTGTACGAGCTTAAGTACTCGATGATTTCTGCGAGAGCGGAGGTTTTCAGTGCTTAATCTGGTGCAAATTGGTCGGTTCTGTTACAGCTGGCATCGGAGCAAGTTCTGCGTTACTGTTCATGGGTGTATTTAAAAACAATATTTTATAAAGGATAAAGCTGTATTTGCCAACTTATAGTTATATTAGGATTTGGAAAATCTTAAGGATTAAAGCTAAGGTGTGCCAGTGACCAAGTCCTTATGCCCAATAGAAATTTAGGTGGCTATTTAAGTACTAACTTGGGGGTTGTGCATCATATTTAAATTCTGTTATTTCTGTCGTCCATACGGCAAGGGTGAAATTGTATGGGTGCTATTCTTCGGAATAGTAATGTATGGATCAATTGCCTCTACGCCAAGGTAATAAGTGAGTTGTGAGAGCATGATTGGACAACCGCCAATCTAGGGGAGTGCGTGAATGATGCTGACATGTATACCTGTTGCACACAAGTATATGTGAAAGTATTAATTGTGGGAGTAATACTTCTCTGATGGGTGCATATACTGCTTACGTGTATACTGGGTGTGCACCTAAGCCAGTATTAGATTTAATTTTCAGCAATGCATGATATTCATATTGTGGGCAGGGCTGAAATGAACTTTCTGCAGGTACACTAACTTGCGAACGTGTAGTACGCTAGTTAACGCTATGAGTGAACGTTGTATGCCACCGTCTAACCGTTAGATTGTTAGGCAGTGAGGACGTATGTTACGCTCATGCATCATGATCATATAATCTTGCATTAATTTACTTCCTTCCTTATGTTATCCGTCCCGATCTTAAATAAAAGTTGTTCTCAACTAATTAAAAACTGTGTGGATACACTTCTTTCAGATGGCCCGCACTAAGCGTACCGCCCGCAAGTCGACTGGAGGCAGGAGGCCCAATTACATGCTGGGTCCTTGGACCGAGGAGGGATCCGAGGATTTTCTGGAGGAGTTCGGCATGCCTACTCTTTTGTGGAGGGTGCTGCACTTAGTCGGATACCAGGAGGGCCAGGAGCCGCAGTATGAGTGGCATCGAGTTCAGTTTTCAGAGGATCGCTACATGTATACAGTTGAGGTGGACGTGCCCAGCCGTGATCCGCAGGATCATGTGTGGTGCCGCAGAGTGTTTGCTCTTCAGGGCAGGACTCCTTGGGATGGAGCCAACCAAGTTGCGTACACTGTTCTTCGGGATATCATGGAGGATCATCCAGAGGTAGTTGCCCAGGCCACAGCCGGTGTCTTCCCTACAGCAGATCCGTACCAGTCCGTGTGGCGTCAGCCGGGTGTTACGGTGTTGGAGGCTAGTTCTTCAGAGCGTGAGCACTGCGCAGGGCCAGCTGGGAGTGCGATGGCTGCACTCATGGCTACCTACGGGTGTCTGTCACGTAGCTACGACCACCTGGACCACATCCTCAGTGAGGAGATAGCTGCACATCACCAGGGTCAGGAGGCGCATGCTACAGAGGTCGACCTTCTTACCACTCAGCTAGCTCACTTGACCGTTGACAGAGACCAGGCTCGTCAGAGGGAGCAGGAGACGGCACAGCAGCTTAGTGACCAGCAGGGTATGACGACCTTCTTATCCACCATCATGGCCGAGACTGAGGAGTCGCTACGTAATGTTTGTCTCGAGGGTATGCGCGCGACTGAGCAGAACAGGCTTCTCAGGCTACAGGTGGGAGATTTGGAGCTGCAACTTCATCATCTCCAGGACTACAATGATCGCCTACATGAGGAGATTCATCGCCGTGAGAATGAGAGGAACCCTATCTTTCCTCAAGAGGACCCGGATTCTCATGCTTCGTCCAGTGGTTCTTCGAACATCTCGAGTGATGATGATGACAACGACGATGATGACGATGGTGCCAATAGGGAGTAGACTAGTTAGTGTTAGCGCGTAGTGGTCTTATCTCATATCGTAGCGCTTGATCTTTTGGGTAACATGTGGATGTAAGAATGTGTGTTGGACCTATGTGCGTATGGCGCAAAACCTTTAAAAGTCCCATATGTATGGGCACCTACGGATGTTATGTTGACTTTTGTATGTTATGTGATGAGCACTTTTTATCATGTGATGATGCGTTGTGGATCGAAATTTATTATGCCTCTGTAATTGTTTGGCGAATTCGTTTTCCGAATAATTTCTGTTGGCATGGTTTATTGTTCTCCGCAATTTGGCAACGTCGTTTAATGATTATTGCTATCGCTACATGCAGATGACGACGACTCGCAGTGGAGCGGGTGGTAGTGGTGGTAATGATGGTAGCAGGGAGAACCGCAATCCACCACCTCCTCCACCACCCACGGCCGAGCAACTCTTCGCTCAGTTCTTGGGAAGCCAACGCAACATTGAGGCGCTTCTGCGAGAGAATTTAGCGCATAACAATCAACGCCCTGAGCCGAATCAGTACAGCTCGTTCAAGGATTTTCTGGACACAAGGCCGCCAATTTTCAAGGAAGCCACAGAACCTCTAGAAGCAGAAGAATGGCTGCATACGATAGAGCAGAAGTTTCGACTGCTCAGGCTTACAGAGGAGTTGAAAGCAGAATATGCTGCACATCAGCTACAGGGGCCAGCCGGAATTTGGTGGGGACATCACCGTACCACTTATCCAGCTCGTACACCTGTCACTTGGAGAATGTTCGCGGAAGCTGTTCGCGGGCACTATATTCCGCCAGGCTTGACTCAGATGAAGATGGCTGAATTCATGAGCTTAACACAAGGAACTCGATCAGTGACCGAGTATCATCACTTGTTCAACTCTTTATCTCGCTATGCACCAGATTTTGTTGATACCGATGCAAAGAAGATAGCTAGCTTTAAGAGAGGACTGAATACTAAGATGGGAAAATCAGTGGGTACTTCATCCCGCACAGTTTTCAATGACTTCATCAGTGACTGCCTGATCCAGGAGAATCACAACAACAAGCATGCTGCAAGCAAGGCTAGGAAGAGGACCCTGGAATCTGGATCATCTCAGTTTAGAGGACCACCAGCCCAGCGTTCTCAATACCGACCACCAGCACCTGGGGCTCGTTTCAGGCCGCCTCAGAAGAAAGGACAGCAGCAAGCTCAGCGTGGTCAACGACCATACAAGGTGGCAGCAAGTCAGGCTCGAGCAGGACAAGGCAGCTCAACTGGGACCAAGCCCATAGTTCGGGGACCGTGCTTCAATTGTAACCAAGAGGGGCACTTTGCAAGGTATTGCCCACACCCCAAGAAGCAGCAGGCTAATTACCCCGCGCGTCTGCATAACATGACTGCTGAAGAAGCTCGTGCAGGAGAACCCGTGACTGCCGGTATGTGTCTCGTGAACCATCATCCTGCAGTTGTTTTATTTGATACTGGATCATCGCATTCTTTCATGAGCAAGGCATTTGCACAAAAGCATAATCAAGAAATCTCTGAAATGGATTATGGGTTTCGCGTGAGCTCCGTAGGGAGTAGCGTGTTATCTAGACAGATGGTGTGTAATGTGACCATCGATATTGGAGGGCATAAATTTGGAGCCAACTTAGTGGTTTTGCCGGGACTAAGTATGGATGTAGTCTTAGGCATGAGTTGGATGACCATGTGGAGTGCGGTGTTAGACACTGCAAACAGGACTCTTACCTTATCTGATAGTCGGACAGGTAACAAGCTTCGCGTATCTCTTCCTCGAGGTGCCGATCTTGTTGACTTATCTTGTACTTTTGCTATAGAAGACCTCTCCAAAATTCCAGTTGTTAGGGATTTTCCGGACGTTTTTCCAGATGAGTTACCAGGGTTACCACCGAAGAGAGCAGTGGAGTTTGTGATAGAGTTGTTACCAGGAACTGCACCAATCTCTAGGAGACCGTATCGAATGCCGCCCAATGAGCTGGCAGAACTCAAGACCCAGATCAAGGAACTCTTGGACAAGGGATTCATTCAACCCAGTGTATCAGAATGGGGTTGCCCAGCTTTGTTTGTCAAAAAGAAGGATAAGTCCTTGCGCATGTGTGTGGATTATCGTCCACTCAATGCCGTGACTGTTAAGAATAAGTATCCGTTACCTAGGATAGACATCCTTTTTGATCAGTTATCAAGGGCCAAGGTGTTTTCTAAGATTGATCTAAGGTCAGGGTATCATCAGATTCGAATCAGACCACAGGATATTCCAAAGACCGCTTTCTCAACCAGATACGGGTTATACGAGTATCTTGTTATGTCCTTTGGATTAACCAATGCTCCAGCATATTTTATGAGTTTGATGAACTCCGTGTTCATGCCAGAATTAGACAAGTTTGTGGTAGTGTTCATTGACGATATTCTGGTTTACTCGGAAAATGCAGAAGATCATGCAGAACATTTGAGGGTTGTCTTATCTAGACTCAGGGAACACAAGCTCTATGCTAAATTCAGCAAGTGCGAGTTTTGGATGAAGAAAGTACAATTTCTTGGTCATATTCTGTCAGAAGAAGGAATCTCAGTAGACCCTAGTAAAGTACAAGAAGTCATGGACTGGGAAGCTCCTACTTCAGTTGGTGAAATCCGGAGTTTTCTCGGTTTAGCGGGATATTATCGTCGATTTATTCCCGATTTCTCCAAAATTGCAAAGCCAATGACAAGTTTGTTGCAAAAGAATCAGAAATTTGAATGGACGGAGAAGTGCGAAACTGCTTTCCGTACCTTGCGGAAGCTGTTGACCACTGCTCCTGTTTTAGCTCAACCGGATGTTGAGAAACCCTTTGATGTCTTTTGTGATGCGTCAAAGGTAGGCCTAGGTTGTGTTCTCATGCAAGAAGGCAGAGTGATTGCTTATGCTTCGCGGCAATTGCGAAAGCATGAAGTGAATTACCCGACCCACGATCTGGAATTAGCTGCCAGTGGTACATGCTTTGAAGATTTGGAGACACTATCTGCTTGGGAATGTCTGCAATATGTACACCGACCACAAGAGTCTTAAATATATTTTCACGCAAGCAGAATTGAATATGAGGCAAAGAAGATGGCTGGAATTGATTAAGGATTATAATCTTCAAATTCACTATCATCCAGGCAAGGCGAATGTTGTGGCCGATGCTCTGAGCCGGAAATCACACTGTAATGCTATGAAGATTCTACCAGAGGATGAGTTCAGCTTAACACATGCTGCAGTGCTACATGATTTAAAGTTGCGCAATGTGTTAGTAGACCAAATTATAGAGGACCAGAAAACCGATAAGGGGATCTATCATATTAAGGAAAGGCTCAAGGATGAAAAAGAGGCCGATAAGCATTTTCGAGTTGACGAAAATGGAGTTCTATGGTTTAACCAGCGATTAGTGGTGCCTAAGGATAGAGAACTCAGGAATCGGATCATGGATGAAGCACATTTGTCCAAATTATCTATTCATCCTGGAAGTACAAAAATGTACCAAGATTTGCGTCCGAGATTTTGGTGGACCAAAATGAAGAAAGAAATTGCTGCTTATGTGGCCAGATGCGATACGTGTTGTCGAGTAAAAGCTATTCATTTGAAACCAGCTGGAATGCTTCAGCCATTAGCTATACCTGAATGGAAGTGGGAAGAAGTGAGTATGGACTTTATCGTTGGTTTACCCACGACTCCGAAGGGTAATGATTCAATTTGGGTAATTGTAGATCGTCTCACAAAGACCGCACATTTCATTCCAGTCAAGACCAACTATAAGGCCCCAGATTATGCAGAGATCTACATAAGTCAGATTGTGCGACTGCACGGTGTACCAAGGGTTATAGTCTCTGATCGCGGACCGCAGTTTACTGCACCATTTTGGGAAAAGTTGCAGAAAGAGTTAGGCACGGATTTAGTCCGAAGCTCAGCCTATCATCCGCAAACATCAGGGCAGACAGAGAGAGTGAATCAAGTTTTAGAAGATATGTTAAGAGCCTGTGTTTTATCAGCAAAAGGTTCTTGGGAGAAATGGTTACCGTTGGCAGAGTTTGCTTATAACAACAGTTATCAAGAAAGTATACAGATGGCTCCTTTTGAAGCTCTGTATGGTAGAAGATGCAGGACACCGATAAACTGGGTAGAACCAGGGGAACGTCGGTACTATGGTATTGACTTTGTGAAAGAAGCAGAAGAACAAGTTAGGACGATTCAGCAACATATCGCGTCTGCACAATCTCGCCAGAAAAGCTATGCTGACAAACGAAGGAAACCGCTTGAGTTCAATGTTGGTGACTATGTCTATTTGAAGGTTTCACCAATGAAGGGTGTAAAACGTTTTGGAGTCAAAAGGAAGTTAGCACCAAGGTTCGTGGGACCTTATAGAATTGTGCAAAAGAAGGGAGAAGTGGCTTATCAACTGCAATTACCAGAGCATTTGAAGGCTATTTTTCCAGTGTTCCATGTCTCTCAACTGAAGAAATGTCTTCGAGTACCAGAAGAAGAAGTACAACCAGCTCGTATCAAATTGCAATCTGATCTCACTTACTCAATTGCACCATGCCGAGTGCTCGATGAAAAGGAGAGAGCGACCCGCGGAAGAATCGTGAAGCAATATAAGGTATCTTGGAGTGAGCAAGATGACCGGGATGCTACCTGGGAGACGGATGACTATCTAAAGGAAGTATACCCACACTTTTATAAGAAATGGTTCGTAACCCAAATCTCGGGACGAGATTTCTTTTAAGGAGGGGAGGGCTGTAACACCCCGGTGTTAAGCAATCCCTAAATGCATAATTTGGCATGGCATGAGCATAGCATCTCATCATTTCATGTGCATAGGTTTGTTGAAGTGCTTAAGTCCTTGTTTGGTCTCTAGTGTAACCTTGTTTGCTTTCTGTTTCTGACCAAGTGCCTTATAACAAAGTTGTAGATCTTGATGAAGGGAACAACTTTGCTTTACAGCACTTTCTCAGAAAAAGCTGTTAAATTATGATTTCTTGCATTAGAAAAATGGTTTAGCACTAGAATTCTTTTAAACAACAGAATTTGGACTTGAGCCTTAAAGATGATTTGTTCCTTACAAAATTCTAAGCAACTTTGCTTTTAGGACCTTCTCCTGTTTTGGCTTATTTTAGGAGTTATAGAGCGTCAAAGTTTTTAACCAAACTTCATTAGTTTAACCCCAGTGGACCCCGCCTGTCAGTCTCTCCTTCTTCTCCTTCGCGGACGCCGCTCCCTCCGCGCCGGCAGAATCCGCCGCAGCCGCGAGACCGCTTCGCCGGCCGGCCAAACCACCGACTTCGCCGCCCGTGGTTTGCGCCCGAACTCGCCACGTCGCTCCATGCACCGCGTCCTCGCCCGCCGCGTGTCGCGCGACGCCTGACGCCGCCGCGTCCGGTCGGGAGTTCCCCCGACGGGAACCGGCCAGGTGCAATGCACCTAGCACTTCGTTCCTTTTGCCTTCGCTCCGCCCCGTGCTTGCAACCAGAGGAGCATTCCATTGCTTGCTCTCTCCCTCGCTCCACTCCACTCCATCTTCACCAGAGCTCCGCGCCGCCGCCGCCCGCCGAACCTCGGCGAGCGATTACTCGCTCCACCGCTCACCGCCGTTCGATTCCTCCCGCCAGTTTCTCCACCCTAATCTCCTCCTTCTCCGGTAAGGGTTGGTTTCCCCTCTCTCCCTCTCTAGCCGCCGGAACAGCGGATACCATCCGCAAGCTCCCGCCATGGCCGCCACCGTGACCTTCATGTGGACCGGTCATCTCCGGCCAAGCTATCCCAAGCCGAGCCATGTTCTAGTCTGCTCTACCTCCGTAGTAGCTTAGAGTTAGTTGGAGCCCTCTCTTTCGCCGTGTTTCAGCCGGAACCGAGCCGTGTCGTCGCCGTGTCCGCCATGGACCGCCGCCGTGCATAGCTCCGAGCAATGCCAGGGATGCCGAAGCCCGAGAGTTGCTCCAATAGGTCGCTTAGGTCTTGCTTGGGCTAGTGCTAACCTCGCCGAGTCGCAAGCCGCCAGGAAGAGTTCCGCCGCCGAGTCACAGAGCCGCCGCTCCGCCATGGCCGCCGTCGAGCTTGCTCCGGTATCCCTTTGGCTTAGCAAGTCGGTTAGTCGTGTTCGCCTCGCAAACCCGCACCCAGGGATGGTCTCAGTGTCACCGGAAGCGTCGCCGTCGACGAGCTAGGGCCGGTCAAAAACTACGGCGCAAAACTCCGCCGTTGACCGCCGAGCCTGGCCTCGCGCGGTAACGTGCCAAGCTTGGCCTCGGAAGCTTGGTCGCCCTGACCAGCGGGCCCCGACTGGCAGTAAGAAAGAGAGAAAGGGAAGAGCTTGGGTGCCGTAGGCCTCGGAAAGCCGGATGCGCCGAGCCTTCGCCTCGAGCCTCGACCGAGTCGGTTGAGTTAGTCTCGGTTGAGTCAGTTAGTCTTGGTTGAGTCAGTTAGTCTCGGTTGAGTCAGTAAGTCTCGGTTGAGTCAGTAGCCTCGGCTGAATAGGTTAGCCTCGGCTGTCAGTGTGCCTCGGCCGAATCGGTAAAAGGTGTCTGAGCCTCGGCCGAATCGGTCGAGTGCGTCTAACCTCGGCTGAGTTGAGCCGGGTGTGCCGAAGCCTTCGCCTCGAAGCCTCGGCTGAGTCGCGCCGGATGTGCCGAGCGTCTGTCTTGTGCCTCGGCTGAATCAAGAAGGGAGTCCGTACGTTAGGATTGAGTTTTCTTTTAAATGTGTTTTGCAGAATTCATGTAAGGCTTCAAAAATTCATACAAGGCTCATTTTAAGTCCAACTCCTGTGAAACAAATTTTGTTAGGTCAAGCATGTTTAGATCTATCAGTGAAAACTGTTGAATGCATTCTTGGTGATACTTTTATGTGTAGATTTATTTACATTAGAAAAGTACTGATAACTTGGAAAATGCATAACTAATTACATATCAGTCAGAAAAATGTGATTCCAGTTTTGTTAGGTTTGTATGAAGGTGTAGTTTCAGAGAAAAATATAATATGAGGTTGTTCTGTGAATTAATTTGACAGTAGCTTTTAAAATGGTTAAATGTCGTTTCCTTGTTTATTTTGTAGTAATTAAAATATGAGGAATATGAACCTGAGAATTTAAGCACATTGCTCTTGTACTAGGAAGCTCAGTAGAAAAATAAGAAATCTGTTGTTTGACACTTTGTGCTAGGGTGTGTAGTTCAAAGCACCTTTCCATGATAGAATTTGTCTTTTTCATAGAGAATGGAGTTTAAGTCCAAATGAGATGAAATTTGGACAGGGAGCTAGATTAGGTGTTGTTAACTCCCAGTAATTTCTGTAGATTTTTATGAAGCTGCCTAGGTTAGGTTGCTGTTTAAAGCATGTGTAAATGAATTTATTTCAGCAAGTATTTAGAGGGTAATAAACTCATTAAGTAAACTTTGAGGTGGTGACAACATAGCTTAATCAATTGACTATGTTAGGTTAAATAGTGGGATGATGTTGACTACCTTGTTGAAGAGAATGCAGTAGATGACATGTGCCTATCTCCTGATTGCTGTCGATCATGTGCATCACATATGCATTCGATGTGCATTCATCCTATTCATGCGCATTATGCATCATACAGGATCAGCGGAGGAGATCCAGACCCAGTCGATACTGGAAGAGCCCAGTCCGGAGGAGAACTTGACAGAAGAAGCCGGAGGGACCGACGCCGACGAGTTGCCCGAGTGCCGCGATCACCGTCCGTCGGACTTTGAGAAAGGCAAGCCCCGGAGCATTCTAACTCCTACGGTTTGCAAATGTTTTCTAATTAACCTGATGATGGATGTTGCATTAGGTTATAGGAATTGATTGCTACCGTTGATGCATTATTACTTATCCTTGTCCACCTGCAACATATCTTGATATCCCTGTTTAGGTCTAGGCTCGTTATATGCTTAGCCCTGCTTAGATCGGTAAAAGTCGGGTGATTCCCTGTCTCCCGCAATAGGTGGATACTGATCATGTTTAGCCTGTGCTATCATGAGATAACCATGTGATAATTAATCTGAGACGGAGGCGGGATGTAAGAGCAGCAGGACATGGATTCTGTGTGCTAGTAGGCTCCCGTCTGTGTCGCATAGCGGGAATGTCCCTTCAGTCAAATTGAACGCGTCGATCACTTAACGGAGTTGGTCTGAGTACCTCCCGTGAAGCCGAGTAAGGTTATTCGAGCCGGTGATGGAGATGTTGACGCCTAACACCCAGGGCCTCAGCTGTACCGTGGGCAACTATTTTGATCGACCTGGCATGGTCCGAGGGCAGGCAGGGCCTGATCGACCTGGCATGACCGTGGGCAGTTATAGATTGAGCGACCTGGCACTGAGATAACCCCCGGTGTAGAAGGGCCCATGGCCGTCCCGCGCTTTGTGTTCTCGAATCTCCTGACTGGCAGCTTACGACTGCCGTAGCCGGACGTGCCGGGCGAGTGTGAGACATTTTATCCCCAGCTGGGTAGGAATCGATTATAATCGCCATCGCTCCTGGACAGTGAGCAGTTGACTTTAGATCATCTCCCGTAGAACCTATGGAACTAAAATGGTTATGGAATATAAAAGGCTATTGATGAAATAGTCACTCTTGATTGATTAATTAGCAAGTGCTTGTTTAGTACAGGTGCAAATCTAGTAAGGTAGAGTTAATGACTAAAAGCAATTGCCAACATCTGAAACTGAGTTTTATTACTAAAGCTTTCATGCAAAGGAGTATGTACAGCCAACCCCACTCATATAGCCTACATGATCCTTGGAGTCTCATTATTTTGGTTTATGACGGGTAAGTCTAGCTGAGTACCTTCTCGTACTCAGGGTTTTATTCCCTTGTTGTTGCAGATGGCCAGTGCTTTTATGGTTACTGCGAGAACTGCTTGTACCCAGTAACGGGTGATGACTAGACCAAGGGCATGGTCAACACTTATCTCATCTGTTACTTTTGTGGACCCAGTCAACTGATGGCACCGTATTTATGAACAATCCAAACTTATGTTTTAAAGACTATGTTGCTTCCGCTACTACTATCAAACTATGTTTTGTAATATTATTTCGTACTCCGATGTAATTTGAACTGTGTGCAACTGTGTTGTAACCCGTGAGCATGTTCGTGGAACAAGTACGATCTTGGCTGGATGTCGTTGAATGATTTGAAATCCTTCAAGATTTCCGGACTACCGGGTTTGTACGAGCTTAAGTACTCGATGATTTCTGCGAGAGCGGAGGTTTTCAGTGCTTAATCTGGTGCAAATTGGTCGGTTCTGTTACACAATCATCATGCAACGTTGAATTACATTCATCCAATCTTGATTTATGCAAAATCCAAGCTTGGGGAATAGACTTTCTAAGAATATTTTTTGTCATGTTGCTATGTTCGTTGTCCCTACCTTTAAGATATGCTCATTATGCTCTTTCATCACCATCTGAATAAATCTCTATAATACTTTCATGCTACCCTAATTCGCTATATTATATGTTTAGGTTTGGAGTACTTTCATACATCTCTTAAATTAAGCATGGTGCCTAGTTTAGGAGTGGTGATCTTGCTTTCAAAGGTTTTTAATTTAAGCAATTAAGTTAAAATACCTTCCTAGATCAAATTAGACGTGGTGTCTAGGTTGATTTTTGAGCCGATAGTATGCTATAGTGGATGTTGGATATTTTGTTGGACTAACCACTGCAGGGAAACTTTCAATATCAATTTGGGAAAGTCTGGAGATGAACTCACACTGGAGATGAAGAGACACATGAACTTTAACAACTTTGCACAATGAAGACTTAGCTCATTCATCATGGATGAAAGAACTGTGAGTATCAAAGTTTATTTATTTTGTCTTCTACTGCAAGTTATACTTTGCCTTGAATCATGTTAAAGTGCAGCCAACACATACTAGTCTATGCTAAAGTAATCCTAAAAACATCTCCTTATTAGCATAGATGCAAGATACATATGTTATGGACAACAACCCATGCTTTAAATTCTTGCAATCCTTTGGGTATATATCTACTAACATTATGCAGGAGAGAGATTTTGTTCAACCATGGTTTGGTCTGAACATTGAAGATCCAAAACCCAAACCATAGACACACAAACCAAGTCTCAGATCACAAATGGTGCTAGCCTAACTTTGAGTCTTGCTTGAGCACTGATGACAAACAGGATGCAACTTACCTCGTATGAAACAACCTATGCCTGCAACCATCAATGCCCAAGGCATCAAGACAAGAAGTGGAAAGTTATTTTCTCTTCTAATCAAGACCTAGCTTGGGAGACAAGATGGTACCGCTACAACAATAGCAAGATCTACAACTCAAACACATGAACATGTTGTTGGAAGTCCATCTACAGCAGAAGACAGCCTAGGAGAGACAATTCCGTTGTCTAGATGTGTTTCACAATCAAAGGGAGGAAGGAGAAAACCCAACTTCAAACATATTGATCTCCTACCCACCACTTTGATCAATACAAACCACTAGATGCTATCCCAGTCAAGAAGAAGAATATGATCCACCACTCATTCTTGGAAGATCGTTCTTGAACACCATCAATGTTATCACCTTTGCCGGACCTGGAAAAGTCAACTCTTAGATCTTTTGCTGATTCTTCAACATCTACATCACTTATAAACAGCCAAAGAGAACCAAGAGAAGATGTCGAAGGGAGAACCAACTGCCAAGAATTGAGGAGGGCATCATTAAGGATGAAGCCACTGCACCATAAGAGTTATTAGATGGAGAGATAGTACCTAAGCCAGAAAATCAAAAAGAACAACCGATAAGATCTCCATCATCTAGACACTGTTGAGAGAACAAGTCTCAGTTGTGACACTACAAGGCAAAAGACTCTCATGGAGGCACTCGAGTAGCAGCTCTAAATTCAAGTCTCTTGCCAACCCAATGATTAAAGGAAAACAAGAAAGGTTGACAAGAAAAGAATACAGAACTGTCCCTACATCCTCATAGTACAGAATTAATACAAGAAAGAGAGAGGATCCTAGGCAGCATACTCGAGGAACAAAGCGCCTTCACTGATAAGTCAACACATAGAGAAGGAAGATCGATACCGCTAAAGATGATTCCACTGTGATCTTCCTCCTCTCAAGCACACTGTGAGACGAGCTAGAGAAGACAAGCCAGCTAGACAAGAGAAGCTTCCACAAGATGGTTCAGCACAATCACTTTCCAATGACAAAGTAATATTTCAAGGTAAGTAACCATTACTTTAAAATCTTCTTCTTGATTCTAGTATAAACATAAATAAAGAACAAAACATGTTTAAGTTGCACCTTACTTGATTCAACCTAGTCAACTTAACATGTTTAGTCCTTTGATCTTAGCTTTACTCTCTTGAATCTCACTGTCTTAATTAAATGAGCTTAAATGTTGTGCATCTAACCTTTGGAAGATGGTATATCTCAATTATGAAAAGATCGACACTTTATCCTTCCTTGGGTTAAATAATTTGATCTGTTAAATATTTTAAGATGCTACTTTTATGCTCATCGTCTGATCCTATCACTCATGTTAAGATTGAATAGAACACATAAACAACAAGTTTGTCTTGTGCAATATGCCTAAGGTTAGAGGAGAATAAATAAAACTTTTGGTTCTGTTGGTGTTTTTCCACCAACGGAGCCCATGCACTTGATCTCTACCTTGTCTTTATGAATAGGACACACTCTTGAGCAAAACATGGAGAAGTTTATCACTCCCAAATTCTACAGAGTGAAGGTCCTAGATCTACAAGAACATGCACACTGAGCAAGATGCTGCCAGCTTCCATAATTAATGCTTCATTTCAAACTGCTGGGCAAACGAAGAACATGAGTGACACCATATCAAGAGGCATAAACAAGAAGGAATGATGGAAGACATCGTAGTCAGAATTAGAGGTCATTAAGTCCCCATAGACTTCTTGATCCTCGACATGGGAGAAGACGATGATGTCCACCTCATCCTAGGAAGATCATTCCTCTACACTACAAGTGCAATCACCTACAAGAGGAAATCCATTTTCACTTTCCTGGAGAAAAGGCACGATACAACTTCATCAACTACATACCCAATGAAGCACCCAAGGAGAATAGAAGTGAAAGACGCCGCTCTCAAAGCCAAAGAAGACAAGCTATCAAGAATAGAGAGGCTAATCATGACGAAGAAGTTATCGACACTGTCCCAGAAAAGAAAGAAGAAGAGAAACCTCAAGACAGTGAACCACAGGAAATGAAGACTCAGACCAAGAAAGTATGGAAGAAAATGTCTGCACCTAAGAGGTACAATCGATAACAACTTTCTAAACGTCTGACATACCTTGGGAGGTCTGAACCAAGGAAATGTCCGGTTCGTCGGACCTAAATACCCGAACCTTCGCCAAAAGGTAAAAATCGGTAGTTATCTTTATATTTACTTTGCTACATATTTCTCATATTTAATTCTTAGTAATTTATTGCATCATCATATTGAATCATTGCATCATCATATTTAATTCACAAACATTTCTGCATTGCATTAGAAAAGAAAATAAAAATATTACATTTGTTACACTACATCATAAACAATGAAGCCCCATGTGAATAATTCTATGGTGTGTACAATCCCACAGGAATGTTCATCATGGTGGCATAAAAATAATAAAAATAAATATGCATGCATTCATCTTGTTGTACTTTCTCTTGCATCATAAAAATATAAAATACAAAAATATCAAGAGAGAGATCTCACTAAAATTCTAGACAGCTAAGGCTTGAGTGGCCAACCGCTAATGCTTAATCTGTTCCACAAGTTTTGTTGTCTATTTGAGTTTCATAGGATTTGAAAGGCCAAGAAAAGCTGACGAGCAAGTGAATGCTCCATCCACTGTTGGGGCACTATCTCAACAAACATCAACATCAATCAAAGCTCTAATAGAGGAAGGACATATGCACTGCCAGTCCGCTACATTGCAAGATCGAACGACTACGTCACATTCAGCTTGGGGGAAGGCACCCCCATGTATCCACGTAAGTATCTCTATCCTCTTAAGTTTTTCATTCTATAAACAAATTCAAAACACCAAAGAAAAAAATGTGAGCACATGAAGGCTCACCATTAATTAAAAAAGAGACAAAAATATATGGGCACATGAAGGCTCAACACTATTAAGGGAACCAGCTTGGGGGAGACGCACCCCCATTATCTTCGCGATTCAGGTATGTCTTTATTATTATTACTACTACTATTATTAGCTTTTATCTTAAAGTGTGTTAGATTAATAAAAGTGTGTCTAGTTTGTTTTAAGAAGTTGATGACTAAAACCCTCTCTCTTTCATCTTTTGCATGGAAATGATGAATAGTTGCTCTATCTAATTTCTTTCAAGTACCTAGCCTTCAAAGCATGAGTTCTCCTAATGATGCCTTAAAATAAAATTAAATACATGGTTGGCAAATACATAATCTAAGGTCTAGGTAATTGGGATATGACATGTGATGATCTGAGCTGCTATTATCTTGTTCTAAACAACACTAAAGTTCTGGAGATTTCTAAATATAAACATGACTAATAATTGCATTGAGTTAGATTAAGCTTTGTGACCCTGTGAGTAGTTTGTCATACCATTGAATTGAGATCACTTACACATTTCATCCATCTTTCGCATAAATGCTCATAATTATCTGTCGCTACCCTCTCAGAAGTTTGTTGGAAGCATGTGGCTATTAAAAAAAAGAGAAGAAAAAAAGGAGAAAAGAAAGAAAAAAAATGATCCGAGGAAATAAAAAGGGACAAGTGTCCGAAACCTCAAAAAGATAGATCCCGAGAAAATAAAAAGGGACAAGTGTCCGGAACCTCAAAAAAGAAAGAAAAAAAATGTGTCAGAAAAAAATGGGCACGTGCCCGACAGTAGAATTAGCCTAATAGCCATATGTCTTTGATAACAGAAGAGAGTGAATATATTCAAAAGAGCATCTGACTCCATTTTCCATACACATACACTTCTTGATACAATGGTTGGTTGACATTCTCTTTGGATCCATTGTTTAATTTGACAACATATGTATTAATGCTTTTGAAAATCAATTAAAACTTCGGGATAAAGGTGAAGTGAAAGAACTAGAGACATAGTGCTTGATTTGATCGTTCAATCTCTCAATTATTCAAGATCTAAGGTAAGAGTAATAAGCCCCATGAAGAATAACATGATATGTTTTGGAGAATTTTTGTTTTACAGCAGGTGTACTTGTTGGAACTGAAGATATAGTAGCTACTCCCGATCCATTGTTAAGTTTTGGTTTTGCTAAGGGACTAGCAAAGGGTAAGCTTGGGGGAACTTGTTGACGCTGGTTATCTATCAAAATTAAAGGATAAATAAATATAAAAAGGGCATGAATTCAATCACCAACAAAGGTTTAGGGTTTCAACTGACAATATTCCACGAGTTTTGGTGAACTATGATTCTGCAGGGACTAAACCAGGAAATCAGCACTGATAGCTTCCCCTAGAAGGAAACCGACGCGATATAACGCAACCGACACGTCAGGAATATTCCAGAAGTTTCTAGAGGACACCAAAGGACACCACGAGGCGGGACACCTCGAGAGGCCGCCAGGTGGGACCGACCAATCCCACCCTTAGACCGGTCGGTCTCCCCCTGGGCCCGCTGGCTTCCGTCTTCTGCAAGCTTCCTCCACAGACCTCTAGGATGCATCTCAGCCGTACCTTAAGTCGGTTTGATCCAACGGTCGCGGTTGATCCCTCAGGGCTATATAAGCAGCCCCAGACCCCCCTCTCCAGGCATCTCCGTCTTCATTATTCATCTCCACAGCAGAAATTAGGGTTCCAATGTAGAAGTAGAGGTCCCTCTAGATGAATCTCTTCTAGTTCATCTAGAATTAGATCTAGTTCATCTAGTTGTAATCAAGAGTTAGCTTTCAAGTAGAAGACTAGATACCCCTCTAGTAGGATTAGAACCTAGTCTTATTCTAGAACTAGAAGAGAGAGAGAGAGAGAGAGAGAGAGAGAGAGAGAGAGAGAAAGAGATCAAGAGGAAGCTCCGGCCTGTCGGATCAACTTCTTCATCTTGTACCTGTGGATTCAAGTTCTTCATCGACTTGCTTCAACGATTGTTTCGGTAATCAACATCTATATTTAAGTTTGAGCCATTGTTCTTATTGTTCTTAAGGTTTATGACTCTCTTTTGAGTACTTTAATTCTAGTCGCTCTAGAGTTAGAGTAGTTGGATAGTATAAGCGTAGTGCTTAGACTTGATAGCTCATATTTACCTCCTATAACGCTGGTAGTAGTGGTAGTTCGCAAGGGTGACTCTTATAGCCTTGTTGATTCTTCTATAGTCCACTTACCCGTGTGTAGGCTCGGTAGGATTATACATTTGCATAAAAGAATCATACTCTGTTGTGACCTTTTATGGCAACTTCCCCATTAAGAATAATAAACATATCACTCTTAAGTTGGATTTAGATAGCCTTAGTGATCCCCTCTATACTTTTAGCTTCTCCGTCCTTGTTAGTTACTCAGGGGTTATACACTTGAGACTCATCGCTATCCATTCCTTTGGGTTCGATATTAAAACTGGGTTACTCTGGTGAAGTGCTACATCAGTAGATTTTATCTGTGCGCTTGCGGATAAAGTAGAGTGTGCATTAATTTATACCAACAGCAACCAAAAACTCTAAAATAACTCACTTTGGGTTGTTTCCCAAATCGCAACTCAAAAGAAGTTTTCTTCAAGAAAGCACGGAGAAAAATGCGATTGGAAATGTAGCATGCAGTGTTAATAGCCTTGGCCCAATACCTCCTAGGAGTCCTATGCTCATCGAGCATCGTCCTGACCATCTCTACAAGGGTTCGATTTTTCCTCTCTACAACACCATTTTGTGGCGGTGTGTTGGGAGAAGAAAACTAATGCTCTAAACCCAAAGAGTCATAAAACTTCTTAAAATCCGAGTTCTTGAACTCGGAGCCATTATCGCTATGAATAGCTCTCATCGAGTTCTTAGGGAACTCGTTCTTGAAGCTCCCATTCACCCCCCCTCTGGTCGCTTTCTGGTTGCACTTTCGGTCCTTCAATTGGTATCAGAGCGGGTTAAGGATCTTCCACCTTAGCCGGTTCCAGATCCACAGAAGGCGACATGGATCGCGGCGTGGGCAAACCGCTGTTTTTCGACGGAACAAACTATGCGTATTGGAAGATACGCATGTCGGCCTATCTGCAGAGTTTGGGTGCTTCTATTTGGGATATTTGCAACTCTGCCGATTACGTGGTCTTGGCTGCTCGTGTCTGTCAGCTTCAGATCGATGAGCACGATGCCAATAGCCGAGCCCGTAATGCTCTTTTCTCATGCCTGAGCATGAGTGAGTTTGATTGCGTTTCTCACCTCGCTACGGCTCAGGAGATTTGGGCTACCCTCATGCATTTTCATGAGGGAACCTCTCAAGTAAAAACCCGTCTCTACGAGTCGCTCAAGCGAGAGTATGAGAACTTTTGACATATGCCTGGCGAGAGCATAGAAAGTTTATTCGCTCGCTTTCAGGTGATTGTCAACACGATGAGGGCTAACAAGGAGCTGTTGCCTTTCGACGATCATGAGAGGGCTTTGAAGCTTTTGCATACCCTTGATCGGTCGGTGTGGGATTCCAAGGTTCAGGCGATCATCAAATCGCCTAACTATGAGACCCTCACGTGCGACAAGCTCTTTAGTAAGCTCAAGTCCAGTGAGATTGATGCCATGGCGAGGGCTTCTTATTAAAATCCTTCTGGCCCGTCGATGGCTTTGGTTTCTGGCTCTTCTGCTAACACCTCTAGAGGCTTTGCACTTTCCTCTCTTCTTTCTGTCATAGAGGAGCAGTTGGAGTTCATGGGGGATGACGAGCTGGCGTTGCTCGCCAACCGGTTCTCACAGTTCCACAACAACCGCATGAACCGTCACCGCGAAGGAGGACGCTCGGGGTGTTTCGAGTGCGGCGACCCCAACCACTTCATCGCCAATTGCTCGAAGAAGAACAAGCAAGTCTTCGGCAAGGCAGAACATGGGCACAAGTACGACTCCGGCAAGCGCAAGGAGAAGTACGTCCCCGCGAAGCACAAGCGGAAGGGCGGTTTCAACAAGGAGTACATCAAGACGAAGTACTTGGAGAAGGCCCAGGCTGAGCAGCGTGCGTTCTTCGCCACGCTCAGCGACGTCGACGACTCGGATGACGACTCTGCTTCCTCAAGCGACGACGAGTCCGAGAAGAAGAAGAGGATCGAGGACAAGCTCAACGGCCTCTGCTTCTTCGCCGACGACGAGGGCTTCAACACCATGGCCCTCGCCAAGGAGGTCGATGACGAGCTGGAGGACACTCCTCGGAACGACGATGACGACGACACCTCCCAGGTATCTCAGACCCCCGACGAGATTTCTGCTGAGGTCGAGAAGCTTACTGCCGTGCTCCTTAGTCAGGATAAGTTGCTTAGGCGTGCTACTAGAGAGCGCAAGGAGTTTAGGCAGAAGTGGGAGGATACGGTGAAGGAACTTGAATCTTTCAAGTCAACCATAGTTGTTACCATTGAGGAGGAGTGTGAGATGTGCACCACACACATGACTGACCTTCTCACTTTGAGAAGCAAGTATGTTGTGTTGGTAGGAGAGGTGGATGAGCTGAAGGCTAGATCCTCGCTGTTGGGTGCATGCAAGTCCTGTGCGGGCTTGCAATCTGAGTTGGCAGAGAAGAATGCCAAAATTATGTCTCTTGAAGAGGCCTACTCAGGTAGCACATGTGTGGCTAGGTGTGTTCTTTATGACGGTTTGGAGATGGAGATTGCTAATGTGAAGCATGACAAGATGCAAACCGAGGAGGAAAACACATACCTTCGGACCATCTTGTCATGGGTGTCTAGTGGAGAGCTGCAGCTTGGGATGATGATCTCCCAGTTCAAGCGTGCTACTGGAGGTCCAGGTGTAGGCTTTGCTCCGGGTGTTGATGTGTCATCTTTTGGGAAGATTGGAGAGTCGAGTGGTCTGAACCCATGTGAGAAGCCCCACTCCACCACTACTCCCAAGCTTACCAAGATTCCACCCAAAGAGCCTCTCAAGCCTAACACCAAGGATGGGGTCTTTGTTGAACCTCCGAGAGCTCCACCCAAGAAATAATCATGGGCTCCCAAACCAAACCACCTCAAGAACAAGCTAGACACCATGCCACCCATTCAGGAGGATCTTATGCCACAGAAGGGCAAAGTGATCCACACCCAATACCGTGAGTACCAACAACCCCCTATGAGAGCGGTGAGGTACCATTGTGAGCACTGTGGGAGAGATGGACACTTGAGTGAGTTTTGCTTTCGACGCAAGAGAGAGGCGCGCCGTGCAAAGGAGATGAACAACACGGACATGTACCATCCTTTCCATGATGTACATGTGCCGAATGCTCAGAGGCGTGCTGCTGGGCCTAGATGTCCAAAACCTCAAGTTCCTAGGACCAGGCCGCGAGGAGGTCGTGCCCGGCGGGAGCCTGCAGTTGTAGGCTATGGACCCCGTGGCGATGGCTTTGTAGTTGAGCGTTTTCCACCACCGCATTTTGAGTATCGCGATGGACGCTCCTCCCTTAGCGGACCACATTTTCCTCTACGTGGTGATCGCTCTTCCCATAGACGTGCTAGGAATGGTTTTTCTGCTAACCGTTCTTTTGAGCAGTCGGCCCAACACTGGAATTCCCCTTACTTCACTTACCCCAGTGTTGGACCGTATGCTCACCCTATGTCTTGTTATTGATGTAGGTAAAACAATTGGAGAACGTTTGGTTGGTGGATTCCGGTTGCTCGAGGCACATGACCGGAAACGCCAAGTGGTTCTCCAATCTTAGTCCGGTTGCCGGAAAGGAGTTTATCACCTTTGGCGACAATAGCAAAGGTAGAGTGTTATCTCGTGGGTCGGTGCAAGTTAATGAGCACTTTGTGTTGCGCGATGTTGCTCTTGTTTCTAACTTGCATTTTAACCTTCTCTCTATTTTGCAACTCTTTGATGATGACTATGAGATTCGTTTTAAGCCGAATCTCAGTCGTATTTTGGACCCTCAGGGCAATCTTGTTTGTGTGATTTCGCCCTTTGGGAAAGTCTTTCATGCGGATTTCTCGGAGTCGTTTGGAATTTCTCGTTGTCTTTTGGCTGGACCTTTCTCCTTTGATCTTTAGAAGTGGCATAGGAGACTTGGCCACCTGAGCTTTGACTTGCTTGCAAGGCTTAGTTCACTTGGCCTAATCCGAGGATTACCCAAGTTATCCATGGAGAAGGATCTTGTTTGCCATTCTTGTAGACATTGGAAGATGGTTGCCGCTCCCCACCATCCAGTGACTCAGGTCATGACGAAGCGCCCTGGAGAGCTTTTGCACATGGACCTTGTTGGTCCAGCTCGGGTGAGCTCGGTTGGGGAGAAGTGGTATGTGCTTGTTGTTGTTGATGACTTTTCGAGATATTCATGGGTCTTCTTTTTAGCTGAGAAGACCGAGACTTTCTCCTTTGCTCGCAATTTGATTTTATGTCATCAGAACGAGTTCCCTTTGAACTCGATGCGAGCTATCAGGAGTGATAATGGTTCCGAATTCAAGAATTCGGATTTTGAGAAGTTTTGTAACTCTTTGGGTTTAGAGCATCAGTTTTCTTCCCCCTACACACCGCCACCGAATGGTGTTGTAGAGAGGAAGAATCAGACCTTTGTAGAGATGGCCAGGACGATGCTCGATGAGCATAGGACTCCTAGGCGATATTGGGCCGAAGCTATGAGCACTGCATGCTACATTTCCAATCGCATTTTTTTCCGAGCTTTCTTGAAAAAGACTTCTTATGAGTTGCGTTTTGGAAAACTGCCCAAGGTGAGTTATTTTAGAGTCTTTGGTTGCCACTGTTTTATACTTAAGAAAGGCAACCTGGACAAATTTGAGTCTCGCTCTTCTGACGGTGTGTTTTTGGGTTATGGCCCTCATACTCGCGCTTATCGTGTACTTAACCTTGACACTAACCGAGTCATGGAGACATCTGATGTCACCTTCGACGAGACCATGGTTTGTCCTTCTTCTCGTTTTGAGCGTGCAGGTGATCATGAGGTTGGTGAGCCTCTCTTTGATGATGAGGAAGAAGGTGCGGAAGGGATGGATGACCCAGCACCACCTCCACCTGCTGTGCCGCAAAGACCGGCTTCTACTATGACTCACGGCCCCGACACTTCTTCATCATGGGGGCCGTGGAATCCGCCACCTCGAGCGGTACCCTTTGTACCTGAGGAGGCACCAGCTGCTGTTGAGGGGGAGGCTACATCAGCTCGGGAGGCGCCACGACACATCCAGCGCCAACACCCGCCTCAGCAGATGATCGACAGCATCAGCGAACGTGTCACTCGGTCAAGGTCACAACAAATCTCTCACTTTGCTCATTCTGCATTTGTTGCTGATTTTGAACCCCGAGATGTTGGACACGCTTTATCTGATCCAGATTGGGTCAATGCCATGCATGAGGAGTTGGAAAATTTTGAAAGAAATTGGGTTTCAGTTCTTGTTCCTTTTCCTCCTGACTGTCATCCTATTGGGACAAAATGGGTTTTCAAAAACAAACAAGGAGAGGATGGCCATGTTGTGAGAAACAAGGCCAGACTAGTAGCCCAGGGGTATAGTTAGAAGGAGGGGATTGACTATGAGGAGACTTTTGCTCCTGTAACTCGTTTGGAGGCAATTAGAATACTCTTGGCTTTTGCTGCATCCAAAGGGTTTAAACTTTTTCAAATGGATGTCAAGAGTGCCTTTTTAAACGGCTACATAGAAGAGGAAGTGTATGTGAGACAACCCCCCGGTTTCGAAAATCTCAAGTTTCCAAACCATGTTTTTAAACTTCACAAAGCTTTGTATGGTTTGAAACAAGCCCCTAGAGCCTGGTATGATAGGTTGAAAACCTTTTTGCTTGCTAAGGGTTTTAAAATGGGATGTGTAGATAAAACGCTCTTTCTCCTCAAGCAAGGAAATGACACTCTCTTGGTCCAGATTTACGTGGATGATATCATTTTCGGTGGTTCTTCTCACGCTTTGGTTGCCAAGTTTGCAGACACTATGAGTAGGGAGTTTGAGATGTGCATGATGGGCGAGTTGACGTTTTTCCTCGGGTTGCAAATCAAGCAATCCCGAGAGGGGACGTTCGTGCACCAGGGCAAGTACACCAAGGACATCCTGAAGAAGTTTGACATGGGTGAGGCCAAGCCTCTTCCAACACCCATGCCGACCACGGCGGCCCTGGATGCAGATGTGGATGGAGAAGCTGTGGACCAGAAGGAGTACCGGAGTATGATCGGATCACTGCTCTACCTGACGGCGACACGCCCGGACATCCAGTTTGCGGTGTGTCTGTGCGCGCGATTTCAGTCATCGCCGCGCACTTCTCACCGTCAGGTGGTCAAGCGCATTATGAGGTACTTATGCTTCACTCCTGAATTTGAGATTTGGTATTCTGCTTCCTCCACCCTCTCCCTTTGCGGTTATTCGGATGCTGATTTTGCTGGTTGCCAGATTGATCGCAAGTCCACTTCTGGGACTTGTCAGTTTATTGGTTCTTCTCTTGTATCGTGGTCTTCTCGCAAGCAGTCTAGTGTCGCCCAGTCTACTACGGAGGCAGAGTATGTTGCTGCGGCTAGCTGCTGTTCCCAGTTGCTTTGGATGATGGCCACTTTGCATGATTTTGGTCTGAGATTTTCTTGTGTTCCTTTGCTTTGTGACAGCACGAGTGCTATTAGCGTTGCTAAGAACCCCGTGCTGCACTCTAAGACCAAACACATTGATGTGCGCTTTCATTTTCTGCGAGACCACTATGAGAAGGGTGATATCGACCTTCGCCATGTCGATACTCATCATCAGTTGGCTGATATTTTCACCAAGCCTTTGGACCAATCGACTTTTGCTTGGTTGAGAGGTGAGCTTGGTGTATGTTTCCCCTTTTAGATGGGGGAAACATTTTGGTTCTTGTATCACAAACTGACTTTTCATTTTTCCATTTGATTTCTTCATGCATCTTTGCATCTCATCTTGCATATTTACATTCAGAGCTTCCTGAATATAATCCTTAGAATGTGACTATGCTCTGCTTAGTATTTGCTCCGATATTTTATGATGATGCTTGTAGCTTATGCTCTTTCTGATCACTGATACATGATGTGAGCTGAGCCATTTTGTGAATGGTGAACTTGCTTAAATGAACTAAAATCTGAAAATGTTCACCATTGAGATATGCAACTAGCATGTGTAGGATGTGTAGAATTCACTCGTGCTTTTCATCTATGCTAGGTTGCTATGTCTCTAGTTCTGAGTCATTCACTTGCTTGGTATGTTCATATTCTTTCCTTAAATTTGAACCAAGTTAAGTGAATTGGAAAGATTGAGATGAGATTGCTTGTCAGCACATCACAGTTTTGAGACTGTTTCTCATTGCACCTTGAGTTAAACTTGAGCTGTGTAGTGTATGACCGAAACTGTTGCTTTAAGCTTCTGATTGCTTCTGCATAGGCTCCGCACAGTTAAAAAGTTAGGCAATGACAAGCTCTCAACCTCTCGCAATTTCATGCTAAAATTTGACCTTGTGTAATCTAACCGCTGCAACTCCGATAAAATTTGATACACAAGTCTATGTTTCATTCTATAGCATGATGGTTGAGCTGTGCTGGGGGTAGTTCACCTTGTATACATGTTTAGCACTTGTTTGACTTCCTGTCTATACATGTTTGGTGCTATTTTGATGGTGAATACTTTTGGCTAAAACTGCTCACTTTGCTCACATGTTCATAGTTCGTATTTGGTGAGCATTCTGAGCCTTTGCTAGCATTCTGTGCATATTGTTGAATCATCGGGTCAGCATTTTGTCGAGCATCTTCATATTCTATCGACTATATTCCTGAAGCTGCTAACTTGCATATTGACTCATATGCATTTTGGAAGGGGGAGTTCTTCTGTCAAGGGGGAGGTATATGCTTGATGGTGCATTTTCAACTAAGGGGGAGAAATTGCAAATCATATATTCTCCGAGTTGAACAAGGAGAAGATTTCCTGGTTTTGTTTACCATTCGAGGGGGAGTTTGCTCGCTACTGAGTTTTCGTTGCTCCTTTTATGCTCTTCAGCTGATTTCTAGTCTTCTTCAGTTGGTATCGAGCTCCCTCGTTCTTCAGTTGGTATCGAGCTTCCTCGCTAGCGGTGTTGAGCCCGTTCTGCCTCTTCTTGAGGGCTAGCTCTGTTTTGCTTGATTTTCAGTTGATTTTCCAATTGGTATCGAGTTTTTCTGCTAGCAGTGTTGAGCCTGTTCTACCTCTTCTTGAGGCCTAGCTTTACTTTGCTTGGTTGCATCGAGCCGTTGCCCATGTCTTTGGGAACCAAGTTGTTTTGCTCTTTCCACTTGACCTTCTTCGGCTTTGATATGCTTTTGGGTCATTTGGTTGAGTTCTCTCTCCTTCTTCCTTCCTTCCTCTATTTCATTATGATTTGTGTTGTAGTTGACAATGCACTCATCAAGGGGGAGATTGCGGATACATGGGTGTATGCCGAGTCTCTGAGTGATGAGTGATTGTCAACTGGGATAATGCGCATGTTCTTTGGCTTGTGTTGTGCAAGTGTCGAGCATGGATACAGTGATCAAAGGCAAGGTGAAGGTCAAATAGAGACGTGCCGTGCCGATGGACCGAGAGTGGCGAAGAGCGGACGTGAGGCTTGGACTGAGGGACCGGTGGCCCGAGGATCAGCTGTGGTGGCTGACAGCCTGGGACAGCGACGAGCGAAGACTTGCAGGCACGGTGTTGGCTGGGTCGTGGACCTGGGGACACGTGTCGGTGAACGGGGTGCACGGGCGGTGCATCCCTTCTGCGGCTCGGTTTGGTGGTTGAGCCACAGAAAAACCACCGAGTGGACGGTTTCCAGGTTTGGGCCTCAAAACCTGGGCGCTGATTGTTTCCGAGTTTGGGCCCCAAAACTCGGGCTGAGGACGGTTTCCAGGTTTGGGCCTCAAAACCTGGGTGCTGCGGGTTTGCTGAGTTTGGGCCACAAAACTCAGGCTACGGTCGGCTGGTTTCCCGGTTTGGGCCTCAAAATCGGGGGTTGGTCGTGAAGGCTGGTTTCCCGGTTTGGGCCTCAAAACCGGGGGCAAAGTCCGGGAAAAGGACAAGCGGAGCGGTGGCGGCACGTGGCGGCAATCGGTGAGGTTGCATCGAGGCAACGCTACCAGTTGTGCGCGCGTGGCCGTCGGATCACCAGCATCTTTGAGTTGGTCCAGAATAACCCTAGGGTTTAGCTGGTTCGCTCTGTAATTAGAGAGGGGTAGAGTAGGAAATAGAATTAGGATAAGTAGAGGGAGACACCCTCCTCCCATTCTATCTCAGCCATTTGCTATTTGCCTTCTAGGTTTTCCTGCTCTCCCAATCCCCTGCTGTAGCAACTGAGATCCGCAGAGAATCATACCTCTGTGTACTGGAGATTTTGAGGAAGTGAGACCGTGATCTCACTGTTGTAGCGTGTGGTAGCCACACGGTTGCAAATTCGTGGTTGTGATTCGCGTTTTGTTCGTGTTCTTCGCGGGTTGCTTTTCTCCATGTTTTTCCCGTTGATCGATCTCCTTACTCGGTGCGTCTTTTGCAAATCCGTTTGAACAGAGATGTTCTAGATCGTGAGGCACTTCTTTCCACCAAAGGAATTCTCATCTAACCTCACAAGCTAGTAGATCGATCGATTTTCATTTCGGGTCAAGTTTTTCTCCCTTCCCCCGAATTTCTTTGATTCATCGATTTTGAGATAGGTTCGAGCCATGATCTCTTAGAGATAGCTCACTATCCTCCTTGTGACTCCTCTCACCAAGTTTGATCCCTATAGGATTCGTTTTGGGTAAGATCGACTCGAATCGGTGGACGAACAACACGAATTCGGGGTGACCAGACGCTTTGCGCGAGTTGACCGGACGCACATCCAGAGTCCGGTCGTTGAATGTGCCAGCGAACAGTCTGTCTCGGACTTGACCGGACGCTCGCCTGAACACTGACCGAACGCGCCGAGCCTATTGTTCATCTGATCTCTTGCTGTTGATCGGACGCTCTGTACACGACCGGACGCACCTTGACTGAGAGTCCGGTCAGAAACAGTAAGGTCCAAAACTGGATTTTGGTTGACCGGACGCAGGCAAAGTCCGGTCATCTCTGTTTTGCGCTGTTTCATTCGCGGTTCATTCGATCGTTGACGGATTTGGTTTCCGTCTTTTGCGTTGGGTTTCTAGGGTTGTGTAGTGTCCCGCTGTGCTTCTCGGAAGCATCCACCCTACATCTAGGGTCGTGGACACTTGCGAGCTCTAGGTTTACTCTCGGGGTTGATTCTCAGGACAGTGGCGACAAGTTTCCGAAAGGAAAATTTGAAGCTCCCATTCACCACCCTCTGGTCGCTTTCTTGTTGCACTTTCGGTCCTTCAGTTCTGAAGTCGCAAAATCAGATTGCGAGTAAAAGTGAAAGTCTCAGTTTTCTCAGCTAAAAAGAAAACCCATGAATATCTCGAAAAATCGTCAACAACAACAAGCACATACCACTTCCGACCAACTGAGCTCACCCGAGCCGGACTGACAAGGTCCATATGCAAAAGCTCTCAAGGGCACTTAGTCATAACCTGATTCACTAGATGGTGGGGAGCGGCTACCATTTTCCCATGTCTACAAGAATGGCAAACAAGATCCTTCTCCATGCACAACTTGGGCAATCCTCGGATTAAGCCAAGTGAACTAAGCCTTGCAAGAAAGTCGAAGCTCAAATGACCTAGTCTCCTATGCCACTTCCAAAGATCAGAGGAGGAAGGTCCAGCCACAAGACAACGAGAAATTCCAAACGACTCCGAGAAATTCGCTCAGAAGACTTTCCCAAAGGGCGAAATCAAACACACAAGATTGCCCTGAGGATCTAAAATATGACTGAGATTCAGCTTAAAATGAATCTCATAGTCATCATCAAAGAGTTACGAAATAGAAAGAAGGTTAAAATGCAAGTTAGAAACAAGAGCAACATCTCGCAACACAAAGTGCTCATTAACTCGCACCGACCCACGAGACAACACTTTACCTTTGCTATTGTCACCGAAGGTGATAAACTCCTTTCCAGCAACTGGACTAAGACTGGAGAACCACTTGGCGTTTCCGGTCATATGCCTTGAGCACCCGGAATCCACCAACCAAATGTTCTCCAATCGCCTTACCTACATCAATAAAAAGACATAGGGTGAGCATACGGTCCAACACTGGGGTGAGTAAAATGGGAAGTGTACTAGTGTTGGGTCGGCTGCTCAAAAGAACGGTTAGTAGCAAAACCATTCCTAGCACGCCTACGGGGAAAGCGATCACCACGTATAGGAAAATGTGGTCTGCTAAGGGAAGAGCATCCATCGTGATACTCAAAATGCGGTGCGGGGTAACTCTCAACAATAAAGCCACCGCCACAGGGTCCATAGCCTACAAAGGCAGGATCCCGTCGGGCACGTCCTTCTTGCGGCCTAGGACCTTGAGGCATTGGACCTCTAGGCCTAGCAGCTTTCCTTTGAACCTTCGGCGCATGTACATCATGGAAAGGATGGTACATGTCCGAGTTGTTCATCTCCTTAGCACGACGCTCCTCTCTCTCTTGCGCCGAAAGCAAAACTCCCTCAAGTGTCCATCTCTCTCACAGTGCTCACAGTGGTACCTCACCACTCTCATAGGGGGTTGTTGGTACTCACGGTATTGGGTGTGGATCACTTGGTTCTTTTGTGGCATGAGCTCCTCATGGGTTGGTGGCATAGTGTCTAGCTTGTTCCTGAGGTGGTTTGGTTTTGGAGCCCATGTCTGTTTCTTGGGTGGAGCCCTTGGAGGTTCTACAAACACTCCATCCTTGGTGTTCGGCTTGAGAGGCTCTTTGGGTGAAATCTTGGTTAGTTTAGGAGTAGTGGTGGAGTTGGGCTTCTCACTCGGCTTAAGACCACTAAACTCTCCAACCTTCCTGAAAGATGTAGCACTCTCAACACCCTGAGCAAAACCAACCCCAGGACCTCCAGCAACACGTTTGAATTGGGCAATCATCATCCCAAACTGCGGCTCACCACTAGACACCCATGACAAGATGGTCCGAAGGTATGTGTTTTCTTCCTCGGTTTGCATCTTGTCATGCTTCACATTTGCAATCTCCATCTCCAAACCCACACACAAAGCGCATCTAGACACACAAGTGCTATCCGAGTTGGCCTTCTCAATAGACACAATCTTGGCATTCTTCTCTGCCAACTCGGATTGCAAGCCTGCACAAGACTTGCACGCACCCAGCAACACAGGTCTAGCCCTAAGCTCATCCACCTCTCCAACCAAAGCAACATACTTCCCCCTCAAAGTGAGAAGGTCAGTCATGTGCTTGGAGCACATCTCACACTCATCCTCCTCAGTCAAGACAACGGTGGACTTGACAGACTCAAGCTCCTTCACCGCATCCTCCCACTTCTACCTAAACTCCTTCCTCTCTCTAGCCGCATGCCTAAGTAGCTTATCTTGACTAAGGAGGGCAGGAGTAAGTTTATCGACCTCAACATAAAGCTCATCGGGGGTCTGTGATACCTGGGAGGTGTCGTCGTCGTCATCGTTCCGAGAGATCTCCTCCAGCTCGTTGTTGACCTCATCACCGAGGGCCATAGTGCAAAAGCCATCGTTGTCGGCGAAGAAACAAAGGCCGTTCAGCTTGTCCTCGATCTTCTTCTTCTTCTCGGACTCGTTGTTGCTTGATGCAGCGGAGTCATCATCCAAGTCATCAACATCGCTGAGCGAGGCGAAGAAAGCACGCTGCTCAGCCTGGGCCTTCTCCAAGTACTTCTCCTTGATGTAATCCTTGTTGAAGCCGCCCCTCCGCTTGTGCTTGGCAGGGACGTACTTCTTCTTGTGCTTGCCAGAGTCGTACTTGTGGCCATGATCCGCCTTGCCAAAAGCTTGCTTGTTCTTTTTCAGGCAATTAGCGATGAAGTGGTCCGAGCCTCCACACTCATAGCAGCCACCTCATCCTCCTCCGCGGCGACGGTTCATGCGGTTGTTGTGAAACCGCGAGAACCAGTTGGCAAGCAGGGCCAACTCGTCGTCCGCCATGAACTCCAGCTGCTCCTCTGTGACAGAAAGAAGAGATGACAGAGCAAAACCTCTAGAGGGGTTAGCAGAAGAGCCAGAAACCAAAGCCATGGACGGGCCAGAAGGATTTTCATAAGAAGCCCTCGCCATGGCATCAATCTCACTGGACTTGAGCTTACTAAAGAGCTCGTCGTAGGTGAGAGTCTCATAGTTAGGCGATTCGATGATCGCCTAAACCTTGGAATCCCACACCGACTGATCAAGAGTATGGAGTAGCTTGAGAGCTCTCTCATGATCATCGAAAGGCAACAACTCCTTGTTAGCCCTCATCCTGTTGACAATCACCTGAAAGTGAGCGAATAAACTTTCTATGCTCTCGCCAGGCATGTGTCGAAAGTTCTCATACTCTCGCTTGTGCGACTCATAGAGATGGGTTTTGACTTGAGTGGTTCCCTCATGAAAACGCATGAGAGTAGCCCAAATCTCCCGAGCCGTAGCGAGGTGAGAAACACGATCAAACTCTGACATGCTCAAACAGGAGAAAAGAGCATTACGGGCTCGGCTATTGGCATCGTGCTCATCGATCTGATGTTGAGTCACACGAGCAGCCAAGACCATGTAATCTGTAGAGTTGCAAATATCCCAAATAGAAGCACCCATACTCTGAAGATAGGCCGACATGCGTATCTTCCAATACGCATAGTTCGTCCCATCGAAAAACGGCAGTTTGCCCACGCTGCAATCCATGCCGCCTTCTGTGGATCTGGAACTGGCTAAGGTGGAAGATCCTTAACCTGCTCCAATACCAATTGAAGGACCAAGAATGCTACCATAAAGCGACCAGAGGGGGGGGTGAATGGGAGCCTAAAAATTTCTTTCGAAACTCTGGCCTCTGTCCAAACAAAACAACCCCCTGAGTGCAAGATGACCATGACCCTTGGAAGAGGGTGGATGATCCCTAGGATCACAACGAGGCACCACCAAACAAGAGCAAGCAAAACACCGAAAACTCCAGCTCAAGTTCAAACCCAATAACCGACTCCCGAACGTAGATAGACGACTACGTTGGAAAATCCCCAAATACCTATGCTAACAAGTAGCAAAGATAGCTAGAGAGGTTCCTAGGTGAACTCTAGGAGCAAACAAGAAGTCCGAAAACCAAGTGGAAAAGTTGGGAGAGCAACCGCACTAAAACGCAAGCTTCAGCCAAGTCCCGGACTATCCGGGGTCCTGACCGCGGACTGTCTGCCCAACGGCGGACTGTACGGGGTCTGGTGGTGGACTGTCCACCGACCAAAAGAGCAAAACAACACTGCTGCTGAAAACCCTCTGCTCGGTCCCAGACTGTCCACGCCTTAGTACGGCGGATTGTCCGCCGGTGTCCCGAGCCAAAAATGCTGAGGCGCCCAGCCACAGGTCTGGCTTAGCCCTGACGCACGCACTGTCCGCGCCCTGAGTGGCGGACTGTCCGCGACCACTCAGGGAGGGCAATTTCAATCGTCCTTCTCCCAAATCTCCCCAAATTCGATCCAAATCAAAATACCTTGATTCCAAAATTAGAGAAGATGATCACGAGGTAGTTGGGGGACTATCCCCAAGACATCATCCGCTCAAATCAACTAAAACTCTGGGAAATCGAAAGGAAAGATGTAGGAACAAAAAAGTTGCCACGAAACTTGAATTGACCCGATCTACTTGTTCATGAGGGTAGAGATGAATTCCTTCGGTGGAAATGTTCTCCTCACCTCAAAGAACAAGTTGATTCAAGTGGATTTGAAAAAGACGCAGCGAGGAGGGAGATCGAGTGACGGGAAAATCGTGAAGAAAAGAAGAATGTGAAGAACAAGTTCAAAACGCGAACCACAATCACGATTGCCAGCCAAAATTCATCCCCACGAGGAGACAACGGGAATCCGGTCCCATTTCCACAAAATCCAAATACACAGAGGTATTGTTTACCGTCTCTATGGATCTCAGTAGCTACAGCAGGGAATGGGAAGCAGGAAACCCTAGAATGAAAATAGCAATGGCTGAGATAGTCTGGAGGGAGGGGTGGCCTCTCTTTATGTAGCCTAATACAATTATTCCTCTTCTACCCTTACAGCTAATGAGCGAGCAGGCTAACCCTAAGGGTATTCCTGACCAAGTTGAGGTTGATGTTGATCCGACGGCCATGCCCGCACATCAGGTAGCTTCGCCTCGACGCGACCTCACCGGATGCCGCCATGTGCCACCACTGCGCCGCTCGTCCTTTTCACGGACCTCCCCCCAGTTTTGAGGCCGAAACCGGGAAACCTGGGCCATCCCCCGGTTTTGAGGCCGAAACCAGGAAACCTGTCGTGCATCGCCTAAGTTTTGTGGCCCAAACTTAGAAACCCGCCAGCGCCCAGGTTTTGAGGCCCAAACCTAGAAATCGTCCTCAGCCCGAGTTTTGTGGCCCAAACTCAGAAACCGGCTGCACCCAGGTTTTGAGGCCCAAACCTGGAAACCGTCCACTCGGTGGTTTTTCTGTGGCTCAACCACCAAACCGACGCCGTAGAGGGATGCACCACCCGTGCACCCCGTCCACCCGCGAGTCTTTACTAGTCGCTTCCCAGGCTGTCAGCCACCACGACCGATCCTAAGGCCACCGGTCCGTCAGTCCAAGCCTCACGTCCGCCCTTCACCGCTCCGGGTCCATCGGCATGACACGTCTCTACTTGACCTTCACCTTGCCTTCGATCACCATCTCTGTGCTCGACACCTGCACAACACAAGCCAAAGAACATGCGCATCATACCAGTTGACAATCACTCATCATCTCAAGATCTGGCATACACCCATGTATCCGCATCCGATGCCTGGCATCGGCATGTCCGATGTCACATTAACTATGACGCGAAGGAATATGACCGTTGGAATCGGGCGGCCTAAATTCATATCTGTGGGACATGTGGCTCCATCTGGAGCATTGGACGCTGGGGCAGCGTCCGATGGTCGAGCATCGACACGTCTGATGGTCCTGATTCTGGCCTAACGGCTAGGCCGACTTGAGTGGCCTATTTAAGGGGCTTGGCCGACTCACTTGATGCCTCTCTTGCACATTTTGATTCCTAAGCATTCTTGTGAGAATAGTCAAGCCTTCCCACTCATCTCTAAAGTTGATTTGTTCAAACCAAGTGAGATTGTGTGATCTAGTGCTAAGATTTGAAAGAATTCATTCTAGTGGCACTAGTTCTTCGCATCGACGTTGAGTTTCTTGTTACTCTTGGCATTTGTCGGTGCCTAGACAGCTTGGAGGCATTGAGGTGGTTGATTGGCAAGATTGCTGATTGTTCTTGGCCACCACCGTTCGTGATTGTGAGAGGGTTTGGAGCCTCACCTCGTCGAAGCGGCAAGATGCATCCTTAGTGGATTGCTAGTGTCATTGAGCTACCTCGCTAGTGGTAGATTGTTGTGGCGCTCTTTGTGAGCTTGGCTTTGTGCCAATTAGCCACCGGGTCACCTAGTGTTGGTCGACACAACAGGGAGTAGCGTGCCGGCAAGCAGGTGAACCTCGAGATAAATATTGGTGTCTCGTGTGCTTATTGTGGTTGTGCATCCATCTTGGTGATTGGTCTTCATATTCACATCTTTTAGTGTTTGGCTTCATGAGTGGTTTTCACAAGTGATTGGCTCTCTACTAGGCGATCCCGAAGGCTCGGTGAAACCACCTCTATCTAGCTCATTTACTTTGTGTATTTAGCTTGAGCCATTTCATTTGTTAAAATTCTTTCATATATTGTCTTTATACATCTCTTGTGTAGCTAGATGTGATTAGTAATCCAGTTTTATCTATCGCACATACTTGTCTCATGTACATTCTGGTATATCATACTTGTGCTAGAGTTAGATTGTTTATTCCACATTAAATACTAGCTCTAGTTGCTTGTGTGACATAGTTTTATTAGGTAGAATTGTTGGATAGGTGGCTTGCAACACACTATTAGGCTAGTGCAAAAGCTTCACCATTTGTTATACTAATAGTGTTGGCTAAGTAATTTTGTAGATTTTTAATTAGGATATTCACGCCCCTCTAGCCAATTTGGACCTTTCACCTGGGAAATCAATATTGGGTCCAGAAGGGTATTGCAGCAGAATAGTTTGAAAGCTGATGAATATAAGCATCTTATGATGGATAATCTTGATGATTTAAACTTTCATCGGCTAAAGGCCCTCGAAAATATCAAAGCTCATAAACTCAGGATTGCTAGGTATTATGATCGGAAAGTAAGAGAGAAGAAATTCAATGAAGGCGACTTGGTTTGGAAAGTTATTTTGCCGATTGGAACTAAAGACAATAAATATGGCAAATGGTCACCAAACTGGGAAGGGCCTTATCGGATCACAAGATGTGGTCCTGACAATGCTTATTTTTATGAAACTTTGGAAGGAGTTGAATACTTCAGGGCAATTAATGGAAAGTATTTTAAGAAGTATTACCCTAGTATTTGGGTGGATTTGTTATGACCTATTGAATTAGCCGATAGTCGATAGAAAAGTATCGCCTTCAGAACAAAAATAGCCGATATGTAATGTATCGCCTTTAGCATTACAATTGAAAGCAAATGATAGCTGATGTGAAGAAAGCATTGCCTTTAGAACAAAAATAGAGTATGGAGAAAAGCAGAGAAAAATTCCAAAACATTAATAGAAAAAATTCCAAAGCATCAACAAGCATATATATTATGCAAAGAGTTAAAACCTGACAATGCAGGGGCAGATTGCAGAAGTTAGTTGTTCAAAGGCGGACCAGTTTCAGACTTGCACAAACATAAAATTACAACTATTCTAGAAATAACTTGTTCAGGAGTTCCTCCAGGTGCGACACCTCCGTCACGGCGAGCCCCAGCGGCTGGAATTCCTCCACCAGCTCCCTGAAGTCGTCCCTCGTCCTGGTGCCAATGAAGGAGGGAGACACCTGGTCTTGGATGTCTGCCCCGCTGAGCTCTGCTCCGACGAGGGCAAAGGTGGCACCATGGTTGATGGCGTGGAGGGTCAACTCCCTAACGCGCACCGGGTGGTCCTCGAGGCGTTCCTTCAGTGTGGCCTTGCGGGCATTCACAAAGTCGGCGACCGTTGTGGCCACCTCTAGGATAGAGCCGAGTTGATTCTAGAGCTCTGCATTCAATCAAAAGTAAGAAAAGTTGGAGATAGCCGATTCAATTATATACAAGTTCAATCGGCTAAGATTCATGCAAGCGGTTACAAGAGAACAAGCAAAGCAATAAAATTAATACATGTAATTGCTGGATTGACTAATGTATGAGACCAAGAGGTAACAAATCAGAGGAATCCGAGGGGATCAGAAGATACTACCCTGGCATCGGATGCCTCCAGGTGCACCATCGCACTGTTGAGGCGTGCGCGGAGGACTGCTAGTTCATCTTCGGCACGGGCGGCACGACGGCGATCTTCTTCCAGAAGGCACCGGGTGTTGGAGTATTCCCAGATGAAGCGTTAGGCGTCTTCATCCAACACAATCTTGCGCTCTTCCGGAGGCCGGCTAGGGCCTTGTTCATCCACTCGAGGAGAGGAACTATAAAAAGAAGAGTTAGGGTTTTCTTGGAAGACAACCAATATCGAATTCGAGGAGAAGGACAATGAGGAGGATTTTCACTGGAACAAACGCTGGCGAGTCGGCAGAGGACTATTGCTGGAGTCCTCATCGATTGGGTGTTTGCCGCGGTCCGCCATAGATTTTGTTCGCTACCGGTTGAAGAAGAAGAGTCGGCGATTTGGAGGAGAGCAAAGGCCGGAGAAAGCAAAGGATGCGTAATGTGTTCCGGAGCCGATGGTTTCATATTTAAAACAATGGTGAGAAGGCAAAAGGGCACCGTTTTGGAGGCCTTTGGATTTGGATCCTACGATGAATCGGGTAAATGGCCGATAGAGAACCGTTTAAATACCAATCAACTAAAATAGCTGATGAGGTATCTAGAGAGCTTTCAACAGAACAAGTAACAAAAGCAATTTCATTTGCAAGAGGGCATTGAATTAAAAGTTAAAGTTACAAAAGGTCAGTAAACATCAATTTTCAAGTAAATGAAATTACATGTTCAAAGTTGATTTCAACGCATCAAGGGCGTTTAAGCGGATGCTATCTATATCAGCTATCTTCTTCTGGTCTTCTTCACTTGAGCCTGGGATTGGGTTCTTCTTGGTTCTGATATCCTGAAGCTCACTGTGAAGAAGTGTCATCTTTTTCTTTTGATCCTAAAGCATAATAGGGACCTTCGCCAGGTTTTCTTCTCCAAGTTCAATTTGTTCATTAACAGCTTGAAGTCTGCTCAATAGGTTGTCCCTTTTAGACTTCAGGGTAGATAGATTGCCGATGATAGCAGTGGAGTTGATATTCAGCTGATCTATGTCATCCTTCACAGAGACCATACTAGAAATACATTGTTGCTCTTTTTCTGGCAGCTCAGCTTGGGCCTCACGTGCCAAGAGCTTGGAACTCTATATGAGCAACAGAGACCAAAGCTTTCTTGAGATCAGCTGGTATATCATTCTTAACCAAGTCAAAGATATCTTGACTCCATTTGCATCTTGTATCAGATCGGCTATATTGACTTCTAGAAGAGGAAGCAACATTTGAAGCTGAGACTTAACTTCTCCAAAAAATTTGCTTGAAGATTTTGGTGCTGTGGTTTCTTCTTCATGCATGTAATCCTTCAGATCAAAAGAGATGACAAGAGCAGAGGCATGTCCCTGTTCCTATACAGATAAAATATGTGAGAAAATTATAAATAAGGATTGTTGGGGAAAAGAGATATTTTTTGAAGTACCTGTCTTATTGGGTGTTGACACTGGTTATCTATCAAAATTAAAGGATAAATAAATATGAAAAGGGCATGAATTTAATCACCAACAAAGGTTTAGGGTTTTAATTGACAATATTCCACGAGTTTTGTTGAATTGTGATTCTGCAGGGACAAAACCAGGAAATAAGCACTGATTGCTTCCCCTAGAAGGAAACCGACGGAAGATAACGCAACCGCCATGTCAGGAAGTTTCTAGAAGACTCCAGAGGACACTAGAAGACACCAGGAGGTCGGGCACTGCGGGACCCTGCCAGGTGGGACCGACCGGTCCCACCATGAGACCAACCAGTCTCCCCCCGGGGCCGCTGGCTTCCGTCTTCTGCAAGCTTCTTCCATCGCCTCCTAGGATGCATCTCCACCGTCCCTGAAGTCAGTTTGATCCAAGGGATCACGTTCCACGCTTCGGGCTATAAAACCAGACCCAGACCTCCCTCTCCAGGCATCTCCATCTTCATTATTCATCTCCACATCAGAAACTAGGGTTTCAATTAGAAGTAGAGGTCCCTCTAGATGAATCTCTTCTAGTTCATCTAGAATTAGATCTAGTTCATGTAGTTGTAATCAAGAGCCAGCTATCAAGTAGAAGACTAGTTACCCCTCTAGTTAGGTTTAGAATCTAGTCTTTGTGGCGTAACGGTCCTAATCCCATGGCCCACCGGTCCCCGTCAGCCTCTGACAGCCGAACCGATGTTCCGCGTGATTAAGACTGTTCGTCACTAGGCTGCATCAGCGCCCATCGTCCGCAGGATCATCTCACAATTCGGTCACAGCACTGGATACTTTTACAAATAACATCGGAATACAGAGCGGAAGACTTAAATAACATTAGTTTTACAAACTGAGGTTCCAAATAAAATTAAAGGTGCAGTTATTACAAACCATGTACGGGTAATAGAAATAGGCAACGTAGCGGAGTACAACAAAATAAGATACTTGTAATCACCCAGCCCGAGGGTGCACAACTATTCTTCGGCCTCATCGGCCTCTTCCTGGTCGATGGTCATGCAGCAGGGCGCAAGACACATCGGGGACTCAGTCATACCTGCAACAGGGGTTAACAAACCCTGAGTACTGGGGTAGTCAACAAGACTTACCCGACTAAAGAAAAGGAAGAAGACTCAGGAATGAGAGGCTTAGGAAGTCAAGGTAAGGCTTAAGCAAGATCAAGTATTTTGCAGAAAAAGCATTTTGAAATCCTTGTTTTATTTTTGGAAAGATTCCAGTATTTCTCAATTCTTCATTGTTCATGATTCATTTTACATTTCAAAACATTCCTAGTTGAGAACCACTCTCCGTTGACAGTCAGTGGACCAAGTCTCCATAACCGAGGAGCAACGTTAATCCGGATAAATAATACTCAGCTGAGGATCCCTATCCATACTGCATATGTAGCACCCAAGCTTGCATATGCCAACTCGTCTACCACGATTCCTCCAAGATTGGGCCCGGTCCTACGCCACCCGGAAGTACAGTACATCACTCCTATCCAGGAACGACGACCACGTGGGTACATGCTACTTTCGCCATCTCTCCACTCCCAGTGCGCGGTTGTCGGTCCAATAAAGGATTCCTCGGAGCCAGAGCTTTCCGAAGTATGGGAATAGTTGCAAGTCTTGGCCAGCAGGCCCCCATACGGATGGTCCCTAAATTTTTCTGCCAGAACCATACCTTGGTTATATCTCACCCAAGCGTAATAGTCCTGTCAGTTTTTCAACCCTGTCCCGGTCGGTGTCAACTGTTGAGTCCCGGACTACAACATGACGGCACCGTACGCTCGGACAACCTCTCCTCGCAATTGACTAGGTACGGACCAGATACCTAGCCAATGGCCGGGGAGTAAAGCCAAAATCCCATAAAGATTCTTCAAGTGCTCACACTTTTGAAAATGGCATTTTATTGCAAATCTATTGTATAGCATCACTAAGCATTTTGCAAATAGTTTTTAAAACAGGGCAGGTGGATCTTCTGGTGGAGGTAAACAATGCAGGTAATAGGTTATCACACAACTCCTATAACCTAATGCAGTAGTTTAACTCAAAAGCATTTTAAGAAAACTTTTGTAAAAGCAAGGTAGGGTTAAAATGCACCGGGGCTTGCCTTGAAGAGCAAAGAGGACAGGCTCGGGGTCGGCAGTGCAGGTGTCGGAGCTCGGGGTCGCCTCAGGGGTAGGTCCGTCAGCGGCTGCTTCGACTTTGACGCTTTCTCCTTCGGTCACTATACGGATGCAATGATGTATGCTTATGAGGATGCTGACATGAACAAAAGGCTTCCTAAAACGCAGGATAAAACCTACTGATTCTAGAGTACACTTTCCATCGCGTAAGTAACTTCTTAGTGTGGACATAAAGTTACTTATCTTTATCCCTAAGCAAAATTAATCAACCTATTAAGCATCATTTATCCGACCTAAACACAAATCAAGCATGGCATCACAAACATCATAGACCAAATGGGTGGGGGTCTATGAACAGCAAACAATCCTAAAAGTCACATCACAGGGTATACAACATGAACCCTACTTGATTTTCTATTTTTCCTAATTATTTAAAAAGGTCATTTTATGAAGTTGCTCCAAAAATTACCAAATTAATCTCATAAGTTCATTATGGTATAAAAAGATGGCAAAACAAATTTCATAATTTTTGGAGGTCATTAAGGTGCACAATTAAAATCAGTCATTAATTAACAAAAGGCACTATTTACAATTAAAATAAATGCTCAAAAATCAACTTGTTCCAAAAGACTTCAAAATTTCACCAGAGACTAAACATGGCATAGGAAACTCACAAAAATTTGTCTCATGATTTTTGGAGTTATAAATTATTTTCTAAAAATCCAAAACCATCCATTTATTAATTAAAAGAGGGATTTTACATTTTCAAATTCTTCCAGAAAAGTCAAGTTTTATATTTTTATAAAGTACTTCAAGGTATAAAGAGTCTACCATGAATATTTCAGAATTTTTGGAACCATACAGAAAATCACACAAAAAGAAGAAAACTGAACACTATTCATTTAAAACTGAAAAAGGAAAAATGCATTGTGCATCTTCCCCGAGGGCTCGGGCGAATCGCAGGCGAGGCGCACGGCGGACCGGCCGCTCGGGCCTTGCGCTGGGAAAGCAGAGGGTGGGGGAAGCTTCTCGGGCTCACCGTGAGTCGGGAGCGAGGCTCGGCGAGGCGGTGCAAGGATCGAAGGAGGGAGTCCGACTGTGGTGGCGGATCTCTTCGGCGGCGACCGGCGTCCGGCGGCTCTGTCCACCAAAAGAGGTCGCCGAGGGTGCGGTTAGGAGCGCGCTGAGGTGAGGAAGAGAGGGCAAGGGCCGGAGGGAAAAGAGAAGCACTCACAACGGCGAATTTCTCGCTTAGCCGAAACGCGGCCGTTTGCCGGAGTCGGGGACGAAGCTTCTGCGCCGGCGAGAGGAGGGCGGAGAGGTGAAATTGGTTGCTCGGGAAGGTGGAGCAGCTCAAGGCGAAGGCGGTGGAGGGCTCGGCAGGCGCTGGGGTGGTCTGGTGGCTCGGGGTGCCGTGGTGGCGGCAATGGTGGAGCTCGGCGGCTTTTATAGCCGCGGGGCAGCGCTGGGGGGTCCGGGCGAGGGGTGAGGAGCGTCCGCGCGGCATCAACGGAGGTAGGAAGCAAGGTAGGGCGGCTCGGTGTTGGCGGGAGCTCGCGCGCGGCGCGGCGGCTTGCCGGCGGCCGGCATCTGCGCGCTATCCGCGGCCGTAGGGGAAGGAGGAGGGTAGGGTAGGGGATGGCGAGGCGGCGGTAGGTAGGGGCTCGGGGAGGTCGAGCGCGCTAGCTCTGGCCTTGGGCGACACGGAACGGGTCAGCCGGGCTCGGCGAGGCTGACTCGGCGTGGGCGGAGGTAGGGGACCGGAGAGGTCGAGCGCTTAGCGCTGGCCTCGGGCGACACGGACGCGGGTCAGCCGGGCTCGGCGAGGCTGAGGCTGCGCCGCCGTCGGCCGGGGCCCCCTTGCTTTAAAGCTCGCACAGAGACGTTACCCACTCCCAAATCTACCCCCTTTCTGAAATTTTGAAATTACTCCCAAAACTTGAACTACACAAAGAAAAATCAAAACACCAAAGTTGCTCAAAACTTTGAGACCTACAACTTTGTCAACACAAACTTTTTCTGAAACTCAAAAGTTTTTGAGATAATTTTGAAAACCGAAAAGGGGACAAAATTGAAGTTTGAAAGAATTTGAAATTACTTCTGATTTTATATTGAAACATGAAAATCTGCAAACACCAAAGTTGTTCGTTATAGCAAGATCTACAACTTTTCTTATTGGGCCAACTGTAAATTTTGAATAGTTTTTGAATTAGAAATAGAGGGGTAAAACTAGAGTTTGGAAATTTAGGGTTTTTCAAAAGGGATTTAAATTCTATTTCTGATTTTGAACTTTGATCAACACAACAAAACATCAGGGCACTCAATTGAACAAGATTCACACAAAGCTAGACACAGAGATGAAATTACCATTTTGCCCTTATAGGAAGATTTGGACCTTTAGGGTTTTTGAAAAAGAGATCACTACAAGTCACTCCAGAAAAAGGTAAATGCAAAACAAGCATTAGGCAAACATAATGCATGGCAAGGATGATTAATGACTAAAGATGATGACATGTCAGGTTAATTACATATTAATCACCAGAGGTGTTACGGTCTTATACTAGAACTAGAAGAGAGAGAGAGAGAGAGAGAGAGAGAGAGAGAGAGAGAGAGAGGAAGAGATCAAGAAGGAGCTTCGGCCTGTCAGATCAACTTCTTCATCTTGTACCTGCAGATTCAAGTTCATCTTCAACTTGCTTCAGCGATTGTTTCGGTAATCAACGTCTATATTTAAGTTTGGGCTACTGTTCTTATTATTCTTAAAGATTTATGACTCTCTTTTGAGTACTTTAATTCTAGTCATTCTAGAGTTAGAGTAGTTGGATAGTGTAAGCGTGGTGCTTAGACTTGATAGGTCATATATGCCTCCTATAATGCCGGTAGTAGTGGTTGTTCGCAAGGGTGACTCTTATAGCCTTGTTGATTCTTCTATAGTCCACTTACCCGTGTGTAGGCTCGGTAGGATTATACATTTGCATAAAAGACTCATACTCTGTTTGTGACCTTTTATGGCAACTTCCCCACTAAGAATAATATAAACATATCACTCTTGAATTGGAATTAGATAGCCTTAGTGATCCCCTCTATGCTTCTAGATATAAACATATCACTCTTGAATTGGAATTAGATAGCCTTAGTGATCCCCTCTATGCTTCTAGATTCTCCGTCCTTGTTAGCTACTCAGGGGTTAGACTTTGAGACTTATCACTATCCGTTCCTTTGGGTTCGATATTAAAACTGGGTTACTCCGGTGAAGTGCTACATCGTTAGATTTTATCTGTGCGCTTGCGGATAAAGTAGAGTGTGCGTTAATTTATACCAACAAGCATTTCTGGCGCCATTGCCGGGGAACGGTAGATCATCCTAAGTCTTAGTTTAACCTTGTAATCATATTTTTATCTTTTTCCTTTTTGTCCCGGTCTTTTCATTATTTTTGTTTTCATTCTTATGAATGTTGTTTTTGAATTCCACTCTTATCTATCACTACCCCACGAGCAAGCTATGACCAGTAGAATCCTTATACCCCATCATAATACCTGGTTATGAGCTATGCCTACCTTTCTGCTGCACTGTCCTTGTAATGAGCATAGAAATATAATTATGAAAATATTCCTTCGGGTATTCTTGTCACTAACCTTTCCAGGTCTGGAGCAGAAAAGAATGAAGGAACAACAAACACAAGGTATGTCCCACCAATCATCATGCAACATTGAATTAGATTCATCCAATCTTGATTTGTGCAAAATCCAAGCTTGGGGAATAGACTTTCTAAGAATATTTCTTGCCATGTTGCTATGTTGGTTGTCCCTACCTTTAGGATATGCTCATATACTAATCATACTCTTTCATCACCATCTGAATAAATCTTTACAATGCTTTCATGTTATCTTTATTTGCTATAGTATATACTTTGGTTTTGAAGTATTATCATACACCTTTTAAATTAAGCATGGAGCTTAGTTTAACTGTTTTCATGAATTAAAGTAAGATATGGTGTCTGGTTTGATTCTTGAGCTAAAAGGTGTGCTGATTTTACCTCTAAAGGCTTTTAAATTAAGTATGGTGCTTAGGTTAAAATGCCTTCCTAGATCAAATTAGATGTGGTGTCTAGGTTTATTTCTGAACTGATAGTATGCTATAGTAGATTTTGGATATTTTGTTGGACTAACCCCTGCAGGAAAACATTCAATATTAATTTGGGAAAGTCCGGAGATGAACCCACACTGGAGATGAAGTAAGGCATACAATGAACTTCCACAACTCTTGCACAATGAAGGCTCAGCTCATTCATCGTGGATGAAAGAACTATGAGTATCAAAGTTTATTTATTATGTCTTCTACTGCAAGTTATCTTTTGCCTTAAATCATGTTAAAGTGCAGCCAACACATAAAATACTAGTCTATCCTAAAAAAATCCTAAAAACATCTTTTTATTAGCATAGATGCAAAATACATAAGTTATGGATAATAACCCATGCTTCAAATTCTTGCAATCCTTCGGGTATATGTCCACTAACATTAGGCAAGAGAGAGATTTTGTTCATCCATGGTTTGGTCTGAACATTGAAGATCCAAAACTCGAACCATAGACACATAAACCTACTCTCAGATCACAAATGGTGCTAGCCTAGCTTTGAGTCTTGCTTGGGCGCTGATGACAAACAGGATGCAACTTACCTCGTATGAGACAACCTATGCCTGCAATCATCGTTGCCCATAACATCAAGACAAGAAGTGGGAAGTTATCCTCTTTTCTAATCAAGAGCTAGCTTGGGAGACAAGATGGTACCACTACAACAATAACAAGATCTACAAGTCAAACACATGAACATGTTGTTTGGGAATCCATCTGCATCACAAGCCAGCCTGGGAGAGAATTCCGTTGTCTAGATGTGTTTCACAATCAAAGGGGGGAAGGAGAAAACCAGCTTCAAGACATATTGATCTCCTACCTATCACTTTGATCAGTACAAACCACTAGATGTTGTCCCTGTCGAGAAGAAGAATATGATCCACCACTCATTCTTAGAAGATTGTTCTTAAACACCATCAATGTTATCATCTTTATCGGACCTGGAGAAGTCAACTTTTGGATCTTTCGCTACATCTTCAACATCTACATCACTTATGAGCAGCCATAGAGAACCAAGAGAAGACGTCGAAGGGAGAACCAACTGCCAAGAATTGAGGAGGACATCATAAAGGATGAAGCCACTGCACCACAAGAGTTAGAAGATGGAGAGATAGTACCTGAGCTAGCAAATCAAGAAGAACAGCCGATAAGATCTCCATCATCTAGACACTGTTGAGAGGACAAGTCTTAGTTGTGACATTACAAGACAAAAGACTCTCATGGAGGCACTCGAGTAGCAGCTCTGAATTCAAGTCTCTTGCCAACCCAATAATTAAAGGAAAACAAGAAAGGTTGACAAGAGAAGAATGCAGAACTGTCCCTACATCCTCATAGTACAGAATTAATACAAGAAAGAGATAGGATCCTAGTCAGCATACTCAAGGAACAATGCACCTTCACTGATAAGTCAACACAAGAGAAGGAAGGTCAATACCTCTAAAGATGATTCCACTGTGATCTTCCTCCTCTCAAGCACACTGTGAGACAAGCAAGAGAAGACAAGCCAGCTAGACAAGAGAAGCTTCCACAAGGTGGTTCGACGCATCACTCTTCAATGACAAAGTAACATTTCAAGGTAAGTAACCATCACTTTAAAAGCTTCTTCTTGATTCTAGTATGAACATAAATAAAGAACTAAACATGTTTAAGTTGCACCTCATTTGATCCAACCTAATCAACTCAACATGTTTAGTCCTTTGATCCTTGTTCATAGCTTTACTCTCTTGAATCTCATTGTCTTAACTAAATGAGCTAAAATGTTGTGCATCTAACCTTTGGAAGATGATATATCTCAATTATGAAAAGATCGACACTTTATGCATAGATTATCCTTCCTTGGGTTAAGTAACTTGATCTGTTAAATATTTTAAGATGCTGCTTTCATGCTCATCCTCTGATCCTATCACTCATGTTAAGATTGAATAGGACACATAAACAACAAGTTTGTCTTGTGCAATGTGCCTAAGGTTAGAGGAGAATAAACAAAACTTATGGTTTTGTTGGTGTTTTTCCACCAACAGAGCCCATGCACTTGATCTCTACCTTGTCTTTATGAGCAGGACATACTCTTGAGCAAAACATGGAGAAGTCACTCCCAAATTCTACAGAGTGAAGGTCCTAGATCTACAAGAACATGCACACTAAGCAAGATGCAGGCAGCGTCCACAATTAACGCTTCACTTCAAACTACTAGACAAACAAATAACATGAGTGACACCATATCAAGAGGAATAAACAAGAAGGAATGATGGAAGACATCGTAGTCAGAATTAGAGGTCATGAAGTCCCCACAAACTTCTTGATCTTCGACATGAGAAGACGATGATGTCCACCTCATCCTAGGAAGACCATTCCTCTACGCTACAAGTACAATCATCTACAAGAGGAAATCCATTTTCACTTTCCTGAAGAAAAGGCACGATGCAACTTCATCAACTAAATGCCTAATAAAGAACCCAAGAAGTCCGCTGCAAAGCTCCGTGAACATGATTTGTATTTGCTTGACCATGCGATCTTGGCTAAGATGTTGAAAAGGTTTGAAATCCCTCAGGATTTCATGGACTACAGGGTTTATATGGGCTCAAGTGTGCTAATTCACTGCTCCGGCAGATGTTTTCGCACTTGTGCTCTTATAAATTGGTCGGTTCTGTCACAGCTGGTATCGGAGCAAGGTTAAGTATAATACTGTCATGTGCATGGTTTTAAAACAAAGTTTTGGTTTTGAAAAGCCTATTTTATCTAAAAACTTTTAGCTAGTAGGCAAGTTTGTCAAAACCTAATTTATAAACTATATGCTAGCGACAACCTCCAGTTATGCCCAATTAGGACTTTCAGGTCGATTAGTTAAGTAATACTAACTTTGGGGGTTTTACTTTCTTGCAACGACACGTCGACTCAAAAGGTACGTATAGATGACCGCACTATGCTACCCTGTGGTCTAATGTTGGAGGTAGCCCTCACATATGATGTACTCATATATGTGGGGTAGTTGAATTTATTTTATGCAACGTCGCACCTACGCTCAGGTAAATGTGAGTTGTGAGAGCATGACCAAACAACCGTTGGTCTAGGGGAGAGCTAGTTTCGTACTGGAACCTGTACTCGTAAGCACACGAATGCAGGTGAAGGTATTTAATTGCGGGAGTAATACTATTCTGATGGGTGCATATACTACTTACGTGTATACTGGGTATGCACCTAAGATAGTATCTAGATTTAAATTCCTGCAATGTATTTATATCTGTTGTGGGAATGGGCTGAAATGAGATTTTCTGCAGGAACACTAAGCTCGAATGCGTATGCATAGTTGACGGCTAGTTATAACGAGAGTGCGTGTTATGCCACCGACATAGAACGTGATTGCCGCCTCAGGCTGGCAATTTGTGAGGACGTATAGGACGAGCATGCATCTTGTTGTGTTTGATCATGAACATGCTCTTCTCGCCCTTATTCCAATAATGAACAACTTATTGTCAAGTGTGACTAATATAATGATAAAACATAATGGTTGTTTGTAAATAGAAGTGCTTCCCCTACCCTTATTCCTGTAATAGTAAAGTTTGTTGTGAGCTAGTGTTTCAACATGATGTGCTGGATTGCTGGTAAAAGTTAGAAATAAATATTCTGTTTGATGTCATGTGTTCCTCTGAACTAGAATTAATGTGGACTGTTTTACCTGCTCAAAATATACTGAAATGCTTGTAATAGCCTACTAAAAGCAGTAGTGAGCTGCTCTAACCTTCCAGAGTTCTCTGGGTATAGATTGGAATCGCTCTCTAATTCACTTTGCTAAGTTAAGGAAATTAATAAGTGCATGTAAGAAATTTAATTTGGGCTAATCGTGAACTTCTGTAACATGTTTAAGATGTATATAATCAGTTTTTACACATGGTTATGCCTAGAAGTAGGTTCTTATGTGCACCATGCTTTATAATTGCTCTCTAATCTAGTTTTAATCCTCACTAGTGATACGCTTGTAAGAACTAAATGCTTGCAAACCATTTAAATGGGCTGCAATCTTAGCATTTATATCATGTTTAAAATGTTTTCAAACTGTTGAAATGCTTGAATGTGCCAAAAATTTAGTTGTTGCACGTTTCTTGTTAATCATTGTTACCTAGTGTCTCCATATTCCTTTTTGGAATGTAGACTAGAATGAGCTTGTTGCTTGTTGTTAGTTTCATAAACTAAATGAGTGAGTTGTTAGCTTTAAGTTGTCAACTGCTGATAGATAACAAACAATTATGCCTTAATTTTCTTGGTATGTTTGCTTTTACATAAAGAATTATGCTCCAATTTAGTAAACAGGAAATAAAATAAGGGCATGTCTATGTTTGCTGGTGTGCTTTAGATAGATTCTCTTGTCTAGTATGAGCTTGGTGATTAGTGTTGGATGCTTAAGTTGTTTGTTTGTGTCTCCCTATGTTTGTTAAGGTTGTTTGTGTAGACGAGTTGTAATCTAAGTGGTACCCTAGTTAGTCATCCGTGTCCTCGAAAAGTACATGAGTGGTTGTTAAGCCTTTGTTGCCCAAACCCTCTTGACCTTTTGAGATGCCCCGACTAGAGCCCTTTGGTGCTTAGAAGGCCTATGTTTGCGTGTCTTGTTGTGATGGTTTAGAATGCTTGTGCCAAAAAAAAAACCCGGTACCTATGCGTGTCCATGTTTTTGTTGGACCAGATCGCTCGAGTTAAAGCTTCCCAAAATCCTAGATCCAAACCGTGGTATGCCTATGCTTTTTGTGTAGCCATGCCTCTGCCTAACCTGTAGACCCAAGCTTAGCCCCTTTTAAGTGTTGCCTAAGCCATGGATCTTTTGTTTCCCTTGTTGTGAAGTCCCTTGTTGGTATGACCAGCCAAGTTAAGTTCCTGCTAACCTCAGCCTTTGACCGTAGTTTGTCTTGCCCAGTTATGGAGACCATGCCCAAATCCATGTATCCCCTCGGTTGCCCTTTTGTTGTTGTTTGCACCAAATCAAGTTCATGTAATCCTTCATCTTGTCATAACCTTGATGTGTACAAGGCGTATCCTTGATGTCTTGTGTCATGTTTTGTTTTTGAAATCCCCTCCTTTGTGATTTCCATACCTTGTGATCATCCTTGTTTGCTAGCTTATGCCTTGCATGTGATGCCTATCCATGCAAGATTTATCTGCGTCATGATGGATTTCTCACTGGTGGTGGATTCAATAATGGTGTCTTGATTATGAACTAATGGTGCCGCGACGAAACCGAGAGCCTCCTGTGGCTGCAGACACATGGTTGTGCTGCTCGGCACGCGCTGGTACCGTGGGTTGTGATCAAGATCTATTATAGGACTACGCCAATGTGTTATCTCTCATGAAGCATTCTCCTTGTTATCTTCTATATTCCTTCAAAGAAATCCCTATGGTAGATCAGTTGTGGCATTGTTTCTTTTGAAGTTGCAAAGAGGATGACCTTGCCAGAATTAGTCAAAGACGAAAGCGGTAACGGACGGAAAGAGGTAGTAGACAAAGGACCTTGTTTAATCTACAATAATGACCAAACAACATATATGGTCACAGTGCAGTGAAGTGGCACAAAATAGTTAAGGTGGATAAGTATCAGCTACAGGATAAGTAACAGAGATGGTGTTTTATTGGATAAGATACTTGAGAACCGAAAAGTTTTCTATCTGAACTTAATAAGAATTTATGCGTGATGATCTTATAATCAACCCGATCCTCCCAGATATGCCTGATTCCGTGTTGACATTGGTGGTAACTGCACGCCTTGATATTCAACATTGCTTGTAGTAAAAACTGAAACCTTGGAGTTTTTTTTAGTATTGAGAGACAACTGATTAGTTTCAGCCATGGAAAGGCTAATATCGAGTTCAGAAATAACTCTTGGGTAGCTATGAAGGCTATTTCTCACCGAACAGTGTTATATCAGAAGTCTGCCAACCAACTAACGTTGTTTGCGGTACTCGTACATCCCAGTTTCTGTCGTGTTCAGACCAACTCTATCTCGGAGAAATTACAATGGTAGTACAAGATACTACACCAGCCTAGAAACTCAGTAAAAATTTCACCCGGAATAAGGACTGCTTGGTGATATGTTTGGCTACTATGAAAAGATTATTCTAAACTATTTTGGGTGAGGCTAGAAAAGGACACTTAGAATCAGTCATTTATTCTTGAGCAGTCAAGGTGTTCTACAAAAATCAACTCCTAAAAAGTACGAATTGATGGCAAATTGAAGTGTCAAACAACAGATTTTGGATTATGTCCCTGCATTATTACTGAGTGAATTTAAGACAGTCACTCGATGACCGAGGTAGTTCGACCAGTCAGTTCCACTGAGTTGCAACTACATCATGAAGAAGAATGATGTTGATCTGCTTAGTAGGACAAAAATTCGGTAATAGATATTTTATCCAAGAGGTTGCATCAAATTCAACCTAAGTTTCTGTTGTTGTTTGGAGATGAGATTTTTTTTCGTAAAGAAGGATCGGCAAAAGAGTGGAATGGATTGAGTCAGCTATCACATTCACCGCTCTCCCAAGAGACTCAGATAATACAGTGTTGTCTTCAGAAAAAGAGAACTGCACACATGGAATCTTATGTAGCTTTCCATCGACTGCTATCTGCTAGAACGTACATTTACCAATGGTATACACAGTGGTTGTTGGTTAGCCAGTTCCTCCAAGTGTCGAAGGAAGTTGCTTTGTAATTATGTCGGCCAGACGAAGGTCCAGTAAATTGGCGATATTATCTTGGATTCCTCTTAAAAGTAACGATACAAATTTTGGTTTCCCTATAGATTTATCAATAATGTGTTGAGTGTATCTCAATGATTAACGTGAATCAACAAAGGAAATTTTTCAGACAAGAGCGAGTAAGCAGAAGATGACTTGAAAGATTTTAAAGTTGTTCTATTCCTGACCGTTCTTTCTGCTGAGAAGTCAGTACCTTGAACTTTTGGTAGCTAGTAAGGATAAGTGATATGTTCTCTTCTCTTGAAAAGTCTTTCGTCCGGAATCTCGGGACGAGATTCTTTTAAGGGGGGAGGGGTTGTAACACCCCAGGTGTTTGACGCCAGTCGAGCAGACAGTTTAACACAGACATGATCTATCAGGCGATGATTGAGAAATAATTTCTAGTATTATCAATAATGACAAAGGTTTTGGAATCAACCTCGGAAACAAAGCCTCAGTTCGAATTATCCGGGAAATAACTAATGGAGCCAGTTAATAACGACCGCTAATTGGTGAATATTCAGGATTAATTCTAAACATGGATTTTTCATGAGACCCACCTCCATTCCTGTCTATAGTAACTGGTGAAAAAGTTTCGTGAAGTTTGGAATCAAAAAGTCACATGAAATGACGAGTCACAACTTTACCTATAATGGCTTATTAAGCGAAGGAGATCATTTGAGTTCTATTAAGTCTTGCAATTATGCCCAATCAACTCTATATGGACTCACGAATACAAGTTATGAAAGGTTTGTGTTGAGCAAATGTCAAGAAAATGCCTCAATCGGCCTAAAACTCTAAATTAAGGTCACATCAACTTGCTGCTTTGACCAACATGAAAGTGCAGCTTTTATTCATATTCTGAGATTTGACCTTTAAGCAAAGTTATAGATCATGACGTGTACAACAAACTTTATTAAAGGACCGAAGCTTGAATCCCAAGTTAAACATGTCAAACAGGGCACCCAAGTTTGAATCTGCCGCAGTTTTCTAGCCATAAAATATTCTAAGTCTGGAAATCAGCAATGTTGACATTGGCAAGCCGCGTTCTCTAAATTTTGTTAAGCAACATCCTTTGGTCCAAAAATAAGAGTTGTAGTTAATTCTTTGAAGAAGAGCATACAAAAAGTTGCACTCGATTTGACAAAGTTTTGACTATGATTTTCGGGTTTAATCGCAGCAAGGTCATCCGTCGTTAATTCGCTGACACTATCAACTTTGGAGCTAATTAACCACTGATCCACAACTCAAATGGCCGAGATCCTTTAATAAAAATTAAAGGTCACCGGGAGTACAACAATCTTCATTAAAGGCCCATGGCCCAGTTCGGCCCCGAGAAGCGCCAAAATAACTGCCCAAAACCGCAAGACGTCGTACGCCACGTGCTCGATGTTTTGCCCCAAAGGAGACGCGTGCTCGTCATGCACAGCTCGAGCTCCACCTTTTCTGCCACGCGCTTCTTGCCTCTTCATGACGATGGGAAGCACCAGAACTCCATCCCAGAGCCTCCTTTCGCCTCCCCACTCGCCCAAGCACCGCTCCGCCTATCTCAGCTTGCGCTGTTGCTGCTCGCGGCCGTGGCCACCATGGCCAGCGGGCAAGCTCCTTACCGCTGCTTAACCGAGCTCTCTGCACCACCCTTGCTCCTCTTTGGCCTTCCTCCCAGCTGTTGCCGTTGCCCCTCCGCGCTCACTCCTTTTTCCTTTTTGCTTGCATTGTTGCCGGCCGCATACTGAAGCCATGGGCGGGCGCACGGTGCTGCTTGGTCGCGGCGCTGCGACTGGCCAAGCCAGGTAGGGCGCAGCCCTGGCTGGCCACAGCCTCGGCCACGCCCTGGCCCGGTCGCCCCTCGCTGGCCTCCGCCGGCAGCCAACCGGCCTAAGTCGGCCACGACCGTCACTTGATTCCTGTGTGTGCGTTAGGAAGAAGAAGATGGACTTCGTGCAGCGTTTGGTAAGAATACAGGGGGTTTTCTGCAGATACGTGACTCATTTGAATAGTACTGCGAAGGACTTGTTTGCTGTGATTTAGTTTGATAAACTTTTAAGGATCTGGATGCAAATGTATTTTCGTTTTTCTTATCTAGTATGCATACATGCCTGAAACTTTGGAAAATCATAACTAATTGTAGAAAAATCATAAAATAGCAAATGTAGACTTTTTGGAATCCTTATGAATAGATCTATGCAGTGAAGTCATAATATGGCATGTTTTAGTTCAAAAGTTTTTCTGTAGACTTATATCTTTGTTAATTAGGGTTGAATAGGGATAAGTTGTTATCTACTGTTGTGATGCTTAGATTGCAGTGAAATTTTTATGGCAGGCTTTCCATGTCATATGGGTACTATGATAAAAATTTCAGAATTTTTGGTGCACCGGTTTGAGAGTTATTAAGTAATCTTGCCCTCAACCGATTAAATAGGATTAATTATTAAATGTGTCATGCATGTGTGTAAAAATAGAAAAGATGGTTCCATGACCTTTTTTATATGTTGTAATAACCATTGCATGTCTAATATAGTCATGTGTTCATATAAAATCTTAAGTTTCTTATTTAACCTACTCTCACATGGTTAATTATAAATAGAAACTAGTTTAACATATAGTTGGCAAACTATGGCTTGTATGCATGTAACTTTCCAAGATTTGCTCACATACTAATACTATGATTCATCTCTGAAAGTTGAAGCTATGATTCATGTATGCTTGACATCTCCTAAATATATATATAGGCTATATATATAATAGCAAAGGATAAATAGTGTTAATATGATCATGCATGTGCAGTTTGTGTTGTGTACATGTTTTCTTTAAGATAATTATATTTTCTGTGAAAGTGTTGTATATGAAAGTTGTAGATAACATCTTAATCTTGCTTGTCACCAAATTGCATGGCCATAGGCTTAATAGTTTAAGAGATATGGCTGTTGCAAATTGAATGTCAAGCTTTGCCTACATTCTGTCCAGACCTGAATGTTTGGCTTATTACACTTAGTTATGTTATGATTCATGCTTAGGTGCTTATATAAGAGTTGTAGTACTTTTCATAAGATTTCTAAATTATCTTAGATCATGTTTGTTGGAGTTCTATAACTCGAGTTATAGCTGTTTTAGTGTAGATGGATAAATCTGTCCAAGTCTGGACAGAGGTGCCTAACTATACTAATTAGACCTTGTTAATTTATGAATCATCTTAAGATGATTATAGATGATTTGTAGACAACTTAATAACATTTATAAAAAGTCTAGGGGAAAGTTCCCAGGTGCTATAGATCTTTAGTTATGGTTGTTTTAAGTTGCTATTGTCGATATGTGGCTAGTTTTGTCCAAGTGTGGACAAAGCTGCACTAACCATGCTGTTTGACTTTGTTAATGATTGATTCACCTTGAGATAATAATAAGAAAGATTTAGATAAACTTGTAAGCTTTCTATAATGTTTAATTACATGCTCATGTGATGTTTGTATCTTGAGTTATGCTTCTCTGAAGCTCTGTCAGTCCTGCTGTCCAAAAGTTGGACAGAGCTGCATAGTTATCTATTTTTGGGTTAGATAACCTTTGAATGAGCTCTTGTGGTAAATAACAAAGTTGTAGCTAATCTTGTTAGCTTTCCAGAAAGTCTAGGATCACCTTGTTTGGATATGTGTAGCTCCAGTTATGTCTGTTTAAAGTACATGGTGTGTTGCTGTCCAAACTGTATAAATGAACCGAACTTGTTTGCTATAGCTTAATGTTGATCATGTGATCTTTGATGCTATGTCATGACTTGGTAATGTTCAGATTGTGCATTGCATGTTATTAAACTAATTAACCTTATGTATTATATAAATATGTTAGATAATGATGGTTGACTTGCTTAACTAAAGTAGAAGCTATATGTGCATACATGTGTTCCATTTGTGATGCCTGATATAGTCTTGATTGATTGTTATAGTTAGGCACTACGAATGCCTATTGAACCGTGTGTTACACTTTGCTTTAATAATAACCTGCTGGAGTGATCATGACATGTTGGATGTTAGAGCTATGTCTTCTTTTAGTAGTTATCCTGATTGTTTATGTGAAGTAATTAGTAATGTTTTGTTGTGCGCTTTATGTTTGCTTCATAAGCTTTTCCCTTGCATTCATACGCTTGCATTGCGCATCTCATTTAGGTAACGGTAGATACATCGTGAAGGACGTGATGATGAGGTTAAACCCGAAGACGGTGTTTGGTGAATTATCCTGAAGATGCTGAGTTAAGCAAGTGCTACAGCGGAGATGCTCGCCAAGCGAGTATCACCTAACAAACACTAACCTAGTGTTGGTTCCCAGGCAAGCCCCGGAGCATTCTAAGTCTCATATTATTTACAATTAACTTACTTGAGTCCTTTTATATTGTGATGCATTAGGTTAGGAGTTGGTTGAATCCTACTTGCTGCATTACCCTTCCTTGATTATTGATTATTACCTGCCTTGTTATCCTATTACTTTTATAATGTGGAACTGCTTAGTCTGCTTAATAAAAGTTATTGTTAAGGGTGTTTCCGTAATACCCTGATGGGTAGTTACCGGATCACGGTTGGCTATATTTGCTATCGTGGAAAAGAACCTGAGTTGTAGTGAAATACGGTCAACTGGAAGGCAAGGCACAAGTTTGAAAACTTGGGGCAGTCCGTGCGTTGGATCGTGTAGGTTTGTATCGATGTTGGCCCTCGTTCATTTTTGAACGCGCCCTTTTACTTAGGGATATGTCGGTGCCGTAATCATCGACCCCCAAGCCGGTTAGAAGCTGTTCGGGCCGGTCTCAACCCGTGTCGTGCCCTCTAGTATGGAAATTGCGATCTGCCGCGTGAGGCCATCGCCAGGTTCCAATTGGGCGGTCCGTGCTTGAACTGCGGCGATTACCACCACGAACAAGCGTCGAGCGGTTGCCCAATGCATGGACCCGACGGGGAAAGTGTGGGCTGGTATTAAAGGTCTTTCACCAGCTGGTTTGGAATTCGATTCGAGTCGCCGTCTCCCCCGGTTAGTGGGAAACTATGGCGAGCTTCACCACGATACAACTCCATGTGACATTTGTTGGTTCAACTAAAATATTGATAAGCAAACCTGATATGGTATTATGTATTTGTTTGCTAGATTCAAGTGAGTGCTCTAGTACAGGTGCAAAACCTAGAGTTTAAGGAATAGGATAAAAGATGACTGCTCACATAATTACATGATGAACCCTTTATCTCAAGCTCCTTTTGCAAATAAAGTTATGCCAGCTCCACTGTTTATATCAGCCTTGCATACTCCTTGGTGTCTCTTTATTTTTGGTTTCCGACGGGTAAGTCTAGCTGAGTACATTCGAGTACTCAGGGTTTATCCCACCTTGTTGCAGGTGAAGGTTAGGTCCGCCGAAAGGTGATGGCCAGTGCCGGTGGGCTCGGCAGTTCCCTACTTCTTCTCTTTATGCTGTTGTTGGAGGATGTCACTCAAGCTAGCAAAGTATTTCAACTTATGTTATCATATTCATTTCAAAGCTATATTGTTTCAAAGTATTTTCAAGTTGTTTTATTATTTGTGAACTCTATTGTAATTTTATTTCCACTGCAAAGCTCCGTGAACATGATTTGTATTTGCTTGACCATGCGATCTTGGCTAAGATGTTGAAAAGGTTTGAAATCCCTCAGGATTTCATGGACTACTGGGTTTATATGGGCTCAAGTGTGCTAATTCACTGCTCCGGCAGATGTTTTCGCACTTGTGCTCTTATAAATTGGTCGGTTCTGTCACAGCCACCTTCGACAAGACCATGCATTGTCCTTCTTCTAGATTTGAGTGTGCGTGTGATCAAGAGGTTGGCGAACCTCTCTTTGATGATGAGGAAGATGGTGCTGAACAGATTGATGGTCCAGAACTTCCTCCACCTACTGCACCAATAGGATCTGCTACTACTACATCGACTCACGGCCCTGATGCTTCTACATCTACTTCATGGGGGCCGGTCGATCCACTACCTCAGGGCTTGCCAGTTATACCTGGGGAGGCACCAGCTACTGTTGAGGCGGAGGTCACATCAGCTAAAGAGGTGCCACGACATATCCAGCGCCAGCACCCTCCTCAGCAGATGATTGGCGACATCAATGGATGTCTCACTCAGTCCAGGTCACATCAGATTTCTCACTTTGCTCATTCTGCTTTTGTTGCTGATTTTGAGCCCCTAGATGTTGGACACGCTTTGTCTAATCTAGATTGGGTCAATGCTATGCATTAGGAGTTAGTGAGAACATATATGATGAATGATTGACATTTATGGGGAAGGTTCGAGGCTTTTCCCGGTTGAGTCCATATCTCGTTATGCGCTTAATGTTTATGACTAACCGGTGGCGTTGAGTTGTGGTGTGCTACATGTGTTGGTGTGCGTGTGCAACATGTGTCTCTTGGCTGTGTTGATGTGCAGGTGTGGAGCTCGGAGACAGTGGTCGATGGCGAGGTGAAGGTCAAGTAGAGATGTGCCGTGCCGACGGACAAGGAGCGGTGAAGGATGGGTGTGTCGTGCGGCGGACGTGCCATGCCGATGGACCCAGAGCGGTGAAGGGCGGATGTGAGGCTTGGTCCGACGAACCGGGAGGCCAGAGGACCAGCTGTGGTATTTACACGTGGCATCGGTGAGCAAGAGCACATAGGGATGTGCGATGCATCGGCCGAGTCGGAGGAAGACGATGGCGTCGTGGCACTTGGCGAGAGGTCGGACATGGGCTTGCGTGCGACGCATGTGTCGTCGGCCAAGGCAAGAAGGAAGGCGAAGGTGTTGTGCCCAGCATGGTGGCTGGACATGCATCGGCATCGGTGCCGGTGGTCGTGGTGTGCGAACCGCATCCCGTCTATGGCGCGGGTTCGGTAGTTGAGCCTCAAAAACTACCATCGACGGTTTCCGAGTTTGGGCCTCAAAACTCGGGGTGGCGGGTGTCCAAGTTTGGGCCTCAAAACTCGGGGTGGACGGTTTCTAGGTTTGGGCCTCAAAACCTGGGCTGCCGGGTTTACCGGTTTGGGCCTCAAAACTGGGCGGAGGTTCCTATGCGGAACGGTCGACGCGTGGCGACACCGAGAGGCTTGCGTTGCGACGAAGCTATCTGTGAGGAAGGCGCTGTGGTCGACGTGATGGCACGTGGCGGCATCCTGGAGCTTGCGTCGAGGCGAAGCGAAGGATGAGAAGGCGTGTGGCCGTCGGACGATAACTGCCAGAGTTGGATAGTTTTACCCCTAGGGGGTATTTGGGTTGAGTGCTTCAAGTAAGGCGTTTTTTTCTTCGGACGTATGCCTATATATATGTCAAGGGGCTGCTAGGGCAGCCATCCTTGGAGGTGTTGCCATTCTCATTTTGTTGTTGTGAGGAGAGGCTAGGGTTAGAGGAGACAAGGCTCTTGTTCTTGAGCTTTTCGCCATCCGAGCTTTGTTGTTGCGAGGAGTGGCTTGTAACCCGACACCGTGAGCTAATACAATCCTTCGTCTTGTTGAAATCCAAGGATCAAATTTGTGCTCGTCTTGTTGGCTGAAATTTGGATTGAGTTCGTGTTTTGTTCTTCGCGTTTCTCTCTTTTCCTCCTCGGTGATTTCACGAGTTCTTTCGATTCAAGGGATGTTTTGTGATTTCGTTTGAACCATCTTGTGCTAGGACGTGAGAGGCATCTTTCCACTGGAGGATTTGTTCAGAAGCCTCACGAGCACATAGATCGGGCAGAAATCATTTTCGTTCTCCAAACTTTCCCCTTTTCTAGTGTTCTTCAGATTTCTTGTAACAGAACCGACCAATTTATAACAGATTAAGCACCGAAACCTCTGCTTTCAAAGTGGTTAACAGATACTTAAGCTCGTACAAACCCGGTAGTCCGGAAATCTCGAAGGATTTCAAACATTCAACGTCAGCCAAGATCGTAATAGTTTAGCATACATGTCCACAAGTTACATTCAGTTCGCACATATTTCAAATACATCGGAGTTCAATAATATTACAAACCATAGTTTTGGAAACGTAACGGAAGCAACTTAGTTTTAAAACACAAGTTCACTGGTTCACAATATGGTGCCATATGCCTGATCAGTCCAACAAAAGCATCAGATGAGGATAAGAGTGGACCACGCCCATGGTCTAATCATCACCTGTAACTGAGTACAGGCCGTTCTCACAGTAGCCATAGAAGCACTGTCCATCTGCAACAACAAGGGATAAAACCCTGAGTACAAGAAGGTACTCAGCTAGACTTACCCGACATAAACCAAAAATAAAGAGACTCCAAGGATTCATCAAGGCTATATCTGCGGTTGGCTAAACATACCAATTTGCATGCAAGCTTTCTTATGATAAAACTCAATTTAAGTGTTGGCAGTCATTTTTATAAGTATCCCTGCTTAACTAGATTTGCACCTGATCTAGAGCAATCACTGGTCTAGTTTAATCAAGCAAGAGTGACTATTTCATCAATAGCCTTTCAGATTCAACCTCATAACCATCTTTAGTTTGATAAGTTACTGTGGTAACACATGCCCAGTCAAGTTACTCACTGTCTAGGAGCGATGGCGATTACAATCGATTCCTACCCAGCTGGGGACAAAATGTCGCACACTCGCCCGATCACACCTTGCCAGGTATCCGTCGGCTGCCACTCAGGAGATTCGAGAACACAACACGCGGGACGACCATGGGCCCTTCTACACCGGGGGTTATCTCAATGCCAGGTTGCTCAAACTATAACTGCCCACGGTCATGCCAGGTCAATCAGGCCCTGCCTGTCCACGGACCACGCCAGGTTGCTCAGAATAGTTGCCCACGGTACATCTGAGGCCCTGGGTATTAGGCGTCAACATCTCCATCACCGGCTCGAATAACCTTACTCGGCTTCACGGGAGGTACCCGCACCTGCTCCGTTAAGTGATTGACGCGTTCAAAATGACTGAGGTGTGCCTTCGTCTGGTCCTAATTGACACAGATGGGAGACTACTAGCATACCGAACCCATGTCCTGCTGCTCCTACATCCCGCCCGGTCTCAGATTAATTATCACATGGTTATCTCCATGATAGCACCAGGCTAGTCATGATCAGTATCCACCTATATGCGGGAGACAGGAATCACCCGACTTTTACCGGTCTAAGCAGGCTAAGCATAGATCGGCCTAAACTTAAATAGGGATATCAAGATGTCAATTGCGGTGGACAAGGTATGGTAATGATGCATCTACGGCAGCAATCAATTCCTATAAACCTAGTGCAACAAGCATATTAGATTAATTTAGTAAATAATTTGCAAACCATAGGAGTTAGATGCTCCGGGGCTTGCCTCTTTCGAAGTCGAAGGGTCGGTGGTCGTGGCACTCAGGTAAGTCCTCGACGTCTCCTTCTTTGGTCCTCTCGTGCAGGGTCTCCTCCGGACTGGGCTCCTCCTGCGGTTGCGGGTTCTTGGTCTCCACTACCGGTCCTGTATGATGCACAGATATGTATAAATAGGATGAATGCATATGGGATGCATGGTTGATGCAACATGGAGTAAGATAATTCAGGAGATAAGCACATGTCGTCTACTTCATTCTCTTCAACAAGATAGTCAATATCATCCCACAACCTATTAGTTACTCGCTACCACTTTATCATTTAATCAAACCTATAACAGCAACCCTCAGATAACAACTTCAGAAAAATCTACAAAAATTACTGGAAGCTGACAGTGTGAAATCCAGCCCACGGTCCAAATTTCATGTTAATTGTACTTAAATCCTATTCTCCATGAAAAAGACAAACATCACAATGAAAAGGTGCTTTGAACTACATATCCTAGCAAAAAGTGTCAAACAACAAATTTCACATTTTTCTACTGAACTTCTTAGTACCAGAGCAGTCTGTAAAAATTACCAAGCTTATATCATTTATATTCTATTTACTAAAAATCATGCAGGAAAACAACATTTAATCATTTTAATTCTCACTGCCCACATTTCCCACAGAACATATCCATATCATAATTTTCCCAAATTCTATTTAACAACACAAACTTAACAAAACAAGAATCATATTTTTCTGAGCCATACACAATTTATTATGCATTTAACAAGATTTCAGCCTAAACATAATTTAAATATAACTGCATATAAAATCATCACAAACTGGATATAACATATTTTTCCTAAACAGATCTCATCAAGACAAACCTAACAAACTTTATTTCACCTCATTTGGACTAATGCAACTCGAGATATGAATTAAACAAGCCTTTACACATTTCTGAAAAACATTAAACCAAAAACATCAAAACCTAACTGCTAGCTACACCCGGCCAAACTGCACACGGGAGACTGACCAGCGGGCCCCCGAGTCAAGTCGGCCCCACCTGTCATACACACAGAATAGGGGAGGTCGTTGACCTCATCGGAGCTCACCGACGGCGACCTCTCCGGCGAAACCATCACCCCCTTCGGACTCCTCTCACCTTCCCGCATCGATTGGTGCTAGTCACCGGCCCGACATTGCGAAGGACGGAGCTCGCCGTCGAAAATGGCGGACACGGAGGTGCGGCTTTGCTACGCCGGCCGACTCCGGCTACCCCGAGGCAAACCAACCCTCGGTTTCTACTCCGGCGACTTCTACGAACCTACCCTAAGGCTTGGAAACTAGGGTTTCCACTCCGAACACCCGAGACCATGGCTTTGCCATCTCCGGTGACCATGGCGAGCGGCAGACGGCGGCGTACCGTGGTCACCGAACCCTAATTGGCTAAACCAACTCCCCCTTCTACTTTTGCGGACCTCACTGACCCTCGAACGGGGGCTAGGACAACATGAAACCCATGGGAAGGAGGTCGGCCATGGCGAATCGAGCTCGGCGGTCATGGCGGCCATGGCGGGAGCTTATCCCGGGGCTCGTCTACGGCTTTCTACGGGGCGCTAAAGACGACAAAAGGTGCGGAGGCTCACGACGAAGCTATCTGGGTGGTCGGGTTAGCGGTGAAGCGGCGGGACGGCGGCGAACGGCGGCGAGCGCTCGGTTTCTCCCCCTTTCCGCCCGGGCACCGGCAAGAGCGAAGATGAGGCAGGCAAAAGGAGTGGAGCGGCTCTGGCCTGCACGAATGCGTGCAGATGGGCTTTGTGCTCGCCACGCCGCACGCGAACGCTTCACGGTCGGCCCTTGTGCGCCACGCGGTGGAGCATCTCTGGCGCGGTCGGCCACTGCCGGCGTTGATTCAAACTAAATCGATGGATTCAGTCGGTCATCAGCCGACTGACGGCCGATCTTTGCACGCAATTAACTCCTAATCCGTTCAGTGAAAAGCTAAACCATTTGTTCTATTGGGTAGAGCTATGTGCCTACTACAACTTTGATTACAGGATCATGCATTGGTTCGGCCTAGGTTTTGCTCAAGAAAGCTCCAAACATCCCAAGATGAAACTGTTTCGACAGTTATAGGACTTAAGAAAATTTTCTCAGTCTAACTCTCCCAAACCTGCCTTGTGGGCCTCAAAACACTATGTTAGACTCATTTCATGAGTGAACCCAAAAACAACTTTTGTTCTACTCTAAAATCTACACACTTTTGGTTTAGGGCACTCCTCCATGCAAAGCTTTTATCATAGAGGTCTTTGTTAGTCAAACAAAAGGACTCCTAGGGCTCTATTAGGGCAACTAGGGTTAGAGACTTGGTTAGCCAAAATGACCAACATAAACTTGGCTTCATTTTTGACTCCTTAACAAGGTTAAACTACTTAGGAACTCAACTACTCCAAACAAGTCAAACAAGCATCACACCATTGCATGATTAGTAACAACTGTCACATGAAATAACACTTTACATAAAGAAGAAACATATGATGATGCTTTATGCTCATGAGATGTCAAGTTATGCATTTAGGGGTTGCTTAACACCAAGGGTGTTACATTTCTCATGGATGAGTTGTTTTGGAGCGATGATATCCTAGGATTAGCTTCTCAATACGTAGAGGAACACTTGGGAGAAGTTTGATCGAATCCCCGTTTGATTTGATTTGAGTTTTGGCTTCAAAATCTGAATTTTCCGAAGCAGCAGCGTGCAACCCGGACATGTCCGGTAGGCAACCCGGACATGTCCGGTAGTGAGACCTTGGAACTTTGAGCTGCAATTATGTGGAGATCTTCCCTTAGCTGTCTACTTGCTCTTGTTAAAATTTCATAATTTTTGGACACCGTTTGATAGAGTTTTAGAATTTTGTCCCAAAACTGGTCTTGGCAGTGCATACCAGACATGTCCGGTAGGCAACCCGGACATGTCCGGTATTGATACTTTGGAGTTTTGAGCTGCAATTTTTGGGAGACCTTCGTGAGGGTGTCTATTACCTGTGGTTCAAATTTTACAATTTGTGGACACAGTTTGATACTGCTTTTGGTTTTTCTTCCAAGATTGGTCGCTGCAGTTTTGCAAACGCTCTGAGGCTCATTTGTGCTCCAGTAGTGTCCCGCTGTGCTTCTTGGAAGCATCCACCCTACATCTAGGGTTGTGGACACTACCAAGTCCTTGTCTTGCTTTTGGGGTGACTCTCTGGGACAAAGGCCATCGATTTCTCGAGAAGAAATTTGAGGCTCCCATTCACCCCTTGGTCGCCAATTCGGTCCTTCAATTGGTATCAGAGTCAGTTAAGAATCTCTCTACCTTAACCGGTTCCAAATCCGCGAAGGCGACCCTTTCAGAGAGGTTTTGCTTCCGACTTTGTTTGTCGAGGTGTTGAGCATTTGTCTTGCTAACGCTAACGGTGCTTTTGGAAATGGCACCAAGTTCCTCTTCTAGTTTGTCTTTGTCTTTAGAGTTGAAAGCTATCAAGGACGACATCTTGGGAAGAAGGAGGAATGCAGTTGAACCTTCTACGTGATGATGAGCTTTCACCAGAGGATCTTCTACGTCAACTTGGCAAGGCCAAGAGAGGTACACTTGCTTGTGGTCTTGTGACCTTGCACAACCTATATGAGGATTGCTCTAGGAATGATGAGCTTTGTGATACCTTGCGTAGAAAGGTTGAGAAGTTGAAATGCTCCATTGCTAGGTTGAAGTCTAGTACCTCTTTGCCTTGCACCTCTTGTGTTGACATGGATAGGAAGATTGATGAGCTAAGTTTTTCTCTTGCTAGCTTAAAATCTGAAAATGATATGTTGAAATCAATGCTTCCAAACCATGTCTAGTTTGCATTGACTTGGGCAAGGACCTTGATTGTGCTAAAACTGAAATAGCCTTGCTTAAGTCAAATTCTTTGTTACCATGTGTTTCTTGTGAGTCTTTACATGCTGAAATTAATAAACTAAAATTGACTCACACCACATGTGTAGATGAACTTGAGCATGCTAGGGCTGAAATTGTTGAAATAAATTCTAGGCCTTGTAGCTTATGCTCTTTGAATGCAAATGCTTGCCTTACTTCTTGTGCTAACAATGATTCTTTGCTTGATGTGAATGGTGATGTTTCTTCCATCGATTTCATTTGCACATCATGCATTGATTTAGAAAAAGAAGTTTTGGTTTTGAAGAAAATGCGCGATGATATGAGTGCCAAGTTGGTTGAGCACAATGATATGAGTGCCAACCTTGAGAAGGAAATTGAACTCTTGCGTACCACATATGCCGAGTGCATTAGAAAGGAGATGGAAAATCTGAAAAATGCTCCTTGTGGTACCTGTGATCGCCTCATGTTTGAGAATGAGGTTTTAGCCAAAAGATGCAAGAGTCTTTGTGCTAAGTCTTTTGAGTCATGCATTTCTTGCAACTCCGATGTTGATATTTCTAAGTTTGCATCTTTGCAACTGGATTTGAGTTCTTGTGTTGCGCGTGAGTCTTTTGACGATAGCACTAGTGCCAAGGTTTCAGATAGCTCTTTCATAGCTACTCCTAGCCTTGTTGTTTCTTCGAGTGATGTCCAAGGGATTTCTCGTGGCAAGGGTGCTTCTCACATTTTTGGAACTCGTGTTCCCAATCTGATATTTCATTGCACCTTTTGCAAGAAGGATGGACATTCGCTCAATTTTTGTTTCCGCCGTGTCAAACATGAGCGACGTATTCGAGCTAAGGCTTTTAGGAAGCCACGTAGCCTTTCCCATGGCACGTGTGCTCCTAGTGTTGGCACCAAGTTGAATGTTGATGCTTCTTATTCTAATAGGAACTTCTCACTTGTCGGAGAATGGTGTGTCTTCCAATAGGCCTTTGTACCATTGCTCTTTTTTGAGAAAGATGGGCATCAAGAAAGCTTTTGCTATCGGCGTGCCAAACGCTTGCGCCAAGCTCGTTCTTCTAGTAAGATGGTGGTTCGTAGCCCTTCTCATGGCATGAACACATGTGCTCCTAGTAAGAAGCCCCTCTTTGTTGATGGGTTTTATGACTCCTTTTCTAGTGGGTTAGGTCATGGTCGTGGACATGCTTCTAGTGCTCCTTGTGTTGGTCCACGTCGTGCTTCTCATGGTGCTTCTATTGGTTCTTCTCAAAAAAACTTGGGAGATGTTTGCCTCTTTTTCCCGTGGTGCAACTCGTTCTTCTCCTCGAGTTGTCCTTTTGAGGAATGCTTCCAAGGATGTTTCAAAATTGAATTTGAACCAACATTTGCATCATGCTAACCCACATGATAAGTTGAGTGCTTTGAGATGTGTGACCAAGTCTTGGATTCCCAAGTACATGCTTGCTAACCCTTCGGGATCCAAGGCTCGGGTTACTTTGTCCTCTTATGTGTAGATATGAGGACGCGGGGTGGAGAACATACGCCTGATGGGACTTGATCTTTTAGATGTGATCAAGATTTGATGGTTCTCTACATCCCGTTTAGATTTGCCTCCAAAGAGGCTTTTGCAGTTGGGTGAGCTTTCACATACACTCATACCATGTACATTCATGGTCTATTTCTTGTGGTATGAGATGGTCCTTCATATGCTCACTTGTATAGTTCTTGCATATACATTTTCTTTTGTATCATGTTTTGTTTTAGTCTAGCATGTGCTATCTTGTATATCATGTCATGCTAGCTTTGTGTACAGCTTTGGTGGCGAATCCACTTTTCATGCTAGTTTGTGATCCTCATGAACCTTGTGCCATGTTTTACCATATTTATCCATGAGCTTGATTTGTAGTAGTATGATGTTCATTAGGTGTTACTTTTTAGGTGCTAGTTTTGGTTAGCTACATGTACCCTGTTGACATGTTTAGCTCGAGCACTAGCCTTTCCACAATTTTATCATATTACATGCTTCTGGATCTATTTCTATCATTATCTTGCATTGTAGCATGTGTTGAGGTTTAGGCTGTGTTTGGGTTGATCATGTTTCTAGGCTGCATTTTGCTATGTAGTGCTTTATCCTGTTGCATGGTAGTCTTGACTAGTTTGAGTTCAGATCTCCTTGCGGTATCATTCATAGGTAGGCCTCTTTTTGTTGAGAGTTCACCTTATGCTTATTATGTGACTAACCGTTTTGTGGAGACCTTGAGGTCACACTGGACAAGACAATGCCTTGTGTTTCTTCTACCCTTGAGCTTGCAGGAGAACATGAGCTTGGAGAGGGCTTTTCGGCTCACGGACCCGATCCCACTTCTTCCACGACTTGGGGTTCTGTTCGAGCAGTTCTCCAATGAGCACTAGCTGCACCTGAGGGAGAGACAGCATCTGGCGAGGGGGAGATGACTTTGGCGAGGTAGGCATCCTGGATCTTTCAGCAGATTCACCCCTCTGCAGATGGACGACGACATTGGCCAGCACGAGATGCGGTCGAGGTCTTTCTGTGTCTCATTCCATTCATTCAGCTTTTGTTGCCCCTTTTGAGCCCAGAGATGTTGGACACATACTTTCTGACCCGTTTCAGATGGATGTGGATGATATCACCTTTGATGGCTCCTCTCATGGACTCGCTGGCAAGTTTGCAGATTTTATGAGCAGGAAAATTGAGATGTGGATGATGGGTTCGACATGGGTAAGGCCAAGCCTCTTTCGACGCCCATGGCGATGACGATTGCGATGGACGCAGACAAGGATGGAGAGCCCGTGGACCATATTTAGGCGCCCCTTCGGGCATCACACGAGCAAGTGGTCAAGCGCATCATGAGGTACCTCCGATACATTCCTGACACTACTAGGAATTGACCTTTAGAGCACCATTTTTTGTCGCAACACCACACATTTGGTTGCAATATTTGGGTTTATAGCAACCAACATATTAATGGGTTGCGATATCCGGATCTTATGGCCACCAAAAATGTTGGTTGCATCTGTTGAAACATTCGTTGCAACAGGTTGGTGTTAATGCCACGGTGAAAAAGGTGGTCGCCTTTTTGGGTACCTATTGCCACAACTAATTGTGCATTGCGATAGTATCGATTTAGTGTTGCGATAGATGTGTGTTTATTGCCACGAATAGTTATTTGGTTGCGTATAGGCATCCTGTGGCCACCATGAAATAACATTGTCTATAATTTAACCTTTGTTGCGATAGCTCATGTGCCTGTTGCGTCCAGAAAACCATTCGTTGCATTTGATGTGTGTTTGTTGCCACGATTATTTAGTTGGTTGCGATTATGCCTGGTTGTGGCCACGATGAAATAACGTTGTCTAAAACTTAACCTTTGTTGCGATAGCTCATGTGCCTGTTGCATCCAGAAAACAAATCGTTGCATCAATTAGCTTCTATTGCCACTAATGATATATGTGAATTCATTAGACTATTTTTGGTTGCGCTAAAAGAAATGTTGATGATGTAATTAAGCCCACCGACACATTTGAAGAAAAAACATAAAAACCCAGCCCACCAAAAGAAAAAACCCAGCCCACCGGTGCATGAGCAGAAAAAATAAAAAGAAGAGGCCCAACCCAACCCCACATTAGCAGAAAAAAACAAAAAGAAGAGGCCCCTCCGTCTCTAGGAGCCAGGAGGTCATGCCGCCAGACTCCTTTCTCCGCCTCCACTGCGGCGACGGCGATAGGCATAAACGGCGACGGCGCGGCGGCGTGTGCCCGTCCTGCGGCTGCTTCCTCTGCCCATTCCCAGCGCCAAGGACAGAAGGAGTCAGCTAGCAACGGCGACGGCTGAGCAGCGGCAAGGAGGCGCCCATGCGTGTTCCCGTCCGGCCTCCAGCCATCCAGCTCCGGCGACCCCGGCTTGCTCCCCCTCAGCTAGCTACTACTGTGCTTCAAACAAGGTGAGCAGACAACACAGGGGTCCTAGTTAATTTTACCCTCCTTGGTGAACTATTGAATAATTTTGAACTCTTGGAGAGAGCTGCGAAGGCATATCCTGCTCATATACTGCTCATTAGGAAAAAAAAGCTTGTCAATTCATAATGTTAGCTTGATAGCAGGTATTTATTCTATGGATTCGTGCTCACTGTAGGGATACCATGAAGGATGTCAAATGAAGATAAGAGCTGGATGTGGATGTCCAGATATACTTCAGAATGGCAGGCAGGATTCCAGAACTTTTTATAGAGTGTATTTGGGGGCACATCTAGTGAAGAAACAGCTCCATGTCCATGTACTCGATGTTGCTGCATGTCTTATCGAAGTGAAAAGGAGGTTCGAACTCACGTGGCACTGAGAGGGTTTGATGAGAGTTTCATTCAAGGAGAAGGTAATTGTGAGCCTCCATTAGTTGAGAATGATAACGATGATGGCGCTGCACTAGATTCATGCTCCACTTGTTGGCTGAAATTTGGATTGAGTTCGTGTTTTGTTCTTCGCGTTGCTCTCTTTTCCTCCTCGGTGATTTCATGAGTTCTTTCGATTCAAGGGATGTTTTGCGATTCCGTTTGAACCATCTTGTGCTAGGACATGAGAGGCATTTTTCCACCGGAGGATTTGTTCAGAAACCTCACGATCACATAGATCGGGCGGAAATCATTTTCGTTCTCCAAACTTTCCTCTTTTCTAGTGTTCTTCGGATTTCTCATAGATGAGTTGTTTTGGAGCGATGATATCCTAGGATTAGCTTCTCAATACGTAGAGGAACACTTGGGAGAAGTTTGATCGAATCCCCGTTTGATTTGATTTGAGTTTTGGCTTCAAAATCTGAATTTTCCGAAGCTGCAACGTGCAACCCGGACATGTCCGGTCGTGAGACCTTGGAATTTTGAGGTGCAATTTTGTGGAGATCTTCTCTTAGGTGTCTACTTGCTCCCAAATTTCATAATTTTTGGACACCGTTTGATAGGATTTTGGAATTTTCTCCCAAAACTGGTCTGGGCAGTGCATAGTAGACATGTCCCGTAGGCAACCCGGACATGTCCGGTATTGAGACTTTGGATTTTTGAGCTGAAATTTTTGGGAGAACTTTCTGAGGGTGTCTATTACCTGTGGTTCAAATTTCACAATTTTTGGACACCATTTGATACTTCTTTTGTTTTTTCTCCAAAGATTGGTTGCTGTAGTTTTGCAAACGCTTCGAGGCTCATTTGTGCTCCAGTAGTGTCCCGCTGTTCTTCTTGGAAGCATCCACCCTACATCTAGGGTCATGGACACTACCAAGTCCTTGTCTTGCTTTTGGAGTGACTCTCTGGGACAAAGGCCATCGATTTCTTTAGAAGAAATTTGAGGCTCCCATTCACCCCCCCTGGTCGCCAATTCGGTCCTTCAGTTAGGAAACTTTGAGCGAAATCGGGTTTGAGTTTTGGTTCCACTGCCTCCTGTTTGTCATCATATTGGGACAAAATGAGTTTTCAAAAACAAATAAGGTGAATATGGCCATATTTTGAGAAACAAGGCCAGACTTGTAGCCCAGGGATATAGTCAGAAGGAGGGGATAGACTATGAGGAGACGTTTGTTCCCGTAGCTCGTTTGGAGGCAATGACGATCCTCTTAGCATTTGCTGCATCCAAAGGTTTTAAACTTTTTTCAAATGGATGTCAGGAGTGCCTTCCTAAACGGCTACATTGAAGAAGAGGTGTATGTGAAATAACCCCCCGGTTTTGAAAATCTCAAGTTTCCAAACCATGTGTTTAAACTCCACAAAGCTTTATATGGTTTGAAACAAGCCCCTACAGCCTGGTATGAGCGTTTAAAAACCTTTTTGCTTGCTAAGGGTTTTAAAATGAGTAGTGTTGACTAAAGGCTCTTTCTCCTCAAGCAAGGCACTGATACTCTCTTGGTACAGATTTACGTGAATGATATCATTTTCGGTGGTTCTTCTCATTCTTTGGATGCGAAGTTTGCAGATACTATGAGTAGGGAATTCGAGATGAGCATGATGGGCAAGTTGACTTTCTTTCTTGGGTTGCAAATCAAGCAATCTCGAGAAGGAACGTTCGTGCACCAGGGCAAGTACACGAAGGACATAGTGAAGAAGTTCGATATGGGTGAGGCCAAGCCTCTTCCGATGCCCATGTCGACTACGACGGCCCTGGATGCGGACGAGGATGGAGAAGCCGTGGACCAGAAGGAGTACCGATGTATGATCGACTCACTACTGTACCTGACGGCAACACGACCGGACATCCAATTCGCGGTGTGTCTTTGTGCGCGCTTTCAGGCTTCACCGCGCACCTCTCACCATCAGGCAGTCAAGCGCATTATGAGGTACCTTCATTTCACACTTGAGTTCGGATTGTGGTATTCTGCTTCTTCCACCCTCTCGCTTTACGGTTACTCTGATGCAGATTTTGCTGGTTGTGTCATGGGTTCTCTCTTGAATTTAGGCTTGGAAGAAGAGGCTTTGGATGGGGACTTCTCCTTATGAGGCCCTACCTGGATCTGTCCGGGCTCAGCTCAGACTCCAGTAATGGTGTAGCGAGATGTGGATGTGTACTTCATACAAGTTACATCTCCAAACATGCTCGTCTTCAACCCCGTGAGCTGTTCATTGGGTCTTAGGGGCAGAAGATTGACTTCCTTAGAGACGCAGAACTTCTTGAGCTCTCCATGACATGATCCTCCCTCCATGGCTTGGGCGTAGAAGGATTGATGTTGAGGTTCCATGACCTTCGGCGGCATCGTGGCTAGGGGTGTCAGTTCGTCAATGGGCATGATCTCCTTCTCGGGCACAACGGCAAGGTCCTTCTTTGGAGCGACGACGAGGGTCATCGACTCGTCAGAAAGGAGAGGCTCGTTGAGGTTGATCCCACGATTGCCGACCATTGGGATAAGGAGAGCTTGAACTGCTGCTTTGGATGAGAATAGATTTGATGGTATGGCTCTGGGCTAGCAGGGGTCTGGTTTTATAGTCCTGGATCAACTAGAAGGAGGCTGATCCATTCTCCAAGGTTCTCGTAACGAAACAGATCAGGAAGTCACAAAAAAGGAATAAGGGAGGCTTTAGAAAGGAAAGGGAAGCGATGGGACCCGAACGGGCACTAGGCCAGGCCGGCCGGCCTAGGGGTGGGGCCGGCCAGCCCCCCTTCTCTCTGGAAGGTGGCCCGCCTTTTCGTGGATCTCTTTTGCACTTTCCTAAAACCTATTTGCTACCTTTTCTGTTATGAAACCTTTCGGAGGTGGTGGAGGATCAAATTAATGGAAAGTGAGGGACTGGATCACATCCAACTCCTTGGAATTCTTTTCAGGTTCTAGAAAAATCTTAAGGCGATGCCCATTTACCTTAAATAATGTACCTTCGTCGTTTTGAAGTGTCACCGCTCCATGGGACGAAGTGCTAATCACCGTGAATGGTCCTTCCCATTTGCTTCGTAGCTTTCCATGACCGAATAGCTTAACCCTAGAATTAAAGAGTAATACCTAGTCTCCCGGAGTGAAGTTCTTCATCTTAATCCTCTTTTCATGCCACCTTTTGGTTCTCTCTTTGTAGATCTTGGCGTTATGGTATGCCTTTTCACGCCATTCATCTAGTTCTGAGAGTTGCATTTTTCTCTTGATTCCTGCTGCTTCCAAGTCCATGTTCCATCTCTTTATCGCCCAGTGAGCTTTGAACTCTAGCTCTACTGGCAAGTGACAAGTCTTCCCGTAGACGAGTTGATATAGTGACATTCCCAATGGTGTCTTGTAAGTTGTACGGTAAGCCCACAATGCATCTGGTAGTCTGTCTCTCCACTTTGTTCCCATCTCGTTTACTGTCTTCTGCAGAATGTTCTTGATGTGCTTGTCAATGAAATGAGAACCTCCATCACTAATCACCATTCTTGGAACTCCAAATTTTGGAAATATCACTTCCTCGAACATTCTCTTGGAGCTTCTGGCATCTGCAGCTTTACATGGTAGGGCTTCGACCCATTTGGAAACGTAGTCGACTGCCATTAAGATGTACTCACTGTTCTTGGATTTTGGAAATGATCCCATGAAATCAATTCCCCAACAGTCAAAGAGCTCGATTTGGAGATTGTTAGTGAGTGGCATGACATCTCTAGAATTGATATTACCATGCCTCTGACATGCTCCACATCTCCGGATGAAATCTTTTGTGTCGTCATACATGGTTGGCCAGAAAAATCCACTTTGCCAAATCTTGGAATGCGTGCGAAATGCTCCATAGTGTCCTCCATAGGGTGATGATGAGTGACATCTTTCAATGTTCTTGATTCCTTCTTCAGATGGTACACATCTTCTGAGTAGCCCGTCAGAGCACACTCTGAAGAGGTACGGATCATCCCATAGGTGAACACGACTCTCATAGACGAGCTTTCTCTTATCTTTGTCTGGTGGTACATACCCTGAATCCATAAAATTGACAATATCTGCATACCAGGGGTCAGACCTAGAGACTAGATAGAGTGTAGATAGAGTGTATCGTCCCTAAGTGAATCATTGATAGGTAGTTCCTGTGGATTCTCAAATTGCATTCTTGACAAGTGATCAACAACAGAATTCTCTACTCCCTTTTTATCTTTTATTTCTAAATCAAATTCTTGGAGTAACAGAATCCATCTTATCAAGCGAGCTTTAGCATCTTTCTTAGTGAGCAAGTATTTAAGAGCAGCATGATCAGTGTAAACAATTACTTTAGCTCCAACTAAGTAAGATCTAAATTTATCAATGGAAAAACAACAGCTACCAGTTCTTTTTCAGTTGTGGCATAATTAAGTTGTGGTCCAGTCAAAGTTTTACTAGGATATACAATTGTGTGATGCTTCTTATCTTTACATTGTCCTAGCACAACACCTACTGCATAATCACTTGCATCACACATGATCTCAAAAGGTAAAGACCGGTGCAGAAGTAAGTGCTTTGTTTAGGGTTTCAAAAGCTTTTAAGCATGCATCATCAAATTCAAAGGGCATATCCTTAGCCAAAAGATTAGTAAGTAGTCTAGCAATGTGTGAAAAATCTTTTATAAACCGATGATAAAAACCAGCATGGCCAAGAAAATTTCGTATCCCTTTAATATTAATAGGAGGAGGTAGTTGTTCAATTACTTCAATTTTAGCTTTGTCTACCTCAATTCCACGTTCAGAAATTAAATGACCAAGCACTATGCCTTCTCTAACCATGAGGCACGTGCCCATTTTTTCCAACATGCCCTTTTGGCATGGATTTCTTTTTATTATATATTTTTTTCTTGTCTCATACCATACTGGTATGGATATTTCTTTTTGCATAGCCCATAGTTTTTTTGAAGGATTTTTGTGAGAGAGATGTGTGACTGAATGAGCAGAGCTTTATTTGTGGAGGATGGATGCCATGTTTTGCATAACTCTTAGTGCAAGAGTTAGCGATGTATGTGGTGTGTATGTGAATCTCAGATCATAAGTGTATGACAAGAATCTTACATAAGTCACAACAATTTGACTAAGCTCAAAATGATAACAAGTAGTATATGAATACTGGTTGTTTAGAATTTGAAATGATTCATATGGCTTTGGTAGGATGTTGCATCATAGAGGAACATCTTTTTGTAATATTTTTTTTGAAAATGTAAATCCCAAGTACTTTGCAAAAGATGGTAAGTGTCAAATCATCCTACTATATCTCATATTCCAATTACTCAGATAAAAATGGGGTCCCTATAAAGAGTTGTTCACAGTTTGCAAGAATTCACCCGGAACAACAAGTGAACAATTTTTTAAAACAAAGATAGAATGGTTTATGGGTTTGTCAATTTGGAAGAAGTAGTTTTTATAATAGATTATTTCATTTTCTTTCTAGGGAGCTGACAGGCATGTGAAGAAATTGTATTTTAAACACTATCATACCTGTATGACGAATCAAGGAGTGCCCCCCACTTGCTTTTGTACCTGTCTTTCTAGTTCGGATAGTATATTCAAAAGCAAGTGGAAATTGGCACAAGGATAATCATGGGGGCAAACTTTGTTGGATTCAATTTTGATTGAGGCACATTTCAAAGATTAGAAATTTAAGTTCAAAATGAATGTGCCTCATTATTAGAGTGGAGAATGTTGCACATACCGTCGTTTGAAGATGAAGGATTGATGAAGATTCTTTTTATCCTATCCTTCTACACGTCAAGGCGATCGACATTTGTGCAACATGTGGGGGGAGATCTGTGGTTGTTGAACTTGAGAGATCTCCCCCACACTTTATTCTTGTACCTCTTTTTTTATTATTCTTTTTAATCAAAGAAACAAAGAATGGAAATACAACAAGGGCTCTATCAGCCGAAACACTGGGGAGCCTAGATTTATTTTATTATTATTTTTTATTATTATTTATCTTTATGGTAACATTGAGAAGGAAAATATCCATGTTCTAAGGAATTTCAAAGTATAAAGCTCAAGAAGAAATGGATCAAAAAGGTTACCATGATTTGAGAGAGAGAGAGAGTTTTTATTGAAAATGATTTTTTTTAATTTATTCACCAAACTTCTTATCTTTGAGAAAATAACTCAAACAAGGCTAAGGTAAAACATGTAGTAAAAGTCTAGCCTTGGTTTATCTCCATCAAAAAGAATTACTTATATTGTTTATGAAAGTAGCTCAAAGATCATTAACCAAAATAAAACACCATGTTTAAACTTTGATTAAAGAAGGTCATTTTAACCTAAGCACCATGCTTAGTTTAAAGACCTATGGGCATACCACATGTGCACGTGTGAATACACCCAAACTAGAGCATATGTCATAAGCAAAGGAAGCATGATCTTGAACAGAATAAGGAGACAAACATGAGTAAATGGATCTGGTTACCATTTATTACCTTTGCATACCTAAGTGTTTACCGGTGGCATCTGTAGTTTTGAGCTTTGAAGCTGCCGCGACGGTTGTTTGAAAGTCAGACTCAGGCAGGTGTCGAGGCTTAGGTCATACACACAAATAACGTGTATAGACCAGGGGCCTTGATGTCACCAACATAGGTCGTGGAAGAGGAACACCCTTTTTGCTTATGGAAGCAATCTAGGCGAAGTCAGGTGGATTGCGGATGTTTGTGGTAAAGGAATGGAACCACTCTGCTTCTTCTTTCTCTTCCACTCCCCCTTTTTTTTATATATTTTTTAAAACTTCTTTTTCTTCTCTCTCTCCTTTTTTTCTCTTTTTTTTATTTTTTCTGCATATATATATATATATATTTCTTTTTTCTTCACTCTTTTTTTTGGAAGGCACATGGGTGTATGTGATGGCCATGTGGCACCACCCAGCTCCTTCTCTTCTTTCCACCATTTCTTCTCAACAAGATCGATCTTTTCCCCTTTTTTTGGGTGGATGGAACCTGAGCTCTCCCCCCACACTTGGACTTTTGATTGAAAGTCAAGTGTGGCATGCTGAGGGTCTCAGTGTTCCACCATTAACAGTGTAGCTCTCATGTTGTTTGTTGGTGTGTCTTTCCTCGATCTTCTTGTTCTCAACCTGTAAGGTTAGTGAACACGAATACCTGAAGGTACATACAAACACAATAGCATGGTCTTGTTTTCATTGAGAAGAAAGGTGGTGTTATTGTTTTTATTTATTTATTTATTTTAGCAAGGTGAGCTAGCATTCCCCTTTTGATGTAAATGGAACATGACATTCCTACCGTCCTCCCCCACACTTGAGCTGTTGTGAAAAAGTCAAGTGTGCCAAGTTGGGGTCTCTTTTCGAGTGTGCTCCGTAACATTGGAATTTGTTGGGGTTGATGTAGCTCCATGTCGTCGTGCATCGTCTATCCCTTGTTGTTCTTAGTTTTAACCTGAAATGGTTATCAACCAAGAATACCTGAGGATGCATCCTAGCCTGGCAACATGATCTTGCAATTATTGGAGAAGAATACACTTTTTTTATAATCAAAGGTATCTCCCGGCAGTGCTTTGATTATAAGCTTGACCTTGGGAAACCTTTTGAATTATACCTTTGTGTTGGTGAGGTGGTTTCCCCTACAACACCAACCTTTGCAAACGTGAACTGTAAAACTCATGACAAGCTACCACGAAATTTGCAAGATTTGTGGTAAACAAAACTATCTACAACAACCCTTTTAACGATGTTGGGCACAGGGGTCACGAGAGGGTTGTCGGTTTTGCAAAAGATGTTGGAGTTATGGACCAGGTCAGGAGATTTTTCAAATGAGCATGGATTTGTTGGGATGGGAAGAAAGTAACTTCCATGCTCAAGATCTTTTATTTCAAGGGGAGAGGGTTTATAATTGATTTATTCAAGGATTGGCTCTCCCTCCATGGGTTCGTTCAAGGTCTGATCCTTGATGTGTTCTTGATGTTCAAGTGAGGTGTATGAGGATGTTGAATTGGGAAGCTCAAGAGAATTCCCCATGTCAACATCACTAAAAAGATCGTCCTCAATTTCACAAGAATACACACAAGAATGTGTCGAAGCATCTTCATTGGGAAGGTCAAGAGTTTCTCCTAATTTGTCCTGGTTTTGGATAAAAGATTCCATATTGTTTTCCAACAATGATTCAGAGATGTCTATAGGTTGCACCGACATTACCGTTTCGGGCTCGTTTGTATAAGAGAGGGGTTCAGCTATGGAATTTCTGGCTTGGACTGGTGGTATGGAAAAACTTTCCCTCCTTATATTGACAACAAATTCCCCGGTTTTTGGTGGTTTGTCCGAACGTTTTTGAAGGGGAAGCCCGATCAAAACATCAAAGTCTTGGATGTCAAAGACGTAAAAGTCTAGCATCAACTTGACATTATCTTGTTTAACTGGTATGTTGTGAAGGATGCCTAGACTATTTATGCTTGTCCTTGAATCTAGCCTTAAGTGCTTATTTGTTGGGGCGAAGGACTCGTGAACGATCGTGTTCGCAAAAGATGCGAACATGATGTTTACCCCAATAGTTGGATTATAAAGCACTTCTACACAGCCTCTGCTAATTTTAGCGTGGATGATTGAAAAAGAGGGACTAATCTGAATTTCTTCAGAAGAGAGTTCCGCTTGTTCCACCCGATCGCTGTTTATAACTGGTAACGTCTCCTCTGTTTGATGGGTTTCTTGAGGTTCAAGAGGTGTACCGGGAACTGGTGGCTTTTTCCGGCGTGCATGTTTTGAGGGTTTTATATGATCGTCAGGGTAATTTTCCTCGAAGAATGTAAAGTCTGAAGGAAGGAAAACATCCTTCAGAGGTTCCGTTGGTGATGAGGGTCTCTGAGTTTGATCCTCAGGTTCGGTTTTAACCGAAGAGACCTCATCATGTTGTAGTTCGCTTTCCTTCTGGAGGGGAAGGGGCGTGTTTTCTAGAATAAGATCTAGAAGAGCCTCTCCTTCTTTTGTGGTTTTGCACATAAACGATCCTCTAGCGGAAATGTCCAGTTGTAGGGCAGATTCCTTGTTCAGCCCTGACCAGAAATGTTGCAACAACACGTGGTCGGGTAGAGACAAGTCTGGGCCTGATTTTGAAAGGATTGTAAATCTCTCCCAGGCTGCATCTAATGACTCCTTGTCTTTCTGTTGGAAGTTGAGTGTCTCTTGTCGTAGGTTTACGATGTGAGATATAGGAAAGAACGGGAGGCAGAAACTGTTCCGCAATTCTTTCCAATCTCCATTAACTTTTCCTACGGTATGGTTGTACCATTGTTTCGCTCTATCAGAAAGAGAGAATGGAAACAATTTCCAACGCAATGTTTCTTGTGACATGCCTGCAATTGTCAGGCACACATAGCGTAACTCAAACTCCCGTAAGTGGTGATAGGGGTTTTCACTATCGTACCCCGAGAAGGGTTGTTCATGAACCATGGCTATAAAGCAAGGGCGGAGTTCATAGCCAGAAGCTGTGATTGGCTTTGATGATTGTGGTGGCTCACAGAACTCGGCCCGTGGAGCAGAAAAGTTTTGGATTGAGGTTGATGGCTCCATATATTGAAGGTAACTAAAAAGAAAGATAGAATGCAAAGGATACACGGGCGAACTAGGTTCGGAGACTAAATGCGACAACCGTTCCCCAGCAACAGAGCTAGAAATGCATGTTGGTATTTCTTAGCGTAAGTAGAAACCGCAAGCGCACAGAAGTACCGTTGTAGCACTTCACCCGGAAGTATTCAGGGTATCATATTTTCCAAGGGAACGGTGTGCTATAGTCTTCGGGTTTAGATCTCCCGGCTTAGGTAAGAAGAAGGATGACTTAGGGTAGCAAGGTTTCTCTAGGTAACGAGTCCTTAGGTGTTCAGACTTAACTAACTTAGTTTGCTTCGGTCAATGGGTCAAGTTGGTTTCCCAACCTATGCTGATACAGCTCTACCTGGAATCCCGAACGTGGGTGGATTACAAAGGACAGACATGGCTGTCACCACCTGCCGCCTACCTCCTCAACCGTGGAGACCCAGGCAACATACCTGTAACCACTTAGCCTAAACACCGCGTTTACGCTAAGGGCCACTACTCTAGCGGCGATCAGGGCTTGCACCCTCTTACTAGAGCACCCAGCCGAGGGTGAATGATTGGTCCAGCAAACTAAATTAGCGACAAGCTAGAACACGATAAGAACTTGAATACAAAGATAAACACGAACCTTAATACTCCAAATAGTATTGCGATTCGTCAAGGTACAAGCGAAGTCGTACCGGCGATTCCGGTATCCCTTCCGCTAAGTGTAGATGTACACTTGAGGAGGTAGCCGACAACTCTGACACTTCTCCGACTTGCACTCACTCACTCCCTCTACTAAGTAGCTACTAGAGCTAGAATGTAGCACTACTTATATTGAATGAATCCTTCACAAGGTGGGAATGGAACTACACTACTCTACAACTAATGAAAGAATGAATGAATGATGAATAATGAATGGAATGATGTTGTTGAAGCTCTTGGGGCCCTTCTTTTATAGTGGAGATGCCCTGGAGGGGTGGAGATCCCCTTCTCCCCACTTGGAAAGTCTAAAACCGACCTCAAGAACCGCCTTCTGGGTACATTGAACATGGACGACCTTGATAACCGACGTGAGGAAGGCGATAATGAGCCACCGACCAAAGTTGGGCTCGAGAGGCGCACCTGGTGGTGCGGCCGCACCAGGGGTGTGGGCGCACCACTAGTGGCCCCTCTCACGCCTGGCTCGCTCTGGTGGGTCCTTGAGGTAGTGTGGGCCATGTCCATCAAAGTTGCTGGGTCTGGTTTGGAGTATTGATGGGCTTTGAGCTCTATTTCTCTTATTCAGATGGGCCGGAAGTGCTGGGCCTTGATATGTTCAATTTGGTATGCACTTTTGGCCCATCCCAAGTGTAGTTTTACCTGTGATTCCTGCAAGACAATTGATATATCCAAAACTCGTGGAAGTTGTTAGTTTAAGTCCTAATTCTAAGTTTTGGTTCTGGAAGTGCGGGTTTTAGATAAAAGTTGGCGGTATAAAATGTGCGTTAAGAACCGCCAATAGCAAACGACGCAGGCTTCGAGTGCAAACCCAATGGAGGCACCCCTCGAATACGGAGAATTCCGGAGCGAACGAGACACCCTTCGAGCGCACCTCAGACACCCCTCGATTATAGAGAATTCCGGAGCGAACGATACACCCTTCGAGCGCACCTCAGACACCCCTCGATTACGGAGAATTCTGGAGCAAATGAGGCACCCCTCGATTACGGAGATTTCATGAGCGAACGAGGCACCCTTCGATTATGGAGATTTCACGAGCGAACAAGGCACCCCTCGATTACAGAGATTTCACGAGCAAACGAGGCACCCCTCGAGCACTCCTCAGGCACCCCCTCGACCTTGACGCTGTGCTGGTGTCTTGGCCGTTGTGCCTGCTGCCTCGACCGGCCACCACAACCTCGATGCCACTAGGAACTGATGACATCAAACCATGACCACGATGAGTTTAGACTAAATGGAACGAACAAGGTTGTGGTGGGCGACATGCTGGAACTGTCGACATGCTGGGCGATAAGGTAATTCTCTCCTCATCTTTGACCATAGGATGCCCCCTGATGGAAACCATAGCATACGACAATTAAGGAGACCCCGTGACCCTCGACCGTGACACCGTGCACTGGCCTCGACCGTGCCACACCGTGCTCTGGCCTCGACTGCGACACCATGCACTGACCTTGACCTCGATGTTGTTGATGGTCACTAACTCATATCTTATACCATCAATAAGTCACCTAAAGAGAATAAACGTTACCATCAACCTAGGAATAGAGTTTGATTCTAATGAGTTCCACGAGTTGTGTCGTTCTCACTTGTTTTGCATGAATACCAACATTTCATTACATAAAAGTATCCCAAGTGATGAATCAGACTACACCATTGCAAAGAGCTCATCGATACGATCGAAATGGACATATGGTTTGCTACATTTGGTGTCCCGACGAGAGAGTCCTCATTGGTTACAACTTGGAAGCTTCTAGAAGCAACTTGGAGTGATCCCCAAGCAACATAATTGAAGGGCTAAAGTGACAGATCCAATAGCTATGGTGAATTCTAGTTCTCCAGGGTGTTTTCCAGCAGATGGAAAGAGATAGGATTCATCTCCAACACGATGGATTGCACAACAAGATTGAAAGTGGCGCTAGGGCAACAAGGAGGCTTCCAGAAGACAACTCGGCGAAGACGGCGCCTGGCGGCTTCCAGGTGGGGCTTGCCGGCCCCACCCCTAGGCCGGCCGGCCTGGGCTAGGACACATCAAGGCCCATCTTCGTGGAGCGTGCCCTAATCGAACTCCTCAACGCATCTCAACCATTGTTCCAGGTCGGTTTGATCGGAGGGTCACGGTTCATCCCCCAGGGCTATATAAGAAACCTCAGACCCCCTCCCTGAAGCAATCCTCATTCAGATCAGATCCAAGATAGAACCTCCAGTCATATTCTTCGGGAGAGGATTAGAGCCATCTAGCAATTAGAAGATTAGTAGCCCTCTAATTAGGGACTAGATCTAGTCTTCTATAGGATTAGAAGAGAGAGAGAGATAGGTATTAGAGGGAGATTAGAAGGAGCTCTGGCCTCTCGGATCTACTTCTTCAGCTTGTACCTGCGGATTGAAGTTCGTCAAGAGCTTGGATCAGGATATTCTTCGGTCTTCAACTTCTAATTATTAGTAAGCGTTCTTGTCCTTATTATTCTTTTGGCTTGCAACTCTAATTAGAGTACTCTAATCTAGTCGCGCTAGAATTAGAGGAGTCATCGTCGTGTAAGCGTGGTGCTTAGACTCGATTACTTGCATAGTGTACCCTATATTCCGGACCAGTGGTAGCTCGCATGGGTGACTCTTATAGCCTTGTTGAATCTTTCATAGTCCACCTCCCATCTATAGGACTAGTAGGAGTATATTACATGGGAATCACCATACTCTGGATGTGGTCTCCCAACATAATCCACAGTAGAATAATAATCGCATAGCTTTCTGACGTTAGAGCTAGAAACCCTAGTTCCCCCTGTATATTTTATATTCTCGCTTTTACTAGTGCTCAGGGTTTAAGCAATAGACTTAAGACAATCACCCCATTCCTTTGGGTTCGATATAAAACTGGGTCTACATCCGATGAAGTGTGGGTATCTAATCTGTGTGCTTGCAAATTTATCTCTAGTGTTCTGATAACATACCCTAGCCTTTCTAGTGTCGTTGCCAACGTCGCTCTTGGTAGCATCGGTAGTAAGTGTCAACAAGCATTTTTGGCGCCGTTGCCGGGGAACGGTCGAGAGTTGATCTTAAAGTCTGCTTAAACTTGTAATCATACTTTTATCTTTTATCTTTTATCTTTTCTTATCCCATGGATTTCTTAGAATCTCCTCTAGGTTCCAAAGATTCCACTCCTATTAGCCTCTGCCATTTTCCTAAAGTAGTAGCTTTAGAACCACCAGAATCATCTAGACCTATCCTATTCGATGGCTATGAGCTACGCCCGTGTTTGATACAGATGGTCCAAAAACAATCCTTTCTAGGCAAGGAAATAGAGAATCCATACACTCACCTTAACCAGTTCGAACAGACTTATTCATGACTTCATATCAAAGGCATGTCCGATGAAACCCTTAGATGGAAGCTTTTTCCTTTCTCTTTGGAAGGGAAAGCTAAAACCTGGTATAGTAGAACCGCATCGAGTAAGGATGGGGATTGGAAAGATCTTTGCTCTAGCTTTTGCTTAGATTTCTTCCCAATTTCCAAAATCGTCTGTCTTAGATTAGAAGTCCTATCTTTTATACAAGAAGATGATGAATCTCTAATAACTGCCTGGGAACATTTTGAAAATCTTGTTCACTCTGGTCCATCTCTGTCAATACCAGACCCTGTTCTTCTTCAACATTTTTATATGGGTCTAAATAGGAAAACTTCTTCTTTTCTTAACGTAGCTACAAATAGACCATTTCTTTGCACATCTGCTCCTGCGGCAAGAGAGCTTCTACAAAAGATAGCTCAATCCGCTCCCAAAGCTGAGTCTATAGAGTTCTTAGAAGAGAAACAAACCCAGATAGTTGAACCCGAAACTCTGCCGAATTCTTTACCATCAACTATCTCAGATCCTGATAAGGAGGAAACTCCGATCTCAGAGATCTTCAAATTCAAGGATGAGTATTTCACCGAGTTTGGCGATACCTCGAAGTATAATACAACAAGAAAGCCTCATAGTCTAAAACTTCCTGAAAAACCTCCAAATTTGACTGATAAAGCTTTGTTTAAAAAGACTACAGAAGAGCTAGTGTCTATGGTAAGCCATGAGTCGTTAGAAGAGTCAGAGTCCTCCTCTGATATAATTCGATTAGATTCACCTTCTACTTCTATCCTCTGCCAAATCCATAGAGACCCTTTCCATGCTATTTATAATCCTATTGTCGGTGTTAATATCATGTCTGCAGCCTTTGCACATGACTTTTTAGAAGACATAACACTAACCCCAACAACTAAATGCCTTAAAAGCCTTTCAGGACATATTCTTCCTAGTTTAGGAATCTTGTATGTCCTGCCTATCCGGGTAAAAGAAACTCTAGTGCACTTAAGCTTTTATATTTTTGATATCCATGAGTTTGACCTGTTGATAGGACAACCAATTGAAAGACTTATACACGAAGGAATGACGGGGAAATTAAACTTTTGTCTAGGGAAAAAAATTTCACTACCCATATCTATCACTCATACCCTAAACACTGGAAGTGAACCCTGTCCAGAGTTAGACCCTATAGAAGAGGTCAAGGTAGCATCTCTTGAAACTTTCATAGAACTTAATCCTAAAGAGGATGCTAAGTTTTTCATAGAGGAAGAGGATGACCACTCTAAGACTCCAACACCTCTAGATCCTTTCAAAGAAGCTCCTAAACCTCCTATAGAGTAAAAACCTCTGCCTTCTGGTCTTCGCTACGTTTTTCTTAACATGATCCAGACACTCCTGTGATTATAAGCGATAAACTTTCTCCAGAAGAAACACTCCGCTTGATCGCTGTTCTAGAGAATCATAGATCTGCCTTTGGCTTTCCACTCCAAGATCTCAAGGGGATCAACCCTGCTCTTTGCACCCATCGCATTCCTACAGATCCTGATGCTTTACCTTCTAGAGAACCCCAACGTAGGCTTAATAATGTGATGAGAGAAGTAGTTAAGAAGGAGGTCTTAAAGTTGTTACACGCCGGGATTATCTATCCTATGCCACACAGTGAGTGGGTAAGCCCTGTGCAAGTTGTGCCTAAGAAGGGTGGCATGACTGTTGTTAGAAATGAAAAGAATGTGCATTGATTATAGAAAACTTAACAAGGCAACAAAGAAAGATCACTTTCCAGTGCCCTTCATTAATGAAATGTTAGAGCGGTTGGCTAATCACTCCTTCTTTTGTTTTCTTGATGGATATTTTGGATACCATCAGATTCCAATCCATCCTAATAATCAAAACAAAACCACTTTTACATGTCCATATGGAACTTATGCTTATCGTAGAATGTCTTTTGGATTATGTAATACCCCTGCTTCTTTTCAAAGATGCATGATATCTATATTTTCTGATATGATTGAAGAAATCATGGATGATTTTTCTGTTTATGGAAAAACTTTTGATCACTGTTTATAAAATTTAGAAAAGGTTTTGCAAAGATGTGAGAAAAAGCACTTAGTCCTTAATTGGGAAAATGTCATGTAGAATTAGGGGTATAATCAAATACCCCCTGAAAAAAGAGAGAGATAGCCCATAGTTCCTAATTTTCCAAAAGAGAGAGATCCTGACACAAGAGCACAAAAATGTCATAAAATTCCACACACTTGCACATCTCAATCAATGTGTATGGCTTGCATCTCCATGTAGTTCGGTTTTTGACTTAGCAATATTATATGATACAAGTATGCTTCAATTTCATCCATACCCAAAATCCATAAATGCCTTGTAGCAGGTAGGATGAAAAAGAAGACAAAACAAGTCTTTGGTAAGGATCCACCGACATATATACATGAGCTATCTGAGAGAATCATATGAGGAACATTTGCTAACTTTTGATTTTCAAAATTCTATAAAAACCCAAGTTTCTCTTAGCAAGAAGATGAGCAGGAAGATTTGAATCCCAACTGTTCCATTATCCTATCACTCAAGATATTCTGGTAGACACTTTGAATGTTCACAGATGCGGGTGAAGCCTGAAATAACTTGTGTGCAAGTTTTTCAATCAAAGAAGATAAACCACCTTAGTCTGAAGCTTTACTCGAGGACGAGCAAAGGGCTAAGTTTGGGGGGTTTTGTTGGCGGTTCTTAACGCACATTTTATACCGCCAACTTTTATCTAAAACCTGCACTTCTAGAACCAAAACTTAGAATTAGGACTTAAACTAACAACTTCCACGAGTTTTGGATATATCAATTGTCTTGCAGGAATCAAAGGTAAAACTACACTTGAGATGGGCCTAAAGTGCATAACAAATTGAACATATCAAGGCCTAGCACTTCTAGCCCATCCGAATAAGAGAAATAGAGCTCAAAGCCCATCAATACTCCAAACCAGACCCAATAACCTTGATTGACATGGCCCACACTACCTCAAGGACCCACCAAAGCGAGCCGGGTGCAAGAGGGGCCACCAGTGGTGCGCCCGCACCCCTGGTCCGGTCGCACCACTAGGTGCGCCTCTCGAGCCCAACTTTGGTCGGTGGCTCGTTACCGCCTTCCTCACGTCGGTTATCAAGGTCATCCAAGTTCAATGTATCCAAAAGGCAGTTCTTGATGTCGGTTTTAGACTTTCCAAGTGGGGAGAAGAGGATCTCCACCCCTCCAAGGCATCTCCACTATAAAAGAAGGGCCCCAAGAGCTTCTACAACATCATTCCATTCATTATTCATCATTCATTCATTCTTTCATTAGTTGTAGAGTAGTGTAGTTTGATTCCCACCTTGTGAAGGATTCATTCAAGAGAAGAAGTAGTGCTACATTCTAGCTCTAGTAGCTACTTAGTAGAGGGAGTGAGTGAGTGCAAGTCGGAGAAGTGCCGAAGTTGTCGGCTACCTCCTCAAGTGTACATCTACACTTAGCGGAAGGAATACCGAAATCGCCGGTACGACTTCGCTTGTACCTCGACGAATCGAATACTATTTGGAGTATTAATATTCATGTTTATCTTTGTATTCAAGTTCTTATCGTGTTCTAGCTTGTCGCTAATTTAGTTTGTTGGATCGATCGTTCACCCTCGGGTGGGTGCTCTAGTAAGAGGGTGCAAGCCCTGATCACCGCTAGAGTAGTGGACCTTAGCGTAAACGTGGTGTTTAGGCTAAGTGGTTACAAGTAGGTTGCCTGGGTCTCCATGGTTGAGGAGGTAGGCAGCAGGTGGTGACAGCCCTGTCCGTCCTTCGTAATCCACCCACGTTCGGGATTCTAGGTAGAGTTGTATCGGCATAGGTTAGGAAACCAACTTCACCCGTTGACCGAAGCAAACTACGTTAGTTAAGTCTGAAACCCTAAGGACTCGTTACCTAGAGAAACCTTGCTACCCTAAGTCGTCCTTCTTCTTACCCAAGCCGGGAGATCTAAACCCGAAGACTATAGCACACCATTCCCTGTGGAAAATACGATACCTTGAATACTTCCGGGTGAAGTGCTACAATGGTACTTCTGTGCGCTTGCGGACTATTCTGCTTACGCTAAGAAATACCAACATTCGCTCGGGATGTCTCCGTATTCGAGGGGGTGCCTCGAATAGGTATGCTCTCGTGGCTTGCCTCGTTCGCTCGGGATGTTTCCGTATTCGAGGGGGTACCTCGAATAGGTATGCTCTCGTGGCTTGCGTTGTTAGCTCGGGATGTTTCCGTATTCGAGGGGTACCTCGAATAGGTATGCTCTCGTGGCTTGCGTTGTTCACTCGGGATGTTTCCATAATCGAGGGGGTACCTCAAATAGGTGTGCACTCGAGGAGGGTCTCCTCGAGGGTGCATTTGTTCGGATTGGGGAGGGCCCCGGTGGGGGTCAGTGAGCGGCGGCGGATTGATGCCGGCGGACAAGGCCGACCAGGTCTTGGGCTTTGTGGGGTCTAATTGAGGCCTCGATCTATTGTTTCGTGGTTCAGGGTTTGCTCTAAACCTTGCGTTGGTGACTAGCTCGCGTGGTGGTGATCTGTTGCACCACGGTGACTTCGACGAGGTGTCGGCCTTCATGGCCCCGCAGTTTTGGTGCTCCTCCAGCTGCTCCATCAAGGTGGTTTGGCTCCGGATGTCATGGTGAAGCTCGACAGCCAATCCTCGGTTAGAGAGGCAGCCGGAGTTGGCAGAAACGTGGTTGTCGGGGCGACGCACCGCGGTGACACGGCGGCGGTATGATGGTGCAGTTGAAGTGCTTGATCTCTACCCTAGCATTCCGTGTGTCTGCTGCTATGGTGATTCTTCGGTCGAGATGGACACCTACGGCGTCTACTGATTTCATCGGAACAATGACCTCGCCATGGTGATGTGGTCCATGGCGTCGGTGCGGCGTGTTTGACCACGGCGTGTTCATCCGTTTGGGATTGGTTGGTCTTGTGCTAGTGTCGTGCTTAGGGTGCCTGAACCGATAGCGGCTCGGTCTACGCGCTCAGGTGCAGAGCGCCATGACCAGAGAAGGGGGGCGTGGAGGTTGGAACGGTGGTGTGACGTGCTCACCGTCGGTGTTGGGGAAGACAGGGTAGCGGGGCCGTGTCGAGTCGATGTTGTGTAGTGGGTTCGCAGTGTCATGGCGCTCCGTGTGGTCCTCCTTGCTCCGGTGGCTCCCTGCCGGCTTCTTCTTCCTCTCCGGCGAGCTCCGCGGCGGCGCAGAGCTTGGCTCCACCTTACTCTGGCTTCCTTGTCCCTCTTCTCACCGAATTGGGGTGTTGATGTTGCCACCGAGTGGCGGCGAGTGGGTTAGGAAACCCTAGGGGGCTTGGTGTTGGCTTTTTTAGCCCGGAGGTGTGGCTATGGTGCGGCAGACGGTGATTGGAGCATGACCTAGATCAAACGGTTGTGGGGGCTCTTAGGGCCTTCTTGGGCGCCAAGATGGTGCCTACATGGGGGCGATAACATCTGACACAGCATGGGCAAGGGGGTCACGTCCCTTGCGTGGGGTTGTCGGGCGGTCGCGCGACATGGGCGAGCGGCGTGGGGAGGAAGAAAGCACTGTTCCATGTGGCTAACAGGTGGGGCCACGGTGTCGGGCATTCACGAGTGAGGTTGGCATCACAGGGGCACAGGCGCGCGCTCGAGGGACGAAGGTCGGGGCGTGAGCGCTCAAGGGTCGAGGGTCGGGCTGCTGGGGCGCTGGGTGCAAGTGCGGTTCTGTGCGGGTGCAAGCTCGAGGGTCTCGAGGGTCGGGGCGCTGAGTGCCAATGCGGTGCGAGTGCGAGCTCCAGGGTCTCGAAGGTCGGGGCGCTGGGTGCTCGAGAGTCGGGGCTTCACGGGTCGGCCCAGTGCGGTGAGTGGAGAGGGGGAGAAGAGCGTCGCGGGTTGGGTCGAGCAGGCTGGTTGCGGTTGAAGGGAGGGGAGGAGAAGGAGAGAAGAGGGAGAGTCGAGGTAGGGCATTGTCGAGGAGGTCGGTGCAGTGCCGATGTGCTCGACAAGGGGCTCGAGCGGTCGGGGGAAGTTTAAAGGAACTCTAGAAAGAGTTGGAGGAGGATGTTAGTCAGAGGATTTGAAGGAGACTTGCTATGGATCTGTGCTCTCCAATAAAAGACTTAAGTTGTAAAAAGAATCTCCCAACAAACTCCTACAAGCAATATACTATATGAATGCAACAATTTATTTATAAATTGTTCCCGGTTCAGCTAGCAACTACATGCTCCACACAATCACAGAAAAATTTTAAAAAGTCCGAATTTTTGGTTATGGAAAAACCCGTGATGTTACATGGAGACCTAGCCGACCAAGTCCGCGGCGTGAAGAGGAACATGTAGGACTAGACCGTGTCGCCGGAAACCTCACCGCCGTCGAGTTCTTGCCGCTCAGCGACGGCGACAGGCGTGGTTTCACTAGCCGGTGGGGTCAGCTGACAGTGGGGCCGTGGGGTCGACTGACCCGTGGGACCCTTTGGTAGTGAGTGAAATGGATAGCATGTGTGCAGTTGAGTGCGGAAGTTTCGGTGCACGCAGCAGTTTAGGCTGTGTCTGTGTGTGCTCAAATCCGGGTGCACGTAGCGTTTAGGATGAGTTTTCTTTAAATCTGTTGTTCCAGAAATAGGTTAAAAGCTTCTAAAATTCATATCTGGCTAATTTTAAGTCCAAACTGTGTGAAACATATTTTGTTGCGCTCAAAATAGATGGATCTTCGTATTAAAATTATTAGATGCATTTTTACTGATACTTTTTTGTGTAGTTTTATTTAATTAAGTAATTTCCTCTTAACTTGGAAAATGCATAACTAATTCTGTGTAGCTCAGAAAAATGTGATTCTAATTTTGTTAGGTTTGTTTTGATGAGTAGCAGTTGATGAAAACATATCATGTATAGTTTCTATGGAAAGTATTGACTGAATGATTTAAAGTTGATATATGTCGATTTCTTTCTTCAATTTTAATAAATAGAAATGCTTGGAATCTGAGCCTGATAAATTTTGTACAGTTATGTTATACCTTAAAGTTAATATGAAAAATGTCAAACTGGTATGTTATCACAGTTGGTAGTGCAAACTATTTAGGTGCAAGTTTTGTGAATAAGTAGAGCTAATTTTTATAGCATGATGTGCTTACTGTTTTGAGCTGAAAGTTTTAGGGTAGTCTACTATTGATCTAAAGTAGCTTGTGTAATTTTCTGGGAATTTTCTGAAGTCATTTAATAGGAGTGATAGTTAGAGTTGGTTAAAAGGGAATAATTGTTAAGTAAATTAGTGTTGGTATATTTTATTATGTGATGCATTTTGGTGATTTGTTACTGCACTAGATGGTTCAGGTTAATAACAATATTGTAGGGTGTAAGTAAGGTAGTTGGTAATTAATCGGATGATGTTGCCTACCTTGTTGAAGAGAATGCAGTAGATGACATGTGCTTATCTTATGTTGAGTTCATTCATCTGCATTCGCACCTCCTACCATGCCATGTGCATTCTCCATACTCATAAGAGCATACAGGATCATTGGAGGAGACCATGCCGCAGTCCGAGGAGCATGATCAGGAAGAAGCTCAGTTCAAGAGGACCGAAGAAGTCAACGCCGGAGACCTACCCGAGTGTCAGGATCACCACCCCGCCGACTTTGAGCAAGGCAAGCCCTGGAGCATTATACTCCATGCGGTTTGCAATTAACAACTTAACTTGTTATGATTGTTGCATTAGGTTATAGGAGTTGAGTGAGACCGTTGATGCATTACTTACTATTCCTTGTCCACCGCAATTATTATGTTGATATCCCTATTAGGTCTAGGCTCGTTTATATGCTTAGCCCTGCTTAGACCGGTAAAAGTCGGGTGATTTCCTATCTGAAGGACCGAGAACGCTACCAGAAAGCGACCAGAGGGGGTGAATGGGAGCCTAAAAATTTCTTTCGAAACTTTGGCCTTTGTCCCACAAATCAACCCCTAAAAGCTTCGAGTGCAAACGTGATGCCCACGACCCTTGGAAGAGGGTGGATGATCCCTAGGATGACAGCGAGGCACCACCAACCGAGAGCGAGCCAAATCTCAAAAAACTCCAGCTCAAGTTCAACCCCAAAAACCAACTCCCGAACGCAGATGGAAGGCTACGTCGGAATTCCTCTAAATACCATTGCTAACGAGTAGCAAAGATACCTAGAGAGGATCCTTGGTGAACTCTAGGAGCAAACGAGAAGTCCGAAAACCAAGCGAGAAATCCGGGAGAGAAACCGCATTAAATAGTGCTTGACTGCAGATTCCTAGACTGTCCGGACTCCAAGTCTCGGACTGTCCGCCCTGTGCCGGACAGTCCGCGAGTCTATGGCGGACTATCTGCCGGCCAGAGGAGAAAACAACAAGTCTGCTGAACACCCCTGGTCGAGTCCCGGACCGTCCGCGACCGACAATGGCGGACTGTTCGCCAGTCACTCCAGACCAAAACAGCCGAGCTGCGCTGCCACTGATCTAGCTCGAGCTCGACGCGCGGACTGTCCGCAGGCAAGGTGACGGATTGTCCGCGACCACCCAGAGAAGGCGATTTTGGTCGCCTTTCTCTCCAATCTCCCCAAATCAAAATCCCTTGATCCCAAACTTAGAGGAAATGATCCTTAGGTAGTTGGAAGACTATCCCTAAGGAATCATCCGCTCAAATCAACTCAAACTCCGGGAAATTGACGGGGAAGGTGTAGGAACGAAAAAGTTGCCACGAAACATGAATCGACCCGATCTACTTGTTCGTGAGGGTAGAGATAAATTCCTTTAATGGAAATGTTCTCCTCACATCAAAGAACAAGTTGATTCAAGTGGATTCGAAAAGGACACAGCGAAGAGGGAGATCGAGTGATGGAAAAATCATGAAGAAATGAAGAAAGCGAAGAACAAGTTCAAAACGCGAATCACAATCACGATTGCCAGCCGAAATTCGTCCCCACGAGGAGACAACGGGAATCCGGTCCTGTTTCCACAAAATCCAAATACACAGAGGTATAATTCACCGTCTCTACAGATCTTAGTAGCTACAGCAGGGAATGGGAAGCAGGAAACCCTAGAATGAAAATAGCAATGGCTGAGATAGTATGGAGGGAGGGGTGGCCTCTCCTTATATAGCCTAATACAATTATTCCCCTTCTACCCTTACAGCTAATGAGCGAGCAGGCTAACCCTAAGGGTATTCCTGACCAACTTAGAGTTGATGTTGATCCGACGACCACGCCCGCACATCAGGTAGCTTCGCCTCGACGTGACCTCACCGGATGCCGCCACATGTCGCCTCACGCCGCTCGTCCTTTTTACGGACCTCCCCCCGATTTTGAGGCTGAAACCGGGAAACCTGTCGTCCATAGCCTGAGTTTTGTGGCCCAAACTCAGAAACCCGCCAATGCCCAGGTTTTGAGGCCCAAACCTGGAAACCATCCTCCACCTGAGTTTTGAGGCCCAAACTCGGAAACCCGCAGCACCCAGGTTTTGTGGCCCAAACCTAGAAACCGTGCACTGGTGGTTTTTCTGTGGCTCAACCACCAAACCGACGTTGTAGAGGGATGCACCGCCCGTGCACCTCGTCCACCCACAAGTCTTCACTTGTCATTGTCCCAGGCTGTCAGCCACCACGGCCGATCCTTAGGCCACCGGTCCGTCAGCCCAAGACTCACGTCCGCCCTTCACCGCTCCGGGTCCATCGGCATGACACATCTCTACTTGACCTTCACCTTGCCTTTGATCACTGTCTCTGAGCTCGACACCTGCACAACATAAGCCAAAGAACATGCGCATCATACCAGTTGACAATCACTCATCATCTCAAGATCCGGCATACACCCATGTATCCGCAATCTCCCCCTTGATGAGGGCATTGTCAACTACCAATACAAATCATATGAAGGTAGAAGAAAGAAGAAGAAAGAAGCGAACTCAACCAATCGACTAGAAGCAAAGCAAAAGCTAATAGAAGTCGAATGGAGTGAGCGAGACAACTTGGTTCTCAAAGACATGGGCGATGGCTCGACGCAACCAAGCAAAGCAAAGCTAGCCCTCAAGAAGAGGCAGAATGGGCTCAACACCGCTAGCGAGAAGTCCAGAGCATGGAAGCCAAAAACTGAGTAAATCAGCTAGTCCCTCCAGAAAGAGGCAAAGCGAGCAAACTCCCCCTTCAATAGTGCACACAACTAGGGACATGATTTGTCAAATTTCTCCCCCTTAGTTAAAAATGCACAAAACAAGGCAAATGCATATGAGTCACAAATGCAGGTTAGCAGCTTCAGGTATATATTTTATAAAGTGAATAGATGCTCTAATGAGTGTTAACAACAAGTATAAATGCCAGCAAAGGCTCAAACTGATCACCGAATACAAAAAAGGTTTCACCATCGAAATAGCACTTATCATGCATAGACAGGAAATCAAAACAAGTGCTAAACACGTATACAAGGTGAACTACCCCTAGCAAAGTTCAATCATCATGCTATAAAATGAGACATAGACTTGTGTTTTCAAAATTTATCAGAGTTGCAGTGGTGATTACACATGTTTGAATTTTCAGCATGTGATTGCAAGAGGTTGAAAACTTGACATTGCCTAACTTTTCAACCGAGCTAAGTCTATGCATAAGCAATCAGAAGCTTGAAGTTTAACTCCATGTGCAATGAGAAACAATCTTGATACGGTGATGTGCTGTCAAGTAATCCCATCTCGATCTTTTCAATTCACTTTAGACTTGGTTCGAATTTTAACAGAAAATGAACATAGCAAGCAAGTGAAGGACTCAGAACTAGAGATATAGCAACCTAGCATATAGGAATAGCACAAGTGATTTCAATACATTCTACACATGCTAGTTGCTAATCTCAATGGTGAACATGTTTCAAATTTTATGTTGAATTATGCATATTCACAGTTCTAAAAGTAGCTCGGCTGACAACATGTATCAGTGATCAAGAAGAGCCTAAGCTACAAGCATCATCATATATCATCGGATCACACACTAATCAAAGCATAGATTCATTCTACAGATTATAGACATGAAGCTCGAAAAGCTAAAGATGCAAAAATGATGAAATGCAAAAACTAAACAAGAGCAAAATAAAAGAAGTCAGTCTTTGATACAAGAACCAAAATGTTTCCTCCAACTAAAAGGGGAAAGACACACCAAGCTCACCTCTCAACCTAGCAAAGGTTGATTGGTCCAAAGGCTTGGTAAAATTATCTGCCAACTGAAGATGAGTATCGACATGGTGAAGGTCGATATCACCCTTCTCATAGTGGTCTCGCAAGAAATGATAGCGCACATCAATGTGTTTGGTCTTAGAATGCAGCACAGGGTTCTTAGCAACGCTAATTGCACTCGTGCTGTCACAAAGCAAAGGAACACGAGAAAAGCTTATACCAAAATCCCGCAAAGTGGCCATCATCCACAACAATTGGGAATAGCAGCTAGCCGCAACAACATATTCAGCCTCTATGGTAGACTGTGCGACACTAGACTGCTTGCGAGAAGACCAAGATACAAGGGAAGAACTCAAAAACTGACAAGTCCCAGAAGTGGACTTGCGCTCCAGTCAGCAACCAGCAAAATCAACATCCGAGTAACCGCAAAGGGATAGGGTGGAAGAAGCAGAATACCAAATCCCAAACTCAGGTGTGAAACATAAGTACCTCATAATGCGCTTGACCGCCTGACATTGAGAAGTGCGCGGCGACGCCTGAAAGCACGCACAAAGACACACCGCGAGCTGAATGTCCGGGCATGTCGCCGTCAGGTACAGCAGCGACCCGATCATACTCCGGTACTCCTTCTGGTCCACAGCTTCTCCATCCATGTCCGCATCGAGGGCTGTCATGGCCGACATCGGTGTTGGAAGAGGCTTGGCCTCACCCATATCGAACTTCTTCAATATGTCCTTGGTGTACTTTCCCTGGTGCACAAACATCCCTTCTTGGGATTGCTTGATTTGCAACCCGAGGAAAAACATCAACTCGCCCATCATGCTCATCTCAAATTCCCTGCTCATAGTATCTGCAAACTTGGCAACTAAAGCATGAGAAGAACCACCAAAAATGATATCATCCACGTAAATCTGAACCAACAAAGTGTCATTGCCTTGCTTCAGAAGAAAGAGAGTTTTATCCACACATCCCATTTTAAAACCCTTAGCAAGCAAAAAGGTTTTCAACCTATCATACCAGGCTCTAGGGGCTTGTTTCAAACCATACAAAGATTTGTGAAGTTTAAAAACATGGTTTGGAAACTTGGGATTTTCAAAACCGGGGGGTTGTTTCACATACACCTCTTCTTCTATGTAGCCGTTTAGGAAGGCACTCTTGACATCCATTTGAAACAGTTTAAAACCCTTGGATGCAGCAAAAGCCAAGAGGATCCTAATTGCCTCTAAACAAGCTACAGGAGCAAAAGTCTCCTCATAGTCTACCCCCTCCTTCTAACTATACCCTTGGGCTACAAGTCTGGCCTTGTTTCTCACAATATGGCCATCCTCTCCTTGTTTGTTTTTGAAAACCCATTTTGTACCAAAAGGGTGACACTCAGAAGGAAGCGTAACAAGAACCCAAACCCAATTTCTCTCAAAAGTTTCAAGCTCCGCATGCATGGCATTGACCCAATCCGGATCAAGTAAAGCGTGTCCAACATCTCGGGGTTCAAAATCAGCAACAAATGCAGAATGAGCAAAGTGAGAGATTTGTTGTGACCTTGACCGAGTGACGCGTTCGTGGATGTCGCCGATCATCTGTTGAGGTGGGTGTTGGAGATGGATGTGTCATGGGGCCTCCCTTGCTGAAGTAACCTCCCCCTCAACAGTAGTTGGTGCCTCCTTGGGTACAAGTGGTACAGCCCGAGGTGGTGGATCACACGGCCCCCATGTAGTGGAAGAAGATGGGTCGGGGCCGCGAGCAGTCGTGGTCGAAGTCGACCCAATCGGCACAGCAGGTGGAGGAAGTGCTGGATCATCAATCCCTTCAGCACCCTCTTCCTCGTCATCAAAAAGAGGTTCTCCAACCTCATGACACCTGCACGCTCAAATCTAGAAGAAGGACAATGCATGGTCTCGTCGAAGGTGACATCGGATGTCTCCATAACTCGGTTAGTATCCAGGTTAAGTACACAATATGCATGAGTATGATTACGATAACCCAAAAATACACCGTAAGAAGAACGAGACTCAAACTTGTCCAAGTTGCCTTTCTTGAGTATAAAACAGTGGCAACCAAAAACTCTAAAATAACTCACTTTGGGCTGCTTCCCAAATCGCAACTCATAAGAAGTCTTCTTCAAGAAAGCTCGGAGAAAAATGCTATTGGAAATGTAGCATGCAGTGTTAATAGCCTCAGCCCAATACCGCCTAGGAGTCCTATGCTCATCGAGCATCATCCTGGCCATCTCTACAAGGGTCCGATTTTTTCTCTCTACAACACCATTTTGTGGCGGTGTGTAGGGGGAAGAAAACTGATGCTCTAAACCCAAAGAGTTACAAAACTTCTCAAAATCCGAGTTCTTAGACTCGGAACCATTATCGCTACGAATAGCTCTCATCGAGTTCTTAGGGAACTCGTTCTGAAGTCACAAAATCAGATTGCGAGTAAAAGCGAAAGTCTCAGTTTTCTCAACTAAAAAGAAAATCCATGAATATCTCGAGAAGTTGTCAACAACAACAAGCACATACCACTTCCCACCAACCGAGGTCACCCGAGCCGGACCGACAAGGTCCATATGCAAAAGCTCTCCAGGGCGCTTGGTCATAACTTGATTCATAGGATGGTGGGGAGCGGCAACCATTTTCCTATGTCTACAAGAATGGCAAACAAGATCCTTCACCATGTGTAACTTGGGCAATCCTCGGATTAAGCAAAGTGAACTAAGCCTTGCAAGCAAGTCGAAGCTCAGGTGACCAAGTCTCCTATGCCACTTCCAAAGATCAGAAGGGGAGGGTCCAGCCAAAAGACAACGAGAAATTCCAAACGACTCCGAGAAATTTGCACGAAAGACTTTCCCAAAGGACGAAATCAAACATACAAGATTGCCTTGAGGATCCAAAATACGACTGAGATTCGGCTTAAAACGAATCTCATAGTCATCATCAAAGAGTTGCGAAACAGAAAGAAGGTTAAAATGCAAGTTAGAAACAAGAGCAACATCACGCAACACAAAGTGCTCATTAACTCGCACAGACCCACGGGACAACACCTTACCTTTGCTATTGTCGCCGAAGGTGACAAACTCCTTTCCGGCAACTGGACTAAGACTGGAGAACCATTTGGAGTTTTCGGTCATGTGCCCTGAACATCCGGAATCCACCAACCAAACGTTCTCCAATCGCCTTACCTACATCAATAAAAAGACATAGGGTGAGCATACGGTCCAACACTGGGGTGAGTAAAATGGGAAGTGTACCAGTGTTGTCCCGGCTGCTCAAAAGAACGGTTAGTAGAAAAACCATTCCTAGCACGCCTACGGGGAAAGCGATCACCACGTATAGGAAAACGTGGTCCGCTAAGGGAAGAGCGTCCATTGCGATAGTCAAAACGCGGTGGAGGGTAACACTCAACAACAAAGCCACCGTCACGGGGTCCGTAGCCTACAAAAGCAGGATCTCGCCGGGCACGACCTCCTTGAGGCCTAGGACCTTGCGGCATTGGACCTCTAGGCCTAGCAACCCTCCTTTGAACCTTCGGCGCATGTACATCATGGAAAGGATTGTACATGTCTGAGTTGTTCATCTCCTTTGCATGACGCTCCTCTCTCTTGCGCCGAAAGCAAAACTCCCTCAAGTGCCCATCTCTCCCATAGTGCTCACAGTGGTACCTCACCGCTCTCATAGGGGGTTGTTGGTACTCAAGGTAGTGGGTGTGGATCACTTGGCTCTTTTGTGGCATGAGCTCCTCCTGGATTGGTATCTAGCTTGTTTTTCAGGTGGTTGGGCTTAGGATACCACACTTGCTTCTTCGGTGGAGCTCTCAGAGGTTCCTCATACACTCTATCTTTGGTGTTAGGCTTGAGAGGCTTTTTGGGAAGAATCTTGGTTAGTTTGGGAGTAGTGCTGGAGTTAGGCTTCTCACTCGGGTTAAGACCACTAAACTCTCCAACCTTGCCAAATGAAACAACATTCTCCATCCCCTGAGCAAAGCCAACACCTAGACCTCCAGCAACACGCTTAAATTGGGCAATCATCATCCCAAGCTACAGCTCACCACTAGACACCCAAGACAAGATGGTCTGAAGGTATGTGTTTTGTTCCTCGGTTTGCATCTTGTCATGCTTCACATTTGCAATCTCCATCTCCAAGCCCTCACACAAAGCGCACCTAGACACACAAGTGCTATCCGAGCTGGCCTTCTCAAGAGACACAAGCTTGTTATTCTTCTCTGCCAACTCGGATTGCAAGCCTGCACAAGACTTGCACGCACCCAGCAACACGGGTCTAGCCCTAAGCTCATCCACCTCTTCAACCAAAGCAACATACTTCCCCCTCAAAGTGACAACGGTGGACTTGACAGACTCAAGCTCCTTCACCGCATCCTCCCACTTCTGCCAAAACTCCTTCCTCTCTCTAGCAGCACGTCTCAGCAATTTATCTTGACTAAGGAGGGCAGCAGTAAGTTTATCGACCTCAGCAGAAAGCTCATCGGGGGTCTGTGATACCTAGGAGGTGTCGTTGTCGTCGTTCTGAGGGATCTCCTCCAGCTTGTTGTTGACCTCATCACCGAGGGCCATGGTGCAGAAGCCCTCGTTGTCGGCGAAGAAACAGAGGCCGTTCAGCTTGTCCTCGATCTTCTTCTTGTTCTCGGACTTGTCGTCGCTTGATGCAGCGGAGTCGTCATCCGAGTCATCAACGTCGCTGAGCGCGGCGAAGAAAGCACGCTGATCAGCCTAGGCCTTCTCCAAGTACTTCTCCTTGATGTACTCCTTGTTGAAGCCGCCCCTTCGCTTGTGCTTTGCGGGGACATACTTCTCCTTGCGCTTGCCGGAGTCATACTTGTGGTCGTGATCCGCCTTGCCGAAAGCTTGCTTGTTCTTCTTCGGGCAATTGGCGATGAAGTGGTCTGAGCCTCCACACTCGTAGCAACCACCTCGTCCTCCTCCGCGGCGACGGTTCATGCGGTTGTTGTGGAACCGCGAGAACCGGTTGGCTAACAAAGTCAACTCATCGTCCACCATGAACTCCAGCTGCTCCTCTATGACAAAAAGAAGAGAGGACAAAGCAAAACCTCCAGAGGGGTTAGCAGAAGAGCCAGAAACCAAAGCCATCAATGGGCCACAAGGATTTTCATAAGAAACCCTCGCCATGGCATGAATCTCACTGGACTTGAGCTTACTAAAGAGCTCATCGCAGGTGAGAGTCTCATAGTTAGGCGATTCAATGATCGCCTGAATATTGGAATCCCACACCGACCGATCAAGAGTAAGGAGTAGCTTGAGAGCTCTCTCATGATCGTCGAAAGGCAACAACTCCTTGTTAGCCCTCATCCTATTGACAATCACCTGAAAGCGAGCGAATAAACTTTCTATGCTCTCGCCAGGCATGTGTCGAAAGTTCTCATACTCTCGCTTGTGCGACTCGTAGAGACGGTTTTGACTTGAGTGGTTACCTCATGAAAACGCATGAGAGTAGCCCAAATCTCCCGAGCCATAGCGAGGTGAGAAACGCGATCAAACTCAGACATGCTCAAACAGGAGAAAAAGAGCATTACAGGCTCGACTATTGGCATTGTGCTCATCAATCTGATGTTGAGTCACACGAGCAACCAAGACCACGTAATCTGCAAAGTTGCAAATATCCCAAATAGAAGCACCCATACTCTGGAGATAGGCCTACATGCGTATCTTCCAATACGCATAGTTCGTCCCATCGAAAAACGGCGGTTTGCCCACGCCGCGATCTATGTCGCCTTCTGTGGATCTGGAACAGGCTAAGGTGGAAGATCCTTAACACGCTCCGATACCAATTGAAGGACCGAGAACGCTACCAGAAAGTGACCAGAGGGGGGGTGAATGGGAGCCAAAAAATTTATTTCAAAACATTGGCCTTTGTCCCACAAATCAACCCCCAAAAGCTTCAAGTGCAAATGTGATGCCCATGACCCTTGGAAGAGGGTGGATGATCTATAGGATCACAGCGAGGCACCACCAACCGAGAGCGAGTCAAATCTCAAAAAACTCCATCTCAAGTTCAACCCCAAAAATGAACTCCCGAACGTAGATGGAAGGCTACGTCGGAATTCCTCTAAATACCGATGCTAACGAGTAGCAAAGATACCTAGAGAGGTTCCTTGGTGAACTCTAGGAGCAAACGAGAAGTCCGAAAACCAAGCGAGAAAGCCAGGAGAGCAACCGCACTAAATAGTGCTTGACTGCAGATTCCCGGACTGTCCGAACTCCCAGTCCCGGACTGTCTGCCCTGTGTCGGACTGTCCGTGAGTCTGTGACGGACTGTCTGCCGGCCAGAGGAGGAAAACAACAAGTCTGCTGAACACCCCTGGTCGAGTCCCGGACTATCCGCGACCGACAACGGCGGACTGTCCGCCAGTCACTCCGGACCAAAACAGCCGAGCTGCGCTGCCACTGATCTAGCTCGAGCCCGACGCGCGGACTGTCCGCGGGCAAGGTGGCGGACTGTCCGCGACCACCCAGAGAAGGCGATTTTAGTCGCCCTTCTCTCCAATCTCCCCAAATCCAATCCAAATAAAAATCCCTTGATCTCAAACTTGGAGGAAATGATCCTTAGGTAGTTGGAAGACTATCCCTAAGGAATCATCCGCTCAAATCAACTCAAACTCCGGGAAATCGACGAGGAAGGTGTACGAACGAAAAAGTTGCCATGAAACTTGAATCGACCCGATCTACTTGTTCGTGAGGGTAGAGAAAAATTCCTTCGGTGGAAATGTTCTCCTCACAGCAAAGAACAAGTTGATTCAAGTGGATTCGAAAAAGATGCAGTGAAGAGGGAGATCGAGTGATGGGAAAATCGTGAAGAAATGAAGAACGCGAAGAACAAGTTCAAAACATGAATCACAATCACGATTGCCAGCCAAAATTTGTCCCCACGAGGAGACAACGGGAATCCGGTCCCGTTTCCGCAAAATCCAAATACACAGAGGTATGATTCACCGTCTCAGCGGATCTCAGTAGCTTCAGTAGGGAATGGGAAGCAGGAAACCCTAGAATGAAAATAGCAATGGCTGAGATAGTCTGGAGGGAGGGGTGGCCTCTCCTTATATAGCCTAATACAATTATTTCCCTTCTACCCTTACAGCTAATGAGCGAGCAGGCAAACCCTAAGTGTATTCCTGACCAACTCAGAGTTGATGTTGATCCGACGGCCGCGCGCGCACATCAGGTAGCTTCACCTCGACGCGACCTCACCGGATGCCGCCACGTGCCGCCTCATGCTGCTCGTCATTTTTACGGACCTCCCCCCGAGTTTTGAGGCCGAAACCGGAAACTTGTCGTCCATAGCCTGAGTTTTGTGGCCCAAACTCAGAAACCTGCCAGTGCCCAGGTTTTGAGGTCCATACCTGGAAACCGTCCTCAGCCCGAGTTTTGAGGCCCAAACTCGGAAACCCACAGCACCCAGGTTTTGTGGCCCAAACCTGGAAACCGTCCACCGGTAGTTTTTCTGTGGCTCAACCACCAAACCGACACTATAGAGGGATGCACCGCCCGTGCACCCCGTCCACCCGCAAGTCTTCACTTGTCGCTGTCCTAGGCTGTCAGCCACCATGGCCGATCCATAGGCCACTGGTCCGTCAGTCCAAGACTCACGTCCGCCCTCCACCGCTCCGGGTCCATCGGCACGACACGTCTCTACTTGACCTTCACCTTGCCTTTGATCACCGTCTCTGAGCTCGACACCTGCACAACACAAGCCAAAGAACATGCGCATCATACCAGTTGACAATCACTCATCATCTCAAGATCCGGCATACACCCATGTATCCTCACTATCTCCCGCATATAGGTGGATACTGTTCATGACTAGCCTAGTGCTATCATGAAAATAACCATGTGATAAATAAATCAAGGCCGGCCAGGACGTAAGAGCTGTAGGACATGGGTTCTGTGTGCTAGTAGTCTCTGGTCTGTGTCGCTTAGGACCCGTTCGAGGGTGTACCTCAGTCATTTTGAACGCATCGATCACTTAACGAAGTAGGGCGCTTTCAGTTGTTTCTAAAATCTTTGTCGGGTACTCATCATAAGTCAGATCTTCCTTGACTGTGAGCTCTTCCAACGGTATCTGCTCTTCGGGCACTCGCAGGCAGTTTTTCAACTGAGAAACATGAAACACATCATGCACTCCTGACAAGCTTTCAGGCAACTCTAAATGATATGCCACATCACCACGTCTTTCAAGAATCTTGAATGGTCCAATATACCTGGGTGCTAGCTTTCCTTTCTTATTGAACCTTTTCACACCTCTCATCGGTGACACCTTTAGGTAGACATAATCAGCTACTGCAAAAGATAGATCTCGACGACGGTTGTTTGCATAACTCTTCTGTCGGAACTGAGGGCTCTCAGGTTATCTCTGACTATTCTGACATGTTCCTCCGCATTCCTCAACACATCAGGTCCAAACACTTGACTTTCACCTGTCTGATCCCAGAACAACGGTGTTCTACATGGTCTCCCATATAAAGCTTCAAACGGTGCCATCTTAAGACTCTCCTGATAGCTGTTGTTGTATGAGAACTCTGCATAACACAGATTCTTGTCCCAACTGGTGCCATACTGCAATGCACAAGCTCTCAACATATCTTCTAAAATCTGATTTGTTCTTTCCGTCTGTCCATCAGTCTGTGGATGATAAGCAGTACTGAAGTTCAACCTTGTACCTAATGATCGATGTATCATCTGCCAAAAGTGAGAGGTGAACTGAGTACCACGATCTGACACAATCTTTCGAGGCACTCCATGCAGACATACTATCCGTTCCATATACAACTCTGCCAACCTAGCTCCCGTGTAGGTAGTTTTGACTGGTATAAAGTGAGCAACTTTGGTCAATCGATCAACTATTACCCATATGGAGTCGTAACCTCTCTGAGTACGAGGTAACCCAACTACAAAGTCCATACCGACTTCTTCCCACTTCCATTCAGGTATCTTCATTGGCTGCAACAAACCAGTGGGTCTCTGATGTTCTGCCTTCACTCTCTGACAGGTATCACACAGAGCGACGTACTCGGCTACATCTCTTTTCAGTCCATCCCACCAATACTTTTTCTTCAGATCAAGGTACATCTTAGTACATCCAGGATGAATGGAGTAAGCTGACTCATGCACTTCTCGCAGTATAGTCTCACGTATCTCCTTGATTTCAGGCACACATAACCTCTTCCCATGCCATAATGTACCATCATCATCTAACCAAAAACCTGATGCTTTGCCAAGAACAATATTATCGGCTATCTGCTTCAACTTCTCATCTGCCATCTGACCCTTATGTATCTCTTGCATCAATACCGGTTCAAGTACTAATTCCATTCTGTTGGTCACAATTCCCAGATTCAGATGTGCAAATTCAGCACACAACTCATCTGGCATAGAAGCAATTCGGATCTCATTGGCATAGCTTTTTCTGCTCAAGGCATCTGGTACAACATTAGCCTTCCCGGGATGGTAGTGTATTTCCAAATCATAATCCTTGATCAATTCTAACCATCTGCGCTGTCTCAAGTTCAGATCAGACTGAGTGAAAATGTACTTCAAGCTCTTATGATCAGTATAGATGTCTGTCTTGTGACCCACTAGATAGTGTCTCCAAATTTTCAATGCATGGATAACAGCTGCCAACTCTAGATCATGTGTGGGATAATTCAGCTCATGCTTTCTCAACTGCCTCGATGCATATGCTACAACTCTGCCTTCTTGCATAAGAACACAACCCAAACCTTGACGAGATGCATAACAATAAATAGAGAAATCCTTACTTAGATCTGGTAGCATCAATACCGGAGCTGTGGTCAGACATTTCTTCAACTCCTCAAAGTTAGCCTGACATTTATCGGACCAGACAAATTTAGCATTCTTCTCTAGCAGAGCTGTCATTGGCTTAGCAAGCTTGGAGAATCCTTCAATGAACCTTCTGTAGTAACCAGCCAATCCAAGGAAACTACGAATCTCAGTCACATCCGTTGGTGGCTTCCAGTTCAACACATCTTCAACCTTGCTTGGATCTACTGAGATGCCTCCATTAGAAATAACATGTCCAAGGAAAGAAACTTCCTTCAGCCAAAACTCACACTTGCTGCGCTTCGCATACAACTTGTGCTCTCTGAGTTTCTGTAGTACTAACCTCAGATGTTCAGCATGATCTTCCTTGTTCTTAGAGTATACCACAATATCATCAATAAACACAACTACGAACTTATCGAGATATTCCATGAACACCTTGTTCATCAAATACATAAAGTAGGCAGGTGCATTGGTCAATCCAAATGACATGACTGTATACTCATACAACCCATACCTGGTAGTGAAAGCAGTCTTTGGAATATCAGATGTCCGAATCTTCAACTGATGATAACCAGAACGCAGATCAATCTTAGAGAACACACATGCACCTTTAAGTTGATCGAACAGATCATCAATCCTCGGCAACGGGTACTTGTTCTTGATAGTAACTTCATTAAGCGATCTATAGTCAACACACATCCGTTGACCACCATCCTTCTTGTCAACAAAAATAACAGGAGCTCCCCAAGGTGATGAACTAGGACGAATAAACCCTTTTTCTTGTAACTCTCTAATTTGTTTCTTAAGTTCTTCTAATTCAGGTACTCCCATTCTATATGGTCTTTTAGCTATGGGTGCAGTTCCAGGTAAAAGCCCAATAATAAATTCAATGTCGCGATCAGGTGGCATACCTGGCAAGTCCTCGGGGAACACATCCGGAAACTCATCCACCACTAGATCTTCCTGGAAAACCTCTTCATTCATCTGGTTCACGGTTGCAGTTGGTGTTGGTTGTAGCACTACCTTCACACTAATTCTGTCTCCCTTAGCTGTGGTAACTGTCACAACTTTATCTTGACACTGAATGTCTGTCTTGGTTCTCATCAGCCAATCCATACCCAGTATCAAATCAATACCAGCTGTCCTTAGCACAATTGGAGATACTGAGAAATCTACCCCCCTAGGGACACATCTATAGGCATACACTGAAGCGTAGCTTGCAATCCTCCACCCGGTGAGGTAACCATTATGGGGGTTTTCATGAGGCTAACAGGTAGATTATGCATTCTAACAAATGTATGTGATATGAAAGTATGCGATGCACCAGAATCGAAAAGAACTGTAGCGGGGATGGAACTGATGTTGAACGTACCAAGCATGATTTCTGGCGCTTCCTGCACGGTCTCCGCGGACACGTGATTCACCTTGCCTGAGTTAGGTGATGGATTCAGACGTCCCCTTTGATTGTTGTTCTGGTTTTGCAGAGTCTGCTGATTCTGCTTCTTAGGACAGTTGTAGGAGAGGTGACCAGCATCACCACAGACAAAACACTTATTGGGAGTGTTAGGTGCACTATTCTTCATGGGGGTGTTGATGGGGGTACCTTGGCGTTGAGCTTGGTTGTTAGGCTATTGCTGAGGGTGTTGATTGTTGCTCTGCTGCTGGTATGAAGGACGTTGCTGTTCCTGGTTGCGGTTCCACTGAGTAGTAGGTCCCTGGTACCTCTGCTGGTTGTCTGGTGCGAAGTTAGGACGAGGGCGGTTGTTACTACCAGAGGACTGACCTTGGAGCTTCCTCTTTCTAGCCTCCATCTCTTTGCGCTTGTTGTCAACCACTATAGCACGGTTGACTAGAGTCTGGTAACTGGCATACTCATTGGACATTAGCTGCAGTGCCAGTCCGTCATTGAGACCCTTGAGGAAGCGACGCTACTTGTCGGCGTCCTGAGCAATATCGGTAGGGGCATAACGTGACAATTGAGCAAACTTGTCACGGTACTCAGCAACGGTCATGGCTCCTTGACGCAGAGATCTGAATTCTTCCTGCTTCAACTCAATTAGGCCAGCAGGGATGTGGTATGCTTTGAAGTTGCTCTTGAACTCCTCAAATGTGACAGCTGGGGCATTGTTGGCGCGACCGAACTGAAACGATTCCCACCAATCCAGAGCATCTCCTTGCAACTGAGCAGAAGCATATAGCACCTTCTCCTGGTCATTGCATTGCGCGATGGTAAGCTGGCGTTCAATAGCACGAAGCCAGTCATCAGCCTCCAGGGGATCAGCAGCATGAGAGAACACTGGCGGGTGACCCTTCAAAAACTCACCCCTCTTGTCCATCACTTGCATCGGTGGTGCTCCTCCAACTGGCTGATTCTGCATATGTTGCATCATGGTTTGCATAAATTGGGCTTGGATGCCCATCAACTGCTGAATGTCAACTGGGGGTGGTGGTGGTGGGTTAACAGGTGCTCCACGACCACGGCCACGTCCATGTCCACCTCCAATACCACCTCCTCTAGCAGCCATCTGTGTTTCCAAACAGGGATCAAGGTTAGCGAACTTTTTCAAGAAAAGATCACTTATACGAGAAGAAACATGAGATCTGAAAATTTCTGGGCGAGATCCAGAAACAGCAGTACAGAAAAACAGTCATATCTTGAGTTCCAGAATTCCAAACAGGACGTGCCATACACCGTTGGAAATATGACAAAATTATCTACAACTTTTATTTAAGTGACTTTCCCAGATTCTGTCGTTAAATTCATCAAAAACAGAGAACAAACGAATCTGTCCAGAGTTCAGAACTGCGCAGAAACTCTAACTTGAAACAGCCATATCTCGCAAACCATAACAGCTATTGAGGTGATTCCAGAGACATTCGTTATATATAGGAGTCTATTTTCCACCATAAAATTTTCAGTCATGTTGCACGAACAGAACTTGAGATATAACCAAAAGATCACAGGTTGCTTCAGAAAACAGCATAGGACAAGATATAACTAACCCTCTTATTATTCATAAACGTTATGTATAACTATGAGATTTGTAGACAAGCCTACAATATCTCAACACTCATTACAAAGAACCAAATCACACATAAGCATAATAATAGTTCAACTCACACATAAAGAAGCACACTAACACAAAATTTAACTAGACTCGACAAAACGCTTACTACTATCGTTTTATTACTTAAAAGGGTGACCTATGCCTATTTGTAGAGCGGTTCGCGGAGTCTCTTGTACATAGGGGGTTGGTCGAGCAGTTCCAAGAGCCCATCTATGGTGCTATAGCATCTTTTGAGGTCCTTCCCTAAGGATATCACCTCCTTCTCCAAGTCCGCGTTGGACCTTTCCCTATCGAGGAGAAAGTCTCGTGTGGCCTTCACAGTTGGAGTTGCATGGGGGTCTTCTACCATAGCCTCCCTATTCTCATTGTTCCAATAAGGCAGGTAGCGGTATGCATCATCCCTCATGTCTTCAATGCGACGACCCCGGAATGCTTTGTAGGCTTCAACTGCCACGGCTTCCAAGGCTGACGCTAGAGAGGACCGACGAGCCCTGTGGCCAATCACCATCTCATGCAGGTATAGGCCACTCTCTGGTTCTCGGACGGCGACAGTCATCCTTGCCTTCCAGTAGGTCCTTTCCAGGGGATGACTGTACCTCCAGTGGGTGTACTGTACGATGATGTTCATGTCGGGGTAGTGGGCATCAAAAAGTCCCATCAGCCTGTGATGTGTGGGACTCTGGGCAGCTGTGGGCGCTCCGACAAGATATCCGGAGTCCGCGTCCCAACCCATCGGGAGCTCTTCTTCGTCTTCGACCTCCAGCACTTCTGGGGGCACTGGCGCGGGAGGTACTGGAGCTTGTGGAGCTGGAGCTTGTGGTACAGGTGCTGGTGGTGCTTGCTCCTGGGGCGTTGGCACTGCTGGGGGTGCTTGTACTGGTGGTGCCGGCTCTTGAGATGTTGGCACTGGCGGTGCCGGCTCTTGTGGTTCCACCTCTTGGGGTGCCTGATCTTGCAGTGCTGGCTCTTGCGGTGCTACCTCCTGCAGTTCTGGCTCCTGGAGTGCTTGCGGTGCTTGCGGAATGGGGTTGCCTGCCCTCAGGCCTGACCTCATGCGACCACCGACAGTCTTGCGGGCGGTGCGACGAGCCATCTATGGAGTAGACCAAGAGACAGATACAATAGAATCAATATATTTATATAATAGAGCAAGTAAAGAGAAGCATATAATTTTAATAAATTAACAAGGCTAAGATAAATAGAAAGAATGAGAAGCAAAGACCACTAAAACGACCATAAACTAACTAGGCTTGCGTCCTATGTTCAACATAGCTTTGATACCATTTTGTCACACCCAATTTTAAGAACAAAATTGAATGCAATAACTCATGTGTGCCCAGAGATCAATCACACACATAAGCCACAAATTAAGAAGTATCATCACATATGTTTATTACATAACGAATATTATTCAAAGTCTTTACATAGCATTGGATAAATAAAGTATCTCTCGCGGTAGCTCCATCACAGGGAAGATGACTGGTTGACAGCAAGACTAGAACTCTTCAGGGAAGTCATCATTACCATAACAATCTATTACCCATCCGGGATTTTTATCCAAGTAGAAAGAAATAAACAAGCATAAGTACATCTCGTACTTAACAAGTGTAACATGGGGTTCATGAGGCTCAAATAAGGCTGACACTGGTTAAACTGCAGTAGCTTTTAATTGGCAACATTTTAATATTAAGGTGAACATATATGAATGCTTTAACCCAATCCACTTGATCATAATAACTGAAACATAGCAATAAGGTAATCAACATAAGCAACATAAATAAATAACATATAACAACTAATCTGTGAGATTTCCGGGCCGCTCGTGTCCGTGAGCACGGCTGATATATCAGTTTTACATTCTGCAGAGGTTGTACACTTTACCCGATAAGTCGTGATATCCAGATGCCCGGGTTAATTACTCCCATAACACTTCCGAGGTGAGCGGGCAGGATACACGCAAAGCCTTTCAAAGGTTCGTCTAACAAGTTAGGGCCGCTAGGTCTTAAGGCAAGGGGATGTAGAGCCCTCCTTCTAGGTGGCACAATAACACGCAGCCTATACACACGTGGACAGAAGCCGCACTATACCCGTCTCGTCAAGCGCCTTATGCACCCTTTCGGGTAACCTCTAACAAGCTAGAAAAGGTCCTTATACTGAGCTAAGGTCAGAGCCATATAACCCCCATGGTTGCACTGTATGTCCCAGCTTTTGCTGACAGAAGGTCCTAAACCATGTTGCTAAAAAGATCAAGTTTTATTCACCGTTATTAGATCTTGTTTGGTTTAAGTAAAGCTCTATCAAAGATTCTACCCATATGCATAGCATCCCAAGGTTAACAAGGTAACGGGTCAAATATCTAGGATAAACTAGATAGGAGATCAAAATTAGACACATGCATATGAATTTAAATGATCCATGGTGAATAGGTCAACAAGGAGGATCCCATGCTATACTTGCCTGCTTCCGAGAACTCTGGTTGCTCTTGGTTGTCGTAGAAGGGCTCCTGATCACCAGCGTATGTCTCACCGTCTATACTCGATTACCACATCAACACACAATCATCGGGACAACAATCATGCAAAGCAAACAAGCTATAATTAGAACATTACACCAACAGCAAGAAAATAATATAAAAAGTTTGAAAACAGAAACTACGATCTATCACGTTCACATAAACGCGAAGATCACAAAAAACAGAATTATAACGCGAAAGTTATGAGCTAAACAAGTTACAAAACCTTACTTAGAAAATTAAACCTAACTCAAATTTTAAATACAGAAGACAGTAGATATTTTCATACAGAGAGATAGATCTTTTCAAAACGAATCTAACGCAACTTGAACGGACTAAAACGGACTAAAAACGTAGAAGTTATAAGCATTTGAAACTGGTGGCAAAACTGTAAATAAATTGAAATCGAATTTGAATTTAAAATGATTTAAATCAGATTTGCAGAATCGACTGGACTGCGCCTCAATAATGATGAAACGCAGGGGCTTATACGGAAGAAAACACAGACTCAATGAACAGGGCCATTGGGACCGCGGGTTGAGACCCGAAAACATGAGGGGCTCTTTAACAAAATTGACCCCGAAGGGGTATCGGCTGATGGAGACCGTTGATTCCCAGATGGACGACTCAGATCAGATCCGGGAGGAGCTGGCGGCGCTTTTACGCCGGCGCGGAGGAGGGAGACGGCCCGCGGTGGCGCCATAGCCGGAGACGGGCGGCGCTAGCTCGGAAACACGCTACGGTACGGTAGAGACCTCGGGAGCGGGTTCAAACGAACGAGAAGCTCAAGGCGAACTCACCAGAGGTGTTGATGGCGTCGGGGAGATCTCGGGGATGGCGGTTGGCTCGAATTGGCGGCCGCGGCTCTGAAAAACGACGGCGAGCGATTAAGAGATCAATTCGAAAAGGATAAAGAGGGGAAAAAGCTTGGTTAGCTTCGAGAGATCAAGACGGAGCCCTGGAGACCTCTTGCGAGCACTGGAACTCGTCGAAACATCGAGTTGACGGCGGCGGAGATCTTGCGGGTGACGGAGCTCTCGGTTGCGGCGAATAGGGCACGAGAGCGTGAGCTATTTATGTGGGGAGAGGCGGCGGGTTCTTGGGAACCTTATTAGAGGGTCGGTTCGGCCGATATGGCAAGCCAGGACGCGTAGAGTGGTTGGAGTCGAGCTCGGATTCGAGTTCGGGCCGGATACGGGAGGAAGGAGGCACTGACAGGGTGGGGGCGCGGTGTCAGCGAGAGAGGGAGAAGAGTGCGCGTGTGGGCTGGCAGCGCGTCTCTGGGCCGGCGGCTGGGCCGCGCAGGCGAAGAAGGGAAAAGGGGGAGGAGAGAAGGCGGGCCGGTGGGGAGCGGGCCAGCCGGACTAGGTCGGGCCAAAAGGAGAGAAAGAGAGAGGAAGAAGAAGAAAATGGTTTTCCATTTTTCAGAAACTGTTTTCAAAAGCAAATTTAAAATCCCTTTGAATTCAAACAAGTTTTGAACAAAAACCAATCATCACAAAAATATAATATGCACCAGCATGTATGCATCATCATGGTCTTTGGCCTAGAATTTATTTTAGCTTTTGCAAATAATTTATTATCTAGGTTTTTATGCAACACATAAAATGCATGAATTAAATCATATTGCCTATTTCAAATTGATGCAATTTTTGGGATGTTACAGAACACCACCAATGGTGTCATCTATGTCGGACCTAGAGACGTCCACTTTTGGATATTCGATCAAAAGGTCGCTGCTTCTTTAACAACTACACCACTTATGAGCAGCCGAAGAAAACCAAGAGAAGACGTTGACTTAACCGATAAAGGAAGAACCAACTGCCAGGAATTGAGGGTTACATCATGAAGGATGAAGCCACTGCACTGCAAGAATTCAGAGATGGAGAGATAGTACCCGAGCCTAAAAATCAAGAGAATAGTTGACCAAGTCTCCATCATCTGGACCTGTTGAGAACAAGACTCAGTCGACCCACTATGAGATAGGCAAGAGAAGACAAGCCATTCATGAACAACAGCTAGCTAGACAAGAGAGGCTTCCACAAGGTGGATCGACACGATCACTCTTCAATGATAAAGCAACATTTCAAGGTAAGTGACCATCACTTTAAAAGCTTCTCCTTGTTTCTGGTCTGCGTATACATAAAGAACCAAACATGTTTAAGTTGCACCTCACTTGATCCAACCTAATCAACTCAACATGTTCAGTTCTTTACTCTTTGTTCTTAGCTTTACTCTGTTGAATCTCACTATCTTAACTAAATGAGCTAAAATGTTATGCATCTAACCTTTGGAAGATCCAATCATGAAAAGATCGACAGATTATGCATAGATTATCTTTCCTTGGGTTAAGTGATGGCGTTTTTCGTGAGGTCACCTGTGCTGTCTCAGGGGGCTGCGGCAGTGCCGCTCCCCGGCAGTGTCGGGCTAAGTGCGGCAGTGCCGGGCCTGTACAGCAAGTAACGACTAGTTTTTGACCTCTAACGGCTAGTTTTGAGTGTGGGGGGTATATATACCCACCCCACGCCTCCAGGTGAGGCTGCTGGTGCCCAAAACATTTCTAACACATCCCAAGCCATTTGAGAGCTCTCCCAACCCTATCTTTGTGAGAGTGACATGTTTAGTGCGTGATTAAGTGTTGGGGCTGTGTGATTAAGAGCTAGAGAGCAGATTAGTGCCTTCCAAACCTTGAGCACTTGTCGGGCTTCGTCGATCTTCGTTGTGCATCTTTTACTCTTGGAGGTGAAGCCTCCTAGACGGCTAGGCGTCGCCCGGCGAGCTCTTGTGCTTGTGGTGAGCAGCGGGGAGTTTGTAATCCTCTTGTGCAGCTAGTGGAATTACCCCTCACTTCAAGTGTTTGGTTCCTTGATTTGAGAATGAGGGCAAGGCCGCCTTGGTGGTGAGCCAATCCTTTGTGGATACCTCAACAACGTGGACATAGGCAAGCCTTGGTGGCGAGCTGAACCACGGGATAAATCACTTGTCTCTTGTGTTTACTTGTGTTCATTCATCATACTTGTGAGCTTGTGATTGATTCTAGGATTTGGCCCCGATCCACTTCATACAACATATTTGTCTATGTTGAGTTGGTCCTGCAGGTTCAGGAAACCAAGAGCAACACTTCTATTCATATAGATCTTGTTTTCTGTGGCTAGTTTTTGAATTGCAGGCTCGGGCAGTTTGTTGGCGCGGCAGTACCGGGCTAAGGATGGTAGTGCTTGGCATCTCTAACAAATTTTGAGCTGTGATTTTTAACAGGCCTATTCACCCCCCCTCTAGGCGACATCAAGGTCCTTTCAATTGGTATCAGAGCCTGGGCTCTCAATTACGGGATTAACCGCCTTGAGAGACGATGTCGACAAGTGAGGAAGTATCTCTAGAACTTTTACTTTTCGATGGCTCAAATTATGCATCTTGGTCCGCTAGTGTGCTTACTATTTTTAGGACCATGGGTCCTCATATCGAGCGGATTGTTGATGTGAGCATTTCACCTTCTAGTGATGATTTGACCTATCTATCTAAAGAGGAAGTGAAATGCTTACAACACAATGCTCAAGCCTCTAATGTCTTATTTAGTGCTTTGAGTGAAGATGTTTTTGATGCCATCATATTTGGAGATGGTGAACCTCTTGAGGATGCTCATGTCATTTGGACCACACTCAAAGAAAGATATGACAAGTCCAAATTTGATGAGAAGTTGCTCTCATTGGAGGAACCACTTGAGGAGTGCTCAACTTCACCAACAAATGAAGAGACTCAAGTGATTCTCCCAAAAGGCATAGCTGATCATGCCACAACCACTCTCTTACCAACATATGTGAAAGGTAATGAAATGGTTGGTGAGAACAAGGATTATACATGTGGTACTTCTACTTCCTATAGTTCTTGTGAGACTAACATTTTGAAGGAAGAAGAAGCCTGTGATCGGTGGAGGCCAAGTGATGAATCCACTTCACCAATGTGCTCAACTATTCATGCCACTTCTCATGTATGTCTTATGGCAAAGGGTAAGAAGGTAAAATCAAAAGCCAAACCTTCTCCACCTCCTAGTGACATCTCTAGTAGTGATCTTAGTGATACTTCTAGTGATGATGATTCTAGTGATGAAGAAATAAATAACATAACTAAAAATTTGGATAGAAAGGCCAAGTTATTTATTTCAAAGCTAATGGAAGACTTAGAGGCAACACAAGCTGAGCTAGAATCTAGAGAAAAGACTCTAATTAAACAAGAGGATCTGTACATTGCTAGCAAGGAAGCTCTTGCATTGAAGAGAAGTGAGGTGGACACCTTGCGCAAGGCTTTGGCCAAAGAGCAAGATGTCCATGCTCTCCTAAAGAAGAATCATATTACACTCAAGGAAAAGTATTGTAGCTTGAATGGCAAGCACAAAGAACTTGAGGAGCAATATAGCCTTCTTTGGGAGAGCAACTCACATCCTTCCAAAGCAAGTGATGTCTCTACTCCTTCCACTAGTCAAGGTTGTGGAAAATGCTTTGATCTGGATTTGAATATTTATGCCACTAACTTTGCTAATATGGAGGCTATGAGAAAAGAGATTACTAGGCTCAATGAGATCATAGCAAAAGAGTGCATGGATGGCAAGACTCAAAATAGTGACAAGAAGGTGGAAAGTAGCTCTAAGTGTGCTCAGTCCATGATCAAGGGCAAAGTTGGTACAGATCAGCCTGCACAGATGGTGGCTCAACAACAGCCCCGAGCAGCATAGCCACCCAAGGGCGATAGTGCCGCTATGAAGGGCGGTAGTGCCGCCCCCCACAGAAAAGGGAAGGCTACCACTTATGCCCCTGGTCAGGTCAAGCTCATGAAGAAGGTCTCCAAATCAAAGCAAGAGCCCCAAAAAGCAAAGAAGACTCTCATCACTTGCTTCAAGTGTAAGAAAAAGGGTCACCATGTAAGGGATTGCTCCTTGAAGAAAGAAGCAAAGGTCATGAGCAACGTTCAAGAGAAGAAAAAGATGGCTCATGGCAAGTGCTCCAACATGGGACACAATGCCTCGATGTGTTTCAACAAGGTTGATGACCAAGCCACACTTTCAAACAAGAAGATGAGAATAAGTAAGAGGAAGTGTAATGAGTGCAATGAGAAGGGTCATGAAATTGCATCATGCCCCTACATGAAGGACAACGGCTTGACATCATCAAGAAAGAGGCTCACCGGTAAGGAAGCAAACAAGAAGCAAGATAAGAAGATGTCCTACAAGAACAAACGCCGCATTTGCTACATTTGCCGAGGAAAGGGACATTTAAGTATGGATTGTCCCATGGGTAACACTCCTAAGCTCAACTCCTCAATTGATTTAAACTTTGCTTAGGAGACCCAAAAATGACACTTGTGCTAGAAAGGTGATTGGTTCACCACATACTAGCACAAAGGCCATTTGGGTGCCTAAGTCTCTTGTGACTAACCTTGATGGACCCATCTTGGTATGGGTACCAAATTGTGCTTAATAAGTGTTGTAGGTACTTGAAGGTGATATGAAGCCTTGGGGTGCTTGAGCAAGTTTTATTGAAAATATCATATCAAGTTATCAATCTTATTCATATTGACTATTCTATCAAGATTGACCCAAGGGTGAATTGATGGATATATCTCTAATTTCATACTCATCTCGTAACAAGTACCTAACCCTTGCTAGCTAGCCACTTGACTTGTGTAGTCTCTAGTAGTTCACAAATATGTGCATGCTTGTGAATTATTAGGAGTGGCTAGAGTACTTTGAGTTCAAATGAATCATTTTCCATATGATGCTTTTAATGGCTCTCTAGTAGAGCAAGATCTTATTCATCTTGTAGGTAATGAGGAACCACCTTTTTGAGACAATCAAGAAAATGCCCATTGGTGATATAAGACCACAAGAAGTTCTGGGTACAAAGATAGGAGATCCTCAAGCTACTATTGCACCAAATTCCGCTAACATCTCTGATATGCTGGTGCCATGCCTCAGAGCGGTAGTGCCGCGCCTTAGAGCGGCAGTGCCACGCCTCAGAGCGGCAGTGCCGCCCCTATGCAGACAGTAGTGGTTGAGATAAGTCCAACCCATGGATGAAGTCTACAACATGATGATAAGCAAAGTGAAGATGAAGAAGCCACCTCATCCATTATGTTTCAAGATGGGTGGTAACAACTAAATCTCAAGTGCAATTTATTTCAAATCTTATCTCTTTGTGTCTTGTGTAGTCACTTAGGGAAAGAAAGCACTTGAGGATATGTATTGGTTATTGGTCATGGAAGAAAAGTATGATTGGAATTGAATTGATCAATCACAACAAGCAACATACATGACTTGGTGTTCTTTGTGGACCTTAAACCAAGAATTTCAAGAAAGCTCAAGAAGAAGCACTTATCACTCAAATCTCAAGAACTCTACTTGATGAAATCTTGTCATATGGTAGATTGGCAAATTCTCATTCTCATCTTATGGCCATCTACATGCTCAAAAGGTTGTGAGTATTTCTTGGCATAAGTTAAATTTGATTATTCTATTGTTGCCATGACCTAGACATAGAGTAAAATTCCATGTTCTTAAATGAATATAGTGCTATGTGAGAAATTCAAATACTTAGAGCACTTATAAAAGGGGGAATTTACTCTATGACTAGAGTTGTGAGACTAACCATTTCTCTAAGTGATTTATGTAGTCTCACTAAATGAGAATGTGTTTCTCAAATGGAGTGTGCTATCATATCAATGCCATCAATCCTAAACTATGTGATGTGTTCTCTCTAGTTAATTTTGGGTTGATTCGTCTATGATTAGCCACTCACCATAATATGGCTTAAATCTGCCCCTTGGACTTAAATGACCAACCATGCACATTCACATTTCCATTCGACTCAAAAGAGTGTGCATGCGACATTAAGGGAGATTTAGTCCATGTTATGAGGTTTCTCTATTTTGGTAGCCCATTTTCCTTCCACACATAAAGGGTTACTAAATAAGAAACTAGTGCTTGTTCTACTAATACCTCTTGTGTTGAGCTTATTCATAGGAAATCAATAAGAAGAGGTTGTGCTTATTCATTTGGATGTATCACAAGCCTAAAGGTTACTCTTCACCTAAAGCAAGATGAGGTTGGTAGATGTCGGAGTGTGTTGACTCACTCTCAAGATGTGGAGGCTCCTCATGTTGGAGATAATCTACAACCTATTGCTGATGTGCGAGCAGCAGTGCCGCTCAGCGAGAAGCACTGCCGGGCCATGAGCAGCACTGCTGCACACCTCCACACACACAGCAGCTGACAACAGTCCATTTGTGGACCTAGAGCATGATGTTGAGGTTGAGTTAGATATGCTATATTGGAAGAACTCATAATATTACAAATATTGATAAAATGACTGAATGGAAATAATATCTTGTGAGTATTCTCAATCAAAATCACCTCAAGAATGGGACAAGAAGAAGAGAAGAATTGTGAATTATCAAATCTGTCCAGAAAATTGCAAATCTGAGTTGGCTGCCTTCAAGCATGGATTTGGAGATTCAAATTTTAATAATTTGGCCTAAAATTTTGTGAGCATGCTATATAGATCTAGTACTTGCTGCTGTACAGTTTTCATGGACATTGATTGAGAAGAACATCAGTTTTTGGTTGAATTATGTCAGTTTTAGCAATGCAATTTCAGACTTGAGAAATTTTGGTGAAAAATTGATTTGACTGACTAAATGGAGTCCAAATGAGCTGAAATTTTTACAGAAGTTAAAGGACTCATAGATGCAGCTCTGTACCAAATTTCATGCATATTGGCTCAATGTTCTGAGAGATATGAATTTTTCTCCAAGGAAGACAGAATCTGAAAAGTTAGATTGCAAGCAGCTGGAAGGAGTTTGAAATGAGTTGGAACATAGTGTAGACTTCTTCTTTGACCTCATATTGTTGATGTGCATAAGTGTGCTTTGTGTACTCTTGTATTCATAAATTGAGGGGGAGTTTACTTTCTATCTCATGAGACAAAATGTCTTCTCTCAAGCTCATATTGTGTAAATCTCAAACATTGGAGAAAGAAGAACTTCAAAGGAGGATGGGTAGTTCCAATGGAATCTTTGGGTGCTCCAAAGATTATTCTTGGAAGTCTCAGTATTTATAAACTGAATGCTCCTAATTTTGTTGTCGGATGCACTAATCCTTTGGAGGAACTATATTTATGTGAGTTGGAGAAAAGAAGTGAAGATTGGATGTTCATTACTAATTCTTCATCTAAAGCTCATCAAGTCACATGGATCCATCCCATTGATCACCCAGGATCTCATCAACAAGAGTGGTAACTCCTAGTTCACAATTTGCAAATTTTATGAACTTCACCTTTTGCTCTCTATGTGAGTTACTTTAGGTAGAGAAAGAACTAGGAACCTAATGTGGATCTTGGATGATCACAAGAGCTTTAATTCACCATGAATCATCAAGTGAAAAACTATGGCCATCCATATCATCAAGTCTCACTTATGATGGTCACATCAATGAAAATTTATGTGGTGATCTCTCTACCTAAGTGGTGGTATGTTCTCTTTGGCATAATTTCAATTGTTGCAAATTTGGTGTGCCTTGACCAAGATATAGCATGAACTCCTCTAGACTCTTAAAATGATTCAAGTGCATTTCATAAGTAGTTCGAGTACTTGATGCACATATTAAGGGGGAGTCTATTCTATGTCTTGTGTATTTTGAGACTAACATTTTCTTCTAGTGAACTTGTGTAGTCTCTTGGTGAGAATGAGTTTCTCATGGGTATGCTACATAGCCAAATCAATCCAAAATAGTAATGTTATCTCTCATATTCATTTGGATTGCAATTTTAACCCTTATGTAGCTACTCTCCATAATATAGCTCAAATTCCCTTATTTAGACTTAATTGACCAAAAGTGCATATGTTTTGCTTTCCACATACATATGTATGCACTATCAAATAAGGGGGATTTAGTTTATGTTATGAGGTTTTGCAATTAGTGATCCACATGCTTTCCACATTCAAATGGTCACTAGTTGTAAAACTATAGCTTGTGCAATTTAATGCTATCTCTTGTCTCCGTGAGCATTCCCTAGGTCGACATCTAGGTGATATTATGAGATACAAGCATCCATTCCTATTGGCATCAACTTGTGAAGGTTCCTTACATTGGTGTCAAACTATGAAGATCATATTTCAATTGATATTGGTGGATAATATTTCAATTTGGTATATCAAGAAATATGTCTTCAATTGGTATCTCAAAATGACAACAAGAGCTAGCAATGGACTTTCAACTAAGATGAAGCACAAGTTTGAAATGTCTCCTTGAAGATGATGAAAAGGAGAGATGGGCACAAATGAGATCTTTTGCTTAATGAAATGCTAGGCCCATCAAAGCACTAAATTCAAAATCATCATCATGGTGGAGATTATGAGGCTTAGAACAAAGGTATATCACTCTATGAACATTTGTATTACCTTTGTGCATCTAGGCCCTTACATGCTAGAGTGTGCATGTGTATGCAATATTTTAAGTCACACCATGAGTTTGTTCTTATGGTGACGATTAGAGAACGAGTTAGATATTTGGTTGATACCTCTTGTGGTGATTATGTGAGTTTGTCTCATGTTATGTCACCTATGTGAGGTATGAGCTAAATATGCTAACCTCTTGAGAATCTTGACTTAAAGTGTTGCATACTTTGTTTGGTAGAAAAACATAGAAGAGAAATCATATATGCTAAACTTTTACCTACCTCTAGCCCTCACTTGTCTACCATCATTTCTTCCTTTTGGTGGAGAGATCCGTTTTGCATATTAATGCCAAAGGGGGAGAAATTTTGGGGGACATTGTAAGGGAAGAGAGATTGATATGAGGATGGAAAGGGGTAAAGAAGATGTATATACGATTTTTCAAATTACTGTATGATGTGTGCAAGGATAGTTTAAATTGATGCTTTTGATAAGGAACCTTTATACTAATGTGCGACATTCATGCCTTGAGTGCTTGTTTCTCTAGTGTTGGTCAGGCAAGTGCGACAGTGCCGCTCTCTAGTGCGGCAGTGCCGCCCTCTGCTGGCCAGCAATCTCTGAGTGCATGAACTGTCATAAGCATCACGATTATCATGTTAACACCTTGCACCCCATGAATGCTAAGATATATGAGAGTTTCCACACTTTGTCTTAAATATGTGCATTTGGCATTTGAGGCCAAAATTTGAAATTCCTTTTAATGCACACATTTAGGGGGAGCTCACTATATCATAGGATTCAAAATCTTAAAGTTTGTCAATCTCCTGTAAGCTTTAATTATGTTGTCATCAATCACCAAAAAGGGAGAGATTGTAAGTGCATCTAGCCCTTAGTGGGTTTTGGTGAATTGAGTGACAACATAATTAAAGGTCTAACAAGTTTGCTAAGTGTATCAAAGGTTCAACAAGAAAAGCAAACTTGATGATATTCCACATAGTGTTGAAATGAAGGCCAAAATTATGTATTGTTGTATTGGAAGATCATGGAAACAATCTTGTTCAAGCAAAAGACAACAATGCAAATAGAGTTAATGATATGACTTCTATGTTGTCGGATATCATGGCATCATGAGAAAGCAAGCATATTTGGCAAATGACAAGTGAGACATGGATTGATGCTTTTGGAATGGTCTCAACATTGGGTGCTTTTCATGAGCAAGAAGAGTTTGATAGTGAACTAGCTTTGATCAAGGTTGAAGAATGAATCAAGAATGCATAAGTGAGTAAATGCCAAGCAAAGGTCAAATGACAAGGACTTAACTCATATTGGATATATGTCATCTCTACATTGGTTTGCTTGTATGGATAAATGTTTGGAGAATCACTTTGCATTGATTTGATCAAGCTAGAAGTATGAAGATGGAGATTGAAGTGAGTGTTGAGTGTCAAGCCAAAAGGAGAGGATATAAGGAATCATGAATTGGCTTGACCATATTAATGATGATTCATATATGTCTCTATGTGAGTCAAACTAAAGCTTGATTGATCTCAACATTCATATCTACAAGATGTTCAAGCAAGGATCACAATATTGAAGAAATGGTTTTCAATGGATGCTCAATATGATGTGACTTGAGTGTGGCTTGATAAGGTGAAGATAGCAAGGAAAGGGCTTCGAGGTACTAAGCGAAGGTGAAGGTCAAGAGACCGAGGTACTATGGCTAGGGTGAAGAAGAGAGTACTTGCATTGAGTCGACGTACTAATCAAGCTATGAGGATTCATATTGTGTTGAGGATCAAATCATTAGTGGAAGTGACTTGAAGCCATGGATTGAACTCATATGTGTAGAAATGGTTCAAGTCACATGCTCAAGGTGTGCTTGCTCAAAGAAAGGAGACAAAGATGATTGCAACCCCTTTTGAAGTGATATCAAGAAGAAATGGCATATGAAGACATTGTGCGGATACATGGGTGTATGCCGAGTCTCTGTGTGATGAGTGATTGTCAACGGAGATGATGCGCATGTTCTTTGGCTTGTGTTGTGCAGGTGTCGAGCACGGAGACAGTGATCGATGGCGGGTGAAGGTCAAGTTGCGACGTGCCGTGCCGACGGACCGGGCGCAATGAAGGATGGGCGTGCCGTGCGGCGGACGTGCCATGCCGATGTATCGGACGGTGAAGGGCGGACGTGGACTTAGACTGATGGACTAGAGGCCGGAGGATCAGCTGTGGTGGCTGGCAGCCTGCGACAGCGACAAGTGGAGAAGTGCGATCATGTCGGTGGAAGGGGTGCACAGGCGGTGCATCCCCTCTACGACGCCGGTTTGTTGGTAGAGCCCGGGAAAAACCAACGGTGGACGGTTTCCAGGTTTGGGCCTCAAAACCTGGGTGCTGGGTTTCCAGGTTGAGCCACAAAACCTGGGCGTGACGGTTTCCAGGTTGAGCCTCAAAACCTGGGCGTGGGCCAGTTTCCGAGTTTGGGCCTCAAAACTCGGGCGCTGCGGGTTTCCGAGTTTGGGCCACAAAACTCGGGCTGGAGGCTGGTTTCTCGGTTTGGGCCTCAAAACCGGGGGCTGATGGAAAAGGCTGGTTTCCCGGTTTGGGCCACAAAACCGGGGGTGCAGAGTGAGGGCGGCACGTGGCGGCGATCTGAAGGTTGCGTGGAGGCGACGCGGAAGACCGTGCGGGCGTGGCCGTCGGATCTACCTACCACCAGCGGGTGGACTAGAATAGCCTTAGGGTTAGGCTGGTCCGCTCTGTAAATACAGTAGGGAGGGGTAGAGTAGGAAATAGGCTTAGGCTAGGTTAGTATAAGTAGTCTAAGGGAGACACCCTCCTCCCCATCTCAGTTTTAGCTATCTCAGTTAGCGCAGTCATTTGCTTCCTAGCACCTAGGGTTTCCACTCTCCCATCCCCTGCTTTAGCTAGTTGAGATCCGCAGAGAGACTCCACTCTGTGTACTGTTGATTTGAGGAAGTGAGGCCGTATCCTCACCTTGGAGCACAGATCGATGGCTTGATTTGCGTCCTTAATTCGAGTTCGTGGCTGTGATTCGCGTTTTCTCTGTGTTCTTCGCGGAATCTTTTTTCTCCACGATTTTCCCGTCGCTTGATCTCTTTGCTCGGTTCATCTTTTGCAAATCCGTTTGAACTAAGTTGTTCTAGATCGTGAGGCACTTCTTTCCACCGAAGGAATCATCCTCTAACCTCACGGTCTAGGAGATCAATCGATTTTTGTTTCGGATCAAGTTTTCTCCTTTCCCCCGAAATTCTTCGATTCACCGATTTGGAGTTAGGTTCGAGCCATGATCTCTTAGAGATAGCTCACTAACCTCCTTGTGATTCCTCAGATCGAATCCCAAGCCTAGAGCACTTGATTCGGAGGAGATCGGGTTGAATCGCCGGAGTTTCAGTGCAGTTTCGGGGTGACCGGACGCCGGTCACGACTTGACCGGACGCGTCCGGTCGTTGAAGGTTTGAGTGTGTTCTGGTTTTTGCTCTGACCGGCCGCTGGAGTTTAGTGGTGACCGGACTCGCCCATAGTCCTGTTCACTACTCGAACGTGCTTGTGACCGGACGCACGGGGATCGACCGGACGCTCGCAGTCACTGCGTCCGGTCAGTTCCAGAGAGGTCCAAAACCGGTTTTTGGCTGACCGGACGCAGGCAGAGTCCGGTCGATCCAGTTTCGCGCCGTTTCGTTCGCGGTTCGTTCGTTCTTGATTGGACTCGAGTTTCGTCTTTTCCGTTGGCTTTCTAGGGTTGTCTAGTGTCCCGCTGTGCTTCGTGGAAGCATCCACCCTACATCTAGGGTCGTGGACATTAGCAAGCTCTAGGGTTCGCTTTTGGGGTTGAGTTTGGGACAGTGGCATCTAGTTTCTGAAAGGAAATTTTGAAGCTCCCATTCACCCCCCTCTGGTCGCTTTCGGGTAGCTTCTCGGTCCTTCAATTGGTATCGGAGCGGGTTAAGGATCTTCCACCTTAGCCGGTTCCAGATCCACCGAAGGCGACATGGATCGCGGTGTGGGCAAACCGCCGTTTTTCGATGGGACGAACTATGCGTATTGGAAGATACGTATGTCGGCCTATTTGAAGAGCTTGGGCGTTTCGATCTGGGATATTTGCAACTCCCCTGATTATGTGGTCTTGGCTGCTCGTGTGACTCAACAGCAGATCGATGAGCACGATGCCAATAGCCGAGCCCGTAATGCTCTTTTCTCTTGTTTGAGCATGGGTGAGTTTGATCGTGTTTCTCACCTTGCTACGGCTCGGGAGATCTGAGACACTCTCATGCGTTTTCATGAGGGCACCTCTCAAGTCAAAACCCGACTCTACGAGTCGTTCAAGCGAGAGTATGAGAACTTTAGACATCAACCTGGCGAGAGCATAGAAAGTTTATTCACTCGCTTTCAGGTGATTGTCAACAGGATGAGGGCTAACAGAGAGCAGTTGCCATTTGACGATCATGAGCGTGCTTTGAAGCTTTTGCACACTCTTGACCGTTCGGTGTGGGACTCCAAGGTTCAGGCAATCATCGAATCGCCGAACTATGAGACCCTCACCTGCGACGAGCTCTTCAGTAAGCTCAAGTCCAGTGAGATTGATGCTATGGCGAGGGCCTCTTTTGAAAATCCTTCTCGCCCGTCCATGGCTTTGGTTTCCGGCTCTTCCTCTAACCCCTCAGCTGGCTTTGCGCTTTCTTCTCTCTTTTCTGTGACAGAGGACCAGCTGGAGTCTTTGGGAGATGACGAGTTGGCTTTGCTCGCCAACCGGTTCTCGCGGTTCCACAACAACCGCATGAACCGTCGTCGAGGAGGAGGACGCACGGGATGCTACGAGTGCGGCGACCCCGACCACTTCATCGCCAACTGCCCCAAGAAGAACAAGCACTTGGGCAAGGGCGAACATGGGCGCAAGCGCGACTCCAAGTACAAGGAGAAGCACGTCCCCCCAAGGCACAAGAAACGGGGCGGCTTCGACAAAGAGTACATCAAGAAGAAGTACTTGGAGAAGCAGCAAGCTGAGCAGCGCGCATTCTTCGCCACGCTCAGCGACGTCGACGGCTCGGATGACGACTCCGCCAGCTCGAGCGATGACGAGTCCGAGAAGAAGAAGAGGATCGAGGACAAGCTGAACAGCCTCTGCTTCTTCGCCGACGACGACGGCTTCTGCACCATGGCGCTGGGCGATGAGGTCGACGGCGAGCCAGAGCGTACCCCTCGAAACGACGACGACGACGACACCTCCCAGGTATCTCTCACCTACGACGAGCTTTCCTCCGAGGTTGAGAAGTTGACTGCTGCCCTCCTTAGCCAAGATAAGTTGCTTAGGCGTGCCGCTAGAGAGCGCAAGGAGTTTAGGCAGAAGTGGGAGGACACGGTGAAGGAGCTTGAGTTCGCTCGGTCCACCATGGTAGTGTCGGAGGAGGCGGAGTGCGAGTCGTGCACCGCGCACATGACTGACCTTCTCACTCTGAGAGGTAAGTATGCTGCGTTGGTTGGAGAGGTGGATGAGCTCCGTGCTAGGCCGCAGCTGTTGGGTGCGTGCAAGACTTGTCCTGTCTTGCAAACTGAGTTGGCAGAGAAGAATGCCAAGATTGAGTCTTTAGTCAAGGCCAGCTCAGATAGCACTTGTCTCACGAGGTGTGCTTTGTGTGAGGACCTGGAGATGGAGATTGCCAATGTGAAGCATGGCAAGATGCAAACCGAGGAAGAAAACACATACCTTCGGTCCATCTTGTCATGGGTCTCCAGTAGTGAGCCGCAGCTCGGGATGATGATCTCCCAATTCAAGCGAGCTGTTGGTGCCCCTGGTGTAGGTTTTGCTCAGAGTGTTGATCTCTCAGCCTTTGGGAAGATTGGAGAGTCTAGTGGTCTGAACCCATGTGAGAAGCCCAATTCCACCACTACTCCCAAACTTGCCAAGCTTCCACTCAAAGAGCCAGCCAAGCCTATCACCCAAGATGGTGTGGTTGAGGAACCCCCTAAAGTTCCTCCCAAGAACCCAGTTTGGGCACCCAAGCCAAACCACCTCAAGAACAAGCTTGATGCTATGCCACCCATCAGAGAGGAGTGTTTGTCTCAGAAGGGCAAAGTGAACCACACCCACAGCCCTGGTCACCAACAACCCCCTTTGCGTGCGGTGAGGTACCAGTGTGATTTCTGTGGGAGGGATGGTCACTTGAGCGAGTTCTGCTTTAGGCGCAAGAGAGAGGCGCGCAGGGCTCGGGAGATGGAGAACCCGGACATGTACCATCCAGCTCATGGTGGACATGTACCGAAGGCCCAGGGGAGAGCTGCTAGGTCCGGACGTCAGGGTCCCAGGCCTAGGCAGGAGATGAGAGCCCCGAGGAGGGAGACTAGGCCTAGAGGTCCAGCACCTCAGTTTGTTAGGCCTAGGCAGGAGAGAGCTCCGAGGAGAGACGCTAGAGCAGTTGAGCCCCAGGCTCCTAGGTGTAAACCTCGTAGAGAGCGTGCCCGACGGGGTCCTGCTTTTGCAGGTAACGGACCCCGTGGCGGAGGCTTTGTTGAGCGCTTTCCCCCACCGCAGTTTGGGTATCGCGGTGAGCGCTTCTTCCCCAGCGGACCACGGTTTTCTCAGCGTGGTGATCGCTTCCCTCGTAGACGTGCTAGGAATGGTTTTTCTGCTAACCGTTCTTTTGAGCAGCCGGCCCAACACTGGTATTACCCTTATTTCACTAACCCCAGTGTTGGACCGTATGCTCACCCTATGTCTTTCTATTGATGTAGGTAAGACGGTTGGAGGACGTTTGGTTGGTGGATTCCGGTTGTTCGAGGCACATGACCGGAAACACCAAGTGGTTCTCGAGCCTTAGCCCGGTCGCCGGAAAGGAGTACATAACCTTTGGCGATAATAGTAAAGGTAAGGTATTGTCTCGTGGAACTGTGCGGGTTAATGAGCACTTTGTGTTGCGCGATGTTGCTCTTGTTTCTAACCTGCATTTTAACTTGCTTTCTGTTTCGCAACTTTTTGATGATGACTATGAGATTCGTTTCAAACCGAACCTTAGTCGCATCTTGGATCCTCAGGGCGATCTTGTTTGTCTGATTTCGCCCTTTGGGAAAGTCTTTTGTGCGAATTTCTCGGAATCATTTGGTTCTTCTCGCTGTCTCTTGGCTAGTCCTTCTTCCTCCGATCTTTGGAAGTGGCATAGGAGGCTCGGTCACTTAAGCTTCGACTTGCTTGCAAGACTTAGCTCACTTGGCCTAATCCGAGGATTGCCCAAGCTTTCGATGGAAAAGGATCCAGTTTGCCATTCTTGCAGACATGGGAAGATGGTTGCCGCTCCCCACCATCCAGTGACTAAGGTCATGACCTCGCACCCCGGAGAGCTTTTACACATGGACCTTGTTGGTCCGGCTCGGGTGAGCTCGGTTGGTGGCAAGTGGTATGTTTTGGTTGTTGTTGACGACTCTTCGAGGTATTCGTGGGTCTTCTTTTTAGCTGAGAAGACCGAGACTTTCTCCTTCGCTCGCAATCTGAATTTGCGTCTTCAGAACGAGTTCCCTTTGAACTCGATGCGAGCTATTAGAAGTGATAATGGTTCCGAGTTTAAAAATTCGGATTTTGAGAAGTTTTGTAACCGCCTTGGTTTGGAGCATCAGTTTTCTTCCCCCTATACACCACCCCAAAATGGTGTTGTAGAGAGGAAGAATCGGACCCTTGTTGAGATGGCCAGGACGATGCTTGATGAGCATAGGACTCCTAGGCGCTTTTGGGCCGAAGCTATGAACACTGCATGCTACATTTCGAATCGCATTTTTCTGAGAGCGTTTTTGAAGAAGACCTCTTATGAGTTGCGTTTTGGTCGCCAGCCCAAGGTGAGTTATTTTAGAGTCTTTGGTTGCCACTGTTTTATATTGAAAAAAGGCAACCTGGACAAGTTTGAGTCTCGTTCTTCTGACGGTGTGTTTTTGGGTTATGGCACTCACACTCGAGCTTATCGTGTACTTAACCTTGACACTAACCGAGTCATGGAGACATCAGATGTCACCTTCGACGAGACTCTTGTTTGTCCCTCTTCTCGTTTTGAGCGTGCAGGTGATCATGAGGTTGGAGAGCCTCTTTTCGATGACGAGGACGAGGGTGCTGAAGGTATAGATGATCCAGCACCCCCTCCACCTGCCGTGCCGCAAGGAGCGGCCTCGACGACGACTCACGGCCCCGACACTTCTTCTTCCTGGGGGCCGTGGGATCCACCTCGCGCGGTACCTTTTGTACCCGGGGTGGAACCAGCTACTGTTGAGGGGGAGGTCACTTCTTCCCGGGAGGCGCCACGACATATCCAGCGCCAGCACCCCCCTGAACAGATGATCGGCGACATCGACGAGCGAGTTACTCGCTCCAGGTCACAGCACATCTCGCACTTTGCTCATTCTGCTTTTGTTGCGTCTTTTGAGCCCCGAGATGTTGGACACGCATTGACGGATCCGGATTGGGTCAATGCCATGCATGAGGAGCTAGAGAACTTTGAGCGAAATCGGGTTTGGGTTCTAGTGCCACCACCTCCTGACTGTAAACCTATTGGGACAAAATGGGTATTTAAAAACAAGCAAGGAGAGGAGGGCCACATTGTGAGAAACAAGGCCCGGCTTGTAGCGAAGGGTTATAGTCAGAAGGAGGGGATAGATTATGAGGAGACCTTCGCTCCTGTAGCTCGTTTGGAGGCTATTAGGATACTCTTGGCTTATGCTGCATCCATGGGTTTCAAACTTTTTCAAATGGATGTCAAGAGTGCCTTCTTAAACGGCTACATTGAGGAGGAGGTCTATGTCCAGCAACCCCCCGGTTTTGAAAATCCCAAGTTTCCAAACCATGTCTTTAAACTCCACAAAGCTTTGTATGGTTTGAAACAAGCCCCTAGAGCCTGGTATGAGAGATTAAAAACCTTTTTGCTAGCTAAGGGTTTTAAAATGGGATGTGTTGATAAAACGCTCTTTCTCCTCAAACAAGGCAAAGATACTCTCTTGGTCCAAATTTACGTGGATGATATCATTTTCGGTGGTTCTTCTCACGCTTTGGTTGCCAAGTTTGCAGATACTATGAGCAGGGAGTTCGAGATGAGTATGATGGGCGAGCTGACTTTCTTTCTCGGGTTGCAAATTAAGCAATCCCGAGAGGGGACGTTTGTGCACCAGGGCAAGTACACGAGGGACTTGCTGAAGCGGTTCGACATGGGTGAGGCCAAGCCTCTTCCGACGCCCATGTCGACGACGACTGCCCTGGATGCCGACACGGATGGAGAAGCAGTGGACCAGAAGGAGTACCGCAGCATGATTGGATCGCTGCTCTACCTGACGGCGACACGGCCGGACATTCAGTTCGCCGTGTGCTTGTGCGCGCGCTTTCAGGCTTCGCCACGCACTTCTCACCGTCAGGCGGTGAAGCGCATCTTCAGGTACCTTCGTTTCACGCCTGAGTTCGGGATTTGGTATTCTGCTTCTTCCACCCTCTCGCTTTGTGGCTTTTCTGATGCTGATTTTGCTGGTTGTCGCACCGAGCGCAAGTCCACTTCTGGGACTTGCCAGTTTATTGGATCTTCTCTGGTGTCGTGGTCTTCTCGCAAGCAGTCTAGTGTCACTCAGTCTACCACGGAGGCTGAATATGTTGCTGCGGCTAGCTGCTGTTCCCAGTTACTCTGGATGATGGCCACTTTGCGTGATTTTGGTTTGAGCTTTACTCGAGTGCCATTGCTTTGTGACAGCACGAGTGCCATTAGCGTTGCTAAGAACCCCGTGCTTCACTCGAAAACCAAACACATTGATGTGCGCTTTCATTTCTTGCGAGACCACCAGGAGAAGGGTGATATCGACCTTCGCCATGTCGATACTCATCACCAATTGGCTGATATTTTCACCAAGCCTTTAGACGAATCAACCTTTAATAGGTTGAGGGGTGAGCTTGGTGTGTGTTTCCCCTTTTAGATGGGGGAAGCATTTTGAGATGTACAGACTGACTCTTTTATTTTGAGGTTCTTTTCTTTTGAGTTTCTTGAGTCTTTCCCATTGGTATCTTCTTTCTTTCAGTGTTGTGTCGGGCATACGCATTTACATTCTGAGCTTCATGTCTATATTCACTAGAATGTAATTATGCTCTTGTTAGTATTGCTCCGATACTTATGATGATGCTTGTAGCTTATGCTCTTTCTGATCACTGTTACATGTTATGAGCGAGTTATTTTTGGAATGGTGAATTATGCCTAATGTATATAAATCTGAAAATGTTCACCATTGAGATATGCAACTAGCATGTGTAGGGTGTGTTGAGTCCATTCCTGCTTTTCATATATGCTAGGTTGCTATGTCTCTAGTTCTGAGTCATTCACTTGCTTGGTTGTTCATAACTTGCTTAAAATTTGAACCAAGTATTGTTGAATTGAAAAGATCGAGATGGGATTGCTTGTCAACACCTCATGGTATTGAGACTGTTTCTCATTGCACTTTGAGTTAAACTTGAGCCATGTAGTGTATGACCGAAACCGTTGCTTTAAGCTTCTGATTGCTTCGGCATAGGCTTCGCACGGTTGAAAAGTTAGGCGATGACAAGCTTTCAACCTCTCGCAATCACATGCTAAAAATGAACTTGTGAATTCTTTTACCGCTGCAACTCCGATATGAATTTGAAATCACAAGTATATGCTTCATTCCTATGCATGATGATTGAACTTTGCTAGGGGTAGTTCACCTTGTATATATGTTTAGCACTTGTTTGGATTCCTTCTATACATGTCTAGTGCTATTTTGATGGTGACTATCCTTTTGGCTTAAAACTGCTCACATGCTCATATGCTTCATATTTCGTATAAGTGATCAGTCTGAGCCTTTGCTATTTGAGTGCTTAATTGAGATGTTGGAGCTATACTGATTAGAGCATCTTTGCACTCTTTTGACTATATACTTGAAGCTCCTAACTTGCATTTTGACTTCATATGCATTTTGGAAGGAGATCTTGTGTTCAGGGGGAGTTTATGTGAAGGGAATTGCTTCTCCGATACCTTTTGGCCTTGATAAGTGCATTTTCAACTAGGGGGAGAAATTTATGCAAATCATATGCTCCTGTGTTGATCAACTAAGGGGGCTTGCATTTGTCGAGGGGGAGTTTGCTAGTTGTGTTGAGCCGTTGCCTCTGTCTTGAGGGTCTAGCAAACGTTCCTAGCTTTTCATGAGCTTTCATAAGCTTATTCATTTGGCTTTCAATTGGTATCGTCTGGTGTGCTTTCCCATTTGGTTTGGGTTGATTTCCAATTGGTTCGGAGTGATTTTCTTGCTAGTTGTGTTGAGCCTCTGTGCCTCTATCTTGAGGGACTAGCATTTTGCTTCTGTTGTCCTCCGATCTTGTTGAGCCTGTTCTACCTCTTCTTGAGGGCTAGCTTTGCTTTGCTTGGTTGCGTCGAGCCGTTGCCCATGTCTTTGGGGACCAAGTTTACGCTTCATCCACTTGACCTTCTTTGGCTTTTGTTAGGCTTTTGGGTCATTTGGTTGGGTTTTCTCTTCCCACTCCTTCCTACCTCCTTCTTCTTATTCATGATTTGTTGTGGAGTTGACAATGCACTCATCAAGGGGGAGATTGCGGATACATGGGTGTATGCCGAGTCTCTGTGTGATGAGTGATTGTCAACGGAGATGATGCGCATGTTCTTTGGCTTGTGTTGTGCAGGTGTCGAGCACGGAGACAGTGATCGATGGCGGGTGAAGGTCAAGTTGCGACGTGCCGTGCCGACGGACCGGGCGCGATGAAGGATGGGCGTGCCGTGCGGCGGACGTGCCATGCCGATGTATCGGACGGTGAAGGGCGGACGTGGACTTAGACTGATGGACTGGAGGCCGGAGGATCAGCTGTGGTGGCTGGCAGCCTGCGACAGCGACAAGCGGAGAAGTGCGATCATGTCGGTGGAAGGGGTGCACAGGCGGTGCATCCCCTCTACGACGCCGGTTTGTTGGTAGAGCCCGGGAAAAACCAACGGTGGACGGTTTCCAGGTTTGGGCCTCAAAACCTGGGTGCTGGGTTTCCAGGTTGAGCCACAAAACCTGGGCGTGACGGTTTCCAGGTTGAGCCTCAAAACCTGGGCGTGGGCCGGTTTCCGAGTTTGGGCCTCAAAACTCGGGCGCTGCGGGTTTCCGAGTTTGGGCCACAAAACTCGGGCTGGAGGCTGGTTTCCCGGTTTGGGCCTCAAAACCGGGGGCTGATGGAAAAGGCTGGTTTCCCGGTTTGGGCCACAAAACCGGGGGTGCAGAGTGAGGGAGGCACGTGGCGGCGATCTGAAGGTTGCGTGGAGGCGACGCGGAAGACCGTGCGGGCGTGGCCGTCGGATCTACCTACCATCAGCGGGTGGACTAGAATAGCCTTAGGGTTAGGCTGGTCTGCTCTGTAAATACAGTAGGGAGGGGTAGAGTAGGAAATAGGCTTAGGCTAGGTTAGTATAAGTAGTCTAGGGGAGACACCCTCCTCCCCATCTCAGTTTTAGCTATCTCAGTTAGCGCAGTCATTTGCTTCCTAGCACCTAGGGTTTCCACTCTCCCATCCCCTGCTTTAGCTAGTTGAGATCCGCAGAGAGACTCCACTCTGTGTACTGTTGATTTGAGGAAGTGAGGTCGTATCCTCACCTTGGAGCACAGATCGATGGCTTGATTTGCGTCCTTAATTCGAGTTCGTGGCTGTGATTCGCGTTTTCTCTGTGTTCTTCGCGGAATCTTTTTTCTCCACGATTTTCCCGTCGCTTGATCTCTTTGCTCGGTTCATCTTTTGCAAATCCGTTTGAACTAAGTTGTTCTAGATCGTGAGGCACTTCTTTCCACCGAAGGAATCATCCTCTAACCTCACGGTCTAGGAGATCAATCGATTTTTGTTTCGGATCAAGTTTTCTCCTTTCCCCCGAAATTCTTCGATTCACCGATTTGGAGTTAGGTTCGAGCCATGATCTCTTAGAGATAGCTCACTAACCTCCTTGTCATTCCTCAGATCGAATCCCAAGCCTAGAGCACTTGATTCGGAGGAGATCGGGTTGAATCGCCGGAGTTTCAGTGCAGTTTCGGGGTGACCGGACGCCGGTCACGACTTGACCGGACGCGTCCGGTCGTTGAAGGTTTGAGCGTGTTCTGGTTTTTGCTCTGACCGGACGCTGGAGTTTAGTGGTGACCGGACTCGCCCATAGTCCTGTTCACTACTCGAACGTGCTTGTGACCGGACGCACGGGGATCGACCGGACGCTCGCAGTCACTGCGTCCGGTCAGTTCCAGAGAGGTCCAAAACCGGTTTTTGGCTGACCGGACGCGTCCGGTCCCAGCTGACCGGACGCAGGCAGAGTCCGGTCGATCCAGTTTCGCGCCGTTTCGTTCGCGGTTCGTTCGTTCTTGATTGGACTCGAGTTTCGTCTTTTCCGTTGGCTTTCTAGGGTTGTCTAGTGTCCCGCTGTGCTTCGTGGAAGCATCCACCCTACATCTAGGGTCGTGGACATTAGCAAGCTCTAGGGTTCGCTTTTGGGGTTGAGTTTGGGACAGTGGCATCTAGTTTCCGAAAGGAAATTTTGAAGCTCCCATTCACCCCCCTCTGGTCGCTTTCAGGTAGCTTCTCGGTCCTTCACATTGAAGACTCAAGTGGTTAAAATGGTTATATTTTCTTTATCTTGAGTATAGTTATGTCGTACTATCAAGGGGGACGCAATACGAATCATAGACAAGTCTCAAGTGCTCAAAGTAACCGAACCCGAGTGCTAACAAGATAGAAAACACTTAGCACTGCATCTGCACTTGTTGATCTTTGGTTTGTTCTCTGTAGGGTTGGATATCCCTCGAATCAAGCTTTCCGGAAAGTCCAAGATCACTAAAATCGGAGTTCGGAGTAAAAAGTTATGGCGTTTTTTGTGAGGTCACCTGTGCTGTCTCAGGGAGCTGCGGCAGTGCCGCTCCGCTCCCCGGCAGTGCGAGGCTAAGTGGGGCAGTGTCGGGCCTGTACAGCAAGTAACGACTAGTTTCTGACCTCTAACGGCTAGTTTTGTGTGGGGGGGGGTATATATACCCACCCCATGCCTCCAGGTGAGGCTGCTGGTGCCCAAAACATTTCTAACACATCCCAAGCCATTTGAGAGCTCTCCCAACCCTCTCTTTGTGAGAGTGACATGCTTAGTGCGTGATTAAGTGTTGGGGTTGTGTGATTAAGAGCTAGAGAGCAGATTAGAGCCTTCCAAACCTTGAGCACTTGTCGGGCTTCGTCGATCTTCATTGTGCATCTTTTACTCTTGGAGGTGAAGCCTCCTAGATGGCTAGGCATCGCCCGGCGAGCTCCCGTGCTTGTGGTGAGCAGCGGGAAGTTTGTAATCCTCTTGTGCAGCTAGTGGAATTACCCCTCACTTCAAGGATTTGGTTCCTTGATTTGAGAACGAGGGCAAGGCCGCCTTGGTGGTGAGCCAATCCTTTGTGGATACCTCAACAACGTGGACATAGGCAAGCCTTGGTGGCGAGCTGAACCACGGGATAAATCACTTGTCTCTTGTGTTTACTTATGTTCATTCATCATACTTGTGAGCTTGTGATGGATTTGGCCCCGATCCACTTCATACAACATATTTGTCTATGTTGAGTTGGTCCTGCAGGTTCAGGAAACCAAGAGCAACACTTCTATTCATATAGATCTTGTTTTCGGTGGCTAGTTTTTGAATTGCAGGCTCGGGTAGTTTGTTGGCGCGGCAGTACCGGGCTGAGGCCGGCAGTGCTGGGCTAAGGGCGGTAGTGTTGTGCATCTCTAACAAAGTTTTGAGCTGTGATTTTTAACAAGCCTATTCACCCCCCCCCCCCTCTAGGCGACATCAAGGTCCTTTCAGTGTGTGACTTCGTTAAACTGGGTTGAACCAGGGGAAAGGAGATATTTTGGAATCGACTTCATGGAAGAAGCCAAGAAAAAGGTTCAGATCATCCATCAACACATACAAGCAGCACAATCTCGACAGAAAAGCTATGCAGATAAAAGAAGAAGACCGTTAGAGTTTGAGAAGGGGGATCATGTTTATCTTAAAGTAACACAGATGAGGGGAGTGCAAAGGTTCGGCATAAAGAAAAAGCTAGCACCAAGATATGTAGGGTCATATCGTATCCTAAAGAGAAAAGGGGAAGTATCCTATCAACTTAAGTTGCCCAAAGCTATGAGTTCAATCTTTCCCGTTTTTCATGTCTCACAGCTGAAGAAATGTCTACGTGTACCCGAAGAAAGAATAGAACCACGAGAGTTAAAGCTTTCCTCTGACCTAACCTATCAAGAACAACCAGTGTGAGTTTTGGACAGCAATGAGAGAGTAACTCGCAATCGTGTTGTGAAAGTATACAAGGTGTTATGGAGTCATCATGACGATGGAGATGCAACCTGGGAAACCGAAGACTATCTCCAGAAGGTTTATCCAGTTTTTCTTGAACATTGGTCAGTAAATCTCAGGACGAGATTTCTTTAAGGGGGGAAGGGCTGTAACACCTCTGGTGTTAAGCTAGCATAACATCATCATCTCATCATGCATAATCATCTCATGAGCATGGAGCATACATATGTTGCTTTCTTGTTCACATAAAATGTCATTTTATGTGTTGGTATGCATATAAACCTCCAATAATGTGCTGTTGTTTGGCTTGTCTTGGAGTGGTTTGGTTTTCCTAACCATCTAACTTTGTCGAGGAGGAGGCAGCAAACAGGCATCGTGTGGTGATCGACTGGTCAGACGACAGGTCCGACAGCGATGACGGGGTCCCGCTGAGTGCCCGGTTCAGGCAGGCATCCTCGGCGGGACGCAGTGGCAGGGTGACGATGGCGAGGCCAAAGCCGAAGGCGGCGCAGGTGTTGACGCTCACTAATGCTCATAATTAACCATCAACTATTGCATGAAATGACACTAAATGAATTATAAAGCATAGTTGTAGGGTTTGAAACTAACAAGTTCCACGAGTTTTGGTGCTCTCACTTGTTTTGTAGGACATCAATATTTTACCATATAAAAGTATCTCAAGTGATGAATTGGAGTGCACCATTGCGAAGGGCTCGTCGAGACGATCGAAACGGACATATCATTTGCTATATTCGGAGTCCCGGATGAAAAGATATTAATTTTGCATCGAAATCTGCAAAAGAAGGATCTAGAAGACACCAGAAGGCACCACGAGGCGGGCCACCACGTGGGCCCACTGGGCCAGACCGACCGGTCCCACATGGAGACCGACCGGTCGGCCACGGAGCCCGTTTCACCTCCGCCTTTTGGAACCTTCTTCCACCGCCTCCTAGGATGCATCTCCACCGTCCCCGAAGTCGGTTTGATCTAACGGTGGGCGATAAACGTGACGCGGATCGATGACATGGCGATTCCTTGCCCCCTACTCCACCTCGGGCTATATAAGCAACCCCAGACCCCCCTCTCCAGGCATCTCCCTCTTCATTATTCATCTCCACATCAGAAACTAGGGTTCCAATGTAGAAGTAGAGGTCCCTCTAGATGAATTTCTTCTAGTTCATCTATATTTAGATCTAGTTGTCTAGTTCATCTAGTTGTAATTAGAGATGCAATTAGAAAGAGGAGAAGGAGAGATTAGAGAGGAGCTACGCTCTAATTCCAGAGGAGTCTTCAGAGATTTGGTATGCTTTTGTATCTTTTCTTATAAGACTTGTGCTTTAATATATTTATCTTCTCTAATTACTTTATGCTTTATTATATGATTAGTATAGTTGTTATATCTTGGCATGGGATCTTTGTTCGTATTGAGTGCTCTAGTTATCCTAGATAATTAGAGTAGTAATCGATAGATTAGATATGGTGTTTAGTCTATAGGTTACCTGAGGATGCGCTCAATCCTATGGAATAGTTGTGGTAGCCCTAGGGGTGACAGCTCTGTTAGGCCTTCGTAGTCCACCACGTTCGGATTGATGTTTCGTAGAGCTTCTGGCAGCCTTCTCCCAACTACCTTTTTCCCAGTCTTCTTCGAGAGTTGGAAAGAACCTGCTGCTCCAAAGTGCCAATGTTTATGACTGCTATATCTTTTCATCTTTATTGCCTTAGAACCCAAGTAATAGAGAAGTATATAGGAACCTTGATCTCCCCCATTGTCCTCCCACTATAGTTATCAATACAGTTATCATTGAATATCTTTTATGTGTTTTCATTCATATCATATATCATTCACTCCTGCTTTAGTCTATTTAGTACTCTGAGTTACTAGATGCATGATAGTGAATTATCAGATTCTTGACCCTTGCTTCCCTGTGGTAAAATATAAATAACGATCCTAGAATACTCCCGGTAAAATGCTACAATGGTGTTCTGTGCGCTTGCGAAAATCTTTCATATTCTATTTGCACTAACAAACGTCAACAAGCATTTTTGGCGCCGTTGCCGGGGAGGCAATTGGTGTAAAGATTTTGATAATGATCTTGATGTCTGCTAATTTAGTGTACCACTAGCTTTAGTAGGATTACCCCTTGTTCTGTTGAGTGTGGAATAGACAGGACATCAGACGCCGTTTCGACCTTATGACGAGCTTCCACAAGAATGAAGAACCCAGGGTGCCTGAACATTCAAGATCCATCATTAATTCTGGAGCCCTGCCATCTCACAGGTTGTGTATACATATATATTATTTATTCTAACCATGTGTAGATTGGAGAAAACGTCGCCGTCACAACAAATCAACTCTCATCCCATGTGACGGATATTTACGCTGCACCACTCACAAGTCTCAGTTGTGAGTCATGGTAAGTATGATCAAGGTGAGATAGTCTTGCTCATAGACTTTAAACTTTATGAGTAGTTATCTTTTTAATTTTTTTCATACCACTGCATGTTTACTTGAAATCATCCTTGCATCCATTCCATTTAGTTAGGTTTTCTTTTATCAAATCCACATCATTTTTAGTTCCTTATATGCATTCATGTCATCCGCATCTAAAAAAGAAAGAAAAAAAATATTCCTCACTATGATCATACTCTGTCATCTCTTTTTGAATAAATCTCTGTTATGCTCTCGTGCTATCTTTGTTTACCATAGTATGTTTTGGTTTGAAAGTACTTAAATTGAGTACTTTCATAGGCTTTTTAAATTAAGCGTGGTGCTTAGGTTAAATAGTCTACCTTAATCAAATTAGACACGGAGTTTGGTTTGATTATTGATCTGAAATTAGCTTGTGTAGACATTGGATATTTTGTTGGACTAACCCCTGCAGAGAACTCTAAATACACTTTGGGAAAGTCCTGAGATGAATTCACATCAGAGATGAAGCAAGGCATACGATGAACTGCACAAAGAAGACTCAGCTCATTCATCATGGATGAAAGAACTGTGAGTATTAAAGTTTATTTAAGTCTATCTTCTACTGCAAGTTATCTTTTGCCTTGAACCATGTTAAAATGCAGCCAACACATAAAATACTAGTCTATGTTGAAGTAATCCTAAAATTATCTTTTCTTTAGCATGGATGAATAACATATAAGTTGTGGATAACAACCCATGTTTCACATTCAGTACAATCCTTCGGGTATATGTCCACTAACATTTTGTAGGAGATGAGATTTGCTTATTCATGGTGTGAACTTAAAGATCCAAAAACCCAACCTGTGGATAGACAAAACTCATCATCATACAAGTGATGTCGAAGGCAGTCAAGCTTTGAGCCATCCCAAGGCCTAAGCCAGGACACTTATGAAGAGTAGGATGCAACTCACCCCGTATGGGTCAATTTATTCCTACGCTCATCATTGTCGAAGACATCAACACCGACACCAACAACAAATATCAGGGAGACGATATGCCACTACATCATAACATCTATGTGTCGTCCGAAGGAAGTTTGTTGGTGGTTCACTATGAAGACAAGTAGTGGAATTTCTCCTCACTTCTAATCATTTCAACACAAGAGCTAGTTTGAGGGATGAGGTGGAACGACTTCAACAACAACAAGGTCTACAATTTCAACTCAGGAACATGTTGTTGAAGAAATTTGGGCATCCACCTACATCACAAGCCAGCTTGGGGGAGACACGATTCCGTTGTCCAGATGTGCTTCACGATCAAGGGTAGGAAGGAGAAATCCAGCTTCAAGACACTTTGATCTCCCACTCATAACTTTGATCAGTACAAGCCGCTAGACGCTGCCCCATCCAAGAAGAAGAATATGATCCATCACTCATTCTTGAAAGATCGTTCTTGAACACCACCAATGTTGTCATCTATGTCGGACCTGGAGACGTCCACTTTTGGATATTCGATCAAAAGGTCGCTGCTTCTTTAACAACAACACCACTTATGAGCAGCCGAAGAAAACCAAGAGAAGACGTTGACTTAACCGATAAAGGAAGAACCAACTGCCAGGAATTGAGGGTTACATCATGAAGGATGAAGCCACTGCACTGCAAGAATTCAGAGATGGAGAGATAGTACCCGAGCCTAAAAATCAAGAGAATAGTTGACCAAGTCTCCATCATCTGGACCTATTGAGAACAAGACTCGGCCGACCCACTATGAGATAGGCAAGAGAAGACAAGCCATTCATGAACAACAACTAGCTAGACAAGAGAAGCTTCCACAAGGTGGATCGACACGATCACTCTTCAATGATAAAGCAACATTTCAAGGTAAGTGACCATCACTTTAAAAGCTTCTCCTTGTTTCTGGTCTGTGTATACATAAAGAACCAAACATGTTTAAGTTGCACCTCACTTGATCCAACCTAATCAACTCAACATGTTCAGTTCTTTACTCTTTGTTCTTAGCTTTACTCTCTTGAATCTCACTATCTTAACTAAATGAGCTAAAATGTTATGCATCTAACCTTTGGAAGATCCAATCATAAAAAGATCGATAGATTATGCATAGATTATCTTTCTTTGGGTTAAGTAATCTGATTTGTTAAATATTTTATGATGCTACTTTTATGCTCATCTTATCCTATCACTCATGTTAAGATTGAATAGAACACATAAACAACAAGTTTATCTTGTTCGATGTGCCTAAGGTTAGATAGGAATGAACAAAACTTTTGGTTCTGTTGGTGTTTTTCCACCAACAGAGCCCATGCACTTGATCTCTACCTTGTCTTTGAGCAGGACACACTCTTGAGGAAAACATAGAGGAGTTTGTCAGCTCCCAAATTCTACATAGTGAAGGTCCTAGATCTACAAGAGGATGTGCACTAATCAAGATGTTGCCAGCGTCCACAATTAACACTTAACTTCAAACTACGAGACGAACAAATAACATGAGTGACACCATATCAAGAGGCATAAACAAGAAGGAATGATGGAAGACGTCGTAGTCAGAATTAGAGGTCATGAAGTCCCCACAGACTTCTTGATCCTCGTCATGAGAAGACGATGATGTCCACCTCATCCTAGGAAGACCATTCCTCTACGCTACAAGTACAATCATCTACAAGAGGAAATCCATTTTCACTTTCCTAGAGAAAAGGCACGATGCAATTTCATCAACTACAAACCCAATGAAGCACCCAAGAAAAATAGAAGTGAAAGACGCCCCTCTCAAAGTCAAAGAAGACAAACTATCAAGAATAGAGAGGCCAATCACGAAGAAGAAGCTATCGACACTGTCTCAGAAAAGAAAGAAGAGAAACCTCAAGACAGTGACCACAAGAAGTGAAGACTCAGACTAAGAAAGTATGAAACAAAAAGTCCGCACCTAAGAGGTACAATCAATAACAACTTTCCAAACGTCTGACAACCTTGGGAGGTCTGAACCAAGGGAAGGTCCGGTTCGTCGGACCTAAATATCGGAACCTTCACCAAAAGGAAAAAATCGATAGTTATCTTTATATTTACTTTGCTGCATATTTCTCATATTTAATCCATAACCATTTCTTGTATCATTATATTTAATTCACAACACATTTTAATTTCTACATTACATTAGAAAACAAAATAAAAATATTTCACTGCATCATAAAGCCCCATGTGAATAATTCTATGGTGTGTAAAAACCCACACGAAATATTCACCATGGTGGCATAAAAACAAAATAAATATGCATACATTCATCCTGTTGCATTTTCTCTTGCATCATAAAAATTATAAAAATACAAAAATATTGAGAAAGAGATCTTACTGAAACTCTGGATAACTAAGGCTTAAGTGACCAACCACTAACACTTAACCTATTCCTCAAGTTTTGTTGTCTATTTGAGTTTCATAGGATTGAATGACCAAGAAAAGCTGACGAGCAAGTGGATGTTTCATTCACTGTTAGAGCACTATTTCAACAACCATCAACATCAATCAATGCTCTGATAGAGGAAGAACATTTTCACCGCCAGTCCGCTACATTGCAAGATCGAACGACTACGTCAACATTCAGCTTGGGGGAAAGCACCCTCATGTATCCAGGTAAGTATCTTTATCCTCTTAAGTTTTTCTTTCTATAAATAAATTCAAAATACAAAAAAATATGAGCACATGAAGGCTCACCCTTAAAAAGAAAAAGAACAAAAATATTCGGGCACATGAAGGCTCGATGCGACCGAAAGGATTAGCTTGGGGGAGACGCACCCCTATTATCTTCGTGATCCAAGTATGTCTTATTCACTATCTTAGTTATTTATAATAAGTGTGTGTTAGGTTAAATGAATAGTGTGTTAAGTTTGTTTTAAAAAATTGATAATAAAAGAAAAACTCTCTCTCTAATCTTTTACATGGAAATGATGAATAGTTGCTCTATCTAATTTCTTTCAAGTACCTAACCTTCAAAGCATGAGTTCTCCTAGTTAATAATGGTGCTTAAAAATGAAATTAAATGCATGGGTAGCAAATGCTTGATCCAGAGTCTAGGTAATTGACAGATATGATATGTGATGATCTGAGCTACTATTATCTTGTTGTAAAACAACACTGGAGTTCTGGAGAGTTTCTAATATTAATATGACTAATAATAACATTGAGTTAAATTAAGCTTTGTTGACCCTATGAGAAGTTATCATTCTATTGAATTGAGATCACTTACACATTTCATCCATCCTCCGTATAAATGCTCATGATTATCTATTGTTATCCTCTCAAAAGTTTGTTGGAAGCATGTGGCTATTAAAAAAAGAAAGAAAAGAAAAAAAATCCGAGGAAATAAAAAGGGACAAGTGTCCGAAACCTCAAAAAGATAGATCCTGAGGAAATAAAAAGGGACAAGTGTCCGAAACCTCGAAAAAAAAGAGAAAAAAAAAGAAGAAAATATCAGAAAAAAAATGGGCACGTGCCCGCTGGTAGAATTAGTTGATAGCCATGTGTCTCTGATAAACAAAAGAGAGTGATATATTTCAAAACAGCATTCGACTCCAATTTTCGTACACATGCACTTCTCGATTCAATGGTGTGGTTGACTTTCTTTTTGGATCCACTGTTTAATTTGGCAACATATGTTTTTAATCTTTTCTGAAAATTCATAAAACTCTGGGATAATGGTGAAGTGACAGAGCAAGAGACATAATGCTTGATTTGATCATTCTATCTTCCAATTACTCGGGATTCAAGGTAAAGTACTAAGCCCCGTGATGAATAATATGATACCTTTTTTCTATTCCATATGAGAACTTTTGTTTGAATACATGTGTACTTGTTGGAAGTGAAGATATTGCATCAACTCCTGATCCATTGTTGAGATTGGCTTTGCTCGGGACTAGCAAAGGTTAAGCTTTGGGGAACTTGTTGACGCTCACTAATGCTCATAATTAACCATCAACTATTACATGAAATGACACTAAATGAATTACAAAGCATAGTTGTAGGGTTTGAAACTAATAAGTTCCACGAGTTTTGGTGCTCTCACTTGTTTTGTAGGACATCAATATTTTACCATATAAAAGTATCTCAAGTGATGAATTGGAGTGCACCATTGCGAAGGGCTCGTCGAGACGATCGAAATGGACATATCATTTTCTATATTCGGAGTCCCGGATGAAAAGATATTAATTTCGCATCGAAATCTGCAAAAGAAGGATCTAGAAGACACCAGAAGGCACCACGAGGCGGGCCACCACGTGGGCCCACTGGGCCAGACCGACCGGTCCCACATGGAGACCGACCGGTCGGCCACGGAGCCCGTTTTGCCTCCGCCTTCTGGAACCTTCTTCCACCGCCTCCTAGGATGCATCTCCACCGTCCCCGAAGTCGGTTTGATCTAACGGTGGGCGATAAACGTGACGCGGATCGATGACATGGCGATTCCTTGCCCCCTACTCCACCTCGGGCTATATAAGCAACCCCAGACCCCCCTCTCTAGGCATATTCCTCTTCATTATTCATCTCCACATCAGAACTAGGGTTCCAATGTAGAAGTAGAGGTCCCTCTAGATGAATTTCTTCTAGTTCATTGTTGACGCTGGTTATCTATCAAAATTAAAGGATAAATAAATATGAAAAGGGCATGAATCCAATCACCAACAAAGGTTTAGGGTTTCAACTAACAATATTCGACGAGTTTTGGTGAGTTATGATTCTGCAGGGACTAAACCAGGAAATCGGCACCAATAGCTTCCCATAGAAGGAAACCGTCGGGAAATAACGCAACCGCCACGTCGGGATACTTCTAGAAGACTCCGGAGGACGTAAGAAGACACCACAAGGAAGGACACCACCAGAGGCCGACCTGTGGGACCGACCGGTCCCACAGGGCCCACCGGTCGGTCGGCCACGGAGGCCCCACGCTTTCGTCTTCTGCAAGCTACTTCCACCGACCTCCAGGATGCATCTCGACCGTACCTCAAGTCGGTTTGATCTAACGGCCGTGGTTGATCCCTCAGGGCTATATAAGCAGCCCCAGACCCCCCTCTCCAGGCATCTCCCTCTTCATTATTCATCTCCACATCAGAAATTAGGGTTCCAATGTAGAAGTAGAGGTCCCTCTAGATGAATCACTTCTAGTTCATCTAGAATTAGATCTAGTTCATGTAGTTGTAATCAAGAGTTAGCTTTCAAGTAGAAGACTAGATACCCCTCTAGTAGGATTAGAACCTAGTCTTATTCTAGAACTAGAAGAGAGAGAGAGAGAGAGAGGAAGAGATCAAGAGGAAGCTCCGGCCTGTCGGATCAACTTCTTCATCTTGTACCTGTGGATTCAAGTTCTTCATTGACTTGCTTCAACGATTGTTTCGGTAATCAACATCTATATTTAAGTTTGAGCCATTGTTCTTATTGTTCTTAAGGTTTATGACTCTCTTTTGAGTACTTTAATTATAGTCGCTCTAGAGTTAGAGTAGTTGGATAGTATAAGCGTAGTGCTTAGACTTGATAGCTCATATTTACCTCCTATAACGCCGGTAGTAGTGGTAGTTCGCAAGGGTGACTCTTATAGCCTTGTTGATTCTTCTCTAGTCCACTTACCCGTGTGTAGGCTCGGTAGTATTATACATTTGCATAAAAGAATCATACTCTGTTGTGACCTTTTATGGCAACTTCCCCATTAAGAATAATAAACATATCACTCTTAAGTTGGATTTAGATAACCTTAGTGATCCCCTCTATACATTTAGCTTCTCCGTCCTTGTTAGTTACTCAGGGGTTATAAACTTGAGACTCATCGCTATCCGTTCCTTTGGGTTCGATATTAAAACTGGGTTACTCTGGTGAAGTGCTACATCGGTAGATTTTATCTGTGCGCTTGCGGATAAAGTAGAGTGTGCATTAATTTATACCAACAAGCATTTCTGGCGCCGTTGCCGAGGAACGGTAGATCATCTTACGTTTTAAGTATAACCTTGTAATCATACTTTTATCTTTTCCTTTTTGTCCCAGTCTTTTCATTATTTTTGTTTTCATTCTTATGAATGTTGTTTTTGAATTCCACTCTTATCTATCACTGCCCCATGAGCAAGCTATAACCAGTAGAATCCTTATACCCCATCATAATACCTGGTTATGAGCTATCTCTACCTTTCTGCTGCACTGTCCTTGTAATGAGCATAGAAATATAATTATGAAAATATTCCTTCGGGTATTCTATTCACTAACCTTTCTAGGTCTGGAGCAGAAAAGAACGAAGGAACAACAAATACAAGGTATGTCCCACCAATCATCATGCAACATTGAATTACAGGCTTTCTAAGAATATTTCTTGCCATGTTGCTATGTTGGTTGTCCCTACCTTTAGGATATGCTCGTATACTCTTTCATCACCATCTGAATAAATCTCTACAATGCTTTCATGTTATCTTTATTTGCTATAGTATATTCTTTGGTTTTGAAGTATTATCATACACCTTTTAAATTAGGCATGGAGCTTAGTTTAACTATTTTCATGAATTAAAGTAAGACATGGTGTCTGGTTTGATTCTTGAGCTAAAAGGTGTGCTGATTTTACCTCTAAAGGCTTTTAAATTAAGTATGGTGCTTAGGTTAAAATGCCTTCCTAAATCAAATTAGACGTGGTGTCTAGGTTGATTTCTGAACTGATAGTATGCTATAGTAGATATTGGATATTTTATTGGACTAACCCCTGTAGGAAACTTTCAATATCAATTTGGGAGAGTCCGGAGATGAACTAACACTGGAGATGAAGCAAGGCGTACAATGAACTTCAACAACTCTTGCACAATGAAGACTCAGCTCATTCATCATAGATGAAAGAACTGTGAGTATCAAAGTTTATTTTGTCTTCTACTGCAAGTTATCTTTTGCCTTGAATCATGTTAAAGTGCAGCCAACACATAAAATACTAGTCTATGCTAAAGTAATCCTAAAAACATCTCCTTATTAGCATAGATGCAAAATACATATGTTATGGACAACAACCCATGCTTCAAATTCTTGCAATCCTTCGGGTATATATCCACTAACATTATGCAGGAGAGAGATTTTGTTCATCCATGGTTTGGTCTGAAAATTGAAGATCCAAAACTCAAGCCATAGACACACGAACCTACTCTCAGATCACAAATGGTGCTAGCCTAGCTTTGAGTCTTGCTTGAGCACTGATGACAAACAGGATGCAACTTACCTCGTATGAAACAACCTATGCCTGCAACCATCAATGCCCAAGACATCAAGACAAGAAGTGGAAAGTTATCCTCTTTTCTAATCAAGAGCTAGCTTGGGAGATAAGATGGTACCACTACAACAATTACAAGATCTACATGTCAAACACATGAGCATGTTGTTTGGGAATCCATCTACATCACAAGCCAACCTGAGAGAGACATTTCATTGTCTAGATGTGTTTCACAATCAAAGGGAGGAAGGAGAAACACAACTTCAAACATATTGATCTCCTACCCACCACTTTGATCGATACAAACCACTAGATGCTATCCCAGCCGAGAAGAAGAGTATGATCCACCACTCATTCTTGGAAGATCGTTCTTGAACACCATCAATGTTATCATCTTTGTCGGACCTGGAGAAGTCAACTTTTGGATCTTTCGCTGCATCTTCAACATCTACATCACTTATGAGCAGCCACAGAGAACCAAGAGAAGACGTCAAAGGAAGAACCAACTGCCAAGAATTGAGGAGGGCATCATGAAGGATGAAATCATTGCACCACAAGAGTTAGAAGATGGAGAGATAGTACCCGAGCCAGAAAATCAAAAAGAATAGCCGATAAGATCTCCATCATCTAGACACTGTTGAGAGGACAAATCTCAGTTGTGGCATTACAAGACAAAGACTCTCATGGAGGCACTCAAGTAACAGTTCTAAATTCAAGTCTCTTGCCAACCCAATGATTAAAGGAAAACAAGAAAGGTTGATAAGAAAAGAATACAGAACTGTCCCTACATCCTCATAGTATAGAATTAATACAAGAAAGAGAGAGGATCCTAGTTAGCATACTCGAGGAACAATGCGCTTTCACTGATAAGTCGACAAAAGAGAAGGAAAATTGATACCTCTAAAGATAATTCCACTATGATCTTCCTCCTCTCAATCACACTGTAAGACAAACAAGAGAAGACAAGCCATTCATAAACAACAACCAGCTAGACAAGAGAAGCTTCCACAAGGTGGTTCAGCACAATCACTTTCCAATGACAAAGTAACATTTCAAGGTAAGTAACCATCACTTTAAAAGCTTCTTCTTGATTCTAGTATGAACATAAATAAAGAACTAAACATGTTTAAGTTGCACCTCACTTGATCCAACCTAATCAACTCAACATGTTCAGTCCTTTGATCTTTGTTTCTAGCTTTACTCTCTTGTATCTCACTGTCTTAACTAAATAAGCTAAAATGTTGTGCATCCAACCTTTGGAAGATGATATATCTCAATTATGAAAAGATCGACACTTTATGCATAGATTATCCTTCCTTTGGTTAAGTAATCTGATCTGTTAAATACTTTAAGATGCTACTTTTATGCTCATCATCTGATCCTATCACTCATGATTGAATAGAACACATAAACAAGTTTGTCATGTGCAATGTGCCTAAGGTTAGAGGAGAATAAACAAAACTTTTGGTTCTGTTGGTGTTTTTCCACCAACAGAGCCCATGCACTTGATCTCTACCTTATCTTTATGAGCAGGACACACTCTTGAGCAAAACATGGAGAAGTCACTCCCAAATTCTACAGAGTGAAGGTCCTAGATCTACAAGAACATGCACACTGAGCAAGATGCAGCTAGCGTCCACAATTAACACTTCACTTCAAACTACTGGACGAACAAATAACATGAGTAACACCATATCAAGAGGCATAAACAAGAAGGAATGATGGAACACGTCGTAGTCAGAATTAGAGGTCATGAAGTCCCCATAGACTTCTTGATTTTCGACATGAGAAGACGATGATGTCCACCTCATCCTAGGAAGACCATTCCTCTACGCTACAAGTGCAATCATCTACAAGAGGAAATCCATTTTCACTTTCCTAGAGGAAAGGCACAATACAACTTCATCAACTACATGCCCAATGAAGCACTCAAGAAGAACAGATGTGAAAGACGCCGCTCTCAATGTCAAAGAAGACAAGCTATCAAGAATAGAAAGGCCAATCACAAAGAAGAAGCTATCGACACTGTCCCAGAAAAGAAAGAACAAGAGAAACCTCATGACAGTGAACCACAGGAAGTGAAGACTCAGACCAAGAAAGTATGAAAGAAAATGTCTGCACCTAAGGGGTACAATCAATAACAACTTTCCAAACGTCTGGCATACCAAGGGAAGGTCCGGTTCGTCGGACCTAAATATCCGAACCTTCGCCAAAAGGTAAAAATCGGTAGTTATCTTTATATTTACTTTGCTGCATATTTCTCATATTTAATTCTTAGTCATTTATTGCATCATCATATTTAATTCACAAACATTTTAATTTCTGCATTGCATTAGAAAAGAAAAAAAAAATGTTGCAATTGTTACTTTATATCATAAACCATAAATCCCCATGTAAATAATTCTATGGTGTGAAACCCACGGGAATGTTCATCGTGGTGTCATAAATAAATATGCATGCATTCATCCTGTTTCATTTTTCTCTTGCATCATAAAAATATTAAGAAAAGAGATCTTACTGAAATTCTAGACAATTATGGCTTGAGTGGCCAACCATTAATGCTTAATCTGTTCCACAAGTTTTGTTGTCTATTTGAGTTTCAAAGGATTTGAAAGGCCAAGAAAAGCTGACGAGCAAGTAAATGTTTCATCCACTATTGGAGCACTGTCTCAACAAACATCAATATCAATCAAAGCTCTAATCAAGGAAGGACATATCCACTGCCAGTCTGCTCCATTGCAAGATCGAACGGCTACGTAAACATTCAGCTTGGGGGAAGGCACCCCCATGTATCCCCGTAAGTATCTTTATCCTCTTAAGTTTTTCATTCTATAAACAGATTCAAAACACCAAAAATATGTGAGCACATGAAGGTTCACTCTTAAACATGAAAACACCAAAAATATGTGAGCACATGAAGGCTCACCCTTAAAAAGAAAAGAACAAAAAAATGTGGGCACATGAAGGCTTACCATTAATTAAAAAAGAGACAAAAATATATGAGCACATGAAGGCTCAACACTATTAAGGGAACCAGCTTGGGGGAGACGCACCCCCGTTATCTTCGCGATTCAGGTATGTCTTTATTATTAGCTTTTATCTTAAAGTGTGTTAGATTAAATAAATAAAATAGTATGTCTAGTTTGTTTTAAGAAGTTGATGACCAAAGAAAAACCCTCTCTCTCTAATCTTTTGCATGGAAATGATGAATAGTTGCTCTATCGAATTTCTTTCAAGTACCTAGCCTTCAAAGCATGAGTTCTCCTAATTAATAATGATGCCTTAAAATAAAATAAATGCATGGAGGGCAAATACTTGACCTAAGGTCTAGGAAATTGGGATATGACATGTGATGATCTGAGCTGCTATTATCTTGTTCTAAACAACACTAAAGTTCTGGAGATTTCTAAATATAAACATGACTAATAATTGCATTGAGTTAGATTAAGCTTTGTGACCCTGTGAGTAGTTTATCATACCATTGAATTGAGATCACTTACACATTTCATCCATCTTCCGCATAAATGCTCATAATTATCTGTTGCTACCCTCTCAGAAGTTTGTTGGAAGCATATGGCTATTAGAAAAAACAAAAAAAAAGAGAAAAGAAAAAAGGGATCCGAGGAAATAAAAAGGGACAAGTGTCCGAAGCCTCAAAAAGATAGATCCCGAGGAAATAAAAAGGGACAAGTGTCCGGAACCTCGAAAAGAAAAAAAGAAGAAGAAGAAAAAAAATGTCAGAAAAAATGGGCACGTGCCCGCCAGTAGAATTAGCCTGATAGCCGTATGTCTCTAATAAGCAGAAGAGAGTGATATATTCAAAAGAGCATCCGCCTTCATTTTCCATACACATGCACTTCTCGACTCAATAGTGTGGTTGACTTTCTCTTTGGATCCTTTGTTTAATTTGGCAACATGTGTTCTTAAACTTTTGAAAATTCATAAAAACTCCGGAATAATGGTGAAGTGAAAGAGCTAGAGACATGGTGCTTGATTTGATCGTTCTATCTTTCAATTACTCAAGATTCAAGGTAAAGTACTAAGCCCCGTGATGAATAATATGATACTTTTTTCTATTCCATATGAGAACTTTTGTTTGAATACATGTGTACTTGTTGGAAGTGAAGATATTGTAGCAACTTCTGATCCATTGATAAGTATTGGTTTTGCTAAGGGACTAGCAAAGGGTAAGCTTAGGGGAACTTGTTGACCCTGGTTATCTATCAAAATTAAAGGATAAATAAATATGAAAAGGGCATGAATCCAATCACCAACAAAGGTTTAGGGTTTCAACTGACAATATTCCATGAGTTTTGGTGAGTTATGATTCTGCAGGGACTAAACCAGGAAATCGGCAACAATAGCTTCCCATAGAAGGAAACCGTCGGGAGATAACGCAACCGCCACGTCGGGATACTTCTAGAAGACTCCGGAGGACGTAAGAAGACACCACAAGGAAGGACACCACCAAAGGCCGACCTGTGGGACCGACCGGTCCCACAGGGCCCACCGGTCGGTCGGCCATGGAGGCCCCACGCTTTCGTCTTCTGCAAGCTACTTCCACCGACCTCCAGGATGCATCTCGACCGTACCTCAAGTCGGTTTGATCTAACGGCCGTGGTTGATCCCTCAGGGCTATATAAGCAGCCCCAGACCCCCCTCTCCAGGCATCTCCCTCTTCATTATTCATCTCCACATCAGAAATTAGGGTTCCAATGTAGAAGTAGAGGTCCCTCTAGATGAATCTCTTCTAGTTCATCTAGAATTAGATCTAGTTCATCTAGTTGTAATCAAGAGTTAGCTTTCAAGTAGAAGACTAGATACCCCTCTAGTAGGATTAGAACCTAGTCTTATTCTAGAACTAGAAGAGAGAGAGAGAGAGGAAGAGATCAAGAGGAAGCTCCGGCCTGTCGGATCAACTTCTTCATCTTGTACCTGTGGACTCAACTTCTTCATTGACTTGCTTCAACGATTGTTTCGGTAATCAACATCTATATTTAAGTTTGAGCCATTGTTCTTATTGTTCTTAAGGTTTATGACTCTCTTTTGAGTACTTTAATTCTAGTCGCTCTAGAGTTAGAGTAGTTGGATAGTATAAGCGTAGTGCTTAGACTTGATAGCTCATATTTACCTCCTATAACGCCAGTAGTAGTGGTAGTTCGCGAGGGTGACTCTTATAGCCTTGTTGATTCTTCTATAGTCCACTTACCCGTGTGTAGGCTCGGAAGGATTATACATTTGCATAAAAGAATCATACTCTGTTGTGACCTTTTTTGGCGACTTTCCCATTAAGAATAATAAACATATCACTCTTAAGTTGGATTTAGATAACCTTAGTGATCCCCTCTATACTTTTAGCTTCTCCGTCCTTGTTAGTTACTCAGGGGTTATACACTTGAGACTCATCGCTATCCGTTCCTTTGGGTTCGATATTAAAACTGGGTTACTCCGGTGAAGTGCTACATCGGTAGATTTTATCTGTGCGCTTGCGGATAAAGTAGAGTGTGCATTAATTTATACCAACATTCATCTAGATTTAGATCTAGTTCGTCTAGTTCTAGTTCTAGTTGTCTAGTTCATCTAGTTGTAATTAGAGATCCAATTAGAAAGAGGAGAAGGAGAGATTAGAGAGGAGCTACGCTCTAATTCCAGAGGAGTCTTTAGAGATTTGGTATGCTTTTATATCTTTTCTTATAAGACTTGTGCTTTAATATATTTATCTTCTCTAATTACTTTATGCTTTATTATATGATTGTTGACATCTCGGGTGGCACGCAGAAGAAACCGCAAGCGCACGGCTGTCAGTTGTAGCTTTTCACCTCAGAGTATTCCGGGGTATCGAATCCACGAGGAACGTGAAGTAATTTTGAGAGAACTAGGGGGATAAGGATATCTAGGATAGTTGAAGGGAACGGGCACTATCTACTAGGGTATATCCTAGTTCTATTAGACTTCTAGTGATTTAAGTTCTTTACTAGTGTATTGTGGGCGTACTAGCCTTTACCACTGACTTAGGTTGAACGCTAGCACAACGAGCCCTACTGTTAAACTAGACCAACTACGTGGTGGAATTCAAGGCGTACAGGGCTGTCACCACCTGCTTGCTACCACAGCTATCCGGGGGCCTAGCCGTATTCACTGGCAATATATAGCCTAAGTACCACACTTAATCTATATATTACTACTACTAGCCCTGCACTAGAACTAGAGCACTTGAAACTAAAATCAAGCAATGAAACAAACACACAAGTACTGAAAATAAATACTTGAAGATAAAATAGATACTAAGTTACCAAAGTTGAAGCGCAGAGCAGAGTGAAGCAGAGGTCTCCGACAACTCCGGAACTCTCCAGACTTCTACTCTTCTCCTCTCCAGCTCCTCTTCTAGTGAGGCACTCACACTCTCTCTAATCTCTCTATCATAGCAAGTGTGCTACTCTAACCAACTGGTGGGGAATGAAGTGAGGCTCTCCGAATGAGAGCTCAAGGGGCCTATTTATAGTGCTAGGAAGCTAGGGGGTACTTATAGAGTGAGGGGAGGTCGGTTAGGGTTTAGGGGGTGGCGCCCGCCACCAAACCCTGGCGCCCGCCACCTCTCAGCCGTCCGTTGCAACCGCCATTCATCCAATGGTCTTCATTTGCTCTCCCAAGTCAGTTTGAGGGTTGGTTAGGGTTTAGACACGTGTCCAAAGCCCACTATCTAGGTGACACTCTTCTTAGCCCTTGGATCAAATCGCCTTAATGTGCAATGGCCAAGATTTGAGCTTGAGGTGACTCCCACAGATTGATGACGTGGCTTGGGCCACTTTTGGCACGAGTGACCTGGCGGCCGCCAGTAATAGGTGGCGGCCGCCACCTTGCTCGGACCCAAATGGGCCAGAATGGCTTGGCCTTGCTCCTGGTGCTCTTGTTTGGCCCAAATTCCATTATTTCCTGCATTAAGATAAGAAACTATGCACATGTGGAAATAGGTTAGTTATAAACCAAATCTTCTACTTTTTATGTTGTTTTACCTTGGTTTTGGGTGAAATGTTGATGGTGAAATGATGCTTTAAGCACCGTCAACAAGCTCCCCCACACTAACCTCTTGCTCGTCCCGAGCAAGCATGGACTTTAAGGAATGAAACAATTTTATTGAACTAAGCATTCACACAAGATGTCCAACTACCTATACTCATGTTAGTATCCTTTCCAAGGGGCTAATAAATCATACCTATGACGGTTGAGAGATAGAATAGCTTGCAAGCAAGAGAAACACAATTTTCTCTTTTACATACCTTGGGGTTTCAGGATATTTTCAAAATGAAAATCATGGTTCATTGGATCTCTCTTTAAATCTCAAGGCACTCATGGTGTATATCCTCACTTTGTGGCAAAAGAAAATGCCAGAGTCTATCCTATGGTTTATGTGAAGTTTATAGGGAAAGGAAGGAATGTAAGACACTTCTATCTCTCTTTTATTGCTAAGTCAAGTTTAGGATCATGGGAGAGTATAGTCATGCACTAGCCAAGGTATAGGGTGGACTAACTCAACTCCTTTGTTCTTTTTGAAACTCTTCTCTTACCAAGGATCATGGCTATATGTATCTTTCTCTCTCTTTTTTTTGAATACTTGGACACTTGTCCTTTTTAGAGCTTTTGCTCTTTTCTTTTTTTTTGAATACTTGGACACTTGTCCTTTTTAGAGCATTTGCTCTCTCTCTCTCTCTCTTTTTTAGATACTATATAGCCATGTCCTTTGGAGGAAGGAGAAATTTTTTTTCAATTCTTTTAGAACAAGATTTTGGAGGAGAACTACATGAGTATACTCTCAGTGTGAGAGTTCTCTCAAAAAGGCATAGTTTGCCTTGGCTTTTAGAGCATGACTAAACTCTTCTACCTAGATCAACTATTCTTGACAAAGCTCAAAGATTGATTTAGAAGGCTTTATGGGTTGTTCTCCTATACTCTAATATTTTGGCTTTGGTAGGTGGATAGGAAAGAAAGATCATGAACCATGGTAATTTTGGTTTTCAAAATAAAAACTCCCAAGGTTGTAGCAGAGTACTAATGCAATTTCAATTACTACTTCTATATCTTATCAAACAACAACCAAGGTTGACTTTCCTATCAAAATGAGTAGGCTACTACACATGAATAAAAGGTAGAAAAACATGTCATGTAAACACTCAATTCAAAACAAATTGTTTCAGCATTTTTATTTCCTAGCTGCATTTTTAGTTCAAACCGAGACATTCAGTGATCCAAATTGTACAGAATTTAAAACATAGGTTTAGGGGTTCACCGAGGGTGTTTCGGTGCAGAGTGGCCTGGCGGCCGCCAGCAATAAGTGGCGGCCACCATGGGCTTTGGCCCATGCGGCTTGCAAACAGCGTGGTAGTTACCATGCTAAATTCAGGTTACAGTTTTGAACATTTTGTCACGTTTTAGAGAGGTGTTTAGAGAGGGGAATTCCCCCACACTAGAAGTTTTGGTACTTTTTATTTGAACAAACTTGATGAAGGGAAAAATAATAAGGGTGTCTTTTTATTCATTAAAGAAACTTCCTAAACAAGTATTGAAATTTAAACAAACTAAAATTTAAATCAAGCAAAATTAAACTTAAACTAAATAAAAAAAATCTAACTAGACACCCTAGATCTAATCTAATCTAGCGAAGGAGCCTCGTAGAGATCCTCGAAGCCCGTCTCTTTCAAGAGATGCTTGATCTTCGCGGTGCAGCCCTTGCGGAGGATGGTGAACCGATCCTCCATATCCATTCGCCAGAGGGCTATCTCTGCGACTTGATCCTCCAAGGCGCTCTTCTCCTTGCGCAGCTTCTTCACTTCGGCGATGAGTTTTTAGAGGGTTAACCCCTCCTCACCACCGTTGTGCTCCATCTCGCCGGGGACTCCTGCCGGCGATGGATTGAGACAGCGGCGCACGGATGGCTCGGAGAGCGACCCATTGGAGTCATGAGTCTTGCGTCGCGCTCACGCAGCCTCTTCTCATAATGCCCATCGGGCATTCTCACGCCGTACACCTCCAGTTTAGCCCTCTTGGGATTAGGGCTGTAGCTCCGGGTGCGGCTATCCGAGCCAAAGCTGACCCGGGATTTCGCCCTTGATGGAGTGGGTGTTTCATCACCCCTGGCCTTGATGGCCGGAGACTTCCTCGGGGTGATCTCCCCTGTGGTCGGCCTGGTGGGCGTCCTCAATTTCTTCTCGGGTGGCGCCACTGGAGGAGGATGAAGACGGAGCGAAGACGAGGCCAGGGGGCGTTTCACCCCTGGCGGCCGCCCAGTAGGGGTGGCGCCCGCCACTGGAGTGGTGGTCGGTGCCTTCCCTGCACCCTCCGGTGGTGTCCCCTTGACATAAGTGCCGTCGGGCACCAAAATTGCTAAGGGAGGCACGTCAAGAACCTCCATATCGTCGTCGATCAAGGATCGGATGATGGCTTTGGTGGAGGACGAGACGGATCCTTGCGGGTTGTAGGACGCGGATTTCTATGGAGACAACATGGTTTTGGAGGAGGCTTGGCTTCGTGAATAGATGGAGGGAGAAGAAGGAGTTCTTCTTTTAAGAAGGGGGAGCAGTGGAGGGATAAGCCTTAGATGAACTAACACGTCCTCATCTCCTCCTTCTTTCATTCTCCCAAGCTCGGGTTTAGCTGCCACGTGGAGGGGGGCCTCTAAACTGTCGCCTAGAGTGGCGGGCGCTAGGGTTTGGTGGCGGCCGCCAGTTGGGAGTGGCGGCCGCCACTCCTCCTTCGCCGGGCATCGAGCGGGAGAAGGTAAGCCTCCTAAAATTCAAAGTTCCAAGGTCGAAATGGCTTGGTTGGGCTTAAAGAGGCCTTTCTCGGGGTTTTGGATGGACTAGGTGTATGAAATGGACAAGGGGTAAATTGGGTCCATCCATTAATTGTCATGGGCTTGAGCTACTTCAAAGTTAATTATATCAATTTCGTTCAGCTCATTTTTATCAAAGTCATAGAATATTTTTAATCTTTGTCCATTGACTTTGAAGATTTGCCCATCGTCACTTTCTAATGTGACGGCTCCATGGGAAGAGGTTGCAACAACCTTGAAGGGTCCTTCCCATTTGCTTCGAAGTTTACCATGTCCGAAAAGTCGAACACGGGAGTTAAAGAGTAAAACTTTATCTCCTACTTCGAACTCTTTCTTTTTGATCCGTTTATCGTGCCATCTCTTAGTCTTCTCTTTATAGAGTTTGGCACTATGATAGGCTTTCTCTCGCCATTCTTCTAGTTCGGAAATTTGCATCTTCCTATTTTGGCCAGCTTGGTCAAGGTCCATGTTCCATTTCTTGATGGCCCAATGAGCTTTGAACTCAAGTTCAATAGGAAGATGACAAGTTTTCCCATAAACTAGTTGGTATGGGGACATTCCAATCGGGGTCTTATAGGCAGTCCGATAGGCCCACAGAGCTTCGGGTAACTTATGTTTCCATCCCCTTCCCATTTCTTCTACCGTCTTTTGCAAGATATTCTTTATTTGTTTATTGGACATTTCGGCCTGTCCTCTTGTCTGGGTGTGGTATGCAGTGGCTACATTATGTTGGACTCCTTGACTAGCTAAGAAATATCGGAAGCTCTTATCTATGAAATGAGGGCCTCCGTCACTAATGACTAGTCTAGGAACTCCAAAACGAGGAAAGATGTTCCCTTTGAACATTTTCTTCGAATGTTTAGCATCTGCTGCTCGACAGGGTATGGCTTCTACCCATTTCGAGACATAATCCACCGCCACAAGAATGTACTCGGCGTCATAGGATTTAGGAAAGGGGCCCATGAAATCTATACCCCAGACATCGAATAACTCAACTTGGAGATTGTTCACGAGTGGCATAGCATCTCGGGCATTAATGTTACCATGCTTTTGGCAACGAGGACAACGTCTCACATAATTCTTTGTGTCCTCGTACATGGATGGCCAATAAAAACCACTTTGCCAAATTTTAGCATGTGTCCGAAAAGCTCCATAGTGTCCTCCATATTCGGCGGAGTGACATCTATCTACGATTTTTGTTGCTTCTTCTATGGGGACACATTTTCTCAAGAGTCCATCTGCACAGACCTTATAGAGATATGGTTCAACCCATAGGTGTGTTCTGCTTTGATATAGCAGTTTCTTTTCATCCCCCCCCCCCCAGCGGAACATAGCCGGTGACTATAAAATTCACGATGTTTGCATACCAAGGGTTGGTATACGTGACTTTTAGAAGGGTATCATCGCGAAGGAAGTCATTTATTGGGAGATTGTCTGAATTATTGACTTGTAGTCTAGACAAGTGATCAGCTACTGAATTCTCTACTCCTTTCTTGTCTCTTATTTCCAGGTCAAATTCTTGAAGGAGTAGGATCCAGCGGATCAACCTTGGCTTAGCATCTTTCTTAGTGAAGAGATATTTTAGAGCAGAGTGATCGGTATAAACAATCACCTTAGCTCCCACTAAGTAAGATCTAAACTTGTCTATGGCAAAGACTACGGCCAAAAGTTCCTTTTCTGTGGTTGCATAGTTTAGCTGGGGGCCAGTCAGGATCTTACTAGCATAAGAAATAGCATAATGCTTCTTATCTTTAGTTTGACCAAGGACGGCCCCCACAGCATAATCACTAGCATCACACATGATTTCGAACAGCAAATTCCAATCTGGGGGTTGGATGATTGGTGCCGAAGTTAGAGCCTTTTTCAAAATATTGAATGCTTGTAGACAATCCTCGTCAAATTTGAACGAGACGTCTTTTGCTAACAGGCTCGTTAAGGGTCTAGCGACCCGTGAGAAATCCTTAATAAACCTTCTATAAAAGCCAACATGGCCCAAGAAGCTTTGGATTTCTCTCACATTAGTGGGTGGTGGCAATTGTTCAATTATATTGATTTTGGCTTTATCCACCTCTATCCCACGTTCTGAAATTCGATGGCCCAGGACAATTCCTTCCCGCACCATGAAGTGACACTTTTCCCAGTTAAGAACTAGGTCCTTCTCTTCACAGCATTGGAGGACTTTGTCTAAATTGGTTAGGCAATCGTCAAAGGTTTTCCCATAGACCGAAAAGTCGTCCATGAATACCTCCATGATTTGTTCAATCATGTCAGAAAAGATGGACATCATACACCGTTGGAAATATGTCGGCGCATTGCAAAGTCCAAAGGACATGCGTCTATAGGCATAAGTTCCATACGGGCATGTGAAAGTGGTCTTACTTTGGTCATCTGGATGGATTGGGATCTGGTGATAACCAGAATATCCATCCAGGAAGCAAAAGAAGGAATGGTTTGCCAATCTCTCTAGCATCTCATCTATAAAAGGAAGTGGGAAATGATCTTTCTTTGTGGCTTTATTCAGCTTCCTATAGTCTATACACATCCTCCATCCAGTGACAGTACGTTGAGGGATTAACTCATTTTTCTCATTCTTAACGACTGTCATACCTCCTTTCTTTGGAACTACTTGCACGGGACTTACCCATTCACTATAAGGAACTGGATAAATAATTCCCACGTGCAAGAGTTTCAGAACCTCCTTTTTCACGACTTCACGCATAGCGTTATTAAGTCGTCTTTGGGGCTCTCTTGAAGAGGGTATCTCGGGATCGAGAGGGATACGATGGGTGCAGAGATTTGGACTAATTCCCTTCAGATCTTGAAGTGAATAGCCAAAGACAGATCGGTGTTTTTCTAAGACAAGGGTCAACCTACGGACTTCCTCTTCAGATAGCTTACTGCTAATTATTACAGGAGTCTCGGGGTCATTGTTTAGAAAAATGTATCTCAGGCCTTCAGGCAGAGGTTTTAACTCCATGGAAGGTCGAGATGGCTTTTCCGATTCGTCCAAACGAAATGGTTCATCTGTCTCAGCTTCTTCTTCAACAAAGAACTCAGAATCTTCTTCAAAATCAGGCTGAGCCAACTCATAAAGGGTAGAGGTTCTAGCTTGATCGAGAAGATCTGGTTCTGGTGGTTGTTCGGCAATAGAATTCAATGCACGAACGAAAGGTACTGAGTACTCTTTTCCACCGATTTGAGCATTAAAGTGCTCTTGACATGGTCCTTGCAAGGCAAGTATGGACCAAGGTTGTCCTAAGAAGACGTCAAAAAGGACTACATCGAAAATGTAGAAATCTAAGACCATGTCCGCTCCATCTACTTGGATGGGGACCATCTTTAGGATTCCTTCACTTTCCAAGATGTCACCATTTGGGTCTCTTAAACACCGTTTAGTTGGATGTCGTTGAAGGTCGGGGAATGTTCTGGATACGTAATTACTAACAAGAACATTAATTCCCACGACAGGGTCATAAAAGGCAAAGGCCCTTTCTCCCCTAATTCGACAATCTATTACACTAGGTACTTTATCTATGCGAGGGATGTTTTCTGATACTTCGGCTTCCATTGTCCATTCATGACTCATGACAGCTAAAAGTTACAAAAGTCGTTCTCGGCTATAGATTTCATCAGAGGACTCAAGAAGTGGTTTGTCAGATGGGAGAGCTTGAACGGAGTAGTTCATAGCATTTCCGTAATCCTCAAACACATCATCCTCTATCTTGCCCAAAAATTCCGGAAGAATTTCTCTTCCAGATGTGGACGGAATAGACTCCGCTAAGTTCTGCGAGCTAGACTCGGGCTCTTCTTGTTGTTCTACGGTCAAAACTTGAGTTTCTATGACTTCTCCCTCAGAGATTTCATCGGAAACTCCAGTATAAGGAGTATTCTCGAGAATTCTATCAAGAACCTCCTTTCCACCTCATGGAGAAAGATGAAGAAACGCTCCACCTGACGAATGATCAAGGTGAAGAGCGCTTTCTTTCTCTAGACCGACATAAAAATGTTTAAGGAGCACTGGATCGGGTATGGCTAAATCGGGTCCTGAATTGATTAAACCAATAAAACGGTCCCAAGCCTCCCCTAATGTCTCCTTATCATTTTGTCTAAAGGTCAACACTTCTACTCGTAGTCGTACCACTCGGTGGACAGGGAAATACATCAAGATAAACTTGGTCCGTAAAGTTCCCTAGTCTCCTCTGGCACTTCCCACGGTTCGAGCATGCCATGTTTTAGCTGCTCCCGTCAAAGTGAACGGAAACAGCTTCCACTTGACAGTGTCAGGTGAAATGCCCGAAATGTTCAAGCATGCACAGACTTGCTCAAACTCACGTAGATGTATGTAGGGATTTTCTGATCCCGTAAACATGCTCTCCTGAACTTTGTTAATAAAGTCAGGGCGCAATTCGTAATTATTGGCATATATAGTTTGTGATGATAAATGTGGCTCTAATCGCGAACTCTTAGGAGCTGCGAATTGTAAGATAGATTGATTCTCCATGCGGAGAGGATAAAGATGATCCTAACTCTAGTCTCAATAATCAGCTACCGTTCCCCGACACACGTAAATCTGGACCAAGATTGTGTCATTGCCTTGCTTGAGGAGAAAAAGCGTTTTATCCACACATCCCATTTTAAAACCCTTAGCAAGCAAAAAGGTTTTCAACCTATCATACCAGGCTCTAGGGGCTTGTTTCAAACCATATAAAGCTTTGTGAAGTTTAAAAACATGGTTTGGAAACTTGGGATTTTCGAAACCGGGGGGTTGTCTCACATATACTTCTTCTTCTATGTAGCTGTTTAAGAAGGCACTCTTGACATCCATTTGAAAAAGTTTAAACCCTTTGGATGCAGCAAAAGCCAAGAGTATCCTAATTGCCTCCAAACGAGCTACAGGAGCAAAAGTCTCCTCATAGTCTATCCCCTCCTTCTGACTATACCCCTGGGCTACTAGTTTGGCCTTGTTTCTCACAACATGGCCATCCTCTCCTTGTTTGTTTTTGAAAACACATTTTGTCCCAATAGGGTGACACTCAGGAGGAAAAGGAACCAAAACCCAAACCCGATTTCTTTCAAAGTTTTCAAGCTCCTCATGCATGGCATTGACCCAATCTGGATCAGATAAAGCGTGTCCAACATCTCGGGGTTCAAAATCAGCAACAAATGCTGAATGCGCAAAGTGAGAGATTTGTTGTGACCTTGACCGAGTGACACGTTCGCCGATGCTACCGATCATCTGTTGAGGTGGGTGTTGGCGCTGGATGTGCCGTGGCGCTTCCCGAGCTGAAGATACCTCCCCTCAACAGTAGCTGGCGCCTCCTCGGGTACAAAGGGTACCGCTCGAGGTGGCGGATCCCACGGCCCCCAAGATGAAGAAGTGTCGGGGCCGTGAGTCGTTGTAGAAGCCGCTCCTTGCGGCACAGCAAGTGGAGGGGGTGCTGGGTCGTCCATCCCTTTAGCACCTTCTTCCTCATCATCAAAAAGAGGATCGCCAACCTCATGATCACCTGCACGCTCAAAAAGAGAAGAAGGACAAACCATGGTCTCGTCGAAGGTGACATCAGATGTCTCCATGACTCGGTTAGTGTCAAGGTTAAGTACACGATATGCGCGAGTATGAGTGCCATAACCCAAAAACACACCGTCAGAAGAACGAGACTCAAATTTCTCCTGGTTGCCTTTCTTAAGTATAAAACAGTGGCAACCAAAGACTCTAAAATAACTCACCTTGGGCAGTTTTCCAAAACGCAACTCATAAGAAGTCTTTTTCAAGAAAGCTCGGAGAAAAATGCGATTGGAAATGTAGCATGCAGTGCTCATAGCTTCGGCCCAATATCGCCTAGGAGTCCTATGCTCATCGAGCATCGTCCTGGCCATATCTACAAGGGTCTGATTCTTCCTCTCTACAACACCATTTTGAGGGGGTGTGTAGGGGGAAGAAAACTGATGCTCTAAACCCAAAGAGTTACAAAACTTCTCAAAATCCGAATTTTTGAATTCGGAACCATTATCACTCCTAATAGCTCGCATCGAGTTCAAAGGGAACTCATTCTGAAGACGCAAAATCAGATTGCGAGCAAAGGAGTAAGTCTCGGTCTTCTCAGCTAAAAAGAAGACCCACGAATATCTCGAAAAGTCGTCAACAACAACAAGCACATACCACTTCCCCCCAACCGAGCTCACCCGAGCCGGACCAACAAGGTCCATGTGCAAAAGCTCTCCAGGGCGCTTAGTCATGACCTGAGTCACTGGATGGTGGGGAGCGGCAACCATCTTTTCATGTCTACAAGAATGGAAAACAAGATCCTTCTCCATGCACAACTTGGGCAATCCTCGGATTAGGCCAAGTGAACTAAGCCTTGCAAGCAAGTCGAAGCTCATATGTCCTAGTCTCCTATGCCACTTCCAAAGATCAGAGGAAGAAGGTCCAGCCAAAAGACAACGAGAAACTCCAAACAACTCCGAGAAATCCGCACGAAAGACTTTCCCAAAGGGCGAAATCCCACAAACAATATTGCCCTGAGGATCCAAAATACGACTGAGATTCGGCTTAAAACGAATCTCATAGTCGTCATCAAAGAGTTGCGAAACAGAAAGAAGGTTAAAATGCAAGTTAGAAACAAGAGCAACATCGCGCAACACAAAGTGCTCATTAACTCACACCGACCCACGAGACAACACTCTACCTTTGCTATTGTCGCCGAAGGTGATAAACTCCTTTCCGGCGACCGGACTAAGACTGGAGAACCACTTGGCATTTCCGGTCATGTGCCTCGAACACCCGGAATCCACCAACCAAACGTTCTCCAATCGTTTTACCTACATCAATAAAAAGACATAGGGTGAGCATACGGTCCAACACTGGGGTTAGTGAAGTAGGGAGAATACTAGTGTTGGGCCGGCTGCTCAAAAGAACCGTTAGCAGAAAAACCATTCCTAGCACGTCTACGGGAAGAGCGATCACCACGTAGAGGAAAACATGTTCCGCTAAGGGAGGAGCGCCCATCGCGATACTCAAAATGCGGTGGGGGAAAACGCTCAACTACAAAGCCACCGCCACAGGGTCCATAGCCTACAACTGCAGGCTCCCGCCGGGCACGACCTCTCCGCTGCCTAGGCCTAGGAACTTGAGGTTCTGGACCTCTAGGCCTAACAGCACGCCTCTAAACATTCGACACATGTACATCATGGAAAGGATGGTATATGTCTGTGTTGTTCATCTCCTTTGCGCGGCACGCCTCTCTCTTGCGTCGAAAGCAAAACTCACTCAAGTGTCCATCTCTCCCACAGTGCTCACAGTGGTACCTCATCGCTCTCATAGGGGGTTGTTGGTACTCACGGTAATGGGCATGGATCACTTTTCCCTTCTGTGGCATAAGCTCCTCCTGAATGGGTGGCATGGTGTCTAGCTTGTTCTTGAGGTGGTTTGGTTTGGGAGCCCATGATTGTTTCTTGGGTGGAGCTCTCGGAGGTTCAACAAAGACCTCATCCTTGGTGTTAGGCTTGAGAGGCTCTTTGGGTGGAATCTTGGTAAGCTTGGGAGTAGTGGTGGAGTTGGGCTTCTCACATGGGTTAAGACCACTCGACTCTCCAATCTTCCCAAAAGACGAAACATCAACACCCGGAGCAAAACCTACACCTGGACCTCCAGCAGCTCGCTTGAATTGGGAGATCATCATCCCGAGCTGTGGCTCACCACTAGACACCCATGACAAGATGGTCTGAAGGTATGTGTTTTCCTCCTCGGTTTGCATCTTGTCATGCTTCACATTAGCGATCTCCATCTCCAAACCCTCACAAGGAACGCACCTAGCCACACATGTGCTACTCGAGTTGGCCTCTTCAAGAGACACAATCTTGGCATTCTTCTCTGCCAACTCAGATTGCAAGCCCGCACAGGACTTGCATGCACCCAACAGCAAGGATCTAGCCTTCAGCTCATCCGCCTCTCCTACCAACACAACATACTTGCTTCTCAAAGTGAGAAGGTCAGTCATGTGTGTGGTGCACATCTCACACTCCTCCTCATCGGTAACAACTACGGCGGACTTGACAGATTCAAGTTCCTTCACCGTATCCTCCCACTTCTGCCTAAACTCCTTGCGCTCTCTAGCAGCACGCCTAAGCAACTTATCCTGACTAAGGAGCGCGGCAGTAAGCTTCTCGACCTCAGCAGAAAGCTTGTCGGGGGTCTGAGATACCTGGGAGGTGTCGTCGTCGTCGTCATTCCGAGGAGTGTCCTCCAGCTCGTCGTCGACCTCCTTGTCGAGGGCCATGGTGCAGAAGCCCTCGTCGTCGGCGAAGAAGCAGAGGTCGTTGAGCTTGTCCTCGATCCTCTTCTTCTTCTCGGACTCGTCATCGCTTGAAGAAGCGGAGTCGTCATCCGAGTCGTCGACGTCGCTAAGCGTGAAGAAGAACGCATGCTGCTCAGCCTGGGCCTTCTCCAAGTACTTGGTCTTGATGTACTCCTTGTTGAAGCCGCCCTTCCGCTTGTGCTTCACGGGGACGTACTTCTCCTTGCACTTGTCGGAGTCGTACTTGTGCCCATGATCCGCCTTGCCAAAGACTTGCTTGTTCTTCTTCGGACAATTTACGATGAAGTGGTTGGGGTCGCTGCACTCGAAACATCCCGAGCGTCCTCCTCCACGGCGACGGTTCATGCGGTTGTTGTGGAACCGCGAGAACCGGTTGGCGAGCAATGCTAGCTCGTCATCCCCCATGAACTCCAACTGCTCCTCTGTGACAGAAAGAAGAGAGGAAAGTGAAAAGCCTCCAGAGGTGTTAGCAGAAGAGCCAGAAACCAAATCCATCGACGGGCCAGAAGGATTTTCATAAGAAGCCCTCGCCATGGCGTCAATCTCACTGGACTTGAGTTTACTAAAGAGCTCGTCGCATGTGAGGGTCTCATAGTTCGGTGATTCGATGATCGCCTGAACTTTGGAGTCCCACACCGACCGATCAAGAGTGTGCAAAAGCTTCAAAGCTCTCTAATGGTCGTCGAAAGGCAACAGCTCCTTGTTAGCCCTCATCCTGTTGACAATCACCTAAAAGCGAGTGAATAAACTTTCTATGCTCTCGCCAGGCATATGCCGAAAGTTCTCATACTCTCGCTTGAACGACTCATAGAGATGGGTTTTGACTTGAGAGGTTCCCTCATGAAAACGCATGAGGGTAGCCCAAATCTCCCGAGCCATAGCGAGGTGAGAAACGCGATCAAACTCACTCATGCTCAAGCATGAGAAAAGAGCATTACGGGCTCGGCTATTGGCATCGTGCTCATCGATCTGAAGCTGAGAGACACGAGCAGCCAAAACCACGTAATCGGCAGAGTTGCAAATATCCCAGATGGAAGCACCCAAACTCTGCAGATAGGCTGACATGCGTATCTTCCAATACGCATAGTTCATCCCATCAAAAAACGGCAGTTTGCCCACGCCGCGATCCATGTCGCCTTTGGTGGATCTGGAACCGGCTAAGGTGGAAGATCCTTAACCCGCTCTGATACCAATTGAAGGACCGAGAATGCAATAGCAAGGCGACCAGAGGGGGGTGAATGGGAGCACAAAAATTTCTCTTGAAACTTTGGCCTTTGTCCCACAAATCAACCCCCAAAAGCTTCGATCGAAACCGTGATGCCCACGACCCTTGGAAGAGGGTGGATGATCCCTAGGATCACAGCGAAGCACCACAAAGCGATAGCAAACCAAAAGCCAAAAGCACCGGCACAAGTTTGATCCTTAGAAATCGAGTCCCAAACGTAGATTGAAGGCTACGTTGGGAAATTCCCAAATACCGATGCTAACAAGTAGCAAAGATACCTAGAGAGGTTCCTTGGTCAACTCTAGTGTCAAACGAGAAATCCGGAAACCAAGCGAAGAAGCCGGGAGAGCAAACGAACTAAACCGGATGCTTCAGCCAAATCCCGGACTGTCCGGCCCTGAGTTCCCGGACTGTCCGCGGCTACTGCAGACTATCCGCCAGCCGATCCCGGACTGTCCGTCGGCTAAAAACACAAAACAGCACAGCTGCTGCAAGTCCCCTGGACGTTCCCGGACTGTCCGTGGTTTATACCGACGGACTGTCCGTCGGTCAACCGAGACCCAAACAGCAAGGACTCGCGGCCACTACTCTGGCCAAGTTCCGACGCGCGGACTGTCCGCGCCACCAGTGGCGGACTGTCCGCCAACACTCAAAGAAGGCGATTTTGATCGCCCTTCCCTCAAACCTCTCAAAATCCGATCCAAATCAAAATCCCACGTTCTCAAACTTGGAGAAGATGATCACGTGGTAGTTAGGAGACTATCCCCAAGAAATCATCCGCTCAAATCAACTCAAACACCGGGAAATCGAAAGGGGAGGAGTATGAACGAAAAAGCGCCACAAAAACGAAATCAACCCGATCTACTTGTTCGTGAGGAGCTAGATGAATTCCTTCGATAGAAATGATCTCCTTACTATAAAGAACAAGTTGATTCAAACGGATTTCGCAAAGACACAGTAGAGAGGGAGATCGAGTGACGGGAAAATCGCGGAGAAACGAAGAACGCGAAGAACACGAATCAAAACGCGAATCAAGTCATCGATCTGCAACCGTGTGGCTACCACACGCTACAACAGTGAGATTACGGTCTCACTTCCTCAAAATCTCATGAACACAGAGGTATGGTTCTCTTCTCTATGGATCTCAGTTCACTACAGCAGGGGATTGGGAGAGCAGGAAAACCTAGAAGGCAAAGAGCAAATGGTTGAGATAATATGGGGAGGAGGGTGTCTCCCTCTACTTATCCTAATTCTAATTCCTACTCTACCCATCTCTAATTACAGAGCGAACCAACTAAACCCTAGGGTTATTCTGGACCAACTCGAAGATGCTGGTGATCCGACGACCACGCCCGCACAACTGGTAGTGTTGCCTCTACGCAACCTCACCGATTGCCGCCACGTGCCGCCACCGCTCTGCTTGTCCTTTTTTCGGACTTCGCCCCCGGTTTTGAGGCCCAAACCAGGAAACCAGCCTTCACGACCAACCCCCGGTTTTGAGGCCCAAACCGGGAAACCAGCCGACCGTAGCCTGAGTTTTGTGGCCCAAACTCAGCAAACCCGCAGCACCCAGGTTTTGAGGCCCAAACCTGGAAACCGTCCTCAGCCCGAGTTTTGTGGCCCAAACTCGGAAACCATCAGCGCCCAGGTTTTGAGGCCCAAACCTGGAAACCGTCCACTCGGTGGTTTTTCTGTGGCTCAACCACCAAACCGAGCCGTAGTGGGGATGCACCGCCCGTGCACCCCGTCCACCGACACGTGTCCCCAGGTCCTCGACCCAAGCAACACCGTGCTCGCAAGTCTTCGCTCGTCGCTGTCCCAGGCTGTCAGCCACCACAGCTGATCCTCGGGCCACCGGTCCCTCAGTCCAAGCCTCACGTCCGCCCTTCTCCACTCTCGGTCCATCGGCACGGCACGTCTCTACTTGACCTTCACCTTGCCTTTGATAACTGTATCCGTGCTCGACACCTGCACAACACAAGCCAAAGAACATGCGCATTATCCCAGTTGACAATCACTCATCACTCAGAGACTCGGCATACACCCATGTATCCGCACCCTTACCGCCTCGCTCGACGTCGGCATCCTAGGGTGCGTGGTGGACGACGAGAAATCGTGGTGGTGGCGGCAGCAGCGTCTATGGAACCCTAACTGAGCGAGAGGGGATTAATTAAGAGGGAATATATATCAACGTGGTGATTAGACTTAAACGTGGGCAGTGGCGCGTTAGTTTGGCACTATTGCTAAAAAAATCAGATGGAAAAAATGGTGTCAATTTTAATTCTTTGTGCTTACCATGTGATCTTCTGGCCATGTTTAGTTTAGGAAATTTCCAAAAACTTCTCACTCCCACAATTGGCAACCAAATTTTTTTTGGACATCTTTTAGTTGGTCAAATTTTTTTTGCACAATTTGGGCCGCCCTCCATACAAGTGCATGAAGGACCGAGAAGCACTCAGAAAGCGACCAGAGGGGGGGGTGAATGGGAGCTTCAAATTTTCCTTACGGAAACTAGTAGCCACTGTCCCAAGAATAAACCCCAGAAGCAAACCCTAGAGCTTGCAAATGTCCACGACCGTAGATGTAGGGTGGATGCTTCCAAGAAGCACAGCGGGACACTAGACAACTCTAGAAAGCCAACGCAAAAGACAGAAATCAATTCCGTCAACGAACGAGCGAACCGCGGACAAAACCGTGTGAAAACAGTAGCATCGGATGCTGCCTGCGTCCGATGCCAGACCACCGGACGCGTCCGATGCGAAAACTACCTCTCGGGAACCTTACTGTTCCACCATCGGACGCTGTGAACAGTGAACAACCAGCGTCCGATGCTTTGGCTCCGGCGCGTCCGATGGCCAACGGACGCGTCCGATGCCTAGCGTCCGATGCCACTACAAACGCTCAGAAAGTGACACGCGTCACCGGAGCGTCCGACGCTTAGAACCCTAGCGTCCGATGCTCCCGTGTCAGCGTCCGATGCCCCCGAATACTGTGCAGTTCTTTGATGATTCAACCCGATTTCCTCTGAATCAAAAGCTCTAGGCCTGGGATTCGATCTGAGGGGTCACAAGGATGTTAGTGAGCTATCTCTAAGAGATCATGGCTCGAACCTAACTCCAAATCGGTGAATCAAGAAATTTCGGGACAAGGAAGCAAAAACACGATCCAAAACAAAAATCGATCGATCTCCTAGACCGTGAGGTTAGAGGTTAATTCCTTCGGTGGAAAGAAGTGCCTCATGATCTAGAACAACTTGGTTCAAACGGTTTTGCAAAAGATGAACCAACCAAAGAGATCGAGCGACGGGAAGAACGTGGAGAAAGAAGATTCCGTGAAGAACACCAATGAAACGCGAATCACAACCACGATCTTGCAGCCGAAGCGCAAACACACGCTACGACAAGGAGGTTACGGCCTCCTTTCCTCAAAAACACCAGTACACAGAGTCAAGTCCCTCTGCGGATCTCAGCAGGCTACAGCAAGGGATGGGAGAGCAAGAAACCCTAAGTGTGAAAGAGCAAATGACTGAGATAGATGGGAGGAGGGTGTCTCCCGACTACTTATCCTACTACTAGCCTAAGTCTATTTCCTACTCTACCCCTCTCTATTCTAATTACAGAGCGAACCAGCTAAACCCTAAGGTTATTCTGGACCAACTCGGTGGTAGGTGTATCCGACGGCCACGCCCGCACAAGTCGTCCGCATTGCCTCCACGCAACCTTCCGATTGCCGCCACGTGCCGCCCTCGCTCTGCACCCCCGGTTTTGTGGCCCAATCAGGGAAACCAGCCTTTTCCAGCCAACCCCCGGTTTTGAGGCCCAAACCGGGAAACCAGCCCATCAGCCTCTGAGTTTTGAGGCCAAACTCAGCAAACCCTCAGCGCCCAGGTTTTGAGGCCCAAACCTGGAAACCGTCCTCAGCCCGAGTTTTGTGGCCAAACTCGGAAACCCTCAGCACGAGTTTTGTGGCCAAACTCGGAAACCGTCCACGCCCAGGTTTTGAGGCCCAAACCTGGAAACCGTCCATCGATGGTTTTTCCCTGGCTCTACCACCAAACCGACGTCATAGAGGGGATGCACCGCCCGTGCACCCCGTCCACCGACACGTGTCCCCAGGTCCTCGACCCGAGCAACACCGTGCCCCGCAAGTCTCCGCTCGTCGTTGTCCCAGGCTGCCAGCCACCACAGCTGATCCTCAGGCACTCCGGTCCCTCAGTCCAAGCCTCACGTCCGCCCTTCACTGCTCGATCCATCGGCATGGCACGTCCGCCGCACGGCACGCCCATCCTTCATCGCACCCAGTCCATCGGCACGGCACGTCTCAACTTGACCTTCACCTTGCCCTCGATCACTGTCTCCATGCTCGACACCTGCACAACACAAGCCAGAGAACATGCGATCAAACCCGTTGACAATCACTCATCACTCAGAGACTCGGCATACACCCATGTATCCGCAGTGCAAAGGAGCCCTTAGTACAAATTTTCATGCTCCAATGCATTAGCCCAAATTTTGACCCCCATGTTTAGTTGTAAAACTTGAAAATTGGTTCAATCAACAAAATGTTTTTGGCCTTTTTGGGAACTAAACATGGCCTGAATTACCATATGGATATTGCTGCATCTATATCAAAGCAATTTGGCTACCTAAATAAACTAAAGAGTAAATTGCACTCACCATACAACAATTATTCAAGTTGATGCATATTAGTCCAACATCTTGTAATTTATTTAATTTAGTACGACAACTATCTAGGTGGGTGCACTTTACTAAGAGAAGTTGTAAAATATTGGTTGTGATCTAAACTAAATTGCCCAACTATTAAAAAACAACAATATCACAAACGTTGCTCGGCAATATATTAGTGGCTTCGTGGTTCGCCAAGAAAAGTTTTAAACAAAAGCTCTTAACAGCTTCGCCCAGAGCATCTAGTTTCACACAAAAGTAGTACTTAACTGATTACATACAACTATTTAGATAATTCCTAGCTAGAGACCATTATGATCTGTCAGGTCACCATCTTCTTCAGCAGGAGGAGGAGGAGGAGGAGGAGGAGGAGGAGCTGGTGAGGTATTCCTTCTTCCAGTACCTGCGCTTCAACCAGACACGAACTCCCTCCGCTTTTTTTTATCTATCAATTCAAATTGGGGCAAGTTAGCATATACTCGCCCCATTATCGTTGGTAGGGCGTGCAAAGAGATTTCACAGACCAAGAAAAGTCTAGGTGAGGTAGCCAGTACTAAATAAATTAGTATATTTGTTAACAAAGCTTTTGATTGGATGTTACATGCAAGTAGTGCTCTATATTTAGAGAATAATAAATTGCTTAAGTTTTTGATTGGATGTTACCAGTTTGCATGCATTCAGTAATTAACCAAGCTTTTGATTGGATGTTACATATGCAAATAGTGCTCTATATTTAGAGGATAATAAATTGCTGAAGTTTTTGATTGGACGCTAGTTGGACTCCATGAGACAGGTCGCCACTGAGGCCCAACAAAAAATCAAAACTGAGAAATCTAAGTACTCCCTATAAATGATAATAGAGGGAGTATATAATTGGTATTATTCATGAATTTAAAGGTAATAGATTTCGGTAATACTAAGAAATCTACATACGCCCTATAAAGGATAATAGAGAGGAGCCATATCTCCCTGTTCATCGGGATGGGCCAGTCTTTGGTCTCATCATCGTTATCCCGATAAAATGAGTAATGAATTGCAATCTTTGGACTGACCACGAACACATAAGGGTGCTCATGAACCTTCAGCAGCAAGATCAGAGTCCATATTAGAATCTCAAACATGAATATGAATGCAAATGCTAAATTAATCTCAAACAATTCAAAACAGACTATGAGACTGTCAATTTAACATGAATGATTACAAGTGGTAAAGTAATGATAGAAGCAGAGTGAGGGAGCAAATTAATACTGACTATGCTTTCTATAGTAAAAATTCACATTAATTATGCAAGTTGCGCGCCTTCAAGTTGGGGTTTTCTTAACAGATTAAATCTCTCAAATCCAATATAGATCAGAAACAGAGTCATACTACAGCACTTCCACATCAATGATAGACATCAATGAGATCCGCAACTGAAAATTAAAGAACCCAATGTGCACTTGCATATGATGAACAGTAGACCAAGAAACCCTACCTAGGGCTGGGGTGCTCGAGGGCGGTAGGCACACCGGCGCCTGGACGCGATTCAAGTTGCGGTCCTGTTCCGTGAAGCCAGGAGGCACAGCGGGAAACACCCGCCCTGCCTCTTCCGCCTGGACATTGCGCCTCCGTATCGCTGGCGGCGGCGTCTCACTCCTCTTGCGCTTCTGCTCGGTGGATTGCTGCACTGATGGCGGTGGATCTATGGTGGACAAAGCAGGGGAGCGGGGAGAGTGGTTGCTGGAGCGGGTTGCGCTAGCGTCGGCCATGTCGGCAATGGATTGAGGTAGCGCGGCGGGCGACGAAGGCGAGGAGAGGGAGTTGATGAGACAGATTGGGGGGAAAACGGCGAGAGTAGTATAGGTAAGTGAACTGGTGCCCCTGTTTTCATGCATGCAATGAAGGACACGTGGGCCCAGTATCATTGGTGTCTGGCGTCATTTAAGAAATGTTGACCATTCATTGGCTTAGCGATTTGGGTGTGCCAATTGGGATAAATGTTAATAGATGACACACACATTTGTAAGCATGTGCATGCCCCACTTTCTCAGAATTGGTTGAAACTTTTTTCTCAACACTAGACACATAAATCATGTGTCCATGCAAGTTTTTAGAATTTTCTAGGCACCTCAGGCATTTTTTCTATTTTTCCTTCAGAAAATCAACAAATAATTATAATAATAGGTCATCTTTTCTTAAAAATTGCCCAGGTACACACAACATTATTACACACCTACATAAACATCTCAAAAAAGTTTCAAGTGGTTTGGTGAAAGTGGTGCTACGCATCCCACATGCGGGTGGACATCTCTTCGCTAAGTGACTAGGAAATGTGTGAGAGATGAGTGTCTCTGTAAAGCAAGTGCACGAACACTTTCTCAGAATCGATTGAAAATTTTCCTCAACACTACACACCTAAATTTTGTGAGCATGCAAGTTTTTACATTTTTCTAGGCACCTCGGGCATTTTTCTCATTTTTCCTTCAGAAAATCAACAAATAATTACAATAATAGGTAATCTTTGTCTAAAAATTGGTCAGGTGCATCATTACACACCTACATAAACATCCCAAAAAAATTTCAAGTGGTTTGGTGAAAGTTGTGCTACGCATCCCCAAGCGGGTGGATATCTCTTCGCTAAGTGACTAACATATTTGTGAGACATGAGTGCCTCTGTAAAGCAAGTGCATGAACACTTTCTCAGAATTGGTTGAAAATTTTTCCTCAACACTACACACCTAAATTATGTGAGAATGCAAGTTTTTACATTTTTCTAGGCACCTTAGGCATTTTTCCCATTTTTCCTTTAGAAAATCAACAAATAATTACAATAATAGGTAATCTTTGTCTAAAAATTGTCCAGGTGCACACAACATCATTACACACCTACATAAACATCCCAAAAAAGTTTCAAATGGTTTGGTGAAAGTTGTGCTACGCATCCCCCGGACGGGTGGACATCTCTTCGCTAAGTGACTAGGACATGTGTGAGAGATGAGTTTCTTTGTAAAGCAAGTGCATGAACACTTTCTCAGAATTGGTTGAAATATTTTCCTCAACACTACACACCTAAATTATGTGAGCATGCAAGTTTTTAGAATTTTCTAGGTACCTCAGGCATTTTCCCAATTTTTCCTTCAAAAAATCAACAAATAATTACAATAATAGGTAATATTTGTCTAAAAATTGCCCAGGTGCACACAACATCATTACACACCTACATAAACATCCCAAAAAAGTTTCAAGTGGTTTGGTGAAAGTTGTGCTACGCATCCCCCGGGCGGGTGGACATCTGTTCGCTAAGTGACTAGGACATGTGTGAGAGATGAGTGCCTCTGTAAAGCAAGTGTATGCCCACTTTCTCAGAATACGTTGAAAATTTTTTCTCAACACTACACACCTAAATTATGTGAGCATGCAAGTTTTTAGAATTTTCTGGCTACTAAACACAACCATTGAGCAAGCACCAGGCACTGATGTTATATCCTCTGAGTGACTTGTAAAATAGGAGGACATGCAGGCAATCGTCTAACAACACAAAATCCTGATGAAAACCAAAGTAATCGCCTAACAAAGTACTTACTGATCTATAATGCAAGCACTTGTAAATCCATCGCATACACAGACCAAAGCAAAGATTATTCATTCACTACTTAGGAACATTTCGATTTCACCAACTTTCAAAAGCACTTCATAGGTTATAGTCAAACTTGTTCATTCTTCAGATTAGCTCATGCCAAACCTGTTCTTCTAATGAAGAGGTAAAGAGACATGCGAAAACAACGCAGAGTACTCGTGCCTAATCCTACAGCCTTCGCTACAAAAGACGACATAGTCATTAGCCCAGCCTTCCGGCACGCCACATCCGCTGCCACCGCAACCTTGTCCGTCCTCGTCCACCGGTAGTACGGGCGGCAGTGCCCCCAATGGGACTGTTCCGGCAAAATTCCATGTGACATCATGGACCACCTTGACGGCGTGCACGCGGTACCTAGCGCACTCCTGGTTGGTCATGTGGCTGGCCTGCTTACATCCGACGACGACGATGCCCTGGCCCTCGACCTGCCTAATGTAGCGCCCGACTTCTTCCTTCTCCTTGCAACCGTGGTGAAGGATGCCGATGTAAGCCGCCGCCTTGTGCCCGGCCTCTGCCGCCCGTTTAAGCCACTGAGTGCCGAGCGGCGTGCACCGTTTCACGAATACGAACGTGACGCCGACGACGAAGCAGGCCTCCGGGTTGTTGGCAGCGGCCAGGTTGTCGACAAGAGCGAGGTAGCGGTCGTTGTGGAACCACCTAATGGATTCCTCCTGCTCCAGCGCCTAGCGCCTCCCGATGGCGGCGTCCTTGCACGCCCTGCACATGTCGTGGCATCTGCAAGAAACACAAATGCAGTTCATCACCGAGCTGAAGGTTGCATAGTTGGTGTACTGGTCTCACGCACTTACGTCGCTCGTAGGCTGCAGATGTCCTTCATCGGATGCGTCGACGTCTCGGTGATGCTCCTGACGATCTCGACCAACAAGTCATCCGGGAGAGCCAGCGGGTACCGCCTCGCCGCCATGGCGCTTGGGACCAAAGATTGAAGCTGGTGGAAGATTGAACGCTGCCACCAATGCGAAAGCTCCGGAAGTAATTCGGAAGCTCCGGAAGTAAAGAAAAGATTGGGTCTCCGGAAGTAAAGAAAAGATTGGGATTAAAGCCCTGCACCGAAGAAAACCCTTGCGTCTACTTCGTCTACTCCGTATTGAATGCTACTACTCCATAATGAATGCGCACGACCAATAGCGAGAGGATAGGCACGGCTAGCCAGGGGGAAACGGGCCGGATGGGCTGGATCTATCGGGCCAGAAGCGAGAAGGGCATGGACCCTAGGACATGTTTGCCTTTTTTAATGGAGCTGCGGGTGCATCCCAAACAAGAAACAAATGTAGCTCGAGTGGCAAGTGTTGGCTGCATGACCCTTGTGGTTCCAGGTTCGATTCCTGGCTTGTTGCCATTTTTTGCTGGTGACGTGTGCGGTTCCAGGTTCGATTCCAAGCTGTGTTGCCACCAAAAAAAGCACCCGCACCAGGCTTCGAACAGAGCAGCGCACCTCAAGTCTTCTTACAGATTATTGCACTAACCGTTTGAGCTAGCAAATGTTTTTTTAATTCTCACCTACTGCTTTATTTAAAAGGTTATACTAAACCTCCCAATGACACGAGCTCGGCAGGATGTATAGGAGGTGAAACGATATCTAAAGCCGCCACTGGTACGTGTACATCTTCATGCTGCCAATCCAAGCAACCTGATTGTCAATCTGGATCAGAATTTTGAAGCTACGCCCATCGATCTACATCTCTGCGCCTCCACTGATACGTAAGTTGTCTCAACCTAAACCCTAAACCCTAGTTCATGCTAGATCATGATCGATCTCGTTGCGCTCATCTATATGCAGATCTCAATGTCATCACCCGAAGATAGGAGTTGGATGCGCTTGCCTCGACATTCAGAGGAGTGGAAGGCAAAATTCCAAAGTTTTGTTGAAACCTTTGGCACATCAGCAAAGCAAGTTGGGGGATCTATTTTGTGCCCATGTGCTCAATGTCAATGCATGACAAGATGTAGTGACGTGTTTCAAATTCATCTTCATTTAGTTTCTAAAGGATTTGCTGATTGATACATCAATGAATTCGAAGGCCAACAAACTTCTTCATCAGCTGAGGGACGTGTGAACCCTGGTGTCAATCTTGATCTGAATCCAGCTATAATAGAACCTGAAGATGCACAACCTACTGTTGATGATGTAGGCAATGATGAAGCACTACCCCCTTATTTTGGAGAAGACGATGAAGAAGACATAAGCGATGACCCTGCTGCCACTAATACTATGATTAGAAACATTATCAATGGCTCTATACATGGAGAAAGCCAAGATGACAACCCAAATAGGGATGCAAAGATATATTTTAAATTATTAGAGGAGGCAAAGAAGGAATTGTATCCAGGATGCAAAGAGGCAACTAAGGTTTCTTTTATCGTGCAACTTTTTAGATAAAGTGCATGTATGGTATTAGTAATGCATGTTTGGAGGCCATACTTAAACTGTTCTCAAGGATTCTCCCTGAAGGCCATTGTATCCCTGACTCCTTGGATAAAGTGCAAAAGGTGGTTCGAGATCTAGGCTTGGACTATGTCAAGATACACGCCTGCAAGAATGATTGTGTGTTATTTTTTAAGGAAAATGAAAATCTTCAGGAATGCCCCACATGTGGGGAGTCTAGGTGGAGAGTTGTCGAGAACACCTCGGATGGTGCTACTTTCAAGAAGCAACTTCCAGTGAAGATCCTACGCTACTTTCCTCTTATTCCTCGGCTGCAAAGAATGTATATGTCGAAGAGCACATCAGAGGACATGCAATGGCATAAGAAAGAGAGGGTCAATGATCGAAAAATGCGTCACCCTGCTGACTCAAAGGCATGGAAGCACGTGGATGAAAAATATAGCTGGTTTGAAAAAGAATCTCGTAATGTTAGGCTAGGTCTTGCTTCTGATGGCTTCAATCCCTTTGGGATGCAAAGTACAACCTACTTCATATGGCCTGTTGTCCTAATACCTTACAATTTGTCTCCTTGGTTGTGTCAGAAACAATGTAACTGGTTGATGTCAATGTTGATCCCCGGTCCAAAATCTCCTGGAATGGATATTGATGTATATTTGAGGCCCCTTATATTGGAGCTCAATGAGCTATGGGAAAATGGTGTTAGAACATGGGATGCACAAACTAGGAAAAACTTTAAATTACGTACTATTTTACTTTGGACAATTATGACTTCCCAGCATATGCTATGTTGTCTGGTTGGAGCACAAAAGGAAAGTTTGCATGCCCATATTGCCACAAAGATACTGATTATTTTTGGTTGAAGCATGGGAGAAAGCATTGCTATATGGGAAGTCGACGTTTCTTGCCCTTGGACCATGCATGGCGCCAGAACATGGTCAGCTTCAACAACATGGTTGAAACCAGGGAGGCACCAGTACCACTTACTGGTGCACAGGTACTTGAGCAGTATGAAAATTTTGAACAAGTGAGTTTTGGAAATACGTTGACAAAAAAGGAAGCGTGATGATGATCAAAGATGGCACAACTGGAGGAAGAAGAGTATTTTTTTAGCTCCCATACTGGTCTTCTTTGCTCATCAGGCATAATTTGGACGTCATGCACATTGAGAAAAATATATGTGAGTCCATGTTAGGCACTCTGCTAGAATTGGAAGGTAAATGTAAGGATGGGGAGAAGGCTCGGCTTGACATGTAACAACTAGGGATAAGACCAGATCAGCATCTTGTGATTAAGAAAGATAAGTATACCTTGCAAGCAGCCTTGTACAAGTTAGATAATGATGATAAGGAAAAATTATGCAAATTTCTATACGAAGTGAAAATGCTTGATGGGGTCTCCTCCAATATAAGAAGATGTGTTGACCTAAAAACATATAATGTGTCTGGCTTAAAATCTCATGATTACCATCTAATTCTATAGAAACTGTTACCCTTAGTGGTGCGGAGGATTTTGCCACAACAAGTTGTCATCGCATTGATCCAGCTTAGTAATTTCTTCGATGCACTATGTTCTAAGGAGCTGGTGGAAGCAGACTTGGACAAACTTAGTACTACAATTGTTGATAGTCTATGCCGACTTGAGATGTTATTCCCACCTTCATTTTTTCGATATCGTGATGCATTTGCCTGTTCATCTAGCTGAAGAGGCTAAACTAGGAGGACCCGTTTGTTATAGATGGATGTACCCAGTGGAGCGGTACCTACCTACTGTGAAAGGATATGTGAGGAACAAGGCGCACCCTGAAGGATCGATAGCCGAGGGATACATACTCGAGGAGTGCCTTACATTTTGCTCTAGATTCTTGGACATGGACACCAAACTGGATCGTGCTGATCGCCACGAAAGTATTGCTGTGAATGAGCCACCACCTAGTCTGAGCATATTTGCTGCAATGGATTACAAGAGGAGAGGACAGACTTTCCAGATCCTTGAAAGAGATGAGATACAGAAGATGAAGCTCTACATAATTTCTAATTGTGATGAAGCCAAACCATGGATCGAGTAAGTTACATATTATTAAACAGCATTGTTTTTAATTAAATTTTATATCTCAAACTAACATTATATTATTAATATAATGTTCTATGCAGTGCGCATATGGCAGAACTGCAGGAACATGGTGGTTCAAGAAATGTTAAAAAGCGACACGAGGAACAATTTGTAAGATGGTTCGAGGGCAAGGTCAGAGAGCAATATGCCAAAGGGGAAGTAAGTGCAGAGATGTTTGCACTTGCTGATTGGACGAACAATCAAGCTCGTACATTGCATAGATGCCATATCAATAATTGGCTATTTCGAACATTTGACATTGAGAAAAGCCTAGTAACCCAAAACAGTGGTGTCCTTGTCAAGGGCGACCCTAGTATTGGCAACATGTGCTAGTATAGGGTGATTAAAAGAATGATATCACTAGAATTCACAGGACAAAAAAAAGTTATTTTGTTCGAGTGTGACTGGTATGATGTGTCTACCGCCAGTACAAGCAAAGGCAGAGGATACAATAAGGATCAGTTTGGGGTTATTGATATCGATACTACTAGGAACAGGTATGAGAACAAACCCTGTATTCTAGCGACACAGGCAGAACAGGTGTTTTATGTGGATCTGGTAAACAAACCTGGTTGGAGAAGTGTTATTGCGATGAAACCAAGGGACTTGTTTGCCATGCCTGAATTAGAACTGGAGGACTCAATTGATGTGGGTATCAAAGGCATTACTGATTTACTCGGTGGACAAGAGGATTTGACAAATTGGACAAGACCGGACAAGGAAGGCACAACCGAGGATGTCTCTGTTATTGCTCAGGTGCAGGCCGAAGCAGTTGATGAACCAGACCATGTGGCCTTATTAGATGACGATGAAGATGAGGAAGATGACATGTACATTGAGGATGGAGTTGTTGCACCAATTGTTTCTGGGGTACAATCCCAAGATGATGACTTTTTTATTTGATTACTTATATGATTTTGTTTATGTGTGAACAAACAATTTATTTCCATGATATTGGATGTATCCTAGTTCATCTATTAATTATCCCAGAAGTTGCACCGGTTGTTTTCTGTTAATTTTTGTTTGGCATGTCAAAAAAAAATTGTTCAGGTCATGGAATCCTAACAAAAAAACTTTGAACATGTATAGAATTCACATACTATATGTCGAAATCAAGTGTTTTTTTGAACCACACTTTATGAAAATTAAACAGGTTAAAGATCCCTTCAAAACACATACAAGATGTTGATCGATAAACATTACCCAACATCATTAGATCGGGTACTTCACTACAACACTAAGTACAACAAGTCCAACACAAACAAAGACCAGGTTCATTTTCCACATTAGGTGGTCCAATTTTTTCTCCAGGTCCTTCATCCCCTCATCATCTAATGCAGGTTCACTTCCCTCTATCCCTTCTTCCAGATACTCAAGCTCCTCACACATGATGACAACCACCTTCTTATCAATCAAGTCATCTAAGTACTCCTTCTGAAACTTATAGTAGCCACATAATTTGGGATTCTGCAAAAAGATGGAACTACAACAGTTAATACAAAGATTATGCAAACAATAGTTGACAACAGTTAGTAAGAAAAGCTTCACTGACCCCATTCCTCGGACACTTGATAAAGCTCCTGCCCTTGTTTCGAGTCTCCGACATGACGCGAAGCTCGATCACACGAGCGAGGTTGCAATCTAGACACTTAACTAGAGGCAGCCCAGTTTCTTGACCTACCGGATATGGTGCTTGCGCGCGACAGGAATTGATGGCTCGTCGTTCCTCCCTCCTCGATGGCCTACTCCCAGTGGACGAGTGATCTTCCCTGTGCACCGCCATACCTAGATCCATAACGAACGCCAACGTCAGGCGACGAGCAAGCAGGGGGGATGGTTGCGGCGGTGACAGGCGCGGATTGGGAAAGGAAAATGTGGCGTGGGAATTGGGACTATTGACCTACCTATATTATGTATAGAGGAACAGAATTTGAGTGCAACCAAGTAAGACTTCATTGCAATAGACGTATACCAGTTGCCACGACTATGGCCAGTATTACTACCACACAAAAATGGTGGCAACACATACATGATATTGCATCTTGCGGCTAGAAAGGATGCAATAGCCATGTAGCTATTGCCACAACGTGCCAAGCATGTTGCAACCTACATCAATGGTCGTGATATTGCCCTTCATAAGGAACCAAAGCTAATATGGTTGTCATATCTCCTTTCTATTGCAACAAATGAACTGCTAATGCAACTCAAATTTGGTGTAGTTGTACAACGAACAAATTGCAACAGAAATCCTTAAAATGGGTGCATTATCATGACCTTGTTGCAACCAAAACAAACAATATCGCAACACACTTAAAGTGTAGCAATATGCACACATATTACTACCAATTTAGTGTTTGGGTGTCATAGTACCCCCCTATTGCACCCAAATGAGTGGTGTTGCCAAAGTGTTTCATGGTGAAAGGGTGAAAACCACGTAGTGGATGACAAATCAAGGCCGATGTATTTTTAGTGGTTGCGTTTGATTTTGAGTTTACATAGAGATTTGACCGTATTATGATTTTATTGATAGCCGATACTAAGGTATCGCCTTTAGAATAAAAATAGCCGATACTAAGAAAGTGTCGCCTTTAGAACAATAACAAAGGAATGGAGATCAGAGAAATTCTGGAAATTTAGAAACATAGTATCAACATAGAAGGTGTCAAACATTTACATATACGAAATTTATGAAGCCTGACGATGCAGGAACAAGTTGCAGGTGTTCAGATTGTTTAGATAGACGAAGGTAGATTTACAGAAATGCGAAATACAACTAGTCTAAATGCAGCTTGTTCAGGAGGTCCTCAAGGTGCGTCACCTCCGCCACGGCGAGCCCCAGCGGCTCGAATTCCTCCACCAGCTCCCTGAAATCATCCCTCGTCCTAGTACCGACGAAAGAAGGCATCACTTCCCCGGAGATATCTGCCCCGCTAAGTTCCGCTCCAGCCAGAGCAAAGGTAGCACCATGATGAACGGCATGGAGAACCAGCTCCCTGGTGCGCACCCCGACGTCCTCAAGGCGCGCTTTTAGTGTTGCTCCTCGGGCTTTCACGAAATCGGCGATTGTTGTGGCCAACCCCGGAAGCCAATCGAGTTGGTGTTGGAGCTCTACATTCAGAAGAAAAGGAGATAAAGTTAGAAATAGCCGATTCAATCAAGCATGAGAACAGATCGGCTAAATGTTCAAACAAACAGTTACTAAAGATCAACCAGAACAACTATGTGAGAAGTAACTGATTCAAATCAAGGATAATGAATCAAAAGATCTGAAATAATACCAGCGACCTTGGAGTCAAAGGCCTCTAAGTGCTCCAGAACGCTATTGAGGCGAGCGCGGAGGATTTCTAGTTCCTCCTCGGCGCAAGCGGCTCGACGGCGTTCCTCCTCCAGAAGGTGTCGCGTGTTGGAGTAGCCCCGGATAAAGGACCAGGCATCTTCATCCAGTGCTAAGCCATAGCCCGACGGAAGCCGACTAGGACCCTGACCGTCCGCCGGAGGAGAAGGGCTACGAAGAAAGGAGAAAGATTAGGGTTTTCTTGAATAAAAGAAAAACTTTGGAATTCAAAGAAAGATGATCATTACCCAAACACGCGATGGCGAGTCGCCGGAGGGCCATCAACGGATTCCTCCTCGGCGGGGCGTTTGCAGCGGTCGTTCGCCATTGGATATTGCTTACTGACTGAAGAAGAAGAAGAGTAGTCGGCGATTGAGGAGAGCAAAAGCCGAAGAAGGGGCGATAAATGTGTAAGGTGTTCAGAAAGTCGGTGTTTTCGTATTTATAAGTAAATAACAGGAAGGCGGAGACGCGTCAGTTTTGAGAACCTTCATATCTGAATCTTGCGGCAAAACGATTGAGTAACAGATGTGAGAGCCGTTTGAATACCGATCGGCTAAAATAACTAAAGCATATAGATAACATCGGCTAAATAGTTGATGGGTCATCAAGAGTTTTGTTACAAAGCGGTAATCGTCAAGTGAAGTTACATGTTCAGTGCTGATCTTAGAGCATCTAGAGCATTTGAGCGGATGCTATCTATATCGGCTATTTCCTTCTGGTCCTCTTCACTTGAACCTGGGATTGGTTTTTTCTTGGCCTTGATGTCTTGGAGCTCACCATGAGAGAGTGATATCTTCTTCTTCTGTTCATGAAGCGCAATTGGGATTTTGTCCAGATTATCTTTTTCAAGTCTAATCTGCTCATTGATAGCCTGAAGTTTGTTCAGCAACTGATCTCTTTCAGCCTCTAGAGAAGACAGTTTACCAATAAGGACAGTAGAGCTAGAGTTCAGTTGATCTATGGTGTCTTTTGCAGCAATCATGTCAGAAATACATCGTTGCTCCTATTCTAGCAGATGTGCTTGAGCTTCGCGCACCATGAGCTTAACTTTGGCCTTAGAAAACTTTGACCTAAGGAATTCTATATGAGCAACAGAGGTCAAAGTTTCTTTAAGGTCATCTGGTATATCATCTTTAACCAAATACAAGATATCCCTGATCTTTTTTGTGTCTTGCACCAAATCGGCTATGTTGACTTCCAAGAGAGGGAGCAATGATTCAAGTGGAGCCCTGACCTCTTCAGAAAGTTTTCTTGGAGATTTTGGTGCAGGAGTTTCCTCTTCATCCATGTAATCTTTCAAATCAAAAGGGATGGCAGGAGAAGAGGACTGCCTTTGTTCCTATACAGATGAATGTATGAGTGGTCATAAACATGAACTATTAAAAAGAAGGGGTTTTGTTTGAGGTACCTGATCAGATGGGATAGTTTGAAACTCAAGAGCAACCGATGAAGACTCAGGGAGTATGTCTGAAATGAATTTCTATCAGAATTCAAGTCATGTTGTTGCAAATATAGGACCATCGGCTAAAATTGTACCTGGTAATGGTTGAGGAGGCTCCTAGTCAGTGTCAGGAAGGGGGAGCAACTTAGATTCAACATTTTAAGTGTCAGTTTCCTGTATATCTTGCTCCTAAGTTTAAGAGGCAGAAGAGGAAAGTTAGAGTCACAAGTTAAGTATGAAAAAGAAAATAATCATTACTTTTGTGGTGATATCCTTGACTGATTGGTTGCCTTCAGAGGTGTCCTTCTTCTTTTTCTTTGATGTGATTTTGATATTTGGCTTATCAATCTTTGGCTTCTTAGCTTTGGAAGGACCAACCTCCTTTATGAAGGTACTGAGGGGTTGGTCATCAGGGATCTCGGCAGCTTTCCTCTTCATAATTGTTTTTATGGTGGGTGCATCACAGCCAATTCTTGGGTTTGTACACCATATGTTATAATTTATTTTGGGAGGATTCAAACTGATCAGATCCTGCAAGTATTCACAATAGTGTCAGATGGTTGAGTATCAAAAATATAAATTTGGAGAGGAAAGAGAGCAGAAGCATACTTCATCAGTTGCCTGAAAATCTGGGTCCAACTTTAAGCAATAAGTAAATACAGCTTCATTAAAAAGATGGATGCTCCACTGCTGCCACCAATTGTTGAAAGAAGATTAAGACAAAGGCCAACAATTCCATTCTTTGACCATCTTCAGAGAGATAGACTGCTCCAGTTGAAAGATTCTACTATATTCTAGAGCAGTATCTACTGCTTTCCCTTGGTCTTAGCTTGTCAGCGAAGAAGAGAGCTGGGGGTACTTGACCAAAGCCCATCTGTCTGGCTGCTATGACAGGGCGATAGAATTCATAAGACACTGGGGGTTTCTCCTTGCCATGTCTAATTTCAGTAGGCAAGAGGCAGGGTTTCATTAACTGACATAAAATCTTCAAACCCTCATCATCACATTTTTTCTGGAATCTGAAGGAGTATGGGTTTTCAAGCTCTGCAATATCTGGGTATTGAAACCAATTGAAGAATGATGCTGAAAAACCCCGATAGAAAGTTTTGAAGAAGAAAATGATTGGTTCATCAATAATTATCATAGCAGCAGCTTCTCCAAATGAAGTGCACCTTCTCGTCTTGGCTTTATCAGCTAATTGCTTCTCTTGGCCCTCTGGATAAGATGAAGGGAAGGATAGAGTCCTCAAATCTGGAACTGACAATCTATGGAAATGAAGGATAAGCCAAAGCTGAAGTAACCACCAAGGTCCAATTATCGATGGAATACTTTCATTTTCCACCAGACATTGAGATACTTTATTTAACATACTATACAGAGCACCTAAGAGATATTTTCCCAAGGGTATATTTGAATTTACAGGCAGTATCTCTGCTAATACCAAGAAGTTGGAAGTTGGGCCACAGCTTTGCCCACAAAATAAGTATTTCTCCAACCATATATTCAAAAAAATTATGTGCTCTCTTTCTGAAATACTGTTTTGAGAAGTGTTGAAAGAAGCAATGTAGCCAGACCAGCCGCTAGATTTAAGGTTTCCAAGTTTAATAGAAGGCTTGATCTGAAGATTGTGAGGATTGATGGATCCAGTGACATTCAAGTCGGTTAACATATGTACATCGGCTAGAGTTGGAGTCATGGGCCCCTACTTGAACATGAAAGCATTGAAGGTACCAGACCAAAAGTAGCAGGCAGATCTCAACATTGATTCATTTTTCTTCATATCAGATAAGGACAAAATGATGCTCTGGTCCAAATTGCGAAGGATCCAATCCGACTTCTTCTTGGCTTCCACTTTGATTAGCCAATCCCTCCAACCTGGGATGATTGACGACTGGTGACACTGGTTATCTATCAAAATTAAAGGATAAATAAATATGAAAAGGGCATGAATTCAATCACCAATAAAGGTTTAGGGTTTTAATGGACAATATTCCATGAGTTTTGGTGAATTATGATTCTACAGGGACTCAACAGGAAAACCAACACTGATTACTTCTCCTAGAAGGAAACCGACGGAAGATTACGGAACCGGCACGTCAGGAATACTCCAGAAGGACCTAGAGGACACCACGAGGCGGGACACCCCAAGAGGCTTCTAGCTGGGACTGACCGGTCCCACCCCATGACCGACCGGTGGGCCCAGGGAGCCAGCGGCCTCCCCCTTCTGCAACCTTCCTCTACCGCCTCTGAGGATCCATCTTAGCCCTACGCGAAGTCTGTTTGATCTAACGACCGCGGTTGATCCCTCAGGGCTATATATACAGGCCCCCAGGCCCCAGGGAAGAACAAGTCTCTCTTCAGAAAAGTCTACGCCTCATTCAGAAACCCTAGAAGAAGACTTCAAGAGCCAGCTTTCAAGTAGAAGACTAGTTACCCCTCTAGTTTAGGTTTAGAACCTAGTCTTATATTAGAACTAGAAGAGAGAGAGAGAGAGGAACAGATCAAGAAGGTGCTCCGGCCTGTCAGATCAACTTCTTCATCTTGTACCTACGGATTCAAGTTCATCTTCAACTTGCTTCAGCGATTGTTTCGGTAATCAACGTCTATATTTAAGTTTGAGCCATTGTTCTTATTATTCTTAAGGTTTATGACTCTCTTTTGAGTAATTTAATTCTAGTTGCGCTAGAGTTAGAGTAGTTGGATAGTGTAAGCGTGGTGCTTAGACATGATAGCTCATAATTGCCTCCTATAACGCCGGTACTAGTGGTTGTTCGCAAGGGTGACTCTTATAGACTTGTTGATTCTTCTATAGTCCACTTACCCGTGTGTAGGCTCGGTAGGATTATACATTTGCATAAAAGACTCATACTCTGTTTGTGACCTTTTATGACAACTTCCCCACTAAGAATAATATAAACATATCACTCTTAAATTGGAATTAGACAGCCTTAGTGATCCCCTCTATACTTATAGATTCTCCATCCTTGTTAGCTACTCTGGAGTTAGACTTTAAGACTTAACACTATCCGTTCCTTTGGGTTTGATATTAAAACTGGGTTACTCCGGTGAAGTGCTACATCGGTAGATTTTATCTGTGCGCTTGCGGATAAAGTAGAGTGTGCGTTAATTTATACCAACAAGCATTTCTGGAGCCGTTGCCGGGGAACGGTAGATCATCTTAAGTCTTAGTTTAACCTTGTATTATACTTTTATCTTTTCTTTTTTTTGTCCCAGTCTTTTCATCATTTTTGTGTTCATTCTTATGAATATTGTTTTTGAATTCCACTCTTATCTATTACTACCCCATGAGCGCAAGCTATAACCAGTAGAATATTTAATCCTATCATAATACCTGGTTATGTGCTATGCCTACATTTTGGGAATATTCTGTTCTGGAAACATTTCCTTTTGGGAGTCTGCATTTTAGACAACTAGATAAATAATCTCTTGGCTCATTGTGGGATGATTTTAATAGCCTCATCATGTAATCCCTTAATGCTGCCATTAGAGAGTGTTCCTTTGTTTTGTCTGCTAGTGAGCAAGGTTTATGTTTCACTGTATTACTAGAAAATCCCCCTTGCCTTAGTTTTCTCACCAACTCCCTAAAAGAAGATAGTACCACCCGAACATGAGTGTTCACCTTTCTGCTTCATTGTCCTTGTGTAATGAGCATAAAAATATAATTGTGAAAATATTCCTTCGGGTATTTTGTCACTAACCTTCCCAGGTCTGGAGCAGAAAAGAATGAAGGAACAACAAACACAAGGTATGTCCAACCAATCATCATGCAGCATTGAATTACATTCATCCAATCTTGATTTGTGCAAAATCCAAGCTTGGGGAATAGACTTTCTAAGAAATATCTCTTGCCATGTTGCTATGTTGGTTGTCCCTACCTTTAAGATATGCTCATATACTAATCATGCTCTTTCATCACCATCTGAATAAATCTCTACAATGCTTTCATGTTACCTTTACCTGCTATAGTATATGTATGGGTTTGAAGTACAGTCATACATCTCTTTAAATTAGGCATGGTGTTTAGTTTAAACCACGAGGTGTGTTGATTTCGCTTTAGAAGGATTTTAAATTGAGCATGGTGCTTAGGTTAGAATACCTTCCTAAGTCAAATTAGATGTGGTGTCTAGGTTGATTTCTGAACTGATAGTATGCTATAGTAGATATTGGATATTTTGTTGGACTAACCCCTGCAGAAAAACTTTCATTATTAATTTGGGAAAGTCCAGAGATGAACTCACACTGGAGATAAAGAGACACATGAACTTCAACAACTCTTGCACAATGAAGACTCAGCTCATTCATCATGTATGAAAGAACTGTGAGTATTAAAGTTTATTTATTTTGTCTTCTACTGCAAGTTATCTTTTGCCTTGAATCATGTTAAAGTGCAGCCAACACATAAAATACTAGTCTATGCTAAAATAATCCTAAAAACATCTTTTTATTAGCATAGATGCAAAATACATAAGTTATGGATAATAACCCATGCTTCAAATTCTTGCAATCCTTCGGGTATATGTCCACTAACATTATGTAGGAGAGAGATTTTGTTCATCCATGGTTTGGTCTGAACATTGAAGATCCAAAACTCAAACCATAGACACACAAACCTACTCTCAGATCATGAATGGTGCTTGCAATAGCTTAGCTTTGAGTCTTGCTTGGGCACTGATGACAAACAGGATGCAACTTACCTCGTATGAGACAACCTATGCCTGCAACCATCATTGTCCAAGACATCGAGACAAGAAGTGGGGAGTTATCTTCTATTCTAATCAATACCTAGCTTGGGAGATAAGATGGTACCACTACAACAATAACAAGATCTACAAATCTAACACATGAACATGTTGTTTGGGAATCCATCTACATCACAAGCCAGCCTGGGAGAGAATTTCGTTGTCTAGATGTGTTTCACAATCAAAGGGAGGAAGGAGAAACTTAGCTTCAAGACATATTGATCTCTTACTCACCACTTTGATTAGTACAAACCACTAGATGCTGCCCCAGTCAAGAAGAGGAGTATGATCCACCACTCATTCTTGGAAGATCGTTCTTGAACACCATCAATGTTATCATCTTTGCCGGACCTAGAGAAGTCAACTTTTGGATCTTTTGTTGATTCTTCAACAACTACATCACTTATGAGCAGCAAAGAGAACCAAGAGAAGACCTGAAAGGGAGAACCAACTGCCAAGAATTGAGGAGGGCATTATGAAGGATGAAGCCACTACACCACAAGAACTAGAAGATGGAGAGATAACACCTAAGCTAGCAAATCGAGAAGAACAGATGATAAGATCTTCATCATCTAGACACTGTTGAGAGGACAAGTCTCAGTTGTGACACTAAAAGACAAAGACTATCATGGAGGCACTCGAGTAACAGTTCTAACTTCAAGTCTCTTATCAACCCAATAATTAAAGGAAAAACAAGAAAGGTTGACAAGAGAAGAATGTGGAACTGTCCCTACATCCTCATAGTACAAAATTGATACAAGAAAGAAAGAGGATCCTAGACAGCATACTCGAGGAACAATGTGCCTTCACTAATAAATTGACACATAGAGAAGAAAGGTCGATACCTATAAAGATGATTCCACCGTGATCTTCTTCCTCTCAAGCACACTGTGAGACAAGCAAGAGAAGACAAGCCAGCTAGACAAGAGAAGCTTCCACAAGGTGGTTCGACACATCACTCTTCAATGACAAAGTAACATTTCAAGATAAGTAACCATCAACTTAAAAGCCTCTTCTTGATTCTAGTATGAACATAAATAAAGAACAAAACATGTTTAAGTTGCACCTCACTTGATCCAACCTAATCAACTCAACATGTTTAGTCCTTTGATCTTTGTTCCTAGCTTTACTCTCTTGAATCTCACTGTCTTAACTAAATGAGCTAAAATATTGTGCATCTAACCTTTGGCAGATGATATATCTCAATCATAAAAAGATCGACACATTATGCACAGATTATCCTTCCTTGGGTTAAGTAATCTGATCTGTTAAATATTTTAAGATGCTACTTTTATGCTCATCATCTGATCCTATCACTCATGATTAAGATTGAATATGACACATAAACAACAAGTTTGTCTTGTGCAATGTGTCTAAGGTTAGAGGGGAATAAACAAAACTTTTGGTTCTATTGGTGTTTTTCCACCAACAGAGCCCATGCACTTGATCTCTACCTTGTCTTTATGAGCAGGACACACTCTTGAGCAAAACATGGAGAAGTTTGTCACTCCCAAATTCTACAGAGTGAAGGTCCTAGATCTACAAGAACATGCACAATGAGCAAGATGTTGCCGGCGTCCACAATTAATGCTTCACTTCAAACTACTGGACGAACAAATGACATGAGTGACACCATATCAAGAGGCATAAACAAAAGGAATGATGGAAGACGTCGCAGTCAGAATTAGAGGTCATGAAGTCCCCACAGACGTCTTGATCCTCGACATGAGAAGACGATGATGTCCACCTCATCCTAGGAAGACCATTCCTCTACGCTACAAGTACAATCATTTACGAGAGGAAATCCATTTTCACTTTCCTCGAGAAAAGGCACGATGCAACTTCATCACTAAATGCCTAATGAAGCACCCAAGAAGAATAGAAGTGAAAGACGCCGCTCTCAAAGCCAAAGAAGACAAGCTATCGAGAATAGAGAGGCCAATCATGAAGGAGAAGCTATCAACACTGTCCCATAAAAGAAGAAGAGAAACCTCAAGATAGTGAACCACAGGAAGTGAAGACTCAGACCAAGAAAGTATGGAAGAAAAAGTCCGCACCTAAGAGGTACAATCAATAACAACTTTCCAAACGTCTGACAACATTGGGAGGTCTGAACTAATGGAAGGTCCGGTTCGTCGGACCTAAATATCCGAACCTTCGCAAAAAGGTAAAAATCGGCAGTTATCTTTATATTTACTTTGCTGCATATTTCTCATATTTAATCCATAACCATTTCTTTCATCATCATATTTTATTCACAACACATTTTAATTTCTGCATTACATTAGAAAACAAAATAAAAATATTTCACTACATCATAAAGCCACATGTGAATAATTCTATGGCGTGTAAAAACCCGCAGGAATGTTCACCGTGGTGGCATAAAAATAAATGATAATAAAAATAAATATGCATGCATTCATCCTGTGCATTTTCTCTTGCATCATAAAAATATAAAATACAAAAATATTGAGAAAGAGATCTTACTGAAATTCTGGACAACTAAGACTTGAGTGGTCAACCATTAATGCTTAATCTGTTCCACAAGTTTTGTTGTTTATTTGAGTTTCACAGGATTTGAATAGCCAAAGAAAAGCTGACAAGCAAGTGAATGTTCCATCCACTACTGGAGCACTGTTTCAATAACCATCAACATCAATCAAAGCTCGGATAGAGGAAGGACATATCCACTGCCAGTGTGCTATATTGCAAGATCGAACGACTACGTCAACATTCAGCTTGGGGGAAGGCACCTCCATGTATCCACGTCAATATCTTTATCCTTTTAAGTTTTTTATTCTATAAACAAATTCAAAAAAATGTGTGAGCACATGAAGGCTCACCCTTAAAAAGAAAAGAAAATAATATGGGCACATGAAGGCTCACCATTAATTAAAAAAGACAAAAAATATATGGCACATGAAGGCTCAATGCTATTAAGGGAACTAGCTTAGGTGAGATGCACCCCCGTTATCTTCGCGATTCAGGTATATCTTTATTATTATTATTATTATTATTATTATTATTATTATTATTATTATTATTATTATTATTACTACTACTACTATTAGCTTTTATATTATATCTTAAAGTGTGTTAGATTAAATAAATAAAATAGTGTGTCTAGTTTGTTTTAAGAAGTTGATGACTAAAGAAGAACCTTCTCTCTTTAATCTTTTGTATGGAAATGATGAATAGTTGCTCTATCTAATCTCTTTCAAGTACCTAATCTTCAAAGCATGAGTTCTCCTAATTAATAATGATGCATTAAAATAAAATAAAATGCATGGTTGGCAAATATTTAATCTAAGGTCTAGGTAATTGGAATATAACATGTGATGATCTAAGCTGCTATTATCTTGTTCTAAACAACACTAGAGTTCTAGAGATTTCTAAATATAAACATGACTAATAATTGCATTGAGTTAAATTAAGCTTTATTGACCCTATGAGTAGTTTATCATGCCATTGAATTGAGATCACTTTCACATTTCATCCATCTTCCTCATAAATGCTCATAATTATCTGTTGCTACCCTCTCAGAAGTTTGTTGGAAGCATGTGGCTATTAAAGAAAAAAAGAGAAAGATCCGAGGAAATAAAAAGGGACAAGTGTCTGAAACCTCAAAAAGATAGATCCCGAGAAAATAAAAAGGGACAAGTGTTTGGAACCTCGTAAAATATATATATATATATCAGAAAAAATGGACACGTGCCCAACAATAGAATTAGCCTAATAGCCATATGTTTCTGATAAACAGAAGAGAGTGAATATATTCAAAAGAGCATCCGACTCCATTTTTTCATACACATGCACTTCTTTATTCAATGGTTGGTTGACTTTCTCTTTGGATCTATTGTTTAATTTGACAACATATGTATTAAAGCTTTTTTTAAAAAAAAATAATTAAAACTCTAGGATAAGGTGAAGTGAAGGAACTAGAGACATAGTGCTTGATTTGATCGTTCAATCTTTCAATTACTCAAGATCTAAGGTAAAAGTAATAAGCCCCATGAAGAATAACATAATATATTTTCGAGAATTTTTGTTTAACAGCAGGTACACTTGTTAGAAGTGAAGATATTGTAGCAACTCCTGATCTATTGTTAATTTTTGGTTTTGCTAAGGGAAGTTGTTGACACTGGTTATCTATCAAAATTAAAGGATAAATAAATATAAAAAGGGCATGAATTCAATCACCAATAAAGGTTTAGAGTTTTAATTGACAATATTACACGATTTTTGGTGAATTGTGATTCTGCAGGGACTAAACAGGAAAACCAGCACTGATTACTTCTCCTAGAAGGAAACCGACGGAAGATTACAGAACCGACACATCAGGAATACTCCAGAAGGACCTAGAGGACACCACGAGGTGGGACACCCCGAGAGGCTTCCAGGTGGGACCAACCGGTCCCACCCCATGACCGACCGGTGGGCCCAGGGAGCCAACGGCCTCCCCCTTCTGGAACCTTCCTCTACCTCTCTGAGGATCCATCTCAGCCCTACGTGAAGTCGGTTTGATCTAACGACCGCGGTTGATCCCTCAGGGCTATATATACAGGCCCCCAGGCCCCAGAAAAGAACAGGTCTCTCTTCAAAAAAGTCTACACCTCATTCAGAAACCCTAGAAGAAGACATCAAGAGCCAGCTTTCAAGTAGAAGACTAGTTACCCCTCTAGTTTAGGTTTAGAACCTAGTCTTATATTAGAACTAGAAGAGAGAGAGATGAAGAGATCAAGAAGGAGCTCCGGTCTGTCAGATCAACTTCTTCATCTTGTACCTACGGATTCAAGTCCATCTTCAACTTGCTTCAGCGATTGTTTCGGAAATCAACGTCTATATTTAAGTTTGAGTCATTATTCTTTTTTATTCTTAAGGTTTATGACTCTCTTTTGAGTACTTTAATTCTAGTTGCGCTAGAGTTAGAGTAGTTGGATAGTGTAAGCATGGTGCTTAGACTTGATAGCTCATAATTGCCTCCTATAACGCCGGTAGTAGTGGTTGTTCGCAAGGGTGACTCTTATAGCCTTGTTGATTCTTCTATAGTCCACTTACACGTGTGTAGGCTCGGTAGGGTTATATATTTGCATAAAAGACTCATACTCTGTTTGTGAACTTTTATGGCAACTTCCCCACTAAGAATAATATAAACATATCACTCTTAAATTGGAATTAGACAACCTTAGTGATCCCCTCTATACTTCTAGATTCTCCGTCTTTGTTAGCTACTCAGGGGTTAGACTTTAAGACTTAACACTATCTGTTCCTTTGGGTTCGATATTTAAACTGGGTTACTCCGGTGAAGTGCTACATTGGTAGATTTTATCTGTGTGCTTGCGGATAAAGTAGAGTGTGCATGAATTTATACCAACAACGTTCAGTTCCTAAAGGGAGTTTTTCCCCAATGTTTTGACTTCAGATCCGAATTCTTTTGAGAACCAATTGAAGTAATGAGTATGATACAATAACATTAAATCACCATTTATCATAACAAAGTAGGCTCTAAAAGATCAGTCATGTTAGATTAAAGTACCAAGAATAAATAGATACACAAAATCTAAAGCTAAATACCCCTTTAAGTGATGGACATTCTTGAATTTTTTCATCCAAGCTATGCATTAAAATATGTATGATTTCAACAAGCAAATATGAAAGAGCATGGAAAAGACCTGCAATGCTGAACCAGAGAATGCAGGAAACTAAATGATTTTACTCCAGAACAAGAGAAGTAGGAATCAAAGAATCAAAACCAAAAATCTATTCAATGAAGCACCTGAAGGTAGCCCTATCAACTCACAATTACATGCAAAATCTATTCAAAGACATAGATTTAATTTATTTATAGGTAGAATACCATCCGAGAACAGAAAAATCCATAGAAACTCACTGATATTAACCTAGAAAATTACAAGCATCACCAAAAAAGGAGACAACATGTTTACTCCAAGAAATACAACTCTACATACTCCCAACAAAACAACTAGGACACCGACACATCGTGAAGTGCAAGTGGGTTGAAGAAGTCTAACATGAAGTCTGTCAACTCCTCTTCAAACTACCATGTTCCACAAACTTTACACTAGATGCATGAACTTTGTATTAGCTCTCTTGAAACATTGTACTTGTACACTAAAAGCATTATATTGCATTAAAAAACAATCTTACAGTGGAATTATATTAGCGAATCAGGTTGAACTGCCATGTTGTCTGAAAAGGAAAATATACCCTACAATGGAATTGTGAATTAAGATGCAACGACGGGTTTGGATGACAGAAGAGACTAAGCACGAGTGGATTTAATTAATCTTTTGAGAGTTGATGTGCATTTGATTATGAATCCTGAATGCTAAACTAAGTAGTTTAAACTTAGGTGCTATAGATGTTGCATGCGTCTAGTATGTAGTAATAGTCAAAACGATGAGACCATTTAGAAAATCAGAATGCAGAGGTTACAATGATGCAACCTCCAACCATGCTATGGAGCAGAAATCTATCATCTCCTCCTACTCATTGACCTCTGCGCCATATCCAAGCTATGTGCTAGCCCTGGGTCACGCCCTGCGCCTTTTGAACGACGCCAACGGTGGCCTAAAGTTCTCCTTCGGCTCTAAGGCACCCGTGGCAGCTGTGGAAACTGGGTCGCTGGACTAGTCCCTGAGCGAAGACTACGAGAACAAAGAGCAGATGTGAGAAGAACGGGAAAGCACATGCGAACAAGGCGGTGTTGCATACCTGGAGGACCTGGAATCGTTGGAGGTCATCGCTGGTCATGACTGCAACTACCAGATCTCGACGGGCGGCAGATTCATCGAGGACCCTTGCTTCTCCCGCAACTTGCTCAAATCAACCTCTGCCTCAAATCAAATCCGCCCTAAATCAAATCTGATGCGCCTCAAATCGAGACCACGACGATAAATCTGCCCCAAACTGAGGCAGTGCTCGGGATGATGGACCTTCACCTCCCACAGATGGGGGCCGCACCAGTGTCGATGAGGCCTCTACCTGCACACTGACGGTGGAGGAGGTCAGCTAGTGCCGTCACCAAAATCGACACCAACCCTGACGATGGATCTTCCACCTCCATCTTCGAGTCGAGTTGAGTAGATAAGGGAGAAACAGAATGTGCACACTCTTTTGGATTTTTTAAATAGATGGCGTAATATTTCGGTATGAGACACAGCACGACAAAAAATATGATAGAAACAAAAAGGAGCCGAATATTAGGAGACATAGCTACTAGAAAAAAAATGCCTGCCCCTAGCTCCTTGAGCGCACGCGCGCTATATAAGAATTTGGCAGAGATTCCTCCGACCCAAGCCAGTACACGTTGGGCCCACACGTCGACAAGATCCAACACTACTCGTGCCACATGGCCCTGCGTGTTGGTGATCCCCATCATACTACTCCGAGCCCGCGCGTCATACTGGTGCCCTCCGCCAGCGTGGTAACTGGTAACGGAAAAAGTCTATATAACTCTCTCAACTATTAAACGTCGACTACTTCATCTCAAAAATATAAAACCACATGTTTTACTCCCTAAACTTTTCAAACCTGGTCAAACAACCCTCTTAGGCGGTTTTCAACGATGGTTTTGCTACAGTAATGTGGTTTTGTCTTTTTTGTTTTTTATTTATTTTACCTGAATCTTTAAAAAAATCATAGTAAATCATAGAAAAATTATAAAATAGAAAATCCAATTTTATTGGACTCCATATAAGTAGATCTACACAGTGAACATATAATATAGTATACTTTAGAACAATTTTTTATTGTAGATTTAGATCTATGCTTTTCTATAATTAATTAGAATAATTCATAGATGCAGTTTCTTTCAATCAATTGTGGTGAAATTTTTATGGTAAGCTAATTATTGTATTATTTTACTGTAGCAAAAACTTCATACTAATCGAATCATTTATAGCTTAGCTATAAATTTATTTAGATGTAACTTAACATAAACCTAAATAAATCTATACCTAATTTATACTTGATCTAATGAGTATGAAATTCTTACTACAGTTCAAACATACAATAATTAGCCCACAATAAAAATATCACCACAATTGGATGAAAGAAATTGCATCTATGAATTATTCTAATTAATTACAAAAAAGTATAGATTTAAATCTACAACAACAACTGTATTATAAAGTATATTTATATGTTCATTGTGTAGATCTACTTGTGTGGAGTCCAACAAAATTATATTTTCTATTTTATGATTTTTCTATGATTTACTACGATTTTTTTTAAAGATTAAGCCAAAATAAATAAAAAATAAAAAAAGACAAAACCATGTTGCTGTAGCAAAATCATCGTCTAAAACCGCCTAGTTTAGAGATAAAACATCTAGTTTTATAATTTGAGAGTTTTACTTGTGTGTCATTATGAAAGATAGTAATTGTGTATATGTCATTGAAAAGTTCGAGCGGTCATGTATGACATCGTGCTAAAGTTTTTTTTTTTGCCATCCATGTCACTTCCGTCAGATTTGGCTCTAACTGTGTTAAACAGCCAACGTGAAAAGTAAAAAATGCCCTCAGGTACAAATATGTTATTAATTATTTTTGAGCATCTTAATGACTTCAAATGAAAAAACTCAGAACTAGAAAGTTATAGATCTTCTCAAGATCTACAGTTTACATATAAAACTTATTTTCATTTGATTTCATATAAATAGAATGTTTTTTCTAAGACATATTAATCATATTAAACCATAATATTTTTGTATCGAATTAAATAAAATTAATTTTTATATGTAAACTGTAGATCTCAAAGAGATCTACAACTTTCTAGTTCTGAGTTTTTTCATTTGAAATCGTTAAGACGCTCAAAAAGAATTAATAATATATTTACACCCGAGGGTATTTTTGACTTTTCACACCGGTTGTTTAACACCGTTAGAGCCAAATCTGACGGAACTAACATGAATGGCAAAAAAAAAGTTTAGCACAATGACATATATGACCGCTTGAACTTTTGAATGATACTAGTAGCCATGCACGTGCGACACGCATGTGTCTATTGAAAAACTTTTATTATAAACAAATAATAATAAATGTTAATAAGATAATTCATGATATTTTGCTCATATATATAACATTTTTAGAATCCCAAAAGGTTAGGTTAGCACAAACACACATACCCCCACAAATTCAGTTTATATTGTAGTTCCATATTAGATGACGACAAAAATTAATTCACAATAAATAAAATGAACTTTTTCATAGTTCATTTCCTATAGTGTATATATAAATGAATATTATCATCCTTAAAGTTACAATGATATTATATAAACATGTGAGTGAATATTATCATTGCATTGAAGATAATATAGCGAATACCATGTTAGTGATCAAGCTCAATTGTTGAATCAATTATTATTCATTACAAAATATTTTTCATCAAGGTTTGGGATGGTCCTCCTAACATATTATAACATATTATAGGAGGTAGTAAGTCTTTAGATCGATCTTCACAAAATACTATATTATTGAACTTTTTTCCAAACATTCCATGATAAATAAGAAGACCGTTACTATCTATTTATTTTGCACACAGATCATTACTTTCTAAAGTAGTCTATGCAATGTTTCACTCTTATTTGTCTTTATAGGTGTCCAAAAATGTTGGTTTCTAGAATGCCCAACATGTTTCTCTGTCCATCTTCATTTTCCTTCATTAATACCGACCACCCAAGAGCTTTTGTCATCACACACCATGTGGCTTCGAGAAACAATAGTAACATGCACCATTAGTATAAGCTTGTACACCATGTTAATATGGGGCGACAATAAAAAATGGATAAAGCTGCTGATATCAAAACAAATCTCTAATTAAATTTACAGAAATATTTTTTTATCAATTGGAAGCTTATATGATTAGATTCATCAATCAAAGAAGAAGACATTATAAATTGAAGGTCATACTCATGTTTATGCCAGATTCCAATTAAGAGTTGTGCTTTTTGTAACCTTTCAGAAACAATACATCACCTGTTCTTTAGGTGTGCTTATGCCAGATTCATGTGGACAGTTGTGTTGACGTTTGTTAGTGCAAATAGAATATGAAAGATTCCGCAAGCGCACAGAACACCATTGTAGCATTTTACCGGGAGTATTCCAGGATCGTTATTTATATTTTACCACAGGGAAGCAAAGATCAAAAATCTGATAATTCACTATCATGCATCTACTAACTCAGAGTACTAAATAGACTAAAGCAGAAGTGAATGATATATGATATGAATGAAAGCACATAAAAGATATTCAATGATAACTGTATTGATAACTATAGTGGGAGGACAACGGGGGAGATCAAGGTTTCTATATACTTCTCTATTACTTGGGTTCTAAGGCAATAAAGATGAAAAGATATAGCACTCATAAACATTGACACTTTGGAGCAGCAGGTCTGAAAGTGCATGTTGCACTTAAGTGTGATTTTGGATGATTTGATGACAATGTTGATTAAAGATCTAATATGTTTGCTAAGTGTGACACAGGGAAATGATTATCTCACTATGTACTTGAAATGTAATGCAAAGCCAAAATGATGAATTGTTGTATGAAGATCATGTCACAAGCACAAAACAACAATGAGAATGATATTGATATAAAGGGTTATCGTATTGTGGGATAATCATAGTTCATTTATGATTGCAAAGAAAGGATTCAAAACGAAGTATGGTTGAATGGCTTGAAATGGTGAAGACAGCAAGGAAAGAGTCTTTGAGGCACTAAGCAAGGGTGAAGGGCAAGCGACGGCTTGGCGGCTGAAGAACCTAGCTAGAGTGAAGAAGAAAGTACTTGCATTTGAAGGACAGAGAAGCAACCAGAAAGCGACCAGAGGGGGGGTGAATGGGAGCTTCAAAATTTCCTTTCAGAAACTAGTAGCCACTGTCCCGAGAATCACCCCAAAAGACAAACCTTAAAGCTTGCTAATGTCCACGACCCTAGATGTAGGGTGGATGCTTCCAAGAAGCACAGCGGGACACTACACAACTCTAGAAAGCCAACGCAAAAACCCAAAACCAAATCCGAGAACGGATGAGCAAACGAAGGACGAATCAGTGCTGAATCAGCAGCATCGGAAGCTGGCTAGCGTCCGATGCCCTAGCACCTGCAGCGTCCGATGTGAATAGTGCCCCTCGGAAACCTTACTGCATACGCATCGGACGCTGTGAACAGTGAACTCCCAGCGTCCGATGGTTCCACTCCGGCGCGTCCGATGCACAACGGAGCGTCTGGTGGTAGCGTCCGATGCTCCTTAGAAAATGTCAGATCCTGACACGTGGCAACGGAGCCTCCGATGCCAAAGAGGTTAGCGTCCGATGCTACGAACTCGAGCGTCCGATGCCCCCGACGCAGTGCAGTTCTTCCGTGAAATCCACTCGATCTCCTCCGAAACAAAAGCACTAAGGCTTAGACTTGGTATGAGGAGTTCCAAGGAGGTTAGTGAGCTATCCCATGGGAATCATGGCTCGAACCTAACTCCAAATCGAGGAAATGGAAGAAATCGGGGCAATGGAGCAAAAACTGATCCAACACGAAAATCGTTCGATCTCCTAGACCGTGAGGTTAGAAGAGAATTCCTTCAGTGGAAGGAAGTGCCTCACGACCTAGGACAACTTGGTTCAAACGGATTTGCAAAAGATGAACCGAGCAAAGAGATCGAGCGATGGGAAAAACGTGGAGAAAAAGGATTCCGCGAAGAACACGAACAAATCGCAAATCACAACCACGAATTGCAACCGTGTGGCTACCACACGCTACAACAGTGAGGATACGGCCTCACTTCCTCAGAATCAACAGTACACAGAGGCAAGTCTCTCTGCGGATCTCAGCTAGCTACAGCAAGGGATGGGAGAGCGGGAAACCCTAAGTGCGAAAGAGCAAATAACTGAGATAGATGGGAGGAGGGTGTCTCCCGACTACTTATCCTACTACTAGCCTAAGTCTATTTCCTACTCTACCCCTCTCTATTCTAATTACAGAGCGAACCAGCTAAACCCTAGGGTTATTCTGGACCAACTCGGTGGTAGGTATATCCGACGGCCACGCCCGCTCGATTCGAAGCGTTGCCTCGACGCAACCTCCAGATCACCGCCACGTGCCGCCCTCGCTCTGCACCCCCGGTTTTGTGGCCCAAACCGGGAAACCAGCCTTTTCCAGCCAACCCCCGGTTTTGAGGCCCAAACCGGGAAACCAGCCCACCAGCATCTGAGTTTTGAGGCCAAACTCAGCAAACCCTCAGCGCCCAGGTTTTGAGGCCCAAACCTGGAAACCGTCCTCAGCCCGAGTTTTGTGGCCAAACTCGAAAACCGTCAGCCCGAGTTTTGTGGCCAAACTCGGAAACCGTCCACGCCCAGGTTTTGAGGCCCAAACCTGGAAACCGTCCATCCGATGGTTTTTCCCTGGCTCTACCACCAAACCGAAGTCGTAGAGGGGATGCATCGCCCGTGCACCCCGTCCACCGACACGTGTCCCTAGGTCCACGACCCGAGCAACACCGTGCCCCGCAAGTCTTCGCTCATCGCTGTCCCAGGCTGTCAGTCACCACAGCTGATCCTCAGGCACTCTGGTCCCTTAGTCCAAGCCTCACGTCCGCCCTTCACCGCTCGGTTCATCGGCATGGCACGTCCGCCGCACGGCACGCCCATCCTTCACCGCACCCGGTCCGTCGGCACGACCCGTCTCAACTTGACCTTCACCTTGCCTTTGATCACTATCTCCGTGCTCGACACCTGCACAACACAAGCCAAAGAACATGCGCATCATCCCAGTTGACAATCACTCATCACTCAGAGACCCGGAATACACCCATGTATCCGCAGCATTTAGTCGAAGGATCAATCAAGCTTGAAGATCGCATCTAGTGGAGAATCAACATTCCTAGCAACAATATTGATTGGAGTGACTTGGCACATTTGGAACTTCATTATATCACTTGCATGGAGTCAAGTCACATGTTCAAGATGGCTATGCTCGAGGAATATCTACTTCTAAACATGACAACCATTCCTCTCATTATGGAAAATGAAGTCAAGCGGCTTTGGTTCAAATGGGGATCAACTCAAGAGGTTTAAAATTCGTATTTCAATTTATCTTGAGTAAATAGGAAAGTCGTACTATTAAGAGGGATGCAACATATAGTAGATGATTCTTCATAAGTGCTCAAACCAACCTAAGTGAGACATGAGAGAGCTAGAGCTAACTTTCGGCTATTTGCTGCACTGTCTGTCCATACCGGACATGTCCGGTATGCAGTATGAGCCCACAGCAGTGCGGCCATCCTTCTGGCCTAGTGATGAACCTAGTGAAGGGAGTCCATACCGGACATGTCCGGTATGCATACCGGACATGTCCGGTATTTGCGGAGTTCTGTCTCGCAGCCTGTGCATGGGCGGTACTACCGACCCTTGCGTCGGTACTACCGGTAGGTACTACCGGAGTTATAGCGGTACTACCGGTAGGCATAATTTGGCCCAACACAGAGAGGTTGCAAAACCCCCTCTTAACTGTCGGTACTACCGACCTGGTGGTCGGTACTACCGAGATCCTTTTAGGGGTTTGAAAAGATGGTTGGTTAAGGATATTTCTCGCGCAGTGAAGTCATACCGGACATGTCCGGTATGCATACCAGACATGTCCGGTATTTGCGGATTGGTGGCTAACAGTATCTTTGTGATGGGCGGTACTACCGCCCCTTGGGTCGGTACTACCGACCGGTACTACCGAAGTTATAGCGGTACTACCGGTAGGCCAAAATTGGTCCAACTCAAAGAGGTTGCGAAAACCCTTTGGTAACTAGCGGTACTACCGACCTTATGGTCGGTACTACCGGGCTCATTTGGGAAGTTTGAAAGTTGGCCTGTTCAGTGTGTTTCTCTCGTAGCAAAGTCATACCGGACATGTCCGGTATGCATACCGGACATGTCCGGTATGAGCTGACTCAGCCAACGGCTAGAAAACGGCTAGTTTCGAATGTGGGCTTATAAATACCCCCAAGCCTCCACCTTTGGAGGCTGCTGATTCTACTGGTTCCCACACTCATTCTAAGCCTTTTAAAACACTTTCCAACCCTCTCTTAGTGAGTGATTGTCCTCTAATTGCCAAATCCATTTGTGGGTTGAGAGAGATTCAAAATTAGAGAGCAAGCCATCTCTTGAGCACTTGTGCAAATCGTCGATCTTGTTGTGCGCATTCGTTACTCTTGGACTCTACGGTCCTAGACGGTTAGGCGTCGCCGTTGAGCACCCAAGAGATTTGTGAAGTGCCTCGGAAAGTTTGTAAAGGTTCGATCTCTCCTCAAAAGAGATCAATTAGTGGAAGGAGCATTGCGGGTGAAATAGACCGCGGCTAGAGTGACCCGTGGTGTCCTCTAGAGCCCACCTTTGTGGTAGCTCGCAGCCGGCTCAACGGAGAGTAGGACCCGAGGGGGTGCCGAACTTCGGTGAAACAAATACCGTGTCTTTCCTTTGTGCTTTACTTTCGGCTATTTGTTATTCTTCGTTGTGCTAGTTGTTTTGCAAACAATCAGTTCTATATATACATCATACATAGTGATTGCAGGTTGTGTGAGAAATTGGAGAAGAAAAGGAGCAGTCCTGCTCAACCCGTCCATACCGGACTTGTCCGGTATTGATACCGGACATGTCCGGTGTTTGTTGACTGCGCCCAAATTTGTTTATCGCTTGATCTAATCTTTGTGGTGCAGGGTGATAGCTTCTAGGTGTATTAAATATAAGTCATATACTTTGTGTTTGTCTCTTAAGGGGTTGTTTTACTCCGATTGGGAGTTTCCAAGTAATTGGAAACTCACATACTAATTGCTTCCGCATTATAAGTTGTAAATTTTCAGAAAAGCCTATTCACCCCCCCTCTAGGCGACACCTTAGGTCCTTTCAATTGGTATCGGAGCTTGGACTCACGTTTGAGCTTCACCGCTTGTGAGAACAGATGGATTCGCCTATGGAGACAAACGTGGTGCTTCTCCAAAATGATGGTTCAAACTTTCTATCTTGGTCATCTTATGTACTCAATGCATTTCGGGCTATTAGCCCCATTATTGAGCATATTGTGGATGCGAGCATATCTCTTTCTATAGTTGATTGGAGCAACTATAAGAACTTGACAAAAGAGGAAGAGATATGTGTGCAACTCAATGCTCATGCGTGTTTGATCATGTTGAACTCATTGAGTGCAGAGGTTCTTAAGGAGGCTATTTACAATGGAGATTCTCCACCGGAGAGTGCTCATGTCATTTGGACTAGACTTGCCCATTTGTATGGGAAGTCCAAATGTGATGAAGCATATGATTGTGATTCAATGGAAATGAAGTCCATTGAGTCATCATCATGTGAGGAAGCCTCAGGAAGCCTCAAGGAAGACGAGCCGGATCGAGAGGTGCTGGCTGCTGTTGCTCTGGACCCTGTCTGTCCATACCGAACATGTCCGGTATGGGTACCGGACATGTCCGGTATCAGCCCAGCAGACAGGGAGCTAGGAGCAGACAGCAACGGCTCTCATGCTCGGTGGCGACCAAGTGATGAGTCAACCTCAGTAGCTCATGATACTCATCACTTGTGTCTCATGGCCAAGAAGAACAAGAAGAAAGCAACCAAGAAAGATCAAGAGAAGATTCTTGGTGAGATCAAGGAGAAGGCATCAAGAGATAATCAAGTAGAGAGCGATGAGGATGATGAATCGCTTGATTATCTCAAGTATGAAGACAAGCTCTTGTTCGTCAACTTGCTGAAGAAAAATGATGAGCTAGAAAAGGAGGTGGATGAACAAGAGCAATCCCTTCAAAATCAAGAAGAGTTCCTCATCTCCAAATTAGAAGAGCTAAAGGCATTAGAAGAAAGGTATGAAAAATTGTCAATTAAGCATGCCTTAGCTACTAACTCTCTATCTAATGTGGAAAGGCTAGAGAAGGAGAACTACATGCTTAAGGCAAAAATGAGTGATCTCTCATATGAGCACAAGTTCCTACAAGAGGACTTCACCGATCTTAAGTGCTCACATGAGAAGTTAGTGGAATCAAATGCCATGCTTGAGATTGCACATGAGGTTGTTGTTGCTATGGTAAAATCTTCTCAACCTCACACTACTACACTCACTAGTGCACCATCTCAATTAAATGTTATTTGTGCTAATGAGTGTGCCTCTCAAGCAAGCCAATCTTCGATTGAGCAAACTCTTAAAGAAAATGCTAGGCTCATCGAAGAAGTGGGAAATCTAAAGAAGGATGTGATTAGATTGAAGGATGAGGAGAAAGCACAACCTTCTCAAGATAACCGTGATATCATGGTGAAGAAGCTTGAGAAGGGCAAAAATCTTGCTTCCTCCAAAGTCCAACAATCTAGTCACACCTCAAGTCATGAAAAAGCAACCAAGTGCAAGAAACAAAAGAAGAGATTATGCTATGGTTGCGGATTGTATGGAAATGAGTGGGCTAGGTGTCCACACATGACTTGGGCCGACAAATGTGAAGCGGCCGAGCAAAAGGCATCAATCAAATTGGCCAAGCAAATGAAGAATGACGGGCCAAGTCCATGCCTCAAATGCAACAAGTCGGGTCACCTCACCAAGAGTTGCCCCACATACAAAGAGGCAATAAAGAAGGCTCAAGTTGCAACAAGAAGATGCTATGCATGCAACGAGCCGGGACACATGGTTGATGCATGTCCCAACAAGCAAGACAAGCAAAGAGCAAACAATGGGCGCATTTGCTATGCTTGTAGGAGAAAGGGGCATCTAAGCTATGATTGCCCAAATGGTATGTTTCCTAAGCCGAACACATTTGCAAATGATAATGTGCTTAGGAAGACTACAAAGGGACTTAGCACTAGTAAGGTGATGTGTTCACCGCATACTAGCTCTAAGGCCACTTGGGTGCCTAAGCACTTGTTGACTAACTTTGAAGGACCCAACAAGAGTTGGGTACCAAAATGTGCTTAGGATGTTCATGTAGGTACAAATGGTGAGATGTAGGCTTTCGGGGTGTTTGAGCAAGCAAAATGACATCTCAACTCAAACTATCAACCTATGTTGTTAATACTATTCTATATGGTTGACCCGAAGACTATGTAATGTTGATTTCACTTTTGCTCATCCTCGCCATTGATGATAAGTGCCCAAAACTTAGTAATTAAACTACTTTAATTTATCCTTATGATATTTGTCATTCGATGCTCTTAATGGCTCTCTAGCAAAGCATTATCTTAGATGAAGTGCAGGAAAGCGAAATAAACTAGAGTCAAAAGGAAATCTCAGAAATGGTTGTTTTCTGGTTCTGTTTTGCAAATACCGGACTTGTCCGGTATCATACCGGACATGTCTGGTATGGGATATTCACTCTGACAGAACCAGTGACTCAGTACGAAGGTTTGGACGAAGTCTTTTGCCTACCAGACATGTCCGGTATGGCCAGGAAAAGCACAGCGTCCTGATTTCAGTAGGATTTCTAAATCCTTGTGATCTAGTCCTATGCTCTAACAAAAGACCTGCGCAATTGATCAATAATTGTGTGTTTGTAAGCTTTGCTTAAACTTAATTCAATTCTTAGCAAAGTTATGTGTCTAGGTCAAGGTAGAAAAGCATTCCCATATTCTTAAAAGGAAAAGCAAAGTGCTTTCACAAGTAATTCAAAATAACTTGAGCACTTATTAAAGGGAAGCTTAGTTTCTACCTTGAACCATTGTGATCTAACAATTTCCTCTAAGTGATGTGATAGTTCTATAAATGAAAAGAAGATCACTCTGACAAAGGCATGATCACTAGACAAGTCAAGTCAACACGAAGATGATCATGCCATGGTTACTCTTAGTGGAACATATGTGAGCTCAAGGCCAAGGTATGTGTTTACATACATGCTATATGAGTGCATATAGGATTCATAATGCTAGAATGTGCTTTCGGGGTGGTTGAGCAAATCAATTTGAAATTCTAACTCAACCTATCAACCTATTTTCATCATACTTGCTTATGTGGTTGACCCGTTGGTAATCTATGTTTATCTTATCTTTTGCTTCATCTTCACCATGACATAGAGTGCCTGAACTTGCTACCTATCCTTGCCTACATGAGATTTGAGCTTATTTCTAACTCAACCTATCAACCTATTTTCATCATACTTGCTTATGTGGTTGACCCGTTGGTAATCTATGCTTATTGTCTTAACTTAGATCTCACATGTCGTTGTGTCTCAAGTGATTTGTGCTTAGAATTTACTCTCTTATCATATATGGAAAATTACTTTGTGTTGGCCGAAGTTGAACTTTGACTCTCACATTCTTAATGGAATGAAAGTGCTTGGAAAGGAATTCAAATACTTGAAGCACTAATTGAGGGGGAGCTCAATTTCAACTTTGTGCCTTTTATGAGCTAATAAGGTTTATCTAGCATATGTTGTAGTTCATCTTGATCAAGTTGACTTCTCGATGAAGACATGACTATTTGGCAATTAAGGTCAACTAAATCATCACCATGTCATGATTACGCTTAGTGGAATTTATGGGCTCAAGGCAAAGGTATGTTTTAATATATGCATTGAAAGTGCATAATAGGCCCATAATATGCTAGCGTGTGCACTTGAGTGTGATAGGATAGATATTTCCAAATTCCTTACTAGCATGAGTAGGAAGTGTGTTTTGTGAAAATATTTGACTCTTGGTCTTTGTGACCTATCCATGACACTTGTAGTTATTGTTCTACTTGATTGTTTGACTGACTAATTACAAGTGGCATGGCTCTCTCTCTCAAGTCCTATATCTCTAAAGTAAATTATATTCCTTGATAATCCTCTTGTCAAAATGAATCATGGACATAAGGTTTCTATCTAATCTTTAGTGTGTTGAAAACCATGGATTAAACATAGAGAAAAGAAAACTTGAGATTTTGACACAAGTACTCTTTGTGAAATCATATGAAGAGAAGAGAATAAAATATGATGGATTACATGTTCGAGGAAAGAAAGGGGTTTTGGATGAAAAAGAAGCAAATCTGGAGCTGTTGGACATAATCTGCTAATATCGGACTTGTCCGGTATCCATACCGGACATGTCCGATATAAGCAGAAAGCTTCTGGACTAAACCCGCAAATACCGGACTTGTCCGGTATCCATACCGGACTTGTCCGGTATGAGCGGGGGACATAAGGGCAGTGTACCCCTTCGGGCTCTCTTTCTCTCCCTCACTTCTGTTCTTCCCAAACCGGCCAAGCAAGGAGCCGACCGTCTCCTCCTACGGCAACCTAGTGATTCTACCTTGGAAAAGTGAGAGAGGGAGAAGGATTTGGAGAAGGACTCCATCTAAAGCAAGTGCCCGGTGTTGGATTTGAAGTTTTCCCTCGTTTCCTCTCATCCCAAGGTATTTCAAATCCCAGACTTGTCCGATCTATTCATCGCTAAATCTTTCTCAAATTCCTTTGGTCAAGATGTTGGATTCATGGTCTAGAAGCAATGTATCAAGTTTGAGATGGATTGGATTTGGATTGGGGGTGAACCGAGGAACCCTAGGAAGGGGGATGCTGTGAACGTCCATAGCGGACATGTCCGGTATGGGACCGGACATGTCCGGTATTTCCTAGCAGAACAGAATTTTCTGTGTTTTTCTCGATTCATGCCTCCTATGGTTGATGTTAGGGATTGTATTAGATGTCTATAAGTGTGTTGTAAACCTAGTGATCAAGTTTGATCTAGGTGCTTGCAATTCATGGGGCATTTAATCATTTCTCTAATTATTCAACTATATTTGAGACGTCCTATGAATATGCTTCTGAGACATCTGTGTGGATTGTTTGGTCACAGGGCAGCAGCTATGAGTGACAGAGTCGAACCTCGAACCAAGACAAGACATGATCCAGCAAGGGAAAGGCAGAAGAAGAGGAGGCAAGATTCTCACCCCGGCTTGTCAGTTGGAGGCAGCAGTGGCAGTGGGAGTGGTAGTGGTCGTGGCTCCACTAGACCTCCGAGGGGAGGTGCTTCTAGAGCTCCTTATCAGTTTGCAGCTCATGATGACATAGAGGAAGAAGAGGAAGAGGAAGAAGTGGAAGAAGAGATTGAAGAAGAAGAAGAAGGAGAGGAAGAAGAAGAAGAGGAAGAGGAAGAAGATGCACCTCAGCAACAGCAGGAGGGTTTGCACTTTGGGGCTCTTGCGATACGCCCTGCCACCCTGATTCCTGCTTGGGTGGCTCGTGTGGACTATCGGGAGTCCGGTGGTACACAAAAGGCCAGGAGAGAGCGGAGGAGAGACCCCAGGGGACAGGAGAGGAACATCTATGACTACAGGTTCCACACCTTGTTTCACATTGACTATTATGAGAAGGTGCTTCTGACCAGAAACCCAGTGATCATCAGGGCTCAGTACGTTGATTGGCAGCATGCTAGAGATCATCACCGTCCTTCAGTTGAGCATGCTATTGCTATTTGCCAGCAGACAGGCCTCTACCATATTCTGGAGTTTCAGCATGATTGGTGTGATGAGGTGATAGCCCAGTTCTATGCCACCCTATATTTTGAGGAGTCTGATGAGATTGATGAGAAGCGCATGAACTGGATGACTGAGGGTGTCTGTCTGGTACTCCGTGTCTTACAGGGAGTTTGCAGGGTATCTTGGCTTTGATGAGGAGGATCTTCAGAGAGCTTGTATTCACGATGAGGTTGTGCTTCCTCCAGAGCAGCTTGGGTACATGTACCCACCACCTCTACCTGCTGGGGCAGTTGTAGGGAAGGTGAGAGGCATTCACCCTACCTATGGCTATCTCAACAGGATGCTCAGGGCCACTATAGATTGCAAGTCAGGAGATAGAGGGACACTTGCAGATTACACGAGGAACCTCCTGCACAGGTTAGCACCAGGAGCACAGCCTTTCAGTATCTTTGATTTCATCTGGTATGAGATCGAGTGGGAGAGAGGCCACTCAAGGGATGTGGATTTGCACCTTATATTCAGCATATGATTGAGCAGCAGATTGGTGCCACTTTCACCTATGACCACTCTCACAGGCCCTTGAGGTTCCAGGCAGATCTTCTTGAGTCTCTTATACCTCCACCTGGACCAGGGGCAGTTCCAGCAGCAGCAGAGCCACAGCCAGAGGACCCAGTTGCAGGAGCAGCAGGAGGAGCAGCCGTGGCAGGCTCTCCACAGCCACACACTCGTTCACACTCCACCTCTTAGGGACGTGGCAGGCAGCGCTCTCTCTTGCGCAAGGTTCTTAGCAGTATTCTCGGCGTGTGCAAGGATGTCAATGTGATCAAGGGTCAGCAGCACCGTGAGAGGCAGGCTAGGAGAGAGGACTCGAGGACGCTGAAGATGCTTCACGAGCACTACAGGTTTCAGCCCCCTAGGTCCCCACCGTCAGATGACGAGACTGAACAGCCTGAGATGTTTGAGCAGCAGCAGCAGCAGAGGTATGAGAGGGAGTTTGACGACCTTTCAGTGCGTCAGAGACAGGGAGCAAAGACAGAGCAGCAGAGTCAGAGGCAGGGAGTAGAGGCTGAGCAGCAGCCCCACGACACTCTTCCTTCAGCTCCCAGGTTCTCCACAGACCCCCTACTTCGTCCTAGCTCAGCTGAGGAGTTTGCTTCAGACGTGTGGGACAGCTTTCTTGGTGGTACCTACGGCTACCCTGACCCAGGACAGAGCTCTCGGCAGCCTGGGGACGACGACGAGTGACAGCTTCGCCTGCAGCCCTCTTTGTGTCATCTGTGAGCTTCACGTTTACCTTTTTGGAGATAGATGACAAAGGGGGAGAGATAGTTGATTAGAGCTTCCAGACTTCATGTTATCAGTTATGTATCTTGTATCTAGAGTTTTGTAATGCAGGTGGTTTAGTTATCAGAGTTTGAGCTTTATTGTAATATCATGAGCTATGTATGAGTTCTTTTGTGTATCTGGTGTCAGAGACATCTTTGTGATGAGACATGATTCTTATCTTGTAATATAATCTATCTTAGTGGTTGCGGACTTGAGAAATCTTTGTGTGAGTGCTATGTGTGTGATATGAGTAGTAATGTTTTTTTCTTCATAAGATCTTTACTTACTAGTGTGTTGCATATGTCTTGGTGTATTGTTTTTTTATTTATTGACTTGTGTGATATATCTTGTCATATGCATCATGATCTATATTGCTCACACACTTGCATTTCTCGGATGCAATGATTTAGGGGGAGTTTCCAACTCACCTTAGTATGTGCAAATTGACATTTTGAGGTCCTTTATGAATTCAATTCATATTGCACATATTAAGGGGGAGCTCTTCATAAATCATTGAACCCATAAGCTTAATTGTTTATCCTTTGGTAAAATTTAATCAAGGTTGTCATCAATCACCAAAAAGGGGGAGTTTGAAAGTGCATGTTGCACTTAAGTGTGATTTTGGATGATTTGATGACAATGTTGATTAAAGATCTAATATGTTTGCTAAGTGTGACATAGGGAAATGATTATCTCACTATGTACTTGAAATGTAATGCAAAGCCAAAATGATGAATTGTTGTATGAAGATCATGTCACAAGCACAAAACAACAATGAGAATGATATTGATATAAAGGGTTATCGTATTGTGGGATAATCATAGTTCATTTATGATTGCAAAGAAAGGATTCAAAACGAAGTATGGTTGAATGGCTTGAAATGGTGAAGACAGCAAGGAAAGAGTCTTTGAGGCACTAAGCAAGAGTGAAGGGCAAGCGACGGCTTGGCGGCTGAAGAACCTAGCTAGAGTGAAGAAGAAAGTACTTGCATTTAGTCGAAGGATCAATCAAGCTTGAAGATCGCATCTAGTGGAGAATCAACATTCCTAGCAACAATATTGATTGGAGTGACTTGGCACATTTGGAACTTCATTATATCACTTGCATGGAGTCAAGTCACATGTTCAAGATGGCTATGCTCGAGGAATATCTACTTCTAAACATGACAACCATTCCTCTCATTATGGAAAATGAAGTCAAGCAGCTTTGGTTCAAATGGGGATCAACTCAAGAGGTTTAAAATTCGTATTTCAATTTATCTTGAGTAAATAGGAAAGCCGTACTATTAAGAGGGATGCAACATATAGTAGATGATTCTTCATAAGTGCTCAAACCAACCTAAGTGAGACATGAGAGAGCTAGAGCTAACTTTCGGCTATTTGCTGCACTGTCTGTCCATACCGGACATGTCCGGTATGAGCCCACAGTAGTGCGGCCATCCTTCTAGCCTAGTGATGAACCTGGTGAAGGGAGTCCATACCGGACATGTCCGGTATGCATACCGGACATGTCCGGTATTTGCGGAGTTCTGTCTCGCAGCCTGTGCATGGGCGGTACTACCGACCCTTGCGTCGGTACTACCGGTAGGTACTACCGGAGTTATAGCGGTACTACCGGTAGGCATAATTTGGCCCAACACAGAGAGGTTGCAAAACCCCCTCTTAACTGTCGGTACTACCGACCTGGTGGTCGGTACTACCGAGATCCTTTTAGGGGTTTGAAAAGATGGTTGGTTGAGGATATTTCTCGCGCAGTGAAGTCATATCGGACATGTCCGGTATGCATACCGGACATGTCCGGTATTTGTGGATTGGTGGCTAACAGTATCTTTGTGATGGGCGATACTACCGCCCCTTGGGTCGGTACTACCGACCGGTACTACCGAAGTTATAGCGGTACTACTGGTAGGCCAAAATTGGTCCAACTCAGAGAGGTTGCGAAAACCCTTTGGTAACTAGCGTACTACCGACCTTATGGTCGGTACTACCGGGCTCATTCGGGAAGTTTGAAAGTTGGCCTGTTCAGTGTGTTTCTCTCGTAGCAAAGTCATACTGCATACCGGACATGTCCGGTATGAGCTGACTCAGCCAACAGCTAGAAAACGGCTAGTTTCGAATGTGGGCTTATAAATACCCCCAAGCCTCCACCTTTGGAGGCTGCTGATTCTACTGGTTCCCACACTCATTCTAAGCCTTTTAAAACACTTTCCAACCCTCTCTTAGTGAGTGATTGTCCTCTAATTGCCAAATCCATTTGTGGGTTGAGAGAGATTCAAAATTAGAGAGCAAGCCATCTCTTGAGCACTTGTGCAAATCGTCGATCTTGTTGTGCGCATTCGTTACTCTTGGACTCTACGGTCCTAAACGGTTAGGCGTCGCCGTTGAGCACCCAAGAGATTTGTGAAGTGCCTCGGAAAGTTTGTAAAGGTTCGATCTCTCCTCAAAAGAGATCAATTAGTGGAAGGAGCATTGCGGGTGAAATAGACCGCGGCTAGAGTGACCCGTGGTGTCCTCTAGAGCCCACCTTTGTGGTAGCTCGCAGCCGGCTCAACGGAGAGTAGGACCCAAGGGGGTGCCGAACTTCGGTGAAACAAATACCGTGTCTTTCCTTTGTGCTTTACTTTCGGCTATTTGTTATTCTTCGTTGTGCTAGTTGTTTTGCAAGCAATCAGTTCTATATATACATCATACATAGTGATTGCAGGTTGTGTGAGAAATTGGAGAAGAAAAGGAGCAGTCCTGCTCAACCCGTCCATACCGGACTTGTCCGGTATTGATACCGGACATGTCCGGTATTTGTTGACTGCGCCCAAATTTGTTTATCGCTTGATCTAATCTTTGTGGTGCAGAGTGATAGCTTCTAGGTGTATTAAATATAAGTCATATACTTTGTGTTTGTCTCTTAAGGGGTTGTTTTACTCCGATTGGGAGTTTCCAAGTAATTGGAAACTCACATACTAATTGCTTCCGCATTATAAGTTGTAAATTTTCAGAAAAGCCTATTCACCCCCCCTCTAGGCGACACCTTAGGTCCTTTCAAGGTCCTTTCCAACTCTCGAAGAAGACTGGGAAAAAGGTAGTTGAGAGAAGGCTGCCAGAAGCTCTACAAAACATCAATCCAAACGTGGTGGACTACGAAGGCCTAACAGAGCTGTCACCCCTGGGGCTACCACAATTATTATGTGGGATTGAGCGCAACCTCAGGTAACCTATAGACTAAACACCATGTCTAATCTGTCGATTACTACTCTAATTACCTAGGATAACTAGAGCACTCAATACGAACAAAGATCTCATGCCAAGATATAACAACTATACTAATCATATAATAAAGCATAAAGTAATTAGAGAAGATAAATATATTAAAGCACAAGTCTTATAAGAAAAGATACAAAAGCATACCAAATCTCTGAAGACTCCTCTGGAATTAGAGCGTAGCTCCTCTCTAATCTCTCCTTCTCCTATTTCTAATTGGATCTCTAATTACAACTAGATGAACTAGACAACTAGAACTAGAACTAGACGAACTAGATCTAAATCTAGATGAACTAGAAGAGATTCATCTAGAAGGACCTCTACTTCTACATTGGAACCCTAGTTTCTGATGTGGAGATAAATAATGAAGAGGGAGATGCCTGGAGAGGGGGTCTGGGGTTGCTTATATAGCCTGAGGTGGAGTAGGGGGCAATGAATCGCCATGTCATCGATCCGCGTCACGTTTATCGCCCACCGTTAGATCAAACCGACTTCGGGGACGGTGGAGATGCATCCTAGGAGGCGGTGGAAGAAGGTTCCAGAAGGCGGAGGCGAAACGGGCTCCATGGCCGACCGGTTGGTCTCCATGTGGGACCGGTCGGTTTGGCCCAGTGGGCCCACATGGTGGCCTGCCTCGTGGTGCCTTCTGCTGTCTTCTATATCCTTCTTTTGCAAATTTCGATGCTAAATTAATATCTTTTCATCCAGGACTCCGAATATAGCAAATGATATGTCCGTTTCGATCGTCTCGATGAGCCCTTCGCAATGGTGCACTCCAATTCATCACTTGAGATACTTTTATATGGTAAAATATTGATGTCCGAAAAAACAAGTGAGAGCACCAAAACTCGTGGAACTTATTAGTTTCAAACCCTACAACTATGCTTTGTAATTCATTTAGTGTCATTTCATGCAATAGTTGATGGTTAATTATGAGCATTAGTGAGCGTCAACAAGTTCCCCCAAGCTTAACCTTTGCTAGTCCCGAGCAAAGCCAATCTCAACAATGGATCAGGAGTTGCTGCAATATCTGTATTTCTTAACAAGTACACATGTATTCAAAAAGAAGTTCTCATATGGAATAGGAAAAAGTATCATATTATTCATCATGGGGCTTAGTACTTTACCTTGAATCTTGAGTAAATGAAAGATAGAACTATCAAATCAAGCGCTATGTCTCTAGCTCTTTCACTTCACCATTATCCCGGAGTTTTTATGAATTTTCAAAAAGCTTAAGAACATATGTTGTCAAATTAAACAATGGATCCAAAGAGAAAGTCAACCACACCATTGAATCGAGAAGTGCATGTGTATGGAAAATGGAGGTGGATGCTCTTTTGAATGTATCACTCTCTTCTGTCTATTAGAAACACATGGCTATCAGGCTAATTCTACTATCGGGCACGTGCCCATTTTTTCTGATATTCATATTTTTTCTCTCATTTTTTCTTCCTTTTTTTCGAGGTTCCGGACACTTGTCCCTTTTTATTTCCTCGCGATCTATCTTTTTGAGGTTTCGGACACTTGTCCCTTTTTATTTCCTCGGATTTTTTTTCAATAGCCATATGCTTACAAAAAACTTTTGAGAGGATAAGAATAGATAATCATGAGCATTTATGCGGAAGATGGATGAAATGTGTAAGTGATCTCAATTCAATAGCATGATAACTTCTCACAGGGTCAACAAAGCTTAATTTAACTCAATGTCATTATTAGTCATATTAATATTGAGAAATCTCCGGAACTCTAGTGTTGTTTAGAACAAGATAACAGTAGCTCAGATCATCACATATCATATCTGTCAACTACCTAGACTCTGGATCAATCATTTGCTACCCATATATTTAATTTCATTTCAAGGCATCATTAATTTTTGTAAACTTAAGAGAACTCATGCTTAAAAGCTAGGTACTAGAAAGAAATACAATAGAGCAACCATTCATCATTTCCATTTTAAGAAATTAGGGAGAGAGTTCTTCAGATTTGACATGCTTTATTTATTTAATCTAACACACACTATAACCTATTATTTAAGACAAATTAAGATAGTAGTAAGACATACCTGAATCACGAAGATAACGGGAGTGCATCTCCCCCAAGCTAATCCCTTTCATCACATCGAGCCTTCATGTGCCCAAATATTTTTGTTCTTTTTCTTTTTAAGGGTGAGCCTTCATGTGCTCACATTTTTTTGTATTTTGAATTTATTTATAAAAAGAAAAACTTAAGAGGATAATGATACTTACCTGGATACACGGGGGTGCTCCCCCCAAGCTGAATGTTGATGTAGTCGTCTGATCTTGCAATGTAGCGGGCTGGCAGTGAAAAATGTTCTTCCTCTATCGGAACATTGATTGATGTTGATGGTTGTTGAAATAGTGCTCCAACAGTGGATGGAACATCCACTTGCTCGTCAGCTTTTCTTGGTCATTCAATCCTGTGAAACTCAAGTAGACAACAAAACTTGTGGAACAGATTAAGCGTTAGTGGTTGGCCACTTAAGCCTTGGTTGTCCCGAGTTTCAGTAAGATCTCTTTCTCAATATTTTTGTATTTTTATTTTTATGATGCAATGACAGTCTAACAAAATGAATGCATTTTTATTTTTATTTTTATGCCACCACAGTGAATATTTCATGTGGGTTTTTACACATCATAGAATTATTCACATGGGGCTTTAGGTTTTATGATGCGGTGCAATAAGTAAAATATTTTTATTTTCATTTCTAATGCAATGCAGAAATTAAAATGTTTGTGAATTAAATATGATGATGCAATGATTAAATATGATGATGTAATAAATGACTAAGAATTAAATATGAGAAATATGCAGAAAAGTAAATATGAGGATAACTACCACTTTTTACCTTTTGGCGAAGGTTCGGATATTTAGGTCCGACGAACCGAACATTCCCTTGGTTCAGACCTCCCAAGGTATGTCAGACGTTTGGAAAGTTGTTATTGATTGTACCTCTCAGGTGCAGACATTTTCTTCCATACCTTCTTGGTCTGAGTTTTCATTTCCTGTGGTTCACTGTCTTGAGGTTTCTCTCTTTTTTTTAGACAGTGTCCATAGCTTCTTCTTCGTGATTGGCCTCTCTATTCTTGATAGTTTGTCTTATTTGGCTTTGAGAGCGGCGTCTTTCACTTCTGTTCTTCTTGGGTGCTTCATTGGGTATGTAGTTGATGAAGTTGCATCGTGCCTTTTCTCCAGGAAAGTGAAAATAGATTTCCTCTTGTAGATGATTGCACTTGTAGCGTAGAGGAATGGTCTTCCTAGGATGAGGTGAACATCATCGTCTTCTCCTATGTCAAAGATCAAGAAGTCTGTGGGGACTTCATGACCTCTAATTCTGACTACGACGTCTTCCATCATTCCTTCTTTTTTATGCCTCTTGATATGGTGTCACTCATGTTCTTCGTTCGTCCAGCAGTTTGAAGTGAAGCGTTAATTATGGAAGCTGGCAGCATCTTGCTCAGTGTGCATGTTCTTGTAGATCTAGGACCTTCACTCTTGAAATGTTACTTTATTAATGAAGAGTGATTGCGTCGATCCACCTTGTGGAAGCTTCTCTTGTCTAGCTAATTGTTGTTCATGAATGGCTTGTCTTCTCTTGCCTATCTCATAGTGGGCGAGCTGAGTCTTGTTCTCAATAGGTCCAGATGATGGAGACTTGGTCAACTATTCTCTTGATTTTTAGGCTCGGGTACTATCTCCCCATCTCTGAATTCTTGCAGTGCAGTGGCTTCATCCTTCATGATGTAACCCTCAATTCCTGGCAGTTGGTTCTTCATTTGTTGGTTGAATCAACGTCTTCTCTTGGTTTTCTTCGGCTGCTCATAAGTGGTGTAGTTGTTGATAAAGCAGCGAACCTTTTGATTGAAGATCCAAAAGTGGACGTCTCCAGGTCCGACATAGATGACAACATTGGTGGTGTTCAAGAACGATCTTTCAAGAATGAGTGATGGATCATATTCTTCTTTTTGGTTGGGGCAGCGTCTAGTGGCTTGTACTGATCAAAGTGGTGAGAAGGAGGTCAAAGTGTCTTGAAGCTGGATTTCTCCTTCCTACCCTTGATCATGAAACAAATCTAGACAACGGAATTGTGTCTCCCCCAAGCTGGCTTGTGAAGTAGGTGGATGCCCAAGTTTGTTCAACAACATGTTCATGTATTGAATTTGTAGACCTTGTTGTTGTTGAAGTCGTACCACCTCGTCCCCCAAACTAGCTCTTGTGTTGCATTGATTATAAGTGAGGAGAACTTCCATTGCTTGTCTTCATAGTGAGCCACCAACAAACTTCCTTCGGACGACACATAGATGTTATGATGTAGTGGCATATCGTCTCCCTGATATTTGTTGTTGGTGTCGGTGTTGATGTCTTCGACAATGATGAGCGTAGGCATAAATTGACCCATACGGGGTGAGTTGCATCCTACTCTTCATAAGTGTCCTGGCTTAGGCCTTGGGATGGCTCAAAGCTTGACTGCCTTCGACATCACTTGTATGATGATGAGTTTTGTCTATCCACAGGTTGGGTTTTTGGATCTTTAAGTTCACACCATGAATAAGCAAATCTCATCTCCTACAAAATGTTAGTGGACATATACCCGAAGGATTGTACTGAATGTGAAACATGGGTTGTTATCCACAACTTATATGTTATTCATCCATGCTAAAGAAAAGATAATTTTAGGATTACTTCAGCATAGACTAGTATTTTATGTGTTGGCTGCATTTTAACATGGTTCAAGGCAAAAGATAACTTGCAGTAGAAGATAGACTTAAATAAACTTTAATACTCACAGTTCTTTCATCCATGATGAATGAGCTGAGTCTTCTTTGTGCAGTTCATCGTATGCCTTGCTTCATCTCTAATGTGAATTCATCTCAGGACTTTCCCAAAGTGTATTTAGAGTTCTCTGCAGGGGTTAGTCCAACAAAATATCCAATGTCTACACAAGCTAATTTCAGATCAATAATCAAACCAAACTTCGTGTCTAATTTGATTAAGGTAGACTATTTAACCTAAGCACCACGCTTAATTTAAAAAGCCTATGAAAGTACTCAATTTAAGTACTTTCAAACCAAAACATACTATGGTAAACAAAGATAGCATGAGAGCATAACAGAGATTTATTCAAAAAGAGATGACGGAGTATGATCACAATGAGATTTTTTTTAATATATATATATATTTTTAGATGTAGATGACATGAATGCATGCAAGGAACTAAACATGATGTGGATTTGATATGAGAAAATATAAACTAAATGAAGTGGATGCAAGGATGATTCAAAGTAAACATGTAGTGGAATGCAATAAATTAAAAATATAACTACTCATAAAGTTTAAAGTCCATGAGCAAGACTGTCTTACCTTGATCATACTTACCATGACTCACAACTAGGATTTGTGAGTGGCGCAGCGTAAATATCCGTCACATGTGATGAGAGTTGATTTGTTGTGACGGCGACCTTTTCTCCAATCTACACATGGTTAGAATAATATATATGTATGCACAAACCTGTGAGATGGCAGGGTTCCAGGATTAATGATGGATCTTGAATGTTCAGGCACACTGGGTTCTTCATTCTTGTGGAAGCTTGCCATAAGGTCGAAACGGCTTCTGATGTCCTGTCTATTCCACACTCAACAGAACAAGGGGTAATCCTACTAAAGCTAGTGGTACACTAAATTAGCAGACATTAAGATTATTATCAAAACCTTTACACCAATTGCTTCCCCGACAACGGTGCCAAAAATGCTTGTTGACGTTTGTTAGTGCAAATAGAATATGAAAGATTCCGCAAGCGCACAGAACACCATTATAGCATTTTACCGGGAGTATTCCAGGATCGTTATTTATATTTTACCATAGGGAAGCAAAGATCAAAAATCTGATAATTCACTATCATGCATCTACTAACTCAGAGTACTAAATAGACTAAAGCAGGAGTGAATGATATATGATATGAATGAAAGCACATAAAAGATATTCAATGATAACTGTATTGATAACTATAGTGGGAGGACAACGGGGGAGATCAAGGTTCCTATATACTTCTCTATTACTTGGGTTCTAAGGCAATAAAGATGAAAAGATATAGCAGTCATAAACATTGGCACTTTAGAGCAGCAGGTCCTTTCCAACTCTCGAAGAAGACTGGGAAAAAGGTAGTTGGGAGAAGGCTGCCAGAAGCTCTACAAAACATCAATCCGAACGTGGTGGACTACGAAGGCCTAACAGAGCTGTCACCCCTGGGGCTACCACAACTATTCCGTGGGATTGAGCGCAACCTCAGGTAACCTATAGACTAAACACCATGTCTAATCTATCGATTACTACTCTAATTACCTAGGATAACTAGAGCACTCAATACGAACAAAGATCTCATGCCAAGATATAACAACTATACTAATCATATAATAAAGCATAAAGTAATTAGAGAAGATAAATATATTAAAGCACAAGTCTTATAAGAAAAGATACAAAAGCATACCAAATCTCTGAAGACTCCTCTGGAATTAGAGCGTAGCTCCTCTCTAATCTCTCCTTCTCCTCTTTCTAATTGGATCTCTAATTACAACTAGATGAACTAAACAACTAGAACTAGAACTAGACGAACTAGATCTAAATCTAGATGAACTAGAAGAGATTCATCTAGAGGGACCTCTACTTCTACATTGGAACCCTAGTTTCTGATGTGGAGATGAATAATGCAGAGGGAGATGCCTGGAGAGGGGGGTCTGGGGTTGCTTATATAGCCCGAGGTGGAGTAGGGGGCAAGGAATCGCCATGTCATCGATCCGCGTCACGTTTATCGCCCACGGTTAGATCAAACCGACTTCGGGGACGGTGGAGATGCATCCTAGGAGGCGGTGGAAGAAGGTTCCAGAAGGCAGAGGAAAAACGGGCTCCGTGGCCGACCGGTCGGTCTCCATGTGGGACCGGTCGGTCTGGCCCAGTGGGCCCACGTGGTGGCCCGCCTCGTGGTGCCTTCTGGTGTCTTTTAGATCCTTCTTTTGCAGATTTCGATGCGAAATTAATATCTTTTCATCCGGGACTCCGAATATAGCAAATGATATGTCCGTTTCGATCGTCTCGACGAGCCCTTCGCAATGGTGCACTCCAATTCATCACTTGAGATACTTTTATATGGTAAAATATTGATGTCCTATAAAACAAGTGAGAGCACCAAAACTCGTGGAACTTATTAGTTTCAAACCCTACAACTATGCTTTGTAATTCATTTAGTGTCATTTCATGCAATAGTTGATGGTTAATTATGAGCATTAGTGAGCGTCAACAAGTTGTACATATGGTTTTCGGTATTTCTCAACCAGTAGATATTAATGACTTATTTAATCATTGGTCTAAGGGGAGAGGAAGCGATCATAACTTAAGTTTATTGACTGCGACATCGGCTCTATGTTGGTCACTGTGGATAACTCGAAATGAAATAGTGTTTGATAAATGTAGACCTAAATCTTTTTAGCAGATACTGTTCAGAGGTCCGTCAGTGGGCTCAATTACAGCGCCATGAAGATCGCCAACATGAGTTAGTTGATGTGTGTCGTGCTCTTGAGATATCGTGCCTTCAGCTATTTTCGTCTCATGGATGGTCATCTGCCTTTAGAATTGGTTTAAATTGAACTTTGCATGTTTGAATTGTGCGTGAGTACTCGTTGGAGTGGTTGTGTTAAGTCTTTTGGTCCTATGGTCTATGGCGTGAGCCATAATATGGACATATTTGCTATGTAATGTCACACCCCAACTTTAAGGATAAAATTGGGACAACGTACTCATGTGTGCCCAGGAAACAATCACACACATAAGTAGACAAATTACAAGGAGTGGCATCATCACATTGTTTATTACATCACGACAGTATTTAAAACAGAATCTTACAACATACTGAACCACAGATCACTGAACTGGTACACAAACTAAACCACAGGGAAACGTCGACTGGGGGAGCAGCTAGCCTAGAAGTCTTCAGGAAAGTCACCAACTGCACCTTCATCTGTTACCCATCCGGGATTTTGCCCAAAAAGAAGATAAACAACAAGCGTAAGTACTTCTCGTACTTAGCAAGCTAACACAGGGTTCATGAGGCTCAAAAGGCTGACACTGGCTGACTGCAGTTAGCTTTTAAGTTGGCAAAGTTTTAGCATTAAGGTAAACGAATATGGTGCTTAACCCTTAACCCATGATCCATTTGTCCATCAAAGATAAATATAACATCATAAAGTACCAACAACATAAAGTAACAGTTATACAAGTATCATAGTTCTGCTAGTTTCCCGGGCCGCTCGTGACCGTGAGCACGGCTGCTATAACAGTTTTACACTCTGCAGAGGTTGTGCATCTTTACCCACAAGCCGTGTTACCCTTGTGCCCGAGGCGGCCAACCTCTTGATCCACTTCCGAGGTAGATCGGCAGGGCACACTATGAAGCCTTTCGCTGGTTCGTCTAACAGGTTAGGGCCGCGAGGTTTCCTTGGCAATCAGACATAGCAAACCCCCCTTTCCTATGGCACAAGGCCATCGCAGCTATACTCATAGGAACAGGAGCAGCCCTACATCCGTAGAGGCAAGCCCCTCTTGCGCCCCTCCGGGTTACCGCTAACAGGTTAGAAAAGGTCCAGTGTACTGAGCTAAAACCAAAGCCATATAGCACTCATGGTAGCACTGTCATTCCCAGCTTTTGCTAACAGCAAGTTTTATTAACCGTTTAACAACATATCATCATGAGAACAAAATTATCATTGGACTGGATCAGTTATAAGTCAGTTAGCACTAGCATTCTACCCATATGCACATATCCCACGGAAACAAGAATATCACAGATAACAAAGCTAAGTGGGTTTTCTAAGGTTGCTCAATTGGACACATGCATAAATGAGTGATTAAAATAAAGTGTATAGGTAAACAAGGAGGTCCCATGCTAACTTGCCTTGGTTGTCGAAAGGTTGATCTTCCTGCTGGTCACTGAACGAGGGGTCCTGATCGCACCACACCGACTCACCGTCTACTCGAACACAAACATCACCACGCATTCCAGGTGCAAACATACACGATGCAAACAAGGCTATTATTAGAACAATACACCAAATAGTAATAAACTGAAATAAGACTTTGATAAAACTGAAGTACGCATCTTCTACGATCACAACAAGTTTTGGTTTATCGAAAACGGAGTTACGGTGTGAAAGTTACGATCGAAACGGTACATATAAAGCCCTAAACAAGATTAACTTGGACTCTAAAGCTAAACTGTCCAAAACAGGCTAACAGGGGTATAAACGGGTAGAGCACTAAATTACGAAGCTAACGCAATTTGAATGGATCAAATCGGAGCTAAAACGTGGATTTTATAAGCAAAACAATGTAGTGGCATTTCTGTAAATAAACTGAAATGCTTTTGAAATTAAATCAGAATTTAATTTGAATTTTAAATCAAATCCCGCAGTCGGCTGGACTGCGCCTCATTTTCAAAGAAACGCAGGGGCCTAGACGGAAGTTTTCAAAGACTCAGTGAATAGCACTAAAGGGAGTGCGGGTTGATTCCGCGAGTCCTTAGGGGCTCTTATGCAAAATGGCACCCGAAAGGGTACCGGTTGATTCGAGCCACCAGATCGGAGATGGACGGCGCGGATTAGATCCCGGGGGAATAGTCCGCGGGTTGGGCCGATGGCGCGCCCGCGCCGCGACGTCGCGGCTTCCCGCGCGACGCCGTGCGCACAGCCGCCATGGCCGGCGCGGCGGAGCTCATGGACTCAGCCGAAGAGCCTGCCCTAGGCCAAGACAAGCGGACAGGGAGATAGAGGAAGACAAGGGGGTTCTCACCGCGGCTAAGGAGGCGGCGGGGAGGCACTAACGGCGGCGAACAACGAAGTCCGGCGGTCGGCGGGGATCTCTTCAGGAGAATCGGCGGCGGTTAGGGTCAAAAGAGGTCCAGGAAGAGAAAGGAGGGATTCGGGGTCACCACCTCTTCAGTGCGGAGCCGTGCGGGCGACGAATCGGCCTGTAGATCGGGGGTTCGTCGGGACGACAGCAGTGGCGACGGCAATGGCGGCGGGGAAAGCTTTGGAGTGCTCGGGTGGTTGCTCGGCTGCGCGACGCTAGCGAAGAGTGCGAGGAAAAAGGGGGAAGCCGGGCGACTGCGTCCGCTATAAGGACGAGGGAGGGAGCGAGGTCGTGGGAGCGGGCACGGGCGCTGCACGACTCGCGGAGGAATCGGACGCGAGAGCGGCAGCGGCGGTTGCGCTCGGGCGGCGTCGCGCGGAGGAGGAGAAGGGAGGCGCCGACAGGTGGGGTCGCACCGTCAGTGAGAAGAGGGAGGGGAGGCGGCGGTTGGCAGGAGAGCGCCGAGTTGGGCCGGCCTGCGGGCCGCGCGGGCGAAGAGAAGGGGAAAGACGCTGGCCCAACGGGGAAAAGGGGGAAAGGGGGAAAACGTCGGCGGCTGGGCCGCCAGGCCGTTTGGGCCGGTAGCAAGGGAGAGGGGAAGAGAGAGGAAATAAAGCTTTTTCATTTTATTTAAAGGCTTTTCAAATCATTTTCAAATGAAATTTGAATTCATTTGAATTTTAGCAAAAACCAAACACCTAAATAAATATAGTGCACCAGCATGAATGCATAAACATGTTGCCACTATAATTTTAATTCAACAAAAATTATTTAACCCCTATGTTAAATGCTCACAAAAATCATAATTAAAGCATTTTCAACTATTTGGCTTTGGAGAAATTTTAGGGTGTTACATGTAATTTTTTGGCCTGAGTTTATCTCTTTGGGATAAATGAAGCCGGATAGACTATCTATCCTTTATCTAAAAAAAAATACTCATGTTTGCACCCCCAGTTCATTTCCATGCCCCTGTAATCAATTAGGAAAGTTCGCTCACTTATAACATGATCAGATTTGCGAACATGTTTTAGTTGCCCTCATAAAATAGACATGTTTAAACTAAAGTTTATTGGTATTGGCTTTATTGTAGTCCAATCAAATAATCAGGTTTGATCTGTTACTTCCTCCAATAAAAAGATCATGTAAATAAAAACTCCATTTTAATAAAATACATCACTTAAGGTATTCATGAACAGATCATTCAATTTTAGAAATATGTAAAAGTATTTATGATTGACATTATGAATAATGGTTGAGAAGTTGCAGCCAAAAAAACTGCTTCACAAAGAAGCATACTGACCTTATTGTGACCTCGATTTGTGAACATGAAAGCTCATTTCACTTGCAGAATGGTTGATCTTGTCAAACAAATCCCTATGTGGGTGTGTTGATGTGAACCTAATTTTCCTCTAATTGGTACACGCCCTGCACAAGTTAAAATAGTTACCCTGAGTTCATGAGGTTGAATTCAGTGTGTATATCATTAATGGAGTTGCGATGATAAAACTTCTTTTTTAGCCTTTCGCCCTTTCAGATTAATGGTTTTGAGCAAAACAATTACTGTGGTGGAAAGAAATTTATGACACCAAGTTCTTCCTTCCAGTTTTCATTCAAATGTCTAAATATTAACAGAAACAACCTAGTTATGATATCACAGACCTGATAACAGAACAAATAATTAGTCATTATCCATGACGACGACTACTACTACTAATACTAATACTACATAAGATTAGATTAAATTAAAGTATTAGTCTTGCTCGTTTTGATTCTTCATCTTACTTTAAAATAGTGCTCCATGATCTCCATCTTAGCATCGATGCATGAATGTCCTGAAAGTTTCTGCTCTGAACACCAAACCAACCTTGAATACGCGCTCGAACCCACCGCAGATGGCCATCTACTTGTGTAACTGAGGATCCAGTGCTAAGCAAGCAGGCTATCCATGATACCGAAGCTTGAACACAGCCACACCTCCCTCGCTGGACCCGGCCATCAGTTTGTCATTTCGATCTCAACAAATGGGGAGCACCTTCGTTAGATGACGATCTCAAACTCACATTTTCAATCCTAATTATGAAACCAGGTACTGGACGCCCTTCAATTGTTAAAACCGGATCAGACAAATTTGGTTCTTAATTTGAATAACTCCAACGGTTTTGCATTTTTTATTTGGTAAAATATGGTACTCCCTCCATCCCAAATTATAAGACATTCCAAGAATCTTGGAGAGTCAAAGTTTTTCAACTTTGACCAAATTTATATAATAAGATAATAATATTTATGATATCAACTAAGTGCAATTAGATTCTCCATTAGTTATATTTCCATAATATGTATATTTGATGGTATAAATCTTTATATTTTTCTCTATAATTTTGGTCAAAGTTGAAAAACTTTGACTCTCCAAGATTCTTGGAACGTCTTATAATTTGGAATGGAGGGAGTATTTGTCAACTCTTAAATTAATATGACAAATGTAAAAAGAGTCAAACTCTACTGATTTTGCATTTAGAATTGGCAAAACTAAAAAATTGTGCGCGAAAGAGGGAACGAGAGTAGCACGCGAGGGCGATTGCCAAGCGAACCGCGGCGTGACATATATGCCAAATATCACCCGGTGTTTGTCAAGTTGCTAAAAATGCCAAGCCCATTTGCCAAACCATTGGATAGAAGATTTTTAGACTTTTTTTAAAAAAAACAAGAATGTAAAGCCCATTTGCAAAACCGTTAGAGATACTTAGATGGTTTAAATGTGGTTTCTATTTTATAAAAATAATAAAATATATTGTTTATAATCTCTAAAACCCAAAACTGATCTTTTTTAAATAAAAAATAAAACTCATACCAATTATTTTTCTAAAATGGTTATATATTTGTTGGTACTTTATTTGCAATTATTTGAATATGATTGTTCATGTCCTAACAAACCAAACCACAAGAAATAAAATAATTAAACATAAATAAGTATCAAATAACTTTACATAGATCTCATATACAACGGTGGGGGCTCAAAGTATACTCTACCAAAAGTATATCATGCGTTTCACTAGCACAGAACGATACTACACAGGCGGTTGTAGATCGATTTGTACAGGCGTTTTTATCAACGTTTCCACAGGCGGTTGACATAGGGAACCGCCTGTGAAAATGAGCATTTCCACAGGCGGTTCGCTATGTCAACGCTCATTTTCACAGGCGGTTCGCTATGTCAACCGCCTGTGAAAAAAATTCCGAAAAAACCCGTAAATAAATAGGGAAAAAAATATTTTAATTAGGGGGAAGAGCCCTCGGCCCAACGCCCGCCTCCGTCGAAGTCGCAAGTCACGACATTTTTCGCACAAAATCCGCGGCTAATGTGGCCGGTGGGATTTGAACTCACGACCTCGCCCTCGCGCGGAGGTTCCTCTACCACTGCACCACACACTCAAATGTGTTCAAATACCCCTTCGGTTCTCCACATATTATACAAATCCGAGTGTAATTTGCTTGTTTGAGGTCTTAAACGATTTCAAATCAAAAAATTGTCAACTACAAAGTTTCATAACTTTTTGAGACGAACAACTTTTGTATTGGTCATTTCTCCATCTGAGGTCGTTTACAAAATTTGAATTTCAAATTTGAGACCATTCAAACATATTTTTCGATGACAAGATGACTTCAAATTAAAAAGTTATAATTTACAAAGTTTCATAACTTTTTGAGACAAACAACTTTTATTTTGGGTGTTTTTTCATCCGAGATAGTTTGAAAAAAATCAATGTTTAAAAAACACATCTATTTCTACTAGCGGTTGTCTTAACGAACCGCCTGTAGAAATGGATTTCTACAGGCGGTTTGTTAAGACAACCGCCTGTAGAAATGAGACACAACCGCCTGTAGAAATATATTTCTACAGGCCGTTCTAGACTTGAGGTCCACCGGTTCATTTCTACAGGCGCGTGGTAACTCAAACCGCCAGTAAAAAAAAATTAAGGCACTAGGAAAAATCATCATTCTACTAGTGTTTGCTGAGATCTCCCATGCTCACCTTGGATCGTGCATGCTTCCATGATCTAATATATACACACAACAATATAATCCATGATGTAATATATACCCAACAATATAATATTAATCTAATCTACCTTATTAGAGTTGCAACTTGCAATATTATTTTTCTCTTGTATGTACGATCGATCCCTTCCCCGCTGGACTTCATCTCGCTCACGCCGACGTCCATGCAAATGGAAAGCAAACACGTACCTAGACGGGAGCATGCAGGAGTTGATTCGGCGCCGATGTACTCACGTAACTGAAGCATGCAGCCGCCAGTACCAGTACCACACACCACACCGGCACGTTGCAGTCCACGACATCGCGACAGTTTGCAACTCGTGCAATCGTAACTCGGTGGCCGGTTGCAGGCCTTCTTGGCTTCTTCGTAGTAGATCAGGCACGACACTTGGTGCTATGGTACGGTGATGCCAACATCGATGAATTCGGCGGTTGCAATCTGGCCGGGCTCCGACTCCTTGCCAAGCTGTAGGCCGGGCGACCGGTGACCTGGGAGGCGACGGTGTAGTTTAGGGCAGAGATACGAGGTCGGACATGGCTTACGCAATATAATATCAAAAACAAGATGTGGTAGAAGGTCTTAAGGTGAGAAAAAAAATACCATGAGGAGCCACGGAAGCACTAAATTATAGAAAAGACGTGTGTCATTATGTTCCGTCCATGTTAGTCCCACCAGTCAAATTAATATCTAGCGTCAGATGTAAAATCAAAATACATCCAACGGAGGATAGCTTAGGTGATTTTACAATTCTTTCCCTCTTTTACAGTAATAGAAGATATATAGATAGATATAGATAGATAGCTGTCTTACAATTCCTTGAACAGTTGACGGGTTAGACTTTTGGGAGAATTATGTGTATGACCCTGAAAAAAACTCAGTTTAGGTATTTGGTCTTATTTTTTTTGAATTTAGTTCTATGGTCTCAGATCAAATTTTATTTAGGTGTATGACCTTCCGTCCATTTAGACATGTAACAGTGTTAACTCGGATGGTAAAAAAACCATATTACCCCTGACAGAAAAAACCAAAGTTTTTTTTATTTGTTGTATATTTTCTTGTACATTGATATATCCATATTTATATATATCAAATTGTCACGGTACAACATATAATTAATTTTCATATAACCATAAATATATAAATATAGGTATATCAATGTGTACAAAATATATAATAAACAAATAAAACTCTAGTTTTTTCTGTCAGGGGTAATACGGTCTTTTTACCACCCGAGTTAACACCGTTACATGCCTAAATGGACGGAAGGCCATACACCTAAATAAAATTTGATTTGAGACCATAGAACCAAATTCAAAAAAAATAAGACCAAATAACTAAACTGATTTTTTTTCGAGGGGCATGCATCTAAGGGCCAGTTTGGTAGAGCTCCATTTTATTCTGATTCTCTGTAGAAGCTGATTCTCTGAGAGAAGTGATTCTGTGGCTGAAAGTGATTCTCTTTGATTCTTTAGCATAAACTCTTAAAATCAGCATGAAGAATCACTTCACAGAATCAGGGAAAGCTACTTTTTTCAGCAGAGAATCACCTCACGAAATCAGCAGAGAATCACTTGTCTCTAAGAAACTGTTTGGCAGAGCCTGCTGGATTCAGCAGACAATCCGCTCTCGTAGGTCTGCCAGACGGGACCTAATTCTCCCTACACTTTTTCCGACTGGCAACCGGACGCGATCGAGGCCGTATCTCTGATCTCCATCTCGCCACTGCCGCGACGCCCGCAGCCGCAGCGAGGGAGAGAGAAGGAGAGCGGGAGATGAAGGGCGGCGGCGGCGGCGGCGGCGGCGCGGCCTCGCCGGGGGACTACGTCTACTTTAAGTCCGTCGTTCCGCTCCACAAGATCTCCGTGAGTTCGAGCGGACCTCGACTCCCTCCCTCCCACCTCGCCACAGTCTATTTCCCTCCCGTCCTGGTTTTATGGCTATGGGTACACGGCCTCAGGCGGTGCCGTTTGGTCCGGCGTTTTATCGTGGGAACGGTTGCGTCGTTGCTTTGTATGGGATCGTCTGAATTTGGTCTGGATTTGAAGCGAATTCCTGGTGAGGAGCTTTCTGTGGTCGGCGATCCGCAGGAGCATGTTGGTTGGTTTAATTTAATTTGGTGTGGTGCTATTGAATCCACACAGTGTCTTTATCTGAATCCGACGATACCTCCCCAGACACTGCAATGTGCTGCAATGTGTATATTTGTAATGTTATGCTCAATTTTCTCTAGAGGGGCCTGTTAGATTCATTGGGCTGCTAGCCAGCTAATTTTTAGCCCTCATCTAGACAGGGGGTTAAGAGCATCTCCAAGAATTTCCTGAATGCCCCCCCCCCCCCCCCCCCCCCCCCCCCCCCCCCCTAAATGGTTCTTGTTTCCCAACTCCTAAAAGTTATTAGGAGAAAAAAGGTCATCTCCAATATAGTACCTAATATTTTACTCTAGAAAATCAGAATTTGGTCCCACTTGATTTTGTTTGGGTCCTTTTTTTCCAGAGAACTCGTCGTGGTCACAGGTAGGTACGCCGCCGCTGCCTCCTTCCTGTGTGTTGCATCAGATCAGCAGGTAGACAGTAGCAACTAGCCATCAGCGGCCGGCCATGTGGTAGTAGCATCATCAGATCAGAAGGTAGCCAGTAGAAGCAGTCGGCAAGCGCATAGCAGCAATACCAAGCAGACATGCAGACATGTACTCTGTACGCAAGAAGGAAAAGGAACAGGCAGAGAGGCTGGGAGCGTGCCCAGGAGGATCGTCGGCAAAACTTGGCCCGCGAAGAGAAACCCCGTGCGAGAACTGGGATCTGCAATCCGACTCTGCGCAAAGTTACGTGCAATGGAGGGGGGATTTCCCAAGTGCCTAAATATTAGGAGAATATATTATAAACTGTTGGAGAGGATTTTTTTCTCATTTTCCTAAAAAACAAGGATTAGGAAGGCAAATAGGAAACTCTTGGAGATGCTCAATAGGTGGGCTATGTTGGAGTTGTTAGCTAATTAGCTAGCTAACCCTAACAATGGCCTGTTTGGACCAGCCAAGGCTAGTTATTATTAGTTAATTTTTAGCCCCAGCTAATAACTAGCCCTAGCAAGTTACATCACTGTACTCAGCTAAAAACAGGCTGTTAGTTTACTCTCCTTTCCATATCTGTACTTAGTCTGCTCAGCCAAGTTATTTAGCAATACACGTCTATATTTCAGCTGCCTGTTTATTTGTTGTTGTCCAGACATATAATTTTGTCATTATTTGGTTATAGAAAAGAAATATGAATTATATCTTTTGAGTTGTCCTTTCAATTGTTCTAGTTGGTTGTTTAAGATTCTTGTCTGAAAATTCAGGTACTTGAAATGTAAAAACTCCCTTAGCAATAAGGAGTCAATTTCATTTTAAGATGGAGCTGCTGACTAAACAAGATGTCTTACCTTGAAAACAACAATTTTTTTTTGCTGCTTGCTTTCACTAACCAAGTGCATTGTTGGTTACATGCTACATACCCTATGGTGTGTTGCAACCTCTTGTTTTTTTTCTTGCCGTTGGAGTATGTTTAGTTTTACATCACTGTGCACATACAAAGGACATGCTATTGCAAATGGGTTTATTTGGCATTGCACACTTATGCATTGACTGTCCAGTAATAGATACATGTTATCCATGAACTTTAAATCTACTTATAAGTCCCATGAGTCTGTTTATGTTTTTTGACATGAAATACCGTGGGGGAGTTCCCCATGGTTTCAAAAGCTTTTAGGGAAAATTGGCTAGCGGACGAAAGTGGAGGTCGTTTGCTGGCGGACACTCAAAGTGAAGCCATTTGCTGAAAGACACTCTGCTTCTTGTCAAATTTGCTGATAGACACCATGGACAATAAAACAAATTTACAAAATAGATATAAAATCATATAAGTGCCCAAAAATTATACTATGAAATCTTCTACACTCTATATGATGAGAACTATATGATAAAATATTGTTTTGCACTAAAATGATCATTTTTCCTCCCTTCATAAATAAGCAAAATTATACCATGGTTAATTTGTTCATATATTTGTAGGACACTAAAAATCTTGGAAAAATCACTGAATGCGTACATCACCAAACCATAACTATGCTAAAAATATCAACTCAAAATAGTTCTTACAAAATAGGAATGTCAAATAGTTCTTCAATACTACAAGCTTCAGAGACCTCCTTAACAGAGATATCCTCATTCCTTGCATAATGGGCTATGTTTGGAAAGAGGTCTACCAGAACATCACGAGCCCAATTATCTTTCCAGAAGAGAATGGAGGACCCATCACCTAGTTGACAGGAGGTGATAACTCCATACAAATCTTTCAATTTGAATACATCTCTCCACCAAAAGGACCCAACACTCCTTTGAGCATGAGGAATTTTGTTGGCATAATGTTTAAACCAAATTTGATTAACCCAGAGAATGTCTTCTTTAAAGAATTTATGCAACTGTTTTAATTTTGTTGGCATAATTTTTAATTCCAAGACGACCCTTCTTTTTAGGCCTCTGGACTAAAAGCCAAGCAACCAAGTTTCCCCCTTTTTTTCTGATAGAGTTCCCTCTCCATAGACATTGCTTTCTGATTCTATCCACCCCCTCAATTACACCTTTCTGAAGCTTGAAGGTGCACATTGCATAGTTAACTGTTCAAGTGATAACAGAATTAATATATTCCACCCTGCCAGACAAGGCGAGAAGGGTAGAGCAGGCAGATAATCTTCTTTCAACCCTATCAAGGAGAGGAGCAAATTCTTCAATTTTTGGTTTGGTAGTCCCAAGAGGCAGGCCTAAATATGTAAAGGGGAGAGATACCACTTGGCAGCCCATGGTAGCAGCAAGTACTTTCATCTTCTCACTAGAGACGTTGATAGGAATCACGAGGGATTTACTGAAGTTTGCAACCAAACCAGTGGAGGAGGCAAAAGAATTGAGAATGACTTTCAAACTAAAGATTTGCCTGGCATCAGCTTTGCATGACCAGAAGAGTATCATCAGTATATTGCACAATGGGAAAGTCAGATGTAGGTTGAGGAATAGGAAGTTTCAAAATTCCCTTGTCTTTGAGACCATTGATGATATACTGAAGAATTTCAGCAGCAATGACAAAGAGAAGGGGGGATAAAGGGTCCCCTGTCTGACCCCTCTCCTGCACTTGAAGATTTTCCCTAGGGTGCTAAAGCAGAACAACAGAAGAGCCAGTGGAGAGAATTGCTTGAACCCAGTTAATCCATTTGGGAGGAAAACCAAGAGACCTCAACATCAAAATAATAGCAGAATGCTCAATAGTATCAAAAGCTTTAGCAAAGTCAAATTTGAGAATTACAATCTCTTTCTTGAACTGTTGGCATTGGTGAATATATTCAAAACTCCAAGCCAAACAATCTTGAATGGTCCTGTCGGATACATAGAAAAGGGGTACCCCAAAACCTCGAATAAGAAAAACTAAACCTCGGCAAAATCTACAATCATCCCTCAACCTCAACACCCAAGCTAGCCCAAGTATCGATCCATACTGGGCCGGCCCACGAATGGACCTCAGCAATGCAGCCTACACACCCTCGAGGAATCCCTCTCGAGAGTCGAGACCACGCTAAGTTTGCTCGGGGAACACCTCAATTACGGAACTTTCCCGAGCGAACGAGGCAGCCCTCGGTGACGAGGCAGCCCTTGGTGACGGAAACTTCCCGAGCGAACGAGGCACCCCTCAGTGACGGAACTCTCCCGAGCGAACGAGGCACCCCTCAGTGACGGAACTCTCCCGAGCGAACGAGGCAGACCTCGACCGCCTCGCCGCACACCTCCTCGAGCACTCCTAAAGCAGGCCTCGACCGCCTCGCCGCATACCTCCTCGGGCACCCCTCGAGGGGCACCCCTTGGAGCACTCCTAGAGCACCCCTCGAGGAGCACCCCTCGAGCATTCCTCGGGCACTCCTCGAGTACCCCTCGAGAGGCGCCCCTCGATTACGGAACTCTCCCGAGCGAATGGGGCAGGCCTCGACCGCCTCGCCGCACACCTCCTCGAGCACCCCTCGAGTACTCGTCAGGCACCCCCTCGAGGCACTCTTCCGAGCTCTCCTCGGGCACCCCTCGAGCAGCCCTCGAGCACCCCTCGAGCTTCCGTCGAAGTACACCTCGAGGGGCATCCCCCGAACACCCCTCGATTACGGAACCCTTTCGAGCGAATGAGGCAGGCCTCGACCGCCTCGCCGCGCACCTCCTCGGATACCTACCTCCTGTACGACTCCAGGAGCATTAAATGCGCTCCACCTGCTCCCGTCTAAGTCACATGGCTACAGCAAGCACCACAGTGGGTCATACCCCGGTTAAATCTAACTTTAACCGCCCATACCCGAAAAAGGGTGTGACTCGTACAACACTGTGCCACGTCCCCCGGTTAAATCCAACTTTTACCGCCCATACCCGGGAAACAAGCATGTCGTGCAGCGCTGATACGCCATGCCGCACACTGTGCCTCGTCAGGCGTCCCCTCGAGGCACGTTCGTCAACGCTTTTCCCGCAATTTTCAGGGCTCGACCCATCCGCGCAGGCCTCGACCACCTCGTCGGGCACCCTTCGAGCACCTACCTCCACCTACCTCCTGTACGGGTCCAGGAGCATTAAATGCACCCTACCTACTCCCGTCTGAATCGCATGGCTACAGCAAGCACCACAGTGGGTCGTACCCCGGTTAAATCTAACTTTAACCGCCCATACCGAAGAAAGGAGGCGACTCGTACAACACTGTTACGCCATACCGCGTACTGTGCCTCGACAGGCGCCTCCTCGAAGTACCGATGTCAACACCATTCCCGCATCTTCCGAAGCTCGATTCCACCCGCATGGGCCTCGACCGCCTCGACCACCCCCTCGAGCTGGACTTCGCCGAGACTGGTCAGCACTTCAACAACTCCCGACGCGACGTCTCCGGCGTCTCGCGCTCCCACGCACGGGCGTTGTCCTTCACTGACATCAACCGCATCATCGCACGTCGCAAGGACAACCACGACTACATCAAGCACGTCGCTACAGGATGGCCACGACGCGACGGCGCACGTCGCTACAGCGGCGGCGACATGAACCGCATCGCCTCGCCAACGTCATCGCCAACGTCATCGCCTACGACAGCCCTAAAACTCATGTAACCCTGTGCCTCCTCTTCGCCTATAAAAGGGGACGCCAGGGCTTAGGAAAAGACAGGTTACACACAACGCACAAGCACTCAAGCTTCCATCAACCCTCAAACCACCATAGCCTAGGACTCCAGAGCTCGGTTCTCTAGTTCTAGCTCCTTCCTTCACACTCCCCGTTCTCTCTCACGCTTGTATTCGCCCCTGTACAAGCACTTCGGTGCAGGATAATACAACTCTCTCCCCTCGCTGGATGTAGGGCCTTCTCTTGCCCGAACCAGGATAAATCACTGTGTTCTTCTTGCATCACCATCCGGATTAGGGAGCACGCAATCACAAATTCACTCGTTGGTGTAGACCCCCGGGTTCCGAACACCGACAGGTCTGTGTCTGATAAAGCCATATTGATTCTTGTGAATTAACTTGAGGTTAACTCTCTGAAGTCTGTCAGCAAGCAGCTTGGTGAGCATCTTGACACAACTGTTCAACAAAGAGATGGGCCTGTAATCAGAAGCTGTCATGGGGCTAATCACCTTGGGGACCAGGACAATATGAGAGCCATTGATAGGATCAAGATTCACCCTGTTTTCGAAGAAGTCAGAAAATAGCCTGAAAATATCATTTTTAATGATATGCCAACATCTTTTAATGAAAACCCCATTAAACCCATCAGGCTGGGTGCCTTGTCAGAGGGCATGTTCTTGATAATATTCTCAATTTCAGAAACCATGAAAGGCTCCACAAGACATTCCAGATCAACTATCTCAGGTAAAGAAACCAGGGACTCAAGATCGAAAGCCATAACAGCCTGATTGGATTGCCCCATCCTGTTCCTGAAAGAGCACCAAAGATGATTTGCTTTATCTTTATGGTGGATAAGAGACACCCCATGATCATCTTGAATTTGAGCAATCAGATTTCTCCTATAGGACACAATGGCCATAAAATGGAAGTATTTAGTGCATTCGTTCCCATGTTTAATTCTGTTAATAGTGTTCCTTTGTTTCCAGTAAGCCCTTTGCTGATTCAACAGTTTGCCAAGCTGATTCTTAATGTATTCCTCAAATTCCATTCAGTGTTAAACAGGCTTCTGAATTCTTCAATTGTGTCCAAGTATAAGATAACCTTGTTACAATTTTCAACAAGGAGCTTCAGGTTTGATATATTTTTACTCCAAAGCTTTAAATCATGCCTTAGCCTTTTGAACTTGGCAGAAAGCAATGAGGCAATATTATTCTCATTGAGCCTACCACCCTGATTCCAAGAGTTCTGAACAGTACTGAGAAAGGAGCTTTGAGAAACCCAATAATTCTCAAAACGAAAAATGCTAGCTCTGGGGATCTTGGTTTCAATAGAGATTCTGCATGGCACATGATCAGACGTCGGTCTGGCCAAAGGAGTAACAAGAGTATTTGGAAAGTTTGAAGTCCCAAAGTGTTGGAGTATATGTATCTAGGCCCATGAGGCCCATGTATGTAACTGATATAGCTGCCCTTCCTAGGGTTAGCTCAATAATCCAATCACTCTTTCCAACATGGTATCAAGCTAGGGTTTCTTTTTTTTCTCTTCCCCTTCTTCCACCTCCAGCCGCCGCCGCCTTCTCGCCGCTGCTGCCGCGGCCTTGGCCGACGGCCGGCAGCCTCCTCCTCCCCCCACCTCCTTCTCCTCCTTCCCGCCCCTTCCCCGCGCGACCTGGGCCTAGCTCGCGGCGCTGCAGCCCGCCCAGCCTGGCGCCGCCGCCCTTGTCGCGGCTGCGGGCGGCTCCGGCGCAGGCGACCTCGGCGCCAGCGGCTCGCGGCCCCGCGACCCTCCGGCGGGCGGCCAGGGCGCGGGCGGCCTCACCAGCGGCTCCGGCGACCTCCAGCTCGGCGGGGACGACCTCCAGGCTCGCCGGCCAGGGCGCGCGCGGGCAGTCCCTCGCCGGCCAGGGTGCGGGCGGGGCCTCCCCTGCAGCCCGGCGGCCAGGGCAGCCAGCCCCTGCAGGGCGCCGGCGGCCAGCCCCATGCTCGGCAGCGGCTCCCAGCAGCCCCTGCAGGGCGCCGGCGGCCAGCCCCTGCTCGGCAGCGGCTCCCAGCAGCCCCTGCAGGGCGCCGGCGGCCAGGCCCCTGCTCGGCAGCTGCTCTCAGCAGCCCGATCCGCCTCTGCTCCACCTAGGCGCTGCTGGTGGCCTCGTCATTGGCCACCAGGCCGGCCAACAGCTCTCTTATGCACCCTCCGGCGCCTTGGGCTCGGGCTGGGGGGCGCTCGCACTCAGCGCAGCAGCCGATGGCTCCTTCCCCGCGCCGCCTCCTCCACCACTTCTTCCCCAACCCGCCTACGCTATCGCCCCCGCTCTGGTGGCCGCACGGGCAGCCGCCGCAGATGGACAGGCGCGAGTGCGTGCAGCCGCCCTCATCTGGGAGCATGAGCGTGACGCGGCTGATGCCCTCGCTCGTCAGCTCCTCGAGGCGGAGCAGCTGCTCGACGGCCCTGTGCTGCCAGACACCGGTGCCACATCCTCCGGGTCCCGCGCTCTGCGGTCCTCTCCCACACCGGTGCCCGATCCGGCTGATCCTCTCGTCGCTCAGCTCCACTACCAGGCCGGGGCTGTCCAGAACATCCGCAGTCTGGTACCCATCGTCCTCGACTCTGAGTCACCGTCCTATGCCCGCTGGAAGGAATTGGTGCTCCTCACCCTCCGCCGCTACGCCCTCGACGACCATGTCCTCATCACCACTCCAGCAGCGGCTCAGACCTTCGTGTGGCAGCGCCTCGACAACATCGTCCTCTCGTGGATTCTTGGGACAATCTCCCTTGACCTGCACGACCTCGTTTGCGCTCCACCGGAGGGCACACCCGCCACCGCCCGTCGTGCCTGGCTTGCTCTCGAGGGCTAGTTCCTGGGCAACGCCGAAGCCCGGGCCCTGCATCTCGATGCGAGTTTCCGCACCTTCGTCCAGGGTGACCTCCCTATCGGTGAGTACTGTCGCCGGATGAAGGGCATGGCTGATGCACTCGGAGACCTGGGTTGTGCCGTGGAGGACCGGATCTTGGTCCTCAACGTCCTCCGCGGCCTCAGCGAGCGCTACGGCCATCTCCGGACCTGGATCACTCGGCAGCGGCCCTTCCCCTCCTTCCTTCAGGTTCGAGATGATCTCGTCCTAGAGGAGCTCACTCAGGGCATCCAGCCTGAGTCCCTCTCCGCGCCGGGGTCCTCGTCGTCCTCGACTGCTCTGGCTGCCACTCCTCCGCCGCGCCCCACCGCTCCGCCTACGACGTCCCTTCTTGGTCCTCCTCCTTCCGGGCCGAGCGGGGGTGGGGGGGGGGGGGGGGGGCGTGGCGGTCGCCGTCGCCGCGGCGGCGGCCGAGGTGCGGGCACCGGTCGTGGGAGCACACCGGCACCTCCACGCGGTGTACCCTGGCCATCCTACAACCACCCATGGTCAGGGCGCATCTCAATGTGGCCTTTTCCGGCGGGTGGTGGCGAGTCTCGTCCTCCGACGGCCATGCTCGCTGGGGGGGGGGGTCCCGGGCGCTCAGTGGACTCCGGGGGCGGTCGTCCCTCCGCTTCCATCGCCGTGGACTCCTTCCCCGGGGGTCGCCCCTGGCCCTGTCGGTTGGGATCCGACAGCCCTGGCACGCTCCTTCAGCACCATGAGCCTGACTCCACCAGTCAGCCCGGACTGGATTGCTGACTCGGGTGCCACCTACCACACCACTCCTGACCCCGGTATACTCTCCTCGATTCACTCTCCTTCCTCCTCACACCCTTCGTCCATCATGGTCGCAAATGGTTCATGTCTTCCTGTCACATCTGTGGGTGCTGCCGGCACTCATGGCTCCTTTCGTCTTCCTGACGTTCTTGTTGCTCCCTCTATGGTTCACAACCTCCTTTCTATTCGTCGTTTTACCACTGAATTTGACTCATTTGGTCTTACTGTGAAGAATTTGGTTTCCCGGCGTCCACTCCTCCGATGTGACAGCGCGGGGCCCCTTTACACCCTTCGGTTTCCTCCACTGCCTTCCACTTCATCCGCTGCTTTCGCCGCCGTTTCTTCCTCCACTACCTGGCACCGCCGGCTTGGACATCCCGGCCGCGACATTTTGTGACAACTTAGTCGTAGTTCCGATATTCCATGTACTCGGGCTCACGATGAGCATGTATGTCACGCGTGCCAACTGGGCCGTCATGTTCGCCTCCCTTTCTCCACCTCCTCTTCACATGCGACCCGTATTTTTGATTTTGTACATTGCGACCTGTGGACATCTCCTGTTCTGAGTATTTCTGGCTATAAATACTATCTTGTGTTGCTGGATGATTTCTCTCACTATTCCTGGACGTTTCCCATTCGTTCGAAGTCTGACACTTTCTCCACGCTTCTTCACTTCTTTGCCTGGGTGTCTACACAGTTCGGCCTCACCATCAAGGCCGTTCAGTGTGACAACGGGCGTGAGTTCGACAACTCCACGTCTCGTGCCTTCTTCCTCTCTCGCGGCGTGCAGTTGCGCATGTCGTGCCCCTACACCTCCTCCCAGAACGGCAAGGCCGAACGCATGATTCGCACCACCAACGACACCATATGCACCCTTCTCTTGCAGGCCTCCCTTCCTGCTCACTTCTGGGCCGAGGGCCTTCACACCTCCACATACCTCCTCAACCGTCTTCCTTCACTGCCTGTCCTGCTCCCACTTCCCACCACGCCCTTTTCGGTACCCCTCCTCGCTATGACCACCTCCGAGTCTTCGGGTGTGCGTGTTACCCTAACACCACTGCCACTGCTCCCCACAAGCTGGCTCCCCGATCGACTCGGTGCGTCTTCCTCGGTTACTCCCCGGATCACAAGGGGTACCATTGCTTTGACCTTTCCTCTCGTCGAGTCCTCATCTCCCGTCACGTTGTGTTCGACGAGTCTGTTTTTCCCTTCTCCACCACCACCACTACTACCACCTCCCCACCACCCACCTCCGACCCTACCCTCTCCTCCCTGTTTCCCACTGACGCGGTGGCCCAGCCACCTTTGCTGTTTTACCCTGCAGGTCCTCTCCCGCGTCCTCCGCCGGGCCCGTGCCCTGGCCCGCCGACCACGGGACCTGTGCCTGACCCTGCGCCCTGCGCGGGTCCGGTTGCCGCGCCACCAGGTGCTGCGTCTGCCCCTGCACCTTGCGTTGGTCCTGTGGCTGTGCCCGACCCTGCGCCCACCGCGGGTCCGACGTCTACGACACCTCCTGCGCGATTCGCCTAGCCGGTGCGTGTCTACCAGCGCCGTGCGCGGGCGGCCCCACCGCCCTCGGTGTTGGCTCCGTCAACGTCGTCGCCACCTCGGTCTCCTCTCGTGGCCGGCTCAACACCGTCGACGCCTACGCTGCCGCCTCCACCACCACCGGCTGCTCGAGTCGAGCCGCCCGTGTACCACCCCCCGATTCTTCACCGCCACCCGCGTCATGTTCACCCCATGGTGACGCGGCATGCGGCGGGGGTGTTGCAGCCTCGGGCTCTTGCCGCGACACACGACGACACGCGGGTCTCTCCGGTACCCTCTTCCGTGCGCGACGCCCTGGCCGACCCTCACTGGCGTCGTGCGATGGAGGAGTACGCGACCCTTCTCGCCAACCAGACCTGAGATCTGGTGCCACGTCCACCTGGTTCCAATGTTGTCACCGGCAAGTGGATATGGATTCACAAGCGTCGGGCGGATGACACTCTTGATCGGTACAAGGCTCGCTGGGTACTGCGGGGTTTCACTCAGCGGCCTGGAGTTGACTATGACGAGACGTTCAGTCCCGTGGTGAAGCCAGCTACACTCCGCACGGTTCTCTCACTGGCTCTCTCTCGCTCCTGGCCTGTGCATCAGCTGGACGTCAAGAATGCTTTTCTCCACGGGACACTTGCTGAGACAGTCTATTGCAGTCAGCCGGCGGGCTTCGCTGCCTCTACTCAGCCTGATCTGGTCTGCCGCCTCAACAAGTCACTCTACGGCCTCAAGCAGGCCCCTCGGGCGTGGTACTCTCGCTTTGCTACATTCCTGCTCACTCTGGGGTTTGTGGAGGCCAAGTCAGACACTTTGGTGTTCATCTACCACCATGGTGGGGAGACTGCCTATCTGCTGCTCTATGTGGATGACATTGTGCTCACCGCTTCCAGCCCGGCACTACTGCGGCGGATCATCTCCTCTCTTCAGCAGGAGTTCGCGATGAAGGACTTCAGTGTGCTCCTTCACTTCCTTGGGGTCACCGTTGCGCCTCGTCCCGGGGGGCTCTTTCTTCACCAGCGGCAGTATACTCTTGATATCCTGGAGCGTGCTGGGATGACTGACTGCAAGCCATGCTCCACCCCTGTTGACACTCAGGCCAAGCTGTCAGAGACCGAGGGCGCCTCTGTCACTGACCCTACCGCATACAGGAGTCTTGCGGGGGCGCTTCAGTACCTCACCTTCACCCGTCCAGACATCACATATGCAGTTCAGCAGATTTGCCTTCATATGCATGATCTGCGGGAGCCTCATCTCACGGCCCTCCAGCGCCTCCTCCGCTACCTCCGCGGCACCGTCGACTACGGCTTGCTTCTCCACCGGTCCGCCTCCACCGAGCTCGTCGTCTACACCGACGCGGACTGGGCCGGGTGTCCGGACACTCGCCGGTCCACCTCAGGCTATGCTGTCTTCCTCGGCGGCAACCTGGTGTCCTGGTCGTCGAAGCGCCAGCCGGTGGTCTCCTGCTCCAGTGCCGAGGCGGAATACCGCGCTGTTGCTAACGGCGTGGCTGAGGCCTCCTGGCTCCGGCAGCTCCTTGATGAGCTCCACAGTCCCCTGAGTCGGAGCACGTTGGTCTACTGTGACAACGTTAGTGCGGTGTACCTCTCCACCAACCTCGTTCAGCATCAGCGGACCAAGCATGTGGAGATCGACGTCCACTTTGTCCGCGATCGGGTGGCCATCGGTGATGTTTGGGTTCTCCACGTCCCAACCACCTCCCAGTTCGCTGACATCTTCACCAAGGGTCTCCCGTCGTCGACGTTCTCCGAGTTTCGCTCCAGCCTCAACATCACTAGTGGCTAGTTGAGTCTGTGGGGGGCCTCGTGTTGGGTTGTACTTCTTTTCGTACTCAGTCTTGAAACTCCCCTGCGCCGGTAGTTCAGACTGCGGGGGGGTGTTGGAGTATATGTATCTAGGCCCATGAGGCCCATGTATGTAACTGATATAGCTGCCCTTCCTAGGGTTAGCCCAATAATCCAATCACTCTTTCCAACACAAAGGAGTAACAATAGTATTTGGAAAGTTTGAAGTCCAGTTAACTGAAGTATAGAACCAATCTAACTTCTCGAGGAGAGGTTCATTCTGCATATTGCTCCAGGTAAAAGCACGCCCTTTTAGGGGCAATTCAACCAAGCCCAAATGATCAATAACATCATTGAAGCTCTGTGTACCCTGAAAGTTCCCACCACTTCTGTTTCTATTTTCCAACGATCTGATGAAATTGAAATCTCCCAATAAAATCCACTGAATATCTAGATTTTTCAGCCAATTGACAAACAGAGAGCGAGCTGGCTCCAGACAAGGGCCATAGACTGTGGAGAGGAACCAAACATTCAGATCCATACAGGAAGAAAAACAGACATTGATGGCAAACGACTGAATTTCAATAACTGAGCCACAAAACATACTGCCATTCCAAGCAACAAGAATACCCACCAAGGCACCCACCGTGGGAGCAAAAAGGAACTTATCTAATCTTTTGGGGGCAAAGTTTTTGTTGAAGGCGAGGTCAAAGCTCTCTCTTTTTGTTTCTTGAAAGCAGAAAATTTCACAATTGGACTAATTGATTTTGTTAGGAATAGTAGGCCATTTGTCCGCACTGTTGATACCCCGAACATTCCAGCACAATATATTCCACGATCTATTCATCAGGTAACTTAAAAGCAAGCAGAATAATAAAGTGACCTTCCCAGAAGTACACAACCCCAACTGTCTGGATCCTACATAATAAAGTACGATAACACATAAGGATAGCATACATCACAGACATCATGGAGACATAGTTCAACATAAAGGTAGTAAATAAGCAGATAACTTGGCCACCAGGCCCACCCCTCCGATCTGCAACGACACCAATCATTCCTGATGATCATCTTCATGCTCCTGCGTCAAGGCGTCTTGAGAGAGCTCTGCAGGAGACACTCCACATCTGGTGGCCCACTCCTAGAGAGGATGCCAAGAGGGATAGGGTCAGCAGCTTCCTTAGCGTTCTTGGGGGGGAGGCGGGGGGGGGGGGGGGGGGGGGGGTTCCAGGTTGATCGCCATCAGGTTCTTCTTCCTCCTCTTGGATGCCGGCTCCTTGATTTTGACCACCTGAACGCCACCCACAGCCAAAGGGTTCAGGCGCGTACTCCTTCGATCCAGCGTGTCAATAAGAGGTGTTTTTGAACCTGGCCTGCAAGAAACCACAGAGGTGATGGAAAGAGGCCCACCGAAAACCTGGGCGTTGGATGGGACAGTCATATCTCCAAAGAGAGCAGCCCAAAGTCTGACGAGAATAGGCCCAAGATGTGGCATCACTGGAACAATAGCACTCTGGATGTTTTCCTTCCAGTCATTAACAGGGGCAGTGCATGCTGACAGCAGCAGATTGCAAGTAGGGAGCTTGTGGCAAGCCCTGATGATGAAGGGGGGAACAATGAAGGTGGTCATCCGGGCAGAAGACACCACACCAGAGTCTTCAGAGACATAAGAGCCACTCCCATTCTGAATTCCAGCCAGAACATCCTCCACTGTCAGATGAATATCCGGGTCAGTGGCCCTCAGGTAGTTGGCTGTGTTGGCTGTGCTTCCCGACTGATCAAAAGTGATAGCATCCTGAGGCTGATCCGGGTGCTGAGGAACCTAGTTCTCCATAACATCCTGATCCATCTGAGCATCATCATCATCATTTTCTAGAACATTACCAGCATTGTCATTGTTATTGTGACCCATGGGGTTAAGATCCATAATAACGTCCTGCATCTGCTCATCCCGAGCACTTGAGCATCAGCACCAGCCATGTCATGCATCCAATTCTGGAAATTGAAGGGATCTCCAATAAGAGGAGCACCCTGGGCCGGGTGGGGATTGCCATCAGGAGGAATTGGGTCCTCATCACCCGACATCTCATCAGGATGAAGCCCACCCAGGATTAAAGTGGGAACAAACCAGGAACGACCATTGCCACCCAAGACGGTGTCCTGCAATATCACAACACTCCTCGGAACTCTTTCTGGCGCCAGAACCAGACAACTGACCAATGTCCTACTCTTGTTCGGTCCCTGATGTCAATGCAGCAATCTACCGAAGGGAGCTATGGCAGCCTTGACAAAAACTTCCAATTGATAAGCCAGAGGAAAAGCAAGGAACATGATCCAACACTCATGAGTGTAGGAACAAGCCCTAAGATTCTTGGCTTCATCATGCTTGACAATCCGCACGACAGATACGACATCAAAATCAATCGGACTGATATCTAACAAGCTCTGCCGCTGCACTGAGGATCCAAACTCGACAAGCCCCAATCTGAGCAGAGAGAGGAAGGAAGAGAGTGTCATGGTCGGGCGCACGTACTCTAGGCGCCGCCGGGGCCGTGACGTGCGCCGCGACGTAGAACGAGCAGCACGCGCGACGGGCGACCAGGAGGGTGCCCAGGCCGCGGACCAGGGCGCGACGGGCGACCAGGAGGGTGCCCAGGGTGCGGTCCAGGGCGCGCTGGTTGACGCAAGCGACCAGGCCACGCTCGGTGGTTGAGTTTGGAAAGAATAGATAGTTTCCGTTTTTTCAGTTCCTTAATTCAAGGAGTACGTGTTGGACTCCAGTTGGGTCAGGCCCTTGGCCTTATATATTTGTCACCGCACGTTGGTTTAAGATTAAGAGAGGAATTATTCATCTAATCTCCTACCTCTCTCTCAACTAAGCCTGTGGCTAGGGCAACCTCGTCGGAGAAGACGGATCAAGGCTACGAACTACGTAGCCGAGGTCCAGCTACCCTAGGGCTCGACGCCCTTGACAACCTGGTATCACGTTCCAGAAGATCCTCGCCTTCTCGTTCCAGCCCACCACCAGCCACCAGCCCACCACCAGCTGCCGATCCTCCACCAGCCGCCGCGCCGTCCCCATCATCGTCTGTCGCGTCGTGCCCTGATCCAGCCATGGGCGACTCCACCGACCTCAAGTCCTTGGCCGACATCCTGAAGTTGCTGCAGGAGTTTGTCGCGGCCAACGTCAAGGCCATCGCTGCTCTCACCGCTCCTCTACGTCGGGCACCAAGCCGGGCTCTGGCGAGCACCACAACGACCGGCCGCCGAGGTTCCAGAAGATGGACTTTCCGAAGTACGATGGCAAGTCCGACCCGCACATCTTCATTAACCGCTGCGAGTCATACTTCCACCAGCAACATATTATGGAGGAGAAGGTCTGGATGGCCTCCTACAACCTCGAGGACGGGGCTCAGATGTGGTTTATTCAGGTCCAAACGGACGAGGGCACTCCGTCGTGGCGCCGATTCAAGGAACTGCTCCACCTGCGCTACGGGCCTCCTCTTCGCGCCGCTCCCCTCTTCGAGTTGGCAGATTGTCGTCGTACGAGCACCGTCGCGGAGTATCAGGATCGCTTCCAGGCGCTCCTGCCCCGCGCCAGCCCCCTTGAGGAGGCGCAAAGGGTGCAGTTGTTTACCGGAGGGCTCCTTCCGCCGCCCAGCCTCGACGTCCAAGTTCACAACCTGCAGTCCCTGGCGGCGGCCATGAGCCTGGCGCGACAGTTGGAGCTCCGAGAGCAGTACGCGCCGACAACAGCCAAGGGCGCAGGTCGTGGCCTGCTGCCAGCCCCACAGCCGCGACTGGCCCTTCCTGCGCCCCTGATCGCCAAGGCGGAAGCACCCGCGACCGCGGTGGGCAAGCGGCCCGCGGTCAAGCGCCTGTCCCTGCCGGAGCAGAAAGAGCGTCATCGGCAAGGCCTTTGCTTCAACTGCAATGAGCGGTACACGCGTGGGCACAACCGTGTCTGCAAGCGGATCTTCTTCATCAACGGTGTCGACATCGCCACCACCGACGAGGCCGCGGACGACGACGCGCAAGACGCAGAAGCCCCAGTTTTTTCCTTGCACGCTGTCGTCGGAGTTCCCATCTGCAACACCATCCAGCTCAAGGTGTTGCTCGCCGCCGCCACCTTCGTCGCACAGCTTCATCGGGGAGGCGGCTGCGCGGCGCATGGGGTTGACCATCGAGCCCCGCCCACGGCTTACGATGACCGTGGCCAACAGAGAGCGCGTCTCCTGTCCCGGCGTGATCCGCCAAGCCCCGGTCCTCATCGACGGCGTGGCATTCTGCGTCGACCTCTTCGTAATGCCTTTGGCCGGGTATGACGTCGTCCTCGGTACCCACTGGATGGCCACGTTGGGGCCCATCGTTTGGGATCGGCCTGCCGGGACCATGGCGTTCCAGCGGGAGGGGCGCACGGTGTGCTGGCGTGGAGTGGCACCACCGCCCGCGCCGAGCCTCCATGCCGCCACGACCGACGATTCGCTCCTGGAGGGGCTGCTAGGCTCTTTCGACGACATCTTCGCCGAACCAAAGGGCCTGCCACCAGCGCGTGCTCGGGATCACTGCATCGTCCTCAAGCCCGACACAACGCCGGTGGCGGTACGGCCGTACAGGTACCCGGCGGCCCATAAAGACGAACTCGAGTGGCAGTGCACCGCGATGATCGAGCAGGGTATCGTCCGTTGCAGCGACTCGGCGTTCTCCTCCCCGGTACTCCTCGTCAAGAAACCGGATGGTTCGTGGAGGTTCTACGTCGACTACCGCGCCTTGAACGTGCTCACGGTGAAGGATGCGTTCCCAATTCCGGTCGTCGACGAGCTGCTCGACGAGCTCCATGGTGCAAGGTTCTTCTCCAAGCTCGACTTGCGTTCCGGGTACCACCTGATGCGCATGAAGCCGGAAGACATTCACAAGACAACGTTCCGTACCCACGACGGCCTCTACAAGTTCTTGGTCATGCCGTTCGGGCTGTGCAACGCCCTGGCAACGTTCCGAGCACTCATGAATGACGTACTTCGTTCGTTCCTTCGTCGCTTTGTGCTTGTTTTCTTTGACGACATCTTGATCTACAGCAAGTCTTGGACGGATCACCTTCGTCATCTACGCGTCGTCCTCACCGAGCTGCGCCGCCAACGCCTCTTCGTCAAGCGCAACAAATGTGCGTTCGGCGTCACCTTCGTCTCCTACCTCAGCCACATCATCTCGGAGGCAGGTGTCGCCATGGATCCGGCCAAGGTCCAGGCCATCCACGACTGGCCGGTTCCTCGCTCGGCGCGCGCGGTGCGTGGCTTCCTCGGCTTGGTGGGCTACTACGGCAAATTCGTCCACAACTACGGCTCCGTCGCGGCGCCCCTGATCACCCTCCTCAAGAAGGAAGGCTTCTCTTGGAGTGAGGAGGCAGCCGCGACCTTCTCAGCACTTAAGGCTGCCGTCACCTCGGCTCCCATCCTCGCCATGCCGGACTTCACCAAGATATTCGTCGAGTGTGACGCATCATCCCATGGTTTTGGCGCCGTGCTCATCCAGGACGGCCACCCGGTAGCCTTCTTCAGCCGACCTGTGGCGCCCCGCCACCGCGCCCTAGCCGCCAACGAGAGGGAGCTCATCGGGTTGGTCCACGCCGTTCGCCACTGGAGGCCGTACCTTTGGGGCCGCCGGTTCGTCGTCAAAACGGATCATTACAGCTTGAAGTACCTGCTGGATCAGCGCTTGGCCACCATCGCCCAACACCATTGGGTGGGCAAGCTGCTGGGGTTTGATTTCACCGTCGATTACAAGCCGGGTGCAGCGAACGCTATGGCCGATGCATTGTCCCGGCGTGACACGGAAGAAGGGGCGCTCCTGGCGCTTTCGGCTCCGCGCTTCGACTTCATCGACCGCCTCCGGCAAGCCCAGCAATCCGATCCGGCCCTCGTCGCCCTCCGCGAGGACATCAGCAGCGGTTCCCACGGGGCGCCTTGGTCGGTCGTCGACGACATGATCCAGTTCGTCGGTCGGCTGTACATTCCACCGTCTTCGCCTCTACTCCAGGAGATAATGGCGGCTGTCCACGAGGACGGACACGAGGGGTCCAACGCACTCTACACCGGCTGAGGCGTGACTTTCATTTTCCTAACATGAAGCAGCTTGTGCAGGACTTGGTGCGCTCGTGTGCTATCTGCAGAGGTATAAGTCCGAGCATCTGCATCTGGCGGGCCTCCTGCTTCCCCTTCCGGTGCCTCTGGGGATTTGGACGGACATCGCTCTCGACTTTGTGGAGGCACTCCCTCGCATCCGTGGCAAGTCCGTCATACTCACCGTGGTGGACAGGTTCAGCAAGTATTGTCATTTTATTCCCCTGGCGCATCTGTACTCCGCCGAATCCGTCGCTCAGGCCTTCTTCAATGAGATTGTACGCCTACACGGCATGCCCCAATCCATGGTGTCGGACAGGGACCCGGTCTTCACGTCGACCTTCTGGCGGGAGCTCATGCGCCTGATGGGTACTAAGCTGCACATGACGACGGCGTTCCACCCCTAGTCTGATGGCCAGTCTGAAGCGACCAACCGCGTCATCATGTACCTACGGTGCCTCACCGGGGATCGGCCACGGCAATGGCTACGTTGGCTACCTTGGGCGGAGTACGTCTTCAACACCGCCTACCAGACATCGCTGCGGGACACGCCCTTCCGGGTCGTCCATGGGCGCGATCCGCCGTCCATCCGGTCATACGAGCCGGGCGAGACAAGGGTGGCTGCTGTCGCAAAGAGCATGGCGGAGCGCGCTGAGTTCCTGGCCGACATCCACTACCGGCTAGAGCAAGCTCAGGCGACACAGAAGCTGCACTACGACAAGGTACACTGACACGTCGAGTATAAGGTGGGTGACTGGGCACTCCATCTCAGGCAGCGTGTGGCTTCCTCACTGCCCCAACCCATCTCCGACAAGCTCAAGCTGCGCTTCTTTGGGCCGTACCGCGTCACCGAGCTGACCAACGACGTCGCGGTCCGCCTCGCCCTGCCGCCCCGAGCATGCATCCATGATGTTTTCCACGTCGGGCTGCTCAAGAAATTCCAGGGGCTGACGCCGGACACACCGCCTCCCCTACCGCCCTTGCATCATGGCGCTGTCGTCCCTGAGCCGAAACATGCTGTCCGCTACCACATGGCTCGCGGCGTGCGCCAGGTTCTGGTCCAGTGGAAGGGGGAGTCCGCAGCGTCCGCTACCTGGGAAGATGTCGAGCCTTTTTGCGCCAAGTATCCGGAGTTCCAGCTCGAGGATGAGCTGCTCCTCGACGGGGGGAGAGATGTCATGGTCGGGCGCACGTACTCTAGGCGCCGCCGGGGCCGTGACGTGCGCCGCGACGCAGAACGAGCAACACGTGCGACGAGCGACCAGGAGGGTGCCCATGCCGCGGACCAGGGCGCGACGGGCGACCAGGAGGGGGCCCAGGGCGCGGTCCAGGGCGCGCTGGTCGACGCCACACTCGGTGGTTGAGTTTGGAAAGAATAGATAGTTTCCGTTTTTCAGTTCCTTAATTCAAGGAGTACGTGTTGGACTCCAGTTGGGTCAGGCCCTTGGCCTTATATATTTGTAACCGCACGTTGGTTTGAGATTAAGAAAGGAATTATTCATCTAATCTCCTACCTCTCTCTCAACTAAGCCTGCGGCTAGGGCAACCTCGCCGGAGAAGACGGATCAAGGCTACGAACTACATAGCCGAGGTCCCAGCTACCCTAGGGCTCGACGCCCTTGACAGAGAGGATCCTGATCGGGAAATGTGTCTCCAGGAAGTTGATGATGTCCGTCAGAGCCACCCTCGCATGCAGAGGGTGCGGCTGAGGATCCATCGAGACGATGGCGAACTCCTCATGCCTACGCGGCGGCTCGCTACCCAGCGCCATCCGAGCCCTCGCTGGCCGGAGCCATCCATCTTCCACGTGCGTGCCATACGGGAGGAAGGAAGGGAGCGGGGTTGCAAGTGAAGTACGCCATGAGCTCTAGGGAGGGAGGTGGAACGGCTTATCAAGGAAGCATTGGGGCTCTTCTTCGTCGACTGGGGTTTTGTTAAGAGGAGGGGACTGAATGGGGGATGACTGAGAAGTCGAGACGCCCGGCGATTGCACTTACCGAGAAAATGTGGACGTGTCCCTTTCCAATTGCTGGGAATTATTCGGATCAATAAACACTGTAAACTCCGAGAGGATTTAGAGAGACAATTCCTGGCCCAATGCCCATAATTAAAACAAATTAAGCACCTAACTGGGAATTTGCACACATTACTCTTGTCACCCCATCTCAAGCATCTCAAGCACCTAAAATCATTATTAAGGTTTGTCAACTCTTTATTTTCTGAATGGTGAAGATGTCCATTATGATCAACTCTGGGAGTAGAGCCCAAATTCAAATCTAAATCTTTAGAAACCAAGACTTTTTTCAAAATAGACCTCGGAAACTTTGTCCCACTTGGAACTTGAGCATTCATCGATTGGAAGGCACCAGGAGGGCAGGAACCAGCAGGGGTACCAAGACAAACTCAAACGGTTGAGATGGATCAGCAAGCAGATCAATGTGGGCTTTGAGCGAACCGAACATGATCGACTGAACCTGAGGAATGGCGGGACATAACTTTTTGAATGGAGAATCCACCAAAGCATGAGGTGCAAACCTGACACGCTCGCCCACCAGGGTTTTAGGAGGAACAACCAAATTTCAATGCTTAGAAATGACCTTAGTCCATTTCTTGGCCTCTTCAGCCTCCCAAATCCTCTTTTCTCGCTCCCAATGGGGAGCGCCATTGCTCCACAAATGGAAGTACACATCAAAGGAAGAGCCGATGACACGCCTTAGGACATACATGAAAAAACCAACTTTTTTGCACGAGACCGAGAACTGAAAGTGATTATGGCTCATTTCAACCACTTGAAATAGTGGAGCATGACCACCCAAACAAGATTGTAAGGCAAGTGCCACACTATCCTCAGTAAGACGAAAGAGAAATTGCCGGAAGGTGGCCAACAAAAAGAACGAACCCCTTGGACGGGGAGAATCATGGTGCACCTGAGAACCGAAGCGATGAAGAACTTCCCTGTTATGTGGCTGCTAGATTGAGAGGGAGAGACAGCGGGAGGGAGCGGCGGCGGCTGTGTGCTACAGTACCCGCGTGCTGCTACAGTACCACAGGTACTGTTCACGTCCGTAGTTGATGGTGCGGCGGCTGCTAGGGCAGCGAGGGAGAGAGAAGGCTGGCCGGGGGCCTTTGCCCACGGCCGGGCAAGAGGGAAGAGATTTTCTTCTTAATTCTTGCTTGATTAGATTGATACATCTCCTCTCCTTATATACAGAGGTTTACTTGACCCCTAAGCAAGCGACTCTTATCTCTAATTAACCCTAACGGGCTATACCGTCAGCCCAGGCCCAATAGGCCCATGACATACTCTAACATTCCCGCTCTGACTTCTTGCCAATAGAGAAATCCAACTTTTCAGCCAGCAAGGTCGACGAACCCATCTTGGAGGAGGACCCAAGGTAAGCCGCTCAGCACAGAAGGACCTCATCGGCGACGATCACAGCGGCGGTGGAGGGGCTGACGGTGAGGAGGGGGAGGAGGAGGGGAGGGGTGGAGGAGGCGCTGATGTTTTAGTCTGTTTATGTTAAAATATGGTTTTTACAAAGTTTTTTATATTTAGTCAGGAGCATGTCCTAACTCCATGCTCCTTATCAGTTCAGTAGGTTTTTAATGTGTTATATTCCTTTCGATATAAAAGTTCATAAGTTGTTCTTTTTCTATATTAATATTTTCAATTTGTGCATGTGTGGCTAGTTTCTGAACTATTTCTTGTCCACGGGGACTTTGTAGATTGGGCCAAAACTGTGGAGGTACTATGACTTTGGACCCAAGGTTGTGCCACCTCTTGTATGCATCCCAGGAATTGCAGGAACAGCTGATGTATACTATAAACAGATCATGTCCCTTTGTATGAAGGTACATGCTTTGGGAGTTGAATGTTCCCCTCCAACTCACATCTATTCTTATTTCTATTATCTGAAGTTTGAGAGTTCATGTGTTGCCTTAATCTGCTGGCTACCTGCAAATCATATCATATCATGCTTTGGAAGGCATCCAAATTGTGGTAGTGCTGTGCAGTTACAGACTGTATCTCTTTCAGGGTTATCGAGTAATATCTATTGACATTCCTCAAGTTTGGAATTACCATGAATGGATTCATTCGTTTGAAAAGTTTTTGGACTCCATGAATATCCATCATGTAAGAAACATTACCCTGTTTTCCTTGCGTTTGTATCTTGCTTATGCTACTACTTACAACTGATTCACATTTTCTCCTTTTCTCCTACTGATTAATATGACCATATTCTTGAAATTACATGCATTTTATTAATAATGCTTTTGCCTGCTAAACTTCGAATTTTTATTATTTCATTTTGATTCAACTTTGCATCATGACACTGACAAAACATACAACCTGATAAGAGTCAAGGGTATTATGGTAATCTCCTGTGTCTAGGGTTACGTCTTGTGTCTCCCATTACTCTGTATATATCCCTCGTTGGGCCTCAATACAACCATGCTTCTTTTTTAGTAATAATACAAGTTTACAAATAATACAGGAAAACAAATAATACAACAAAAATCTATCTCTATCATAAAGGCATAGGTCTCATTTTCTATACAGTGGTTCAATCTCCCTTTATTCGTAGCATGGTACCAAACTCTAGGTTTTCAATCCGGTCACCGCCCTTCCATTCGCTGCGCTGCCCTTGGATGATCATCTTTGTTCCGGGGCAGCCCTTGTCGATCTTCGATTTTTCTTTTCTTTTTCTTTTTCCATGTTCATCATCCCCCGTTGCAGCAGCAGCAGTCCGTCCTTCGGTTCAGATCCAGATCGGCCATGGCAAGGTCCTCGCCTCCAATTTTCCCCTGTCTGTGGGCTGTTGTGGGCCGCTTAGTCGTGGATCTGGGTGCCTCTTCATCAGTCTACTGCTCGTCCGTCCACAATCTGCAAAGCTCGTTCGTGGCCGACGTTCGCATCCGTCGCGCATCTCTTCAGGCGCCGGCCCGTCACTGTCTGCTCCCGTTTGCGCGGCCCATCACAGTGCCGTGCCATCCATCCGTGCGGTCATCGTCGCGCCGTCCGCATGGCTTTTTGTCACGCTGTCCGCGCAGGTCTGTTGTCGTGTCCTGTTGTCCGTCCTATTCCATCTGAGCGGGAGGAGGCCAGGCGCGTTCGTCGGCACCAGGAGGCCAGCGACATCTCTCATCCAGGAGGCACGACATCCGTTCGATGGCTGTCTGCTTGGTCATTCATGTGACCGGCCTGTTCGTGGCTGAAGATCAGTCCGTGACTGACTGGGAGTTCTCTCGTGGTTGACCTGCTCTGCTCCATTTGTCTGCACTGCTTGTATCCTGTGGATTGACTGGAATTCCTCTCGTGGTTGATCTGCTCTGCTCTGCTCTTGGTGGTCAGCTCCACTGCTGCTATGAAGCCATTTTTTTCTAAATTCCATTCATCTGTCACATTTGTGTCCATACAAATCCTATTCTACACATCACAGTTCGTCCATGCCGTGCGTTTCCACATTTTTTTTCGTCAAATTAGCCACATTTTTTTTATTTTGTTTCTTGGTTAGCTGAGTCTCCTTGATTTAGCTAATCATCATCATCATTGATGCGACTATGCCCTCTTGGTCTCTTTCGTATCCATTTTGCTACACTTCATGATCAATGGTCTTCTATTTGTTGTTATCATCATTCTATCCTACTGCGTGCCGTCTTGCAGCACTAATCTCTCTATTCTTTGTTTGGCTTGATTCGACACATCTCTATTCTCATCGATTTCCTTGTCTCCAAAACAAGGTTCATATTTGAAGAGTTGATGTACTGTGTTGTGAATGAGTTGAGGTATTTGCCGAAGTACGTGTTGTGAAGGCTGTACCCTCTTGTGGAGGAGATCCTTTTCTACATCGACATTATTCAAGAGTTGCATGCTTCAACGACATCTTTTTTTTTCTGGATTTTGGATGTAATTTGTCTCTTTTCTTTTAAAATCTAGTGCATAGTGTCAACTCTCCAAATGCAATGACATTGCATTCACGTTGCATTTGAGAGGGGGTGATAAGAGTCAAGGGTATTTTGGTAATCTCCTGTGTCAGGTTACATTGTGTGTTTCCCATATACTCTCTCTATATCCCCTGTTAGGCCTCAATACAATCATCTAGTTCAATCTCCCTTTATTCATAACACAACAATTGTATACTGAGCTATTTGCACAAGCATAAAAATGTAATGAACTCTCCTGTTTACATATTATTCTTAAAAAAAGGCATGCATTTTGTTGCTCTTTTGGCAAGAAAATTGTCACAAGTTTGATTTATTCTCCTCTCTATTGAGAAAAATAAGTGCAGGAGGGATAGGGCTAGCTGAATCTATTCCTTAATGTACAGCAGAAGACATAGTTTTACTTCACTTAAGGTATTCATCAGAAATAATAGGTTATACTGAACTGTCTGAGAATGCAGGTTCACATTTACGGTACATCTCTTGGTGGATTCATCGCACAAATATTTGCTCAACACCGTCCAAGGAGAGTAAAGTCCTTGGTCCTGTCAAATACTTTTCTTGAGACGAACAAGTTTGCTGCTGCCATGCCTTGGTCTCCAGTGTATGTATAATGTCTTCAGTGCATGTTACAAATAGTGTTACATGGGCAGTGGTGCATAGTCTGACTTGCGTGTGGGTGGTGCCCATCGCGTGTGCGGGTGTCTGATTTGACAGATTTTTTGGTGGCATGCCAAATAGCACTTAGAATCTAACAGGGTGTGGGGTGTCTGACTTTTTTTCTCGAAAAACGCAGGAGAGCTACACATCATTATATTAAGAAGAGAAAAGGGAAATGACAAAAAGGCAAGCCCACACACTCACACGAACTCACGCCAACTCACACAAAACTCTCCTAAATTCTTTGAAGCTTTAGGATATAATCGCGCCCGTGTTTGTTTCAAAGGTCGACCAACATCAGCACTAGGATCCTAACTTTCTTAATGGGGGCAGTCAAGAGGGAAATTCCTCGAGCCCCAGCCAGTGACCATAGTTTCCGCTCTTCTTCAGGAACGATTAGAGTTCTTGCAATATCAGGGGCTGCTCCATCAAAGACACACCTGAGTCCATACGGTCCAAGCTCCAAGAATTATGAGAGTTGGTTCCTTCCAGTATTATGTCACTAGTAGCACTACTCACTCTATCCCACCAATCTAAACAAGAGAGTTCAGTGGGCTGAGGGGAGAGGGACTGCAGGCCAACTTGTGACAGGAAACAGAACCAGAGCTCTTTTGTGAAGACACAACCAATGAGGAGATGATCAATGGTTTCGGCTGCTTGGTGACAAAAAGGACAATGCTCAGGAAGAGGGAGACCCCGGCGATCTAAACGATCCGCTGTCCAACACCTATTATGAGCAACCAACCATAGAAAGAAACGACATTTGGGTGGTGCCCATGTCTTCCAATTTTTTTTTTTTCCCATGGCCCAAAAAGAATAGATCCCCAAAATAGGCCCTTGTAAGCTGATAGCGGAATATTGACCATTTGAAGCAAATCGCCATAGATGTTTATCTTCCATTTCAAGCTGCAGCTCAAAGTCAGATAAGAGGTCCCATAGGAGGAGATATTCAGTGATGACGCCAACAGTGAGATTCATGCACAGTTGGTGATGGCTTCTTGCACTGTTCTCTTTTTGCGTCTCCTTACAGCAATGACAGCGAAGAGACGAGGTGCCACATCTGCAATGCATTGTCCATGGAGCCATCTATCTGTCCAGAAAAGGGTTGTTGCTCCATCCCCAACTTCTGAATGAATAGCTGCTACAAAGAAGACCCTTACTTGTTCAGGTACATTGATTGGGAGGTTTGCCCATGGGTGGTCAGGTTCTGTTTTTTGTAACTAGAGCCATCCCATTCGCAGAGCCCAGCCAAGGGACTTGAGATCAGCAATTCCTAACCCACCCAATTCAATAGGCCGACACAGTATGACCCAAGCAACCAGACAGTGCCCTCCTTATGCATCCCTGCAACCTTTCCAAAGAAATCCACACCAAATTTTATCCACTGCTTTGATGGCCCATAGTGGAAAATCCACACCTTATGCATGCCAGTGAGCACAAACTGTACCTGAACCTTTCTCCCAATTTTGGATATCAGACTTGAGGACTTGACCTAAAAGGGCCACAGGTATCTGGATAACACTATAGGTCATATACCCTGTTTGCATCTGACACCTATTTTCATTTAATTTTATGTTGTTTCAAAGCCATTTTTTTCATATGTTACTTTTGAACACAAGGTTTCAAGTTTTCATTGTAACTTAACACTGATGTAGAATATACACCCATCCATTTTTGAAATAAACATTATAGTCTTACATGGCTTTAACTAAATCTGGATGCACCAATTTCTTTGATTCTTCATTAGTTACCAGCTAAATTATGTTGATTGGCCAAGGGGCCTCTAGTCCAGTTGGTTAGAGGAACCCAGCGGCATTCCTCAGGTCCTGGGTTTGACTCCTCGTGGGAGCAAATTTCAGGCTGGGTTATTAAAAAAATCCCCTCGTTTGTCCCATGCCAAAGCATAGGTCTAAGGCCCGGACCCGCTCGTGGTCGTTCTCACATGGGCTACGGTGCCGTTGTGTATGGGTGGGGCTGGGGTTGGGGGTTTCTCGACCTGCTTGAGAAGGCGTTAATGCAATGCCCGACAACGGTCTTACCGCCCGCAGGTCGAGTTTTTTAAATTATGTTGATTGAATTACCTTAAGGGGCTGTTTGGATCCTTTCATTTTGGAGGAATTATAATCTACTAATGGATTAGGCTGTTTGGCTTGGAAGTTGAGATTCCATAACTTTCCAAAGTTCACATATAAGCCTATCTCAAATTCGTAAGGTGGGACATGGAAATCGATTCTATAGATCACCATGCTCTGTTTCTACTTATCAACTTAGAGCACACTTTTCAATTTGCTTCCCTATAGTAGAAATGAAACATATAAGCATCTCCCTTGCATAACTACCAATAGTATACAAATATATTCTATTTACAACCATATTAGTTTAATAATATGTGCCTAAATTATAAATTATTAGAATGAATTAAGTTCTAAGGGTCCAAACGGGGCCTAAGTGTTATCAATAATGAATTTGAAATTTTTTCTATTGAAACCAGGGATTCATGGTTATGTAGAAACATGTATTATTTTTAAAGAGAGTATGTTATTTGGTACAAACAATATTTTGGCCAAGTTTTTTTATGTTTTATGAGATGCAGAAGAAGCTTGTAAAACTTTGTTTCTATGCTTAAAGAAAACCTGTCTTTGTTATAGATTATTTTGGGCTATGGGGCAGTTTGTGTTTGCTTTGTGCTTTCTAACTTTCTTAATTTATTAAAACTATTTGTGAAATTTCACCTGTGAGTAAATACATTACCCCGTTTGGCAAATAAAATTATAATATAGCAAACTGTGCCATCCAATGGCTGGCCATAAAAATATTTTTTCACTTCTGGACTTTTTACCTTTCGGTAACACTACATCTTCTTTCTTTTACAACAACACTGTGATAGACCTCTTTAACTCTTGTGCTTATCTATTAGGAATATGCTTAGTATCTACTTTAGAATATGCTTTACTTTAGCAACAACTTGGCATCAACTTGGCAGCCAAGTTAGCTTTTGCAATAGCTTCTTGGCAGCCAAGTTTGTTGCCATATATATGTATCCCTGCAGTTTTCATTGCCTCTAAGGCTAATAGATCGGATCAGCCCCAATTACCTGTGATAATTTCCAACAATTGGTATCTAGAGCATAGGTTTCTTCGTGGTTCTTCCTGTTCCTCCCTTCCCCATCCCAATCGGCAGCCATGTCCCTCCACTCCTACTCTTCCTCTAGCCGTTCCACCACATCCAGCGGGAGGTGCAGGCTCATGGCCGAGCAGGGCGACGGTGATGAGGACCTCGCCGCGCTGGAGGCGGCGGCTGTGCGGGCCACCGAGCGACTGGAGCGCGCTCGGGCCGCAGCTGCACGCCCCGTGGAGGAGCTCGACGCAGAGAGGCGGAAGAGGGAGGCAGACGCGCGCGCGGCGGATGCTGCTCGCGCGCAGTGCCTCGCGGCCGCCGAACTGGCAGCAACACGGGCCGTGGAGGACTCCGCGGTCGCGGCTGCAGCGGCGGAGGTCGCCGCCTTGCGGCTGGAGGAGCCGCGGCGGGAGGCGGGCGCCGGCGCGGACAGACGCGACCGGGCGCGCGCGCTGCTGCAGGCTCTGCGGGCGCGGGTGAAGGCGGCCGTGCGGACGCGGGGATTGGAGGCGGACCCGCGGAGGCGGGCGCGCATGCGCGCGAAGCAGGCGCGGACGGCCGCGACTTCGACGGACGCAACTTCCGCGACCTCGAGCGGGAGGAGATTCTGCGCGCAGGACACCGTGGCCTCGACCTGGGCGGCTACGGCCGGGGTCTGGGCGGGCGCGGCTTCGCAGCAGAGGCGGAGCTGGGCGCGACCGCGGGCGCGGCAGGCAGGCACGCGGCCCAGGCGGCTGCGGACGCCGCCGCTGCTCTGCGCGCGGAAGGCGGACGCGAGTTGGGAGGCGCTGATACACGCGGCTTCAACCGAGAGCTCGGTGGCCGAGGCTTCAGCTGGACTGGACGCGAGGATGACTGGGAGGATCGCGCAGCCCGTGACGCCAACCACTGGCTCGCGCGCGAGGAGCATGACACGCAGGCGCGTGCCTTTGGCCGCGACGCAGCAGCCGCTCGGGACCCGCGCATCCAGCGCGCGCTCGAGGAGCAGCGCAGGCGCGAGCGGGCCGAGCAGCTAGAGGCGCAGCGAGGGATGCAGGCGCGTGATGCTTGAGCGAGGCTCGCACACGACCCGTACGGACGCGAGTTGAACGCCTTCGACGACCGCGAGCTGGGCAGATGGGACGCTGGTGCACGCAGCCCTCACAGGCGACGCGCCTCTCCTTCTCCAGAGCGGCGCCGTGGTCGCCGTGGTCGGCCGGGGTCTCCTCCACTTGTCCAGACCATCGTCAAGGACGCCGACGCCGACAGTGGCTGGCCTATGCTCACCAAGATCAACTTCAACGAGTGGTCGATGGTGATGAAGGTCAAGCTGCAGGCGCGCCACATGTGGGACGCGGTACGGTACGGCGACGTCGACTTCACCGAGGATCGGCGGGCGACGGAGGCGCTTCTCGCCGCTGTACCAGTGGAGATGCAGACCACCCTTGCGGAGAAGGAGACCGCCAAGGACGCTTGGGACGCCATCACCGCGGCGCGCATCGGCAGCGACCACGCGCGGCGATCCATGCTGCAGCAGCTACGGAAGGAGTGGGGGGACATGACCTTCAAGCCCAGCGAGGATGTCGAGGACTTCGCCATTCACCTCACCACTCTGCAGCAGCAGCTCCTGCGGTACGGTGACACCAAGTTCGATGAGGAGGAGGCTGTCGAGAAGCTTCTCCGCGTCGTCCTCGACAAGTACAAGTAGGTTGCTGTGTCGATCGAGATCCTGCTGGAGTTCACCTCGCTCACGATCGAGGAGGTGACGAGTCGCCTCAAGGCCATCGACGAGCGCTGGAAGGCTCCCTCGCAGCCGACCAACGCCGGTGGCAAGCTTCTCTACACCGAGGAGCAGTGGCTCGCTCGGTAGAAGGAGCAGCGGAAGGGCGAGGCTGCACCGTTGTCGAGCACTCGCAAGCGCCGGCCGCGCAAGCGGGACAAGGCTCCCCAGGCCCGTGGTGGCGCTCCTGATGGCGCCGACGGGTAGCGCAAGCCGAACCGGGACGACATCTGCAAGAACTGCGGCAAGACCGGCCATTGGGCCAAGGACTGCCGGCAGGAGAGGCGCGGCGGTCAGGCTCACATCGCGCAGGCACAGGAGGGTGATGAGTCGGCTCTGTTCTACATCCACAGGGACATTGAGCTGTGCTCCTCTACTGCGCTGACCGCCGCCGTGCTTCTCCACCTCGACGAGCCGCGCGCCCACGCCTTCCTCGGCTCCGCCAGCGACGTCAAGATCGACGGCTGGTACCTCGACTCCGGCGCCACCCATCACATGACCGGGCGACGGGAGTTCTTCTCTGACTTGGACTCCGGCGTGCGAGGCTCCGTCAAGTTCGGGGACGCCTCCGCCGTAGAGATCAAGGGAGTCGGCTCGGTCGTCTTCACGGCCAAGACCGGCGAGCACCGGCTACTCACTGGCGTGTACTACATCCCCGTGCTGAGGAACATCATCAGCTTGGGACAGCTGGATGAGAACGGCTCGCGCGTGGAGATCGAGCACGGGGTGCTGCGCATCTGGGAGAACAGTCGGAGGCTCCTCGCCAAGGTGAACAGAGGGAGGAATCGCCTCTACGTCCTTTACGTGCAGATGGTGCAGCCCCTCTGTCTTGCTGCCCGCCGCGACGACGACGCGTGGCGGTGGCACGAGCGCTTCGGGCACCTCAATTTTGAGGCCCTGAAGCAGCTGGGCAACAAGGAGATGGTGCGGGGGATGCCGCACGTCGACCACGTGGAGCAGTTCTACGACACCTGCGTTGTCACCAAGCAGAGTCGGCTGCCCTTCCCTCGCTAGGCGAGCTTCTGGGCCAAGGAGAGGCTGGAGATTGTACATGGCGACCTCTGCGTCCCCGTGACCCCTACTACACCCGGAGGACGGCGCTACTTCCTCCTCGTCGACGACGTGTCCCGCTTCATGTGGGCTGTCCTGCTCGACACCAAGGGGGCAGCTGCGGACGCCATCAAGCGCCATCAAGCTGCGACCGAGAAGGAGTGAGGCTGCAAGCTTTAGGTGCTGTGCACGGACAGCGGAGGCGAGTTCACGGCGGCTGAGTTTGCGGCGTACTGCGCCGACGAGGGGATCCAGCGCCACTTGTCCGCCCCATACACCCCGCAGCAGAACGGTGTCGTCGAGCACCGCAACCACACAGTGGTGGCCACTGCCCGCGCCCTCCTCAAGCAGAGGGGGCTGCCGGCGATCTACTGGGGAGAGGCGGTGATGACGGCTGTCCACGTCCTCAACCGCTCGCCCACCAAGGCGCTTGATGGCAAGACGCCGTACGAGGCCTGGCACGGGCGCAAGCCGACGGTCAGCCACCTTCGCGTCTTCGTGTGCCTCGCGTTCGCCAAGGAGCTCGGCCACGTCGGCAAGCTTGACGACCGGAGTGCACCTGGGTCTTCATCGGCTACGCGGAGGGCGTCAAGGCCTATTGCATCCTCGACCCCACAACACAGCGCGTCCGCATCTCGCGTGACGTCGTGTTCGACGAGGGACGAGGCCGGGCATGGGACAAGGCGGTGGACGACGGCTCGACTTCGATCCTCCGGGACTTCGTCGTTGAGTACGTCCACTTCGAGGGAGCTGGGGGAGCTAGCAGCTCGTCTTCACCGATTTCGCTCGCCTCGACTCCTCGCTCGCCTCCAGCTCCGGCGAGTCCTTCACCACCTTCGGCACCGGCCACACCCCACGCTTCGCCACCTTCGGCACCGGCTACGATCCGCTCTGCACCAACACCGGCTCTTGGCTCTCCAGCACTGGTTCCTGGATCTCCAGCACCAGCTCCTGCATCTCCTGCACCGCCCACTCCACGCTCTCCTGCACCGGCGGCCACACTACCGGGATCGGCCACAGTAGTTCCGGTGCACGACGAGCAACGCTCGGTGGAGTTCGTCACTCCGCTGACCGACGATGAGGACCGCGTCGACGCCTACCACGACGACGAGCCCCTGCGCTACCGCACCATGGACAACCTCCTCGGCGAGTTGCCCGTCCCTGGACTGGCGCAGCATGACTTCGAGGGGGAGCTGCACTTGCGCACGACGACGACGAGCCCCGCTCCTTCGCTGAGGCGGAGGGAGACGCGGCATGGCGTGCTGCGATGAAGCAGGAGATGGACGCCGTCGAGCGGAACCACACGTGGGAGCTGGCGGATCTTCCTGCCGGCCACCGCGTGTGTTCAAGCTCAAGAAGGATGAGGCTGGTGCTGTGATCAAGCACAAGGCACGACTCGTGGCGCGCGGGTTCGTTCAGCAGGAGGGAGTCGACTTCGACGACGCCTTCGCACCCGTCGCGCGCATGGAGTCCGTTCGCCTCCTCGCTCTGGCAACCCAGGAGGGCTGGCATGTCCACCACATGGACGTCAAGTCTGCCTTTCTCAACGATGACTTGAAGGAGGAGGTCTACGTCCGTCAACCGCCGGGTTTCATCATCCCCGGCAAGGAGAACAAGGTTTCATCATCCTCTATGGCTTGCGGCAGGCGCCTCGAGCTTGGAACGCCAAGTTGGACTCCACCCTCAAGCAAATGGGGTTCCAACAGAGCCCTCATGAGGCTGCTGTCTACCAGCGGGGCAAGGGAGGCAACGCCCTGTTGGTGGGCGTCTACGTCGACGACTTGGTGATCACTGACACCAAGGAGGACGAGATTGAGGCATTCAAGGCGGAGATGAAGACCGTCTTTGAGATGAGCGACCTGGGGCTCCTCTCTTTCTACCTGGGAATTGAGGTCCACCAGGACAGCTCCGACATCTCCCTTCGCTAGACCGCCTACGCCAAGCGCATTGTCGAGTTGGGCGGGTCACTGACTGCAACCCAACCCACACTCCTATGGAGGAGAGGCTGAAGCTGAGCCGCGACAGCACGGCGGAGGAGGTTGACGCCACGCAGTACCGGTGCATTATGGGCAGCCTTCGCTACCTCGTCCACATGCGGTCGGACTTGGCGTTCGCCGTGGGCTACGTCAGTCGGTTCATGCAGCGACCGACGACGGAGCATCAACAAGCCGTCAAGAGGATTCTTCGCTACGTTGCGGGTACCTCCGACTACGGCCTGCACTACCCGAGGTGTCCCGGTGCGGCGCACTTCATCGGGTACAGCGACAGTGACCACGCCGGCGACATTGACACGAGCAAGAGCACCAGCGGGACGTTGTTCTTCCTTGGCAAGTGTCTGATCAGCTGGCAGTCGGTCAAGCAGCAGGTGGTGGCTCTGTCCAGCTGCGAGGCAGAATACATCGCAGCCGCCACCGCTTCGACTCAGGCCATCTGGCTCGCTCGGCTGTTCGGCGATCTCATTGGCAGAGATGCAGCACTCGTGGAGCTGAGGGTGTGCTAGAGTGAATGAATTGCTTATTGGGCTAACCCTAGAAGGGTAGCAATGTAGTAGTGGTTACATGGGCCTCATGGGCCTAGACTCATACATTCCAACACCCCCCGCAGTCTGAACTACTGGCGCAACGGAGTTTCAAGACTGGGCATGAAAAGAAGCACATCACATGGGCCCCCCACAGACTCAACTTGCCACTAGTGATGTTGAGGCTGGAGTGAAACTCGGAGAACGTCGAAGACGGGAGGCCCTTGGTGAAGATATTGGCGAACTGGGAAGTGGTCGGGACGTGGAGAACCCAAACATCGCCGATGGCCACCCAATCATGGACGAAGTGTAGATCAATCTCCACATGCTTGGTCCGCTGGTGCTGAACGGGGTTGGTGGAGAGGTACACCGCACTCACGTTGTCGCAGTAGACCAACATGCTCCGGGTGAGGGGACTGTGGAGCTCGCCAAGGAGCTGCCGGAGCCAAGACGCCTCAGCCACGCCGTTGGCAACAACACGGTACTCCGCCTCGGCACTAGAGCGGGAGACCACCGGCTGGCGCTTGGACGACCAAGACACCAAGTTGCCGCCGAGCAAGACTGCGTAGCCGGAGGTGGATTGGCGAGTGTCTGGACACCCGGCCCAGTCAGCGTCGGTGGGATTGGCGAGTGTCTGGACACCCGGCCCAGTCAGCGTCGGTGTAGACGACAAGCTCGGTGGAGGTAGACTGGTGGAGGAGCAGGCCGTAGTCGACAGTGCCGCGGAGGTAGCGAAGGAGGCGCTTGCGAGCCGTGAGGTGAGGCTCGCGCGGATCATGCATATGGAGGCAAATCTGCTGAACTGCATAGGTGATGTCTGGGCGGGTGAATGTGAGGTACTGAAGCGCCCCTGCAAGACTCCTGTATGGGGGTCAGTGACTGCAGTGCCCTCGGTCTCTGATAGCTTGGCCTCAGTGTCAACTGGGGTGGAGCAGGGCTTGCAATCAGTCATCCCAGCTCGCTCCAGGATATCAAGAGTGTACTGCCGCTGGTGAAGAAAGAGACCCCCTGTCCGAGGCTCAATAGTGACCCCGAGGAAGTGATGGAGCACACCGAAATCCTTCATCGCGAACTCCTACTGAAGAGAGGTGATGATCCGCTGCAGCAGAGTCGGGCTGGAAGCGGTGAGCACAATGTCATCAACATAGAGCAGCAGATAGGCAGTCTCCCCGCCGTGGTGATATATGAATAGAGAAGTGTCGGACTTGGCCTCCACAAAGCCCAGGGTGAACAGAAAGGCAACAAACCGAGAGTACCACGTCCGAGGGGCCTGCTTGAGGCCGTAGAGAGACTTGTTCAGGCGACACACCAGATCAGGCCGAGTGGAGTCAACGAAACCCGCAGGCTGACTGCAGTAGACGGTCTCAGCAAGTGTCCCGTGGAGAAAGGCATTCTTGACATCTAGCGGATGCACGGGCCAGGAGCGAGAGAGAGCCAGCGAGAGGACCGTGCGGACTGTAGCAGGCTTCACCACTGGACTGAATGTCTCATCATAATCAACTTCAGGCCGCTGAGTGAAACCCCTGAGAACCCAGCGAGCCTTGTACCGCTCGAGAGAACCATCTGCCCGTCGCTTGTGTGTCCAGATCCACTTCCCGGTGACGACATTGGAGCCAGGTGGACGGGGCACCAGATCCTAGGTCTGGTTGGCGAGAAGAGCCGCGTACTCCTCTTCCATCGCACCTCGCCAGTGTGGGTCGGCCAAGGCGTCGCACACAGAAGAGGGGACCGGAGAGACCCCCGTGTCACCGGTCGTCGAGGCGAGAGCCCGAGGCCGTAGTACCCCCGCTGCATGTCGCGTCACCATGAGGTGAACATGACGCGGGTGGCGGTGAAGAAACGGGGGGTGGTATACGGGCCGCTCGCACCGAGCAGCTGGTGGTGGCGGCGGCGGCGTAGGCGTCGACGGTGGAGAGGCGGCGACGGGAGACCGCGGTGGCAAGGATGGCGACGCGTCCCGCACCGGGGGCGCCGAGGCCGCGACAGGAGACCGAGGGGCCGATGACGGTGACGTGTCCCGCACCGGGGGCGGCGAGGCCGCCCGCGCACGACGCTGTTAGACACGCACCGGCTGGGCGAAGCGCGCGGGAGGTGCTGAGGACGCTGGACCCGCGTCAGGCGCAGGGTCCGGCGGAGCACTAGAGGACGGTGCCGCCGGACCGTCGCAAGGCGCAGGGGCCGGCAGAGCGCCCGAGGACGGCGAGCCGGGGCACGAGCCCGACGGTGGACGCGGTAGAGTGGTACCTGTAGGGTAAAACAGTAAAGGTGGCTGGGCCACCGCGTCAGTGTGAAACAGGAGGGAGGGGTCAAGGTCAGGGGTGGGAGGTGTAGTGGAGGTAGGAGGAGAGGTGGTGGTGGAGAAAGGAAAATCGGACTCGTCGAATACAACGTGACGGGAGATGAGTACGCGACGAGAGGAGAGGTCAAAGCAACGGTACCCCTTGTGATCCGGGGAGTACCCGAGGAAGACACCGAGTCGACCGGGGAGCCAGCTTGTGGGGAGCAGTGGTAGTGGTGTTAGGGTAGCACGCACACCCGAAGACACGGAGGTGGTCGTAACGAGGAGGGGTACCGAACAGGGCGTGGTGAGGAGTAGGAGCAGGACAGGCAGCGGAAGGTAAACGGTTGAGGAGGTATGTGGAGGTGTGAAGACCCTCGGCCCAGAAACGAGCCGGAAGAGAGGCTTGCAAGAGAAGGGTGCGGATGGTGTCGTTAGTGGTGCGAATCATGCGCTCGGCCTTGCCGTTCTGGGAGGTGTAGGGGCACGACATGCGCAACTCCATGCCATGAGAGAGGAAGAAAGCACGAGACGTGGAGTTATCGAATTCACGCCCGTTGTCACACTGAACGGCCTTGATGGTGAGGCCGAACTGAGTGGACACCCAGACAAAGAAGTGAAGGAGCATGGAGAAAGTGTCACACTTGGCACGAATGGGAAAAGTCCAGGAATAGTGAGAGAAATCATCCACCAACACAAGAAAGTATTTATAACCAGAAATACTCATGACAGGAGATGTCCATAGGTCGCAGTGTACAAGATAAAAAATGTGGGTCGCATGGGAAGAAGAGGTAGGAAAAGGAAGGCGAACATGACGACCCAGTTGACACGCGTGACACATGCTCATCGTGAGCCCGAGTACATGGTATGTTGGAACTACGACTAAGCCGCATCAAAATGTCTCGGCCGGGATGTTCAAGACGACGGTGCCAGGTAGTGGAGGAAGCCGAGGCAACGAAAGCAGCTGACGAAGTGGAAGACGGGGACGGAGGAAGGCGAAGCGTGTAAAGGGGTCCCGAGCTGTCACATCGGAGCAGTGGACGCCGAGAAGCCAAATCCTTCACAGTAAGACCAGAAGAGTCAAATTCAACAGAACGTCAACAAAACAAGAGTTGTCAGCTGTAAAACGGCGAATGGAAAGTAGGTTATTAACCATAGAAGGGGCAACTAAGACATCAGGAAGACGAAAGGAGCCATGGGTGCCGGCAGCACCCACAGAGGTGACAGGAATACAAGACCCATTTGCGACCATGATGGACGAAGGATGAGGAGGAGGGTGAACGAAGGAGAGTATACCAGGGTCAGGAGTGGTATGGAACGTGGCCCCCCGAGTCGGCGATCCAGTCCTGGCCGACTGGGGGCGTGAGGGTCATGGTGCCGAAGGAGCGAGCCAAGGCCGTCGGGTCCCAACCGACGGGCCCGGGTGGCCCAGCAGGTGGAGCCCACAACGACTGAAGCGGAGGGGCAGCCACCGCAGGCGTAGTCCACGGCGCTGGGAACGGAGCTGCGCCCGTGAGCATGGCCGCTGGAGCACGGGGCTCACCACCAACCGCCTAGAAGGGCCACATGGAGATGCGCCCTGACCACAGGTTGTGGAAGGAAGGCCAGGGTGCACCCCGAGGAGGCGCTGGAGCGGCCGGAGCGGTCCCACGACCGGTCCCCGCACCACGTCCCCCTCCACGTCGACGGCGGCCGCCACGGACCCCCCCCCCCACCCCCGCTCGGCTCGGGGGGAGGACCCAGAAGGGACGACGCAAGCAGAGCGGTCGAGCGCGTCGGTGGAGTCGCAGCAAGAGCTGTCGAGGAGGACGAGGAGCTCGGCGTCGAGTGACACCCAGGCTGGAGGCCCTGAGTGAGCTCCTCCATGACAAGGTCGTCACGGACCTGCAGGAAGGAGGGAAAGGGCCGCTGACGGGTGATCCAAGTCCGGAGGTGGCCATAGCGGTCGCTGAGGCCACGGAGGACGTTGAGGACCAGGATCCGGTCGTCGACGGGGCAGCCAAGGTCACCCAGAGAGTCGGCCAGGCCCTTCATGCGGCGGCAGAACTCACCCACGGAGAGGTCGCCCTGAACGAACGTGTGGAAGCTCGCATCGAGGCGCAGGGCCCGGGCCTCGGCGTTGCCCAGAAACTGCCCCTCGAGAGCCAACCACGCCTGTCGAGCGTCAGGGGTGCTGCGGACCAGGTCGTGAAGGTCGAGGGAGATCGCGTCGAAGATCCAGGAGAGGACGATGCTGTCGAGCTGCAGCCACGCAGGTGTCTGGGCAGCAGCTGGAGCGTTGAGGAGGACGTGGTCGTCGAGAGCGTAGCGACGAAGGGTGAGGAGGACCAGGTCCCGCCAACGAGCGTAGGAGGGCGACTCAAGCTCCAGGATGACGGGGACCAGACTCCGGATGTTCTGGACGCCTGGAAGTGAAGCTGCGCCACGAGTGGATCGGCTGGATCGTGCCAGAGGATCGCCCTAGCCAGCGGACGAGGAGCAGTCGAGCCGGAGGAGGTGGCGCTCACGTTGTGATGGACGGGGAAGACGAGGAGCTGCTCCGCCTCGGCGATATGGCGAGCCAGGGCATCAACGGCGTCCCTCTCACGCTCCCAGGCGAGAGCAGCAGCCCGGACACGCGCCTGTCCCTCCGCAGCCGCCGCCCGGGCCGCGACGAGGGCGGCTGCGAGGGTGGCGTCAGCCGCTGCGGCCTGGGGGATCCGAGGAAAGTCCCCGCCTGCACCCGAAGGGCCGCCTGGCAGAGAGAACGTGCCGCCGTGGACCTGGGGCTGCCCCTACCCCTGGCCGAGCAGAGGGAACAGACCGCCGGGGAACTGGGCTGCCCTTGCCCCTGGCCGCCAGCACCCGAAGGGCTCCCGCCCGGCAGGCCGCTGGCCGGCAGGCGCACGGGCCTACGGGCCGGACGGAGGCAGAGGAGGAGGCGTCGGGGGCGGGGGTGGAGGAGGAGGCTGCCAGCCGAGGGGGCGCAGACCCGTCGGCGAGGGAGGTAGCGGCGGAGGTCGCTGCGGGAAGAGGAGGCCGCCGCCCGTCGCGGCTAGGAGGTCGCCGCCCGTTGCGCCGGCCACGCCTGAGCCGCCAGGGGCGCTGCTCGCGCCCAGGGAGCCGCCATCCGTCGCGCCGACTGCGCCCGAGCAGCCAGGGATGCCGCCCGCGCCCACGGGGGCGAAGTGGAGGTCGGCGGCTGCAGCGGCGGCGGCCGCATCGCCGGCAGACGCATGCAAGGCCGCGGCTGGCCTCGGGGCGCCGGCTGGGAGAGGAAGGGAGGGAGAAAACTTAGCTCGATACCATGCTAGAGTGAATGAATTGCTTATTGGGCTAACCCTAGATGGGTAGCAATGTAGTAGTGGTTACATGGGCCTCATGGGTCTAGACTCATACATTCCAACAGGGTGGACAGCAAGTCCGCCTTGACTTTGGCAAAGAACCCCGTCTTCCACGAGCGCAGTAAGCACATCAGGGTGAGGTATCACTTCATCAGAGACTGCTTGGATGAGGGGAGCATCAAGGCTGGCTACATCAACACGCAAGACCAGCTTGCTGATTTCCTGACCAAGTCCCTTGGGCGAGTTAAGTTCCAGGAGCTCCGCGCCAAGATTGGGATGGTCCAGTTTGCTCAGAAGCATACACACAAGGCTTAGAGGGAGATTGATAGACCTCTTTAACTCTTGTGCTTATCTATTAGGAATATGCTTAGTATCTACTTTAGAATATGCTTTACTTTAGCAACAACTTGGCAGCCAAGTTAGCTTTTGCAACAGCTTCTTGGCAGCCAAGTTTGCTGCCCTATATATGTATCCGTGCAGTTTTCATTGCCTCTAAGGCTAATAGATCAGATCAACCCCAATTACCTGTGATAATTTCCAACACACTGAGATATCGGTAAAAAAAAGAGCACTGAGATAAACAAAGCATATAACCTCCAATGAGTTAAGCCATTGCCGTAGCTTAGATGGAGTTCATTTGAGCAGAGTGGATTGTTATTGTTATAATGGAGTAACTGCTAGAATGTCTGATTGGATTAGTTGGGCCAACCCTAGGAGGGTAGCAATATAGTCATACATGGGCCTCATGGGCCTAATAGTCTCATACTCCAACACCCCCCGCAGTCTGAACTACCGACGGAGCGGAGTTTCAAGACTGAGCAGGAAAAGAAGTACAACACAACATGAGCCCCCCCCCCCCCCCCCCCGCCCACAGACTCAACTAGCCACTAGTGATGTTGAGGCTAGAGCGAAACTCGGAGAACGTCGACGACGGTAAGCCCTTGGTGAAGATGTCAGCGAACTGGGAGGTGGTCGGTACGTGGAGAACCCGAACATCACCGATGGCCACCCGATCGCGGACAAAGTGGAGGTCGATCTCCACATGCTTGGTCCGCTGATGTTGTACGGGGTTGGTGGAGAGGTACACCGCACTGACGTTGTCGCAGTAGACCAACGTGCTCCGTGTCAGGGGACTGTGGAGCTCACCAAGAAGCTGCCGGAGCCAGGAGGCCTCAACCACGCCGTTAGCAACAGCGCGGTACTCCGCCTCGGCACTGGAGCGGGAGACCACCGGCTGGCGCTTGGACGACCAGGACACCAGGTTGCCGCCGAGGAAGACAGCATAGCCGGAGGTGGACCGGCGAGTGTCCGGACACCCAGCCCAGTCAGCGTCGGTGTAGACGACGAGCTCGGTGGAGGCAGACCGGTGGAGAAGCAGGCCGTAGTCGACAGTGCCGCGGAGGTAGCGGAGGAGGCGCTTGAGGGCCGTGAGGTGAGGCTCGCGCGGATCATGCATATGAAGGCAAATCTGCTGAACTGCATAGGTGATGTCCGGGCGGGTGAAGGTGAGGTACTGAAGCGCCCCCGCAAGACTCCTGTACGCGGTAGGGTCAGTGACTGTGGCGCCCTCGGTCTCTGACAGCTTGGCCTGAGTGTCAACAGGGGTGGAGCAGGGCTTGCAGTCAGTCATCCCAGCTCGCTCCAGGATATCAAGAGTATACTGCCGGAGATGCTAGGGACAGGAGATGTCCACAGATCGCAATGGACAAGGTCAAAGATATGGGTCACATGGGAAGAGGAAGTAGGAAAAGGAAGACGAACATGTCGGCCCAGTTGGCACGCATGACACAAATGCTCTTCGCGAGCTCGAGTGCATGGTATGGCAGAGCTGGGGCGAAGCTGTGTCAAGGCATCGCGGCCAGGGTGACCAAGGCGATGGTGCCAAGTAGTAGAGGAGGTGGTGGTGGCGAAAGCAGCCGACGGAGTGGGAGGCGAAGACCACAGAGCGGAAACAGGAAACCGAAGAGTGTAAAGAGGCCCCGTGCTGTCACAGCGGAGAAGAGGATGTCGGGAAGCCAAGTCCTTCGCAGTGAGACCTGAAGGATCGAATTCAATAGAACAGGAATTGTCAGTGGTGAAACGGCGAATAGAAAGGAGGTTGTGGACCATCTGAGGAGCAACAAGGACATCGGGAAGGAGAAAGGAGCCATGAGTGTTAGCAGCACCCACGGACGTGACCTAAAGGCAAGAGCCATTCGCGACCATGATGGACGAAGGGTGAGTCGAAGAGGGAGGGTGAACGGAAGAGAGGAGGCCAGGGTGGGGAGTGGTGTGGTAGGTGGCTCCCGAGTCAGCGATCCAGTCGGAATTGACCGGTGGTGTTATGCCCAGGGTGCTGAAAGAACGGACCAAGGCCGTCGGATCCCAACCGACAGGCCCCGACAGGGTTCCGGGAGGTGGAGTCCACGGCGACGGGAACGGGGAAGCGCCTGGGACATCCCCAACAAACATGGCCACCGGTGTACTTCCATGGCCCCCCTCCCACCCGCTCATCCTGGGAGGAGTGCCTAGAATAGACAGCGTAGGCGGTGGCGATGGTTGGGAAGGCGATGAATCGGCCGCAGGCCAGCCAACCGAGAGGCCTCCTGCCGCGGTTGTGCAGAGGGGAGGTGGCGACCAGCCGGCCGGCATAGAAGGAGCTGTGGAGAGGAGGCCCCTCTGCAATGAGGACGCGCCGGGGGCAAACGCATTGTGGCCATGCGCACCAGCAGCCAACAGGCCGTGAGGCAGTGGAGGTGGCTGCAGGCTGCCGGAGCCTGGCCGAGCGGCAGGAAGGCCGTGGACAGCCTGGAGGAAGCCTGCAGGCAGTAGAGGGGGCTGCAGATCGGCCACCGGTAGAGGACCGCCCGGGAAGAGACCTGCGGGCGGCGGCACCACGCCGGAAGGGGGTTTCGGGCCGCGCGCATCTAACAGGGGAGCAGTAGGGAGGCCGCCGGCGCCGGATTGGGGCGCGGGGGGCGGCTGCAGCTGGGTAGCTCCGCTTGGGAGGGAGCTGCGCGCGAGGAGGCTGCCCGTGGCCTGGTGGCTGGCAAGGGAGAGGGAGTCTTGCTGCTGCCAGCCATGGAGCTGCTGCTTGCCATGATCGAACAGGAGGGGAGGGAGAGAGTACAAGGGAGAAGAGGAGGAGGGGTAGGAGTGCTGCTGCCATGGGAGAAGGGGGCAGCAAGGAGAGAATGAGCCCGAGGGAGGTGGCGCGCGCTGCAGATAGCCCGCGCCGAGGAGGCTCGAAGCCCGTGGCGCGCAGCCCGCGGCGGCGCCCGCGGCTGCTCCCGCGGCGCGCGCGGCGGCGGCGGCTCCAGTGCCCGCGTTGGTCGCGGAGGTCGCGCCGCCCGCGCCCCTCGCGGTGGCCGCGCCTGGAGGGTGGCCGCCCGCGCCGCCAGGCTGCCCGCCAGCTCCCGTGGCGACGGCAGCAGCTGCTGCAGCAGCGGCGGCCGCATCACCCGCGGGAAGGGCGGCCGTCGGGCGAGAACTGGCGATGGTCGCCCAGGAAACAGAGGATGGAAGAGGAGGGAATAGGGAGTGGGGAGGAGGCACGCCGGCCATGGGCAGCGGCGGCGCCGGCGGCCACAGGAGGAAGCGCCGACAGTGAGGGAGAGGAGGGAGGGAGAGAGAAGGGAAACCCTAGCTTGATTCCATGCTAGAATGTCTGATTGGATTAGTTGGGCCAACCCTAGGAGGGTAGCAATATAGTCATACATGGGCCTCATGGCCCTAATAGTCTCATACTGCAACAGTAACATGAACCTTTATGATGTCCAATGAAACACATGGTATAATCGTGTGAGGAATAACATAACTTGAGTCCTCTGTTCAATCGGTTTTTTGTTTTAAAAAAAAAACAACAACAGATGACATCATGAATTTAAATCTTGACTTTGTAAAATTATACTTTATGCTTAGTATAACTACTAGTAAGTAACACTGTCAAACAATTTCTTTGACGTTGCAGTGTTAATTGGACCCCTTCTTTTTTGCTGAAGCGGTACCTCTTGACAGGAATCCGAGATGGTCCCCATGAACCATTCATCGCAGACTCAGTAGATTTTGTTGTCAGTCAGGTTTGTATTAATTTTAAACACCTTAGATGTTTTTTAATTAGTAGAATCCAGAAGGTTTTAAATGAATTTATGACATGTTATAAATATGACTAATCAAGCTTCATATTATATAATCAAATACTATATATACTTCTACTTAGATGATTTCATGTGATATAGTTAAATATTTCTATTAGGATGATTATTTTAATGATAACAAGCCATCGTTTCTCTTCATTACTCATTTGCGCACATGTTCTGCATGCCAGGTGGAGACATTGTCAAGAGATGACCTTTCGTCAAGGTTGATGTTAAATGTTGATGTTGCATCCGTTGGGTCATTAATGTTGCCTGATTCACTCATCACTATTATGGATGTAAGTTACCTAACATTCATGTAATGTATTAGAAAACTCATTTATTACTGTTCATAAGCTTTTCCTATGCTCGAGAGAGGAAAAAATATATGTTTTTTTTTTGTAGCTCTCCATTCTGTGAATTGGCTGCAATGGCAAGATCCCATATGGCCATATATGTATGGTTACCATGAGATTTTGAAATCGAGTCATAACATCTATGAGTAGGTTGGGGCCTTGGAGGATAAACATCTTTGAATTTGGTTCACTTCAGTAACTTTAGGACCATTGGTTGATAATGACTTCCACTTGTGGTCCTTGCAATAATTGATGGCCTTTGACAGTCATGTTAGAATATTTACTCCCTACCTGTATGCGCCGCCTGCCAGGTTGGCTTTGGGCTACCCTGTATCCACCAATATATATGTAATACTAATGTAAACTCTAATAAAGTAATCTAAGCCTGTTGGCATTCCTCTAATATGGTGTCGGACTAATATGGTCCTGGACCTTTCCCCTCCCGCCCACCCCTCTGCCTCCGCTCTTCTCGGCGCCCGCAATCATCTCTTCATTCGCGGTGCCCGCCTCGATGGCCGCCGTGCGTGCCTCATCGGCTGCCACACCCATGGCCTCCGACAATTCTAGCTCCGGCACCTTGGCTGTTGCCACCGCAGCCAAGCTCCGCGACGAGGCCCTCCGCCTAGATGCTGGAAGAGGAGGCCGCCTCCCTGCGCTCCACCAACGCCGAGCGTAGGCAGCAACTCTAGGCGGAGGCCGACCTCCTCAAGTCCGTCACCGCCGCCTAGGATCGCGTCTGCATCGTCGCCGACGCCCTCGCCAAGGAGCATGCGCAGACTGACGCCCTGGAACAGCAGGCCACTGCCCTCCGGGATCGCCTTCGCATGGATTCTCTTCATGACGACGACACTCATAACGACGATGACCACTTCATCTCCTCTGAAGCCGTGGCCATTGCTCATATGCACAGTCTTGCCGCTGCTGTCCCGAACATCAAGAACTTGATTCCAATCGTTCTTGATCTCCAGTCCGCCAACTTCTGCAAGAGATGGATGGATGCACACTTGTTACTCACAACTCACTAATGAGATGACTAATCTCACAATTAGCAATCATACAACCTCACTAGGGCTCTTGCACTCCCTTGCACATTCACGAATGTTCTCAGCTGATCAAATGGGCAAGAGACCTCAAATGGAGGAGGTGGAGTATTTATACTCCCACACACAACCCACCACGAGGGGTTCGAAACAGTGCAGGAAAAGGGCATCGGACGCGCTGATGCCTCACGTAACGGTAATGTGTTCTATGTCTGACAGCATACGTCACATTGGCATCGGACGCGTCCGATGGCGAAACGACCTCTCTGGAACCTCTCTACATGGTCATCGGACGCTGCCCCTCAGCGTCCGATGTGATGCTGAATTCACTCTCACGTGAACAGTGCTACCGCCACGTCCGATGCACCCCCTCCGGTGCGTCCGATGCGGCGACTCCAACACAGTCACTTCCTGTTGGCATCGGACGCGCGTCCGATGCCATTAGGGGCAGCATCTGATGCCCTTCTGAGAGCCGAAATGACTTCGGATCGTGACGCTGCCTTCACGACTTTTGTTCCTCACGACATAAGGACTATCTCTGAGCTACCTAGAGCTATGAAATACCAAGTGTGCACCACACCTAGCTCAATAGACTCACCTAGGTCAAGCTATTCATTAACGCTCCCCTTTATAGTATGGCGAAAGGAAAAACAAAGACCTAAACTAATCTAAGTGTCCACCAACACCATATGACACTTAGAACTAGCCTATCTCCGTCTTCGTCGTCCATCCTTTGAAAACCGAATCGATTTCCATCGCTTAGGGGGCATGAAAACCATTTGCCCGTATCGTCACCATTATTATGACATAACACTATTTGTTTCTGCAAAACACACCTTAGTCACAATAATCTTATGTTGTCATCCAATCATCGAAACCAACTAGGGGCCTAGATGCTTTCAATTCCCTTTTTGGTGATTGATGACAATACGTCCTCGAGTATAGAGAGAAGAGGTTTTCAAATCATGACATGTATGAACTTGTGATGAATAAGAGAAAATTTGTTAGAGGCAAGCTCGTACACATCATGCCTACATCCTGCACTTAACAAATTAGAGTGAACAAGTGCAAGAGTAATAGAGCTCATGAACATAATGATATGGAATTAAGCACATGTAAATGAGCAAAAGTAAATGACATGTCATAAGATATATCGTAGTGAGCATAAACATGTCACAAAGGGGTCCACAAGCACACATATCATACATATGCGAGACAAAAGTAAACATGTATGGGAGCGTATGCAAAAGAGTAACACATAAAGATCAAATCCCATCTCACAACGCTCCCCCTACATCTATACTCAACTCCTCTCCCCCTTTTGCGTCAGGCACCAAAGCTAAGGGTCTTAATGTGGCATGGGGGTAGACGAGTTTGGAGCTGAAGTCTCTGGAGTGCGCTAAGCAGTCTCAAATTGTGCATGCAGAACCTCTAAGTCTGACGAGGAGGTCGGAGCAGGCTGACCCTCTGGAGCTAGAACCTGGGGTGAAGCGGTCCAGGTCTGCTCGGCTTCTGTCTGCACTGGCTGCTCAAGCTGGACCTCCGGTTGACTCTCAAGCTGCGCCTCTGGAGCTGTGGCCGGCTGTGCCTCTGGAAGCGGAAGCTCTGTAGTCGGAGTAGGCACAGTCTGCTTTGGTGCGGTCTGCTCTAGAAGATGTAGTGGACCTTAGTTCATATGTGGGATAGAGAGGATAATGGCGTCAGGGTTTCTGCCTGACAGCCTAAGCAGGGTGATGAGATTAGAGATAGCAAGGAGATGAGACTAGAGATAACTTCATTCTTGTTTATTGCTTTCCTCAATCTCAACAGGTTACAGGGTATAAATAGAGGAACTCAGCCACTATGCGCCCAGCCTCTGGCTCCCTGGTTCTCTCCCCTTAATTAACTCTCATTAACTCTATTCTCTTCCCTAGACTCTAATTGGCATTGATTATAGTCGGCACCCCCTGGGATACTGCCCTGGCAGCTGCATGCAACCATAACTACTGCAGCCCATTACTACTAATCCCTCAACAAACTCCTTAGCACCATTGACTACAACTGCATGAGCCTCCTCGGGCTTCTCCTGCCCATGCGTGGCCTTGGGCTGCCTCCTTTCCGCATGCAGCCATGCACATGACAAAAGCTGAGGCTCTGAGGACACGACTGAACTCAGTAAGATCTCAGTAGTAGAGGTAACAGGAGCAATCGACGTCTAAACCGGGCCCTGAAGGTCTGGAGAGGGGTGCCCGTTGAGCTCACTCAGACAAGTCCCGTGTCACTGTAGTAGTCGTGAACAAGGTGTTCGTCAGACGAGGAGTGAAGCCTGTGTGCAGGGGACTGAACAACGGTGTGGTCCCTGGAGGAGTAGTGAACCAGGTGGACTGTGAGGGGCCTGAGAACTAGGGGAGCTGAGCCTGTGGCTGCTGAGGAGGTAAAGGCTGCCACTAAGGATGGCAACGGGTCGGGTAAGGTGCGGGTAGAGCATTTGCCCACCCGCGATCATACCCGCGACTCCAACTTTTACCCGCCCGCGAGCATGCCCGCGGATCAGATTTCGTACTCGTACCCGTGCCTGGCGGGTACCCGGTGGGTATCGTTTATCCATCGGGTCTAACTAAAAGAGATCAAATAATAAAATCTATAGTGATATGAATCGATAAATTCATAGTTAAACAATATGCAAATATGTCAATCTCACTTACAGTTCAATATGACAATAAATGTAAGCTCACAAGCCACAGTAGATCATAGATTATGCATAATTCAAACATTCATGCTCATACAAATGACATAAAAAATTACACGAACTACAGTAATAAATTAATAGCTCACATAATCACTTTTATTTAGCCATCTATAAAAAATATCGTCTTTACTACTCAACATGCTATGTATATGATACAATTTTATATTAAATGAGGTAGTCAACATGACATTTATATAACATAAATGACAAATATTTATATATATTTTCAAATTGCGGGCATCCATCGGGTACCCGCGGGTAAAAGTTGATACCCGCACCCTACCCGCATATTTGCGGGTACCCGACCCTCATGTACACGCGGGTAAACTTTCATGCCCATACCCACACCCATCGGGTACGAAACCCGCGGGTAAGATTGCCATCCTTAGATGCCACTACTGCTGCTGAGGAGGTAGTTGCCACTGAGGAGGATAATGCTGCTGTTGCATCTTAATCATCTGCTCCATGAACTTCAGCATCTGCTGCTGAACCTCAAGGAGCTGCCTCTGAATGGCATCTGAACGCTCCTGAGCCTGAGCCTGGGCGACCGCCTGAGCCTCGGCGAGCTGCAGCTGCTCCTGTGCCTGTCTCTGCACCTTCTGAGTGAGCCTGTCCTGCTGAGCCTCCATCCGCGCAAGTATAGCAAGAAGTGCGGGATCGAAGCCAGCTGTCCCAGACGTCCCGGCCTCGGTGTCGTGTCCGCGTGTCTGCATGCGAGGCGGTAGCTAGTAGTCCACGTCGGAGCTGTCAGTAGGGTCCTCGGCAACAAACTGGGAACCCCTCTCAAGGTTTGGAAGCTCCTGCTCAGCAAGGGCCCTGACGGCCTTGTCTTGCTCCTGCGCTGTCTCTGGGACTGCTGGTCTCTCTGTTTGGAGCTGGACTGAGGGGTGGACTCCTCTGAAGACTATCCTCTGTGGTCGCGACTGTGTCCAAAGAGCTGGCTCATGTTATATGCAGGAAATACTGTAGCCGACTGGGTGAGCTCCTGTCTGGGGTTTGTCCGAGTAAATGCAGCAAACCTGAATAGAAGGTATGATATCCAGTGTGCAGGGATGCTGCCTGCGTGCCCTGATGCCCTCGGCTATGGTGTCCTCCATCTCTGAGAGAATGACGTCCCAGACGTCGAACTCCTGCTGTCCGACCAAGTAAGCTAGTAACCACAACTGAAGTCTGGACAAACCCTATCTGAAGCTGACCCCCGGTAGGATGGTACGCCTCAACACCTTGTTGAGGATCCGAGCCGTAGGGGCGAGGTCCCTCGGCACGCGACTCGAAACCTGTCCGAAAGGCTTAGTGAAGCACGGATGCAACAACTCTGTCGACGGCTGCTCTCTGCCGTGAGGGTGTCTGGGTGGCTCAGTCTGGTCGTAGCACTGAGTGGATCCGCGTCTGAGAGTGAGTCAACTGAAACAGGCCGTGGATCTCTGAGCAGAAGAGTCTGAAGTGCTGGCTCGTGGTCCGGGTCCACCCAAAGTGAAGCGTAGAACTGTAATACCTGACTGTAGCCTCTAGATTGCACACTCTGTGTGACCGCAGGCTGATCCCGGCGTTCCAGAAGCCCTGGAAGAAGTCCTCCTGCAGCACTATGTAGAACTCTGCTCCTGCCTGAGGCTGCCTCTCCCTGGGGAACCACCAGTCGACTGGTATGAGCCTTAACTCCTGTATCTAGCTACAGGTGGCGGCGCGGAGGTCCAAACGCACTACCGGCGGTGGCTCACGTTGAGAAGGGGGACGTGCACCACGCCGGGGACCCTCCGGGCCGGGGTGGCACTGAGGTCCGGTGATGGGACGACCGACGCCGTGGCTACTCTGCTGGTGCTGCCTTCTCTGCTGGCTCTGCCTCTACGGGCTCTACCTCTGCCTCGGTAGCCTCAGTATGACCCTGAGGTACTGCACCTAAGCCCTCTGGCTCGTCCACCGAAGAAGTAAGAGAGACTCTGCGGCCTCCAATCATCAAGGTACCAGGTGGAGAGCCGTGAAGCTGCTCGGTCTCCTCAACCATCCTGCGCTGGTCTGGGGTGATTGTGTCAATGATCCTCAATCCGCCACCGCGGCCTCCCCTCTCTGCCAACTCTGCTGTGTCTGCCACAGCTTGTGCCTGTGTAGCCTCTCTCTCGGCCCTGGAGCGCTTCCGGCGCGTGACGAGCTTCGCCTTCCCTTTGTCCGTGCCTGAGGGACGAGGGGGAGGCGGGGGTGAGTCATCGGGAGCGCCACCGACGTTCTTGCAGCGCATGACTGACAAGAACAAAGAAAAACTGCCACTGAAAGATCAACTGCCGCTGAGAAAGCCCAACTGACAAGAGAAACTGCCCAGTTGACAAATACTGACACTCGCGAGGCTTGGCCTCGATCCGTACCCGCGGGTTTGGCCCTGGGTTACCTGACACTGTCAACTATCACTGCTCCGACTCGCTGAAGAGTAGATAGGGATATATATTGTTAGAATATCTAGTTCACATGTAAATGCGCCACCTCCTCCAGGCTGACTGGCCGGCTGGCCCTTTGGGCTGCCCCTGTAATCCCTATAAATATGTAACTCTGTTTGCTATCATTAGTCAAGGAATACAAACTGGTTTGGCACATGGTATCAAGAGACTAATCGGGTCCTGTGCCTCTTTACTCCTTCCCACCCCTTCCGCCTCCCCTGCCTCCTTCGGCCTGCGTGCCCGCGCCGCCCCTGTTCCGCGCGCACGCGCCGCCCTCTCCCTCTCTGGTCGCGCGCCCGCGCCGCCCTCGACCGCGCGCCCGCGCCACCCCCGGACGCGCGCGCCCCCGCGCCGCCTTGCCTACCGGCCCCCGCGCCGCCTCTGCTTCTTCGGCCGCGCGCCCGCGCCTTCCCCTGGCTGTCGTGCTCGCGCCGCTCTCTCTGCTGCCGCGCCCATGGCACACTCTCCCCACTCCGGCGCCTCCAGCTCTGGCGCCTCAGCCACCCTCACTGCGGCCAAGCTTCGTGACGAAGCTCTTGCCGCCGCCAAGACACTGGAAGAGGAAGCCACCTCCCTCCGCGCTTCTAACACCGAGTGCAGCCAGCAGCTTCAGGAGGAAGCTGACCTCCTCAAGTCTGCAGCCGCCGCCCAGGAGCGCGTCCGGGCTGCTGCTGACGCCCTCGACAAGGAGCGCGCGCAGGCTGACACCCTGGAGCAGCAGGCTGCCGCCCTCCGCGAACGTCTCCGCGCCGAGTCTCTTCGTGACGACGCCACCCACGACGACGACGACGACCACTCTGACTACTCCGAAGCTGCAGCCATTGCTCACCTTCACAGTCAAACTGCTGCCGTCCAAAACATCAGGAACTTGATTCCCATCGTCCTCGACCTCTAGTCGTCCCACTACTCAAGTGGCGCGGCTATGTCCTGCTCACTCTCAGCCGGTTCGCTCTGAAGGCCCACGTCCTCAGTGACGAGTCTCGCCTCACTGATCTAGCGTGGTCGCGCATGGATTGCGTGGTTGTCTCCTGGCTCTTCAACTCCATCGGCCCCGACCTTCTGGATGTCATCCACGAGCGCGATGGCCTCACTGCTCGGGCAGCCTGGCTTGGGATTGAGCAGCAGTTCCTCAACAACCGCGAATCCCGCGCCAAGGCAGAGCCATGGTGGGGAGGAGCAGGCGGCCAAGGCAGAGCTGCTGCTGGGCCGCTGCTCGCCCTGCCCCTGCTTTCTGGTCGCCGGCCATGGAGGGGAGGAGCAGGCGGCCAAGGCAGAGGTGCTGCTGGGCCGGTGCTCGTCGGATCCGGCCGGCCATGGAAGGGGCAAGGAGGAAGTGGTGACCAAGCAGGAGGGATGGGGCGCGCGCTCCAGAGAGCCGCCCGCGCCGGCGGCGGCGGCGCCCGCGCCAGCGCCCGCGGCGGCGGCGTCCGCTGGGCCTGCGCCTGGTGCGCCCACGGCGGAAGGGAGAGCAGGGAAGGAGGAGGAGGGAGGAGGAGGATGGCCGCCGGCCATGGTGGCGGCGGCGGCTGGTGGCTGGAGAGGGTGGGAGGGAGGAAGAGAAACCCTAGCTCGATACCATGCAGAATGGCTGATTCCATTAATGGGCTAACCATAGAAGGGTAGCAATGTAGTTGTGGTTACATGGGCCTCATGGGCCTTGTCACATGGGCCATATACTCATACTCCAACAGTAAGGAATAGAATTAAAATATTGCAATGTTATCTGTTGTAGCCTATAATGGCTGAGATAAGACGACCTAACCTTGTAATCTATCCTAGCGAGACCTGGATTACTGAATTACCAATCTGTTACTAAGTACAATTAATGCATTAATCACTCGACACTAATTTGAATGATGCCTTGTTTATCCTGCTTGTCATACGATTAAATATTCTCTAATTTTTCATTTTTTTCTCAAGCTTTAAGCATATCTATCTATATAGAATATTCTGATTTTGTACTACAGATTGAGAAAAAGATCTCGAGAAGTAGTAACAACAAACAATTGAAATATAATATACTAGTATTGAAGTATTAACAATACATAATTGATATATAATATTCTCATAACAAATTTCCAATAAGTTTTTAACGCGTATCTGAGAATAGATCAGCAAATTCAGAGGAGTGCATGTGCAAAAGAAATAAGAATTAAATTATCATCTTAGGGACTGTCAGAAGCCATTTCTCAGAACAAAATGCATGTAATTGACATCTAAAACAAAAAAAACAATCATTACATATGTGATTCAAAAACTCATTATAGAATTAGGTAGATAAAGCTTCTCCAAAAGGGCTAGCAGTATAAAATTCCTGGTGCCGTTTGACAGCTGTGGAAGGGAATGCTTGGTAAGGAAAATAGGAGGGAAGAAAATAAAAAGGTCAAACCAGTTAAATGGTATCTGGTATGTCTAAAAATGAACATGTTTACACCAAAAACCTATACATTTTATGAGCTGAAGTATATAATTCCTACAAAATATAATTAATAGCTACACAAGACCAAATACAATTTTGCTAAAAAAAGTAGTAAAGCACACAGATTAATATGTGGATGGAAAAGGTAGGCATCCACAAATCGAAGCAAGGATTTGCAGTGGAGGGTGAGACTACGCGGTGCTTTTCCATGTATCGAGCAACAATGGTGGCAGCAGCCAGCAGGGAGCAGTAAAATCGCTCAGCAAAGGACAATATGAACACAGTAAACATGGTTCCGTAGAATGTGCGGACCAACAACAGAGCAAGACACCGAGTTTACCGAGTAGGCCCGCTTCACCACGGTCGGGCTGATGTGTGGAGGCGACACAGCACACCCGCGGATATTTGAGATGGCAGGATTCAACGACCCCCAATCACGCAGTAGAGGGCACAGGCTGCGGCGGATGCCGATCTGGGAGAAAACAAAAGCAGCTGACGCGATCCCCAGCAGTCGGAGGTGAAGCGGGCGAGCACCGAGGACCTGAAAGGACGGGGCAGGGACCGCCGACGCACACCGGGTGGCAGCGGGTGGTGGCCGAAATGTGTACTGACGGCGGCGCGCCGTTGGCCACGTGACGCCGCGCTGGCGCGCAGAGTTAAGCACCGATCCAGCCTTATTACCTGGGAGACAGCAGGATTGGAAAAGGCCCAATGTGAAATTGACGGAGGCAGCGCAGGCCCGGGAGTGCGGCAGACTTGGATATGAGAGCAACGAGCAGGACCCCCGGCGGCCGCAGGCTGAGCGCGGCAGCACGGACGACCTGGAGGACCTCGGCACGGGCGAGGAGCGCACGGACAGGGCCGGTGCGCCGCCGCCCGTGAGACACAGTGCCACCGCGCGACGGAGAAGCGCAGGTGAGCGCGCTAACACCGACGCAAACAAGGCGACCACGACAGGGGAGAAAAGAGACGAGGGCATACCAGAGGCGGCGTCGCGGCGACAACGAGGTGGGGATGATAAAGAAGGGAAGGAAGCTTTTCGGTAGGGATGACGATGTGAGCGGTGAAGACGAAAACGAGGCAAAACAGTCGAGGCGGTTGCGGCGCTTCGTTTCTTTTTTTCTGGGTGCGTGGGATGGTGAGCACTGTGCAGGTGATGACGTGGATGGCCTGGTATTTTTGGGTTCACCTTGTGATTGTAGGAGAGAATTTTTTGACTTTTGCATTTCACTTTTCATTTTATTCCTCATGTGGAGTAAGATGAGTGGCGTCCTTAGGCTTTGGGAAACCATTGATTGCGGCATGGCGGACATTAACATCAACTGCCTCTAGGTACGACTCCATACGAATCTTCCAATATGGAAAATCGTCTCCCTCGAACATGGGAGGTGGTCCATCACCTCCGGACATCTTAACTCTAGGCGGTTAAGCCTAAATCGAGAGCACTCGACTCCGATACCAATTGAAAGGATCAAGATGCCCAAGAGAGGGGTGAATTGGGCTAATCTAAAATTTCTTGCAAACCCTACAATAGCCCAATGTCATCCCTTTGTGCCTACAAGTGTGTTTACACTAACTTTACCGCACAAAAGACTACACCTAGTTCAAATCCTACTCTAGCATGACATTTCAACAATGTAATTGCAAGAAATAAATGCGAGAATTGAAATGCTCAAAGTAAATTGCGAAAGTAATGAGAGGAAGGAAGACGCTGCAATGTTTTGCCGAGGTATCGAGGTGTCGGCACACCCCCTAGTCCTCGTTGGAGCACCCGCGCAAGGGTATCGTTTCCCCTTGATCCGCGCAAGAATCAAGTGCTCACTACGAGTTGTTTCTTCGCCACTCCTGCCTGGTGAATCGTTCACTATCGGTCACAACTTAAGTTGGGTCATCCACAATGTCACCGGATGATCACCAAGCTCTATGAACACCACCAAGCCGTCTAGATGATGTCGATGACCAAGAGTAACAAGTAAGAACTCTCACTTGACCAACACGAGGCCAAAGAGATGGATGGATGCACACTTGCTACTCACAACTCACAACTCACAAATGAGGCGACTAATCTCACAATTAACAAATCTCACAACCTCACTAGGGCTCTTGCACTCCCTTGCACACTCAAAGATGTTTTCAGCTGATCAAATGGGCAAGAGACCCCAAATGGAGGAGGTGGTGGAGTATTTATACTCCCACACACAACCCCCACACGAGGGGATCGAAACAGTGCAGGAAAAGGGGCATCAGACGCTCCGATGTCTGGCATCGGACGCGCCAATGCCTCACGTAACGGTAATGTGTACTGTGTCTGACAGCACACGTCACAGTGGCATGCCACCCCATGGGACACGTCTGATGGCGAAACGACCTCTCTGGAACCTCTCCGCATGGTCATCGAAAGCTGCCCCTCAGCGTCTGATGTGACGCTGAATTTACTCTCACATGAACAGTGCTACCGTTGCGTCCGATGCAATCCCTCTAGTACGTCCTGTGCGGCGACTCCAACACAGTCACTTCCTGTTGGCATCGGACGCGCGTTCGATGTCAGCAGGGGTAGCGTCCGATGTCCTTCTGAGGGCTGAAACGATTTCGGATCGTGACGCTGCCTTCACGACTTTTGTTCCTCATGACATAAGGGCTATCTATGCTCTACCTAGAGCTATGAAATATCAAGTGTGCACCACACCTAGCTCAATAGACTCACCTAGGTCAAGCTACTCATTCACGCACTCCTTTACAGTACGGTCAAAGGAAAAACAAAGACCTAAACTAATCTAAGTGTCCTCCAACACCATATGACACTTAGAACTAGCCTATCTCCGTCTTCGTCGTCCATCCTTTGAAAACCGAATAGATTATGAAAACCATTTGCCCATATCGTCGTCATTATTGTGACCTAACACACTTTGTTTCTGCAAAACACACATTATTCCCAATAATCTTATGTTGTCATCCAATCATCGAAACCCGCTAGGGGTCTAATTGCTTTCATGAATGTTTGTTCTACCGATGTTCTGACTGCGGGGGTTAGAATATTTACTCTCTACTACCTGCTGCGCCACTTGCCAGGCTGGCCTGGCCCTTTGGGCAACCTTGTATCCTCCTATATATATATATATATATATATATATATATATATATATATATATATATAATCCTTCTGTAAACTCTAATAATGTAATCTAAGCCTGTTGGCATTCCTTTAATAAGTCTAATACCTCATATGCTAACGCTAACAGTGTCCAGTGAACATCTTTGCACAGACAAACGACTACTCTGCTGTTCCCCAGCAGTTGAAGGAACAGTTGAATGAAAGGTAATGCTAACGCTAACCGTGTCGAGTGAACATCTTTGCACAGACAAACGACTACTCTGCTGTTCCCCAGCAGTTGAAGGAACAGTTGAATGAAAGGTACCCTGGTGCAAGGCGTGCTGTACTGAAGACTGGTGGTGATTTCCCCTTCTTGTCACGTCCAGATGAGGTTAATCTGTACCTTCAGGTATTGCTGCGGATGCGTATGTTGTTTCTGTTTCTTTGTTAGGGGAACTTGAAGAGTAATTATCGAAACATTGTCAGCTACATTTGAGGCGAGTTGGTGTAGAACCGAGGTCAGAACTGATCCAAGGCTTCACCCGAAATGGCAGTGCTGGGAGTTCAAAGGATCAGAAAGATGGAGAGGACAGCTTTGATAATACTGGTGGAGACAATGGCCACCAGGGTTCAGGTGGCAGTGATCATGACAGGCAGCATTGTGGATCAGAATCACACAATTCTGATGAGCCAATACCAACAAGCACAATGCTTGCTAATACTGTACTAGGTATGCCATGCTCTACCCTGCAAGCTTTACCATGGATGTTCATGATACATCAATGTTTTGTCGTTGGTTTTCATACTTCTTCCAGATAGCTGTTCCATATATGAGTAATGAATATGCCCTTTTGCCTTGCATGCAGAACTGGTTATGTAGAAAATCATGGAAGCGTGTTTTGCAGCTACATCGCCCCATTGTTGCCAGTGGGAAAGCCAAAAGAGCACCTCAAATGATGGAAAGACGCTTTTGTATGTTTGTATAATATATGCTTGTCTTCTATATTTAGTTATTTACCCAAATTACTGTGTATGTAGCCTGTGTAAATTGGATTCCATATGCCCGTGACAATATGCCCGTGACATGATGTGATTGTGCGGTTTTCTTGAAATAGAATACCTAATTGATCTATCTTTCACTAGTTTCTTGCTAGTTTGTTTCAGACCAATTCACTCTAGCTTTCCTGTCTGAATTCAGTTAAATTAAATCTGACCATATTACTACTAAGTCTCCGTTTTCCCAGCATTGCAGACTGCTTTTTGCTGACGTGATGCAGATCCCTATCCATTCTTATCATTGACGGATAACGTAAGTACGTAACTCATCGAGCAGCTAGCTGATTAGCATCCAAAGAACCATTGTTTATATATATACCATCAAAAGAATCATCTTAAGATATTTATCATCAAATTGGCCCATATGTCTAACTCCCCGTTAATTAACTTAGGAAGTACGCCGTCGGGAGGCTGTGGGTGTCGCATGTACGCGTGCTGCGAGCTTGCGGTCTGCCTCGCCGTCCGGCTGCATTGCCGAGAAGAGCGCCAGGGCCTCGCTGCACCTCGCGGCACGCGCGTACGCGATCACTCAACCTCACGATGGACCGGCCTGGCATGCTGTTGGACACGGCACGCTCAGCGTCGATGCGCCCGACCCTTGCGAGCGCCATGATCATGCTTGGCAGTGGCACTGCCGAATAGTCTAAGGTCTGAACTCCTGGCACTGAGGTGTAAGTATCACATGTTGGACTTCTGCCTCTCCTGTTTTTCTTCACATACATGCAAACTCTGTATCTTGCCATGATGGACAGGGCCAACAAATCCCATCTCACTATATACACTGAAGAAGAACGGAGAAGTCACAATATCTACAATTTAGACCATTGCTCACCATCGACGAAGCTCCGACCAAGGAATGGCGGACCCAGGCAGGATGGATCTACAGCCTAACCCACTGCTCGGCGTTGACGAAACTCCGATCGAGGTGCGGCAGACCATGGCACTCTTCTCGGCTATGCAATCGGGCGACGAGGCTTTGGTGCTCTTTTCCACGATGCAGTGCGGGCCCATGGTGAGCCGCAAGGTCACAGTGCGCGTATGTGCCACCCCCGACTCTGATATCCTAGACAGCGTACCTCCCAAGTTAACTCCGAGTTTATAGAAATGCTAAACATCTAAAAAAATTACATCTTTTTATGGTAAATATCTTAAGATTGGTTCTTTGGATGCTATGGATCCAATTATTTCTTTTTTAATTAGGCAATTGTCCAACTACCTCTTTAAGGGAGGTGAGGCGAAGGGTCTCCCCTACTTGAACTTCCATAGCTAAATCTTTCCTATGACCCTCAAATTTAGGTGGGCATTCAAATATTTCCTCTGGTCTCATTTCTGTGGGTTTTGACTAGATTTTTTTTTTACGCACGCTCCTGACTTCTCCTGTGGCTCCGTAGAATGGGGTCGAGGGCCCCCTTGGTGGCGACTTGACCACGACTCCTACGCCTTTGCAACCATGACTTCTCTATTGTCATGCCTCTTTGATGGATGTGACTCTTGCGCGATCGTCCCTCTCTCATTTCCCGTGGTTTGGCCAAGAAAGTCTATGAAAAGTGTCCCAGATGTCATTCTCCATTGGAATGAGTTTGAGGGCTCTATTTTGAGGACCATTGCTGGAGTGCAGCCTAGAAAACAAGACTTTAAAAAGAAGGGGAGTTATCAAATGAAAAGTAGAGACCCTATTTTGAGGACTATTGCTAGAGTTGCTCTTACGAGCAGTTTTCTGATGGCTTGCCATATGGCCATTTGGCAATTCATCTACACTAACAAAACACCACTATTGCTCAAAACAATGTTTCCTCATAATGTGTTTATGAATAACACATAGACTCCCCATAAAGCCACATAAGAACACCTAGATAACATGTATATATGGTAACTCCCCATGTTTCATAAATTACCCATGTATGCCTAAGAGAGGGGGTGAATTAGACAACTTATAAACTACATTTAAAACAATGACCTCTAATTTTTACCTAGTTAAAAGCTATGCAATAAATAAGCTATCTTGATATGCAAATAAGATTTTGCTAGGTGTGTTGCCATCTGTAAGGAGAATAGGTCATTGGTCTATTTAGTTTGGATTTTGGTGTTTGATGATCAACATAACCAATTTGACTAATGTGTTTTCAAGTGTTTGCTTTGTAGTCCAATAGGGTACAAACATGGCTTGAATGAAGACAACATTGTGATTTGATCAACACCTCAAGCAAAGATCTTAGAAGCACAAGAGAAGACCCAAAAGATCAAGCAAAGTCCAAGATACAAAGTTAAAAAAGCCTGGAAAGAAGACTTGGGAAGAAACAGAGAAGTCAGTGTTGTAGTTGCAGCACCAGACTGTCGTGTGCCGTACATTGGACTGTCTGGTGCACCATCTCTTTTTTCTAGAGGATATGGATTTTGTAGCTAGCATCGGACAACAAGCACCCACTATTCGGTGGCACACCAGATGCTACTATAGCTCCAATGGTTGGGAGCGGGAGCAACGGCTAGCTCCCAACGGCTAGCCACGTGACAGCCACCTGACTTGGTGCATTGGACTATTCAGTGACTACATAGAAGTGGTTGTGCTTGCCCAACGACTAGTCTTGGATTGGTGGCTATAGGTACCACCCCCAACTAGCCATTTGAGGTGTGACCGAGCAAGTAAAAGATAGTAGGGAGATGATACTAATCACTCGATGATTAGCATAGGTGTTTTGCATAGTGCTTAGGTTAGTTAAACCACACTCATATGCACTTGCTCTAGGCTTAGCCTAAGTTGTGAGTGAGGTTTGCATACCCCTTGATCAAAGGTGCTTGCGCATACCGTGTTTGTACATCGGAGGGGTTTGTGGTCTTGCAAGATCATACCAACCGTGTTTGTGGTTTGGTCACCACCATGTACGGGGGGAACAAGGCTTGTAGCATTTTGGCCGGAAGCTTGATAGTGAAGATTGCAGGGAGCATCCAGGAGAGGCTTGTCGGAAGACATGTCAAAGATACACTTGTGTGTGGGGAAGGTCCCAGGCTATCCACGGAGCTACCCGACTGAGAGCTTGGCCCATGCGAGGGGCTCCAACGAGGACTAGGAAGAAGCTTGCACACTTCTTGATACCTCGAGGTTTGCATCTCTATCGCCTTTTATCTTCTGCACTTAATTTATGTACCTTTGGTTGTGTGCTTAGTTTTCTAGCTGCGAACACAAGCTTGATATGTGCCCTTGTGGTTCGTTCTTATGATGAGTGATTGATCAACAGCCTCACGGGTTACCGTGAGTGTGCAACATGTCTCTTGGCTATGTTGGTGTGCAGGTGTGGAGTTCAAAGGCAACGGTCGATGGCGAGGTGAAGGTCAAGTAGAGACGTATCGTGACGATGGACTGTGAGTGGCGAAGGGCGGACGTGAGGCTTGGATTGAGGAATCAGGAGGCTGGAGGACTAGGTGTGGTAGCTGGCACTTGGTGGCAACAAGCAAGAGTACATGGGGATGAAGACGTCATCGGTTGAGTCAAGACGGAAGACAATGCTCGTGGCACTTGGTGGAGACCGAACACGGGCTTGCATGAGAGATGCAAGTGCTATTGGTTGAGTTAGGAAGGAAGGCGAAGGCGTCGTGCTTGGCGGGGGCTGGACATGCATCGACATTAGTGTCGGCAGTCGGGGAGTAAGTGCGAACACCAAAGGTTGATATGTGCCCTTGTGGTTCATCCTTATGATGAGTGATTGGTCAACAGGCTCACAGGTTGGCGTGAGTGCAAGATGTCTCTTGGCTATGTTGGTGTGCAGGTGTGGAGCTCGGAGGCAATGGTCGATGACAAGGTGAAGGTCAAGTAGAGACATGCCGTGCCGATGGACCAGGAGTGGCGAAGGACGGACATAAGGCTTGTATTGATAGACCAGGAGGCCGGAGAACTAGTTGCGATAGCTGGCACTTGGCGGCAACAAGCATGAGTACATGGGGATGTCGGCGACATTGGTGGAGTCAAGATGGAAGGCAATGGCGTTGTGGCACTTGGTGGAGGCCGGACACAGGCTTGCATGGGAGATGCAAGTGTTGTTGGTCGAGTCAGGGAGGAAGGCGAAGGCATCGTTCTTGGAGGAGGCTGGACATGCGTCGACATTGGTGTTGGCAACGTGGCGTGAGACCCATGCTCCATCTTCGGCGCGGGTTTGGTAGTTGAGCCTTCAAAAACTACCCCGACAGTTTGCAGGTTTGGATCGCAAAACCTGGGGTGATCGGTTTCTAAGTTTGGGCCTCAAAACTCTGGGTGGTGGGTTTGCCGGTTTGGGCCTCAATACTCGGTGGAGGTTCCTATGCGGAACGGGACGACACGCGGCGGCATCGCGAGGCTTGCGTCGAGGCGAAGCTAGCGGTGAGAAGGCGCGACGGTCGTTGGGACGACACATGGTAGCATCGGGGAGCTTGCGTTGTGGGGGAAGCGACCGATGAGGAAGGTCCGTGACCGCCAATGAGGATCCTGATATAGTTGGGCTAGAATGCCCCTAGTGCTAGCTAGTTTGCTCTTGTATCTAGGGGTAGAAGGGGTATTGTGTAATAGGATATAAATAACGGATGACACCCCTCATTCCATTCAATCTTTGTAGCATTTCATTTTAGACTCTAGACATTCATTTGCCAGGGCACCTCTCTCTCTAGCTGCTTGTGATCCACAGAGATGGCAATCAGTCCTCTGTATATTTTGATTTAAGGAAAGGAGACCGTAATCTTCTTGTCTCCTCGTTAGGGATTTTGGCTGAAATCTTTGTGATCATGTTTTGTTCATCGCGTTCTTCATTTTCTCCCTTCGGTTCTTTCGTGAGATCTTTCGTTTCAAGGGATGGATTAAAAATCCATTTGAACCATCTTATGCACAATCATGAGAGACATCTTTTTACCGAATGATTCTCTCTAATTACCCACGAGCACATAGATCGGGTGAATTTCATTTTGGATCTCATTTGACCATTCTTCACCGATTTTCTTCTATTCCCCGATTTACAGTTAGGTTCGAATGATCTCATAGAAGTAGCTCACTAACTTGTTTCTGATCCCTCACACAAAGTTGAGCCTTAATGCTTTTGATTTGAGGGAGATCGGGTCAATTCAGTGAACAAACAATGTTGTTCCAGGGTGACCAGGCGCTGAAGTCGCAGCGACCCAACGCTCCTAGTCAGAGTCCGGTTGTTGAAGGTCGCGTTGTCCAGTTCGCGCAGAACTGACCGGACGCACCTTTGTGAGCGACCAGACGCGTCCAGTGCTGAGTCTGTTCACTTTCCAAAAAGGTCAAGTTACCGAACGTTGGGTCTGTTCCGACCGGACGCTCCCCTATGTAGAGTCTGTTCATGAACAGAGAAGTCGAGAAACCAGTTTTCTATGACCAGAGACATCTGATCCATACTGACCTGATCCTCTCACAATCCATCGGGTTAGTGCAATAGGTGCGCGTTTTCGTCCATGGTTTCTTCGGTTGGTTTTCTATTTGTGTTTTGGCTTTTGCGTTGGATTCCCGGCTTGCATGCTCTACAGAAATTGAGGTTACCCAATGTTCATCTAGCCACTAGTTGACTCGCGTGAACTAAGGGCGTGGAAGTTTTTGTGGTGCTTCGTTGTGTTCCTAGGGAACATCTACCCAATCATTTGGGTCATGGACATCACCCTGAGCGATTTTCTTTTAGGGTTTGAATTTGGGATAGAGGCTATCTATTTCTGTAAAGAAATTTGAGGCTCCCATTCACCCCCTCTCTGGTCGCCATTTTTGGTCTTTCAATTGGTATCAGAGCCAGGTTAAGGATCTTTCCACCTTAACCGGTTCCAGATCCGCAAAGGTGACATGGAGCGTGGTTCAGGCAAGGCTCCGTTCTTTGATGGAACAAATTACCCCTATTGGAAGATTCAGATGTGTGGTTATCTCAACAATATTGATTCTTCCATGTGGGAGATTTGTGAGGACGTGAATTATGAGGTGCTTGTGGCTCGCGTGGGTTAAATCCAGATTGACCAACGTAAATGCCAAGGCTCGTAACACGCTTTTGGCCAACATCTCCCTTCCCGAGTTTGAGCGTGTTTCCGAGCTTGAGCCTGCTCGAGAGATCTAGGTGAAGCTTTAGAGGTATCACGAGGGGACCTTTCAGGTCAAGACCAGACTCTTCGAGACGTACAAGCGAGAGTACGAGAACTTCATGTAGTTGGAGGGAGAGACAATTGATAACATGTTCGCTCGTTTTCAAACGATTGTGAACAAGATGTGTGTCAACAGGGCCAACCTACCTTATGACGATCATGAGAGGGCACTCAAGTTGCTATATGCCCTAGATCAGAAGGTATGAGAGTTGAAGGTGTCGATTATCATTGAGTCATCAGGCTATGACACCCTCACTGTGGACGAGCTATTCAGCAAGCTCAAGTGCACCGAGATTGACCTCTAGACCTAGGCCAAGATGATGAACCCATCTTCACATACCATGGCTTTGATCTTGGGTAGGAGCGGGTTGACTCTTTCCGCTAACACTTCACCACCGTTTTTGCATTGTCTTCTTTGATTTCACTGACAAAGGAGAAGGTGGAGGTGTTAAGCAATGGCGAGCTCGCGTTCATCATCAGCCGGTTTTCATGGTTTTACAACAACCGCTTGAACTGCTAGCGTGGTGGCACAAAGGATGATATGCTTCGGGTGTGGCGACCCCAACCACTTCATTGTGAACTGCCCCAATGAAAGCCCTAGTTTGGTTTTGGTTAATTGATGAAATCTATTGGACTAACTCTATGCTTAAGTGTGATTATAAGATAAGTTGGTCCAAGTCTAAGTGGTGGAGCTAGATGGCACTCATGTGATGAAGATAGCCAAAAGATTGTGATCAAGTGCTCCAACATGGAAATAAAGAAACAGAAAAACAAAATGGGCTCAAGGCGAAGGTATAAATATAGGTTCATTTTGTTTTACCGATCAAGACGCAATAGAGTGTGTGATCGGGTTTAGGATAGATAACCGTACTATAAAGAGGGGAAATCTTTTAATTACAATGGTTATCTAGTGCCACTAAGTGTGAGTCTCGTTTGCATATATATTGCGCTTAGTGATGTGGTGAGATTACCCCTAAAAAATTATTTATGAAAATGCTAACTTAAGTGTCCAATTTATTTTGGAATATCTTGGTAAAGTTAGCACTTAAAAATGGTTGAAAAAAGGAGAAGAGAGGCCACTGTCTGAATTGCCGGTTGAACTCAGAATATATTCCAGATCAGGGCTCTCTGTCTGTGCGTTCAAACGGAGAGGGTTCACCCGGAATAATCTGCTACCCGAGCTGGATATTCCGGTGTTTGCATGGCTTCACTCTGGAGCCGTACAGAGCAAATGGCATCATTGCATCTTGCATGCATGCAAGAGAGATAAAAAAAGAGGCTTCAATGAAGCTTCGTACACCATGCATGTGTGCCTGTGCGAAAGAGGGCTGCTGCATTTGCATGCATGCAAGGAGAGAGAGGGAGAGTTACTAGCTGTTGCCTGCTCCCTTTGACCGACTGTGAGAGCAGGCGCATGTCCCATGTCAGGAGAGAGAGAGAGCACAGGGGTGCGCTGCTGTTTCGTGCAGTGTTGGGCCCGAGTTTGCATGCAGTGGGCAGGACGTTGTCGCTCTACCATTGGCTCCCCTTGCCTCCGTTTGTATGTGCTGAAGTGTGGTGCGCCTGCTGCCGTTTGTTCTGGCCGTTCAAGCACGAGTTCCTGTAGCCGTTGGAGGGGCAGCAGTTCTGCGCGGCCAGTGGGCCAAGAGGACGGCTGGCTGGCGACCTGGTAAAAGTCCAGTACCTCCCTCCTCTCTCACTCTCTGAGACTAGTTCCCCATTCTCCTAACTCAAGAACTGAAAAAAGCAAGAGCAAGTTCTTCCCTCTCCTCTCTTTCTCTCCAAGCTTGGTGCTCACCCTAAGAGAGATCTTGAGAGCTCAAAGTATTCATTTTGAGAGTGCGAAGAACATCTCCTCCCTCTCCTCTCCATCTCCTAGATTGTTGCTCATTTGGGAGAGGTTCGAGGGAACCCCGTTAGAGTAATTGGGCCAAGCCCATTTATTTAATAATAAACCTCAAAGGCTCACGGTTAGTGTAAGGTACAAAAGTGATTAGTACCAAATGGATTAATCACTAAGAGGGCAATCAACTTAAATAGTGAGCTTTGGGATGCTCTAATAGACAAGTTGAGGAGGAGAACCGGGGAGCCACACGCGCGCGCTGCCGCCGCCGCAGAACCGAGCCGCGCCGCCCGCCCGCGCGCGCGCGACGCGACGGGCCGGGCCGGGGGCGGGGGCGCGGGCCGGCTGGCTTGGCTGTGTTTTGTCATTCGGCCCATCCGAGTGGAAAACCCTAGCCGTCGCCAGCTGCCTAGCCGCCAACTCCCAACCACCAAAACCCTAGCCGCCGCCAACTCCCAACCACCTTGTCCAGGTTCATCCTTCCGGACAGGGTTCAACGGGTGGCCGACAGGGGCGCGCCTATATAAAGGCCCTTGTCTAACCGCTAGGGCTTCAACCCTTTCCGGTACTCCCTTCTCCCTCTCTAGCCGCCACCACCTTTCTAAGCTTGAGCTGCTCTGCTGCATCTCCGACCAGAGTCTCTGCGAGCACAGAGCTCTCTGGCAGCAGGCCTCCGGAACTTCTCCCGTCAAGTGTACCTGCTCGGGTAGGCGGGAAATCAAGTTTTTGGGGAGCACCATCCTGGTGCGACTGCTTCGTTCGCTGCTACTGCCGCCATGACCGTGAGCACAAGAAGGACTCCCGCTGGCAGCGACGACGTCAACACCGCAGGCGGCGGTAACGACGTCAACATGAATGGTGGTTCACATTCCGCGGGTACCGGAAGTGCCACGCTCGGGTATAACCCTAAACCTCTCCGTGCGCTTTATATTATTGCTGCTATATTGCTTTGCATGAAATGTTTTGCTGAAAGTAGTAGCAGTAGCAAATATGAAGCTGCCGCTTGCATGATACTTGTGTTAGTATTTTGCTTATCGTATTTATGGATTAATGCATGGTGTAAAATGACTGAATATCCAACAAACCCTAGTGTGTGCATTTGAGATTGCATATTTGGTGGCAATAGGTGATTGTTGTGATTGTGGATTTCTTATTACTCTTGGTGATTGCCGTCACCTAGATGGTTGGTGATTTGGTGATTGGTGAGGGGATTTGGTGATTGTATGCGCCCCCAATCGGTGATTTGTGAGGGGTTCTTAAGCCTTCCCCGTGGGAGATCACGAAAGACATCTTTAGTGGATTGCTAGTAGCTTGTGGATCCCCATCTTGTGTTGGTTGTGCGGCACCCGGTTGTGGGTTAGGCATGTGATGCCTATTAGCGCGTGAACCTCCAAGTGGGTGAATCGCTACAACGGGGACGTAGCTTGCCGGCAAGCAAGTGAACCTCGGAGGAAAAATGTAACACCTCTGGTGATTAATATGTAATTAACCTGACATGACATCATCTTTAGTCATTAATCATTCTTGCCATGCATTTATGTTTGCCTAATACTTGTTCTGCATTTACCATTTTCTAAGGTAGCTTGTGTAGTGATCTCTTTTTCAAAAACCCGAAAGGCCCAAATCTTCCTATAGGGGCAAAATGGTAATTTCACCTCTGTGTCTAGCTTTGTGTAAATCTTGTTCAGTTGAGTGTCTTGATGTTTTGTTGTGTTGATCAAAGTTCAAAATCAAAAATAGAATTTAAATTCCTTTTAAAAAAACCCAAATTTCCAAACTCTAGTTTTACCCCTCTTTCTCTAATTCAAAAACTATTCAAAATTTGAAGTTAGTCCAATTGGCAAAGTTGTAGGTCTTGTCAAGAGGAACAACTTTGGTATTTACAGATTTTCAAGTTTCAATATGAAATCAAAAGTAATTTTGAAATTATTCAAATCCCAAAAGTGTCCCCTTTTCAAATTTCAAATATAATTCAAAAACTGTTTGGAATTTGAAAATATTGATTTTGACAAAATTTTAGATCTCTTTTTTCTACACAACTTTGGTATTTTGAGTTTTTCCTGTGCAGTTCAAAATTTGGGAGTAATTTGCAAAAGATAGAAATCAAATTTTTAAAACCCTACCCTGTCTACTGTTCGTCTCCTACCTAGGGACAGGGGGGGCGGGCCATGGCTGCTCGCCGGCGTCGCGTGCGCCACGCGTCTGGCAGCCGCTCGCCTGCTCCCGACCCGTCGCCCTCGACCGTGCCATCATGCCGCACCCGCACGCGCTAAAGTTGACCCCTGCCCCGACCCCCACCGACCCCTGCGCGTCGCCGCCGCGTGGCCATCGCCGGCGAGCCCTTGCGCCCGGGTCCCGAACAGAATTCCCGCTCCTTCCCATCTTTCGGTCGCTCGCGAGCACGCCCGACCTTATCCTCACCACCGCACGCCCCGAGCGTCAGCGCGCTCGGCTATAAAAGCCACCCGCCGGCCGCCGTTCTTCCTCACTCGCCGACCACCACCATTCTCCCTTCCTACCGCTACTGACTAGCTCCTCAGTTTTGCCTCAACGTCGCGCAGCTCCCCAACCCCTCAATTCCACCGCTACCGACTCCCACCACCGGGCGCGAGCCTTTCTTCCTCAGCGCCGGTGAGAGGCCGACCGGCTCGGGTCGACGAAATTCGTCGCCACCGCTCCACCTCTCCTCCCTCTGACCTCTGTTCTTCCTTCCTTGCCTCCTTGCGCTCCTAACCAGCTCCTGGTGACCGTGTCCGGTGTACAGGGTCGCCGGAACGCCGGAGCACCGCCGTGGAAGTCCCGCCGAGCCCCGCCGCAGTCGCTCTCCTCCCTCCGACCACCACTCGGTCTTGACATCCCCTGTTTCGGACTCCTGGTGAGTCCGTGATCCCTCTCCTGCCCTCCGTTTCGCCGGAGCACGCCCGGAGTGCCCCGACCGCCACGCGCCATGGCCGCCCTGAGCGCCGGCCGGTTGGTGAAGAAGAACAGTGCAGTCTGTTCTTTTCTTTTTTTTTAAATTTAAATGAATAGTATTGCTATTTCATCTTTTTGTATGAATTTCTGTATTGCTCTAAAAATTCTAAAAATCTTACGGTAGACTCTTTATACCTTGCAGTATTTTAGAAAAATAAGAAACTTTACCTTTTTGCAAAAATTGGAAAATGAAAAATCCTCCTTTTAATTAAGAAATGGATGGTTTTAGATTTTTAGAAAATCATGTATAGCTCCAAAAATTATGAGATAAATTTTTATGTGCTAGTTATGTCATTCTTAGTCTCTGGTAGAAATTTGAGGCCTTTTGGAGCAAGTTGATTTTTGAGTATTTATTTTAATTGTCAAATAGTGCCTTTTGTTAATTAAATGTTTGGTTTTGTTAGGCACCTTAATGATCTCCAAAAATTATGAAATTTGTTTTGTCATCTATTTATACCATAATGAACTTATAAGATTAATTGGGTAAATTTTGGAGCAACTGCATAAAATGACCTTTTTAAATAATTAGGAAAAATAGAAAAGCAATTAGGGTTCATGTTGTATGCCCTGTGATGTGACTTTTGGGATTGTTTGCTGTTCATAGACCCCCACCCAACTGGTCTATGATGATTGTGATGCCATGCAATGACTTGTGCTTAGGTCGGGTAAATGATGCTTAATAGGTTTGATTAATCTTGCTTAGGGGTAAAGATAAGTAACTTTATGTCCATACTAGAAGTTACTTTCGCGATGGAAAGTTGTACTCTAGAATCAGTGGAATTGTCCTGTGCTTTATCGTTCATGGCAGCATCCTCATAAGCATACATCATTGCATCCGTGTAGTGACCGAAGGAGAAGGCATCAAAGTCGAGGCAGCCGCTGACGAACCTACCCCCGAGGTGACCCCGAGCTCCGACACCTGCACTGCCGACCCCGAGCCTGCCCTTTTTGCTCTTCAAGGCAAGCCCCTGTGCATTTTAACCCTTCCTTGTTTTTATAAAAGTTTACTTAAAATGCCTTTGAGTTAAACTACTGCATTAGGTTATAGGAGTTGTGTGATGACCTATTGCCTGCACTATTTACCTCCACCAGAAGATCCACCTACCTTGTTTTAAAAACTACTTGCAAAATGCTTAGTGATGCTATACAATAGATTTGCAATAAAAATGCCAATTTCAAAAGTGTGATCACTTAAAGAATTTTATGGGAATTTGGCTTTACTCCCCAACTGTGGGCTAAGTATCTGATCCGTACCTAGTCAACAGCGAGGCGAGGTTGTCCAAGCGTACGGTGCCGTCATGTTGTAGTCCGGGACTCAACAGTTGACACCGACCGGGACAGGGTTGAAAAACCGATAGGACTGTCACGCTTGGGTGAGATATAACCAAGGTACGGTTCCTGGCAGAAAAATTAGGGACCATCCGTATCGGGGCCTGCTGGCCAAGACTTGCAACTATTCACATACTTCGGAAAGCTCTGGCTCCGAGGACTCCTTAATTGGGACCGACAACCGCGCACTGGGAGTGGCGAGATGGCGGAAGTAGCTTGTACCCACGTGGTCGTCGTACCTGGATATGAGTGGTGTACTGTACTTCCGGGTGGCGTAGGACCGGTCCAATCTTGGGGAAATCGTGGTAGACGAGTTGGCATATGCAAGCTTGGATGCTACATATGCAGTGTGGATAGGGATCCTCAGCCGAGTATTATTTATCCGGATTAACGTTGCTCCTCGGTTATGGAGACTTGGTCACTGACTGTCAGCGGAGAGTGGTTCTCAACTAGGTATGTTTTTGAAAGGTAAAATGAATCATGAACAATGAAGAATTGAGAAATACTTGAATCTTTCCAAAAATAGCACGAGGTTTACAAAATGTTTTTCTGCAAAATACTTGGTCTTGCTTAAGCCTTACCTTGACTACCCTAAGCCTCTCATCCCTGAGTCTTCCTCCTTTTTCTTTAGTCGGGTAAGTCTTGTTGAGTACCCCCAGTACTCAGGGTTTGTTACCCATGCTGCAGGTATGACTGAGTCCCCGATGTGTCTTACGCCCTGCTGCATGACCATCGTCCAGGAAGAGGCCGATGAGGCCGATGAATAATTGTGCACCCTCGGGCTGGGTGATTGCAAGTATCTTTATTTTGTTGAACTCCGCTACGTTGCCTATTTCTATTATCCGAACCTGGTTTGTAATAACTGCACCTTTAATCTTATTGGGAACCTCGGTTTGTAAAACTAATGTTATTTAAGTCTTCCGCTCTGTATTCCGATGTTATTTGTAAAAGTATCCAGTGCTTTAACCGAATGGTGAGATGATCCTGCGGACAATGGGCGCTGATGCAGCCCGGTGACGAACTGTCTTGATCACGTGGAACATAGGTTCGGCTGTCAGAGGCTGACGGGAACCTGTGGGCCATGGGATTAGGACCGTTCCGCCACAAAAAATATTGTGTCATCTTGTCTCCGTGGTATTCATTGGTATTCATCTATTGTTCTCTTGCCCGGCTCGGTATACACACCTCTATCACTTGTATTTACCTTTGTTATATTCTCGCAAGTTATAATTGTATCTTCTAGTAGCTAGTTTATTTACTTGTCTTGCGTAGTGATAATTATTCTTGCTCATTTGCTCACTTAGTTGTAAAATAGCAATTTAGATATTGTGTGACATAGAGATCATAATTAACTAGAATTGTGGATAGGTGGTTTGCACTTTTGTAGAGCTAGCGCAAAACTTGCTTCGCCATTTAGTTGTGTAACAAGCCTGTTTAAGTGTTGTTGTAGAAATTTTTATAGGCTATTCACCCCCCCTCTAGCCATTTAGGACCTTTCACCCAAGCGGGACAAGGCCTTCCCTGGCTGGAACAACAACTCTAGGCGCAAGGACAAGCGCGAGTACACGGCCGACAAGAAGAAGGTCAAGGGCAAGTTCGAGAAGGAAGCCCTCAAGGAGAAGTACTACAAGAAGGCCAAGGCTTAAGAACGCGCTTTCCTTGCGTCGATCATTGACCTCAATGACGACCCCGATGATCGCAATGCTCATTCCAGCGACGACGAGTCCGAGAGGAAGATGGAGGTCCGCTTCAACGACCTGTGCTTCTTCAGCATCCCCACCTCCGGAGGATACTGCACCATGGCGCTGGGCTAAGAGGCGAACACTCGTGCAGAGGAGCTTCTCGGCGATGATGCATCTTCTGAGGTATTGTCCTCTTCTACCGTCGATCGTCTCTCCGCTGAGCTTGAATCTTTGAATGCCACTTTGCTTAGTCAGGACAAGCTACTTAGGCACGTAGCTAGAGAGCGTAAGGAGTACAAGGAGAAGCTACCTGTAACACTTAAGGACCTCGAGTTTGCTCGTTCTGAGGTGCATGTCACATAAGAGGAGTGTGTGGTGCACATGACCAACTTACCACCCTTCAAACCAAGTATGCCTCTTTGATTAAAGTGTATGATGAGTTGAAGGCGAGGCTTGTCTTGGTGGGTGATTGTAAAGCATGTCCCACTTTGAGGAAGGAGCTTGAGGAGGTCAAGGCTAGACCATCTTTGTTGGGTGCATGCAAGTCTTGTTCAGGCTTGCGAACTGAGTTGGTAGAGAAGGATGCCAAGCTCGCTAAGCTAGAGAAGGCCAGCTCAGTTAGCACTTGTGTCGGTCGATGTGAGCGATGTGAGGGGTTGCATCTTGAGATTGCTAACTATCGACATGACAAGATGCAAACCGAGGAGGAAAACACATATATCCGGTCCATCTTGAGTTGGGTGTCATGTAGCGAGCCATAGTTGGGCATGATGGTTAGTCAGTTCAGGAGGGGAACTGGCGGACCCGGTGTAGGCTTCGCTATAGGTGGGAAGGGCGTTATTTCTTTTGGTAAGATTGGTGAGTGCAGCGGAGTGAACTTGAGTGAGAAACCATCTGCTACTCCCAAGCTAACAAAGATCACCCCACTTAAGCCATCCAAGCCTATTACACAGGATGGGGTCTTTGTAGAACCCCCGAGAGCTCCACCTCAAAATCAAGTGTGGATTCCAAAACCTAACCATCTTAAGAACCCACTTGACACTCTACCCGACATATTTAGTGATCCCCTTCCGAGAGGTAAGAAGTCCGCTAGAGTGCGCAATCCCCACAAGAGAGCGAACCAACAATCTAAGAAAGAGCTGAGGTTCGAGTGCGAGTACTACACCATGAGGGTTACCTAGCTGAGTTTTGCTTCCGAAGGAAGAGAGATGCTCAGAGAGAGTTTGAGCTGAACAACCAGGCCATGTACCACCCTCCCCATGGTATACATGCTCTAGGTGTTCAAAGGCAGATGGCTAGACCTAAAGGTGCACCCCCTCAGGTTGCTAGGCCCCAGGCAACTAGACCATAGGGTGGTGGTCATGCCCGACGTGGTTCCGGTCATGCTCCATACGGCCGTGAGCCTCATGTAAGTGGCTTTGCTGCACCGTCCCATAGCGGACCACGTTTTCGGCAGCATGGTGATTTCCGTCCTAGATGGGACAAGGTATGGTTGGAGGATTTCCGTTCCATAGCGGACCACACTTTCAGTCTTGTGGTGATCGCTATCCCCCATGGAACAAGGACAATTTGATGTATTTCCTAACACCTTTTCTGGTCCAATGATACAACACTGGTATCCTTCACAGTTTGTTAACCCTAATGTTGTGCCATTTGCTCATCCCTTGCCTTTCTATTGATGCAGGAACTCGGGCTGGAGAACACGTGGCTCATTGATTCCAGCTGTTCGACCACATGACCGGAAGTTCTAAATGGTTCTCCAGCCTTGACCCCGTGGCCCACAAGGAAGACATCACATTTGGGGACAATAGCAAAGGTAAGGTTGTTTCTCGTGGGTCAGTCCGGCTCAATGAGAATTTTGTTCTTAAGGATATTGCTTTGGTTTTGAATCTATATTTCAATTTACTTTCTGTTTCGCAACTCCTTGGGGATGGCTTTGAAGTGCGCTTTAAGACCGGCTTGTGCAGAGTTCTTGATTCTCGCGGTGATCTTGTTTGTTGGATTGTCCCTTTTGGCCGTGTCTTTCGAGCCGATTTTTCTCGCTCCTTCGGCTCTGCTCAGTGCCTCGTGGTAGGTCCTTCTTCTGATTTGTGGAAGTGACATAGGAGACTTGGACATTTGAACTTTAACTTGCTTGCAAGGCTTAGTTCACTTGGCCTAATCTGAGGATTGCCCAAACTAAAGTTTGAGAATGACCTTTTTTGTCACCTGTTGAAAGGTCTAAATTGGCTAGAGGGGGGAGGGTGAATAGCCTAATTAAAAATCTACAAAAACACTTAGGGAAACACTATTAGAATAACTAATGGCGAAGCTTTTTGCGCTAGCCTAATAGCGTGTTGCAAGCCACCTATCTAACAATTCTACCTAATAAGTCTATGTCACACAATCAACTAGAGCTAGAATCTAATGCGTAACAAATAATGTAACTCTAGCATAATTATGATATACAAAAGATGTACGAGAGATAAGTATGTGCAATAGATAAACCTAGAGAACTAATCCACAAATAGGAAAACAAGGAATATATCAAAAGATCAATATATGAATGCAATTTCACAAATGAAATAGCTCAAAAGTAAATAAGCTAGATAGAGGTGGTTTTCACCGAGCCTTCGGGTTCGTCTAGAAGAGAGCCAATCACCGGTGAAATCCACTTGTGAAGCCAATCACTAAAGATGTGAGTATGAAGATCAATCACCGGGATGAAGACACAATCACAACAAACACATGGGAGACAACAATTTATCCCCAAGGTTCATGTGCTTGCCGGCTCGCTACGTCCTCGTTGTGTCGACCAACACTAGGTGACCCAGTGGCTAATTGGCACCATGCCAAGCTCACAAAGAGCGCCACAAGAATCTACCACTAGTGAGGTAGCTCAATGACACGAGCAATCCACTAAGGATGGCTCTTGCCACTCTGGTGAGGTGAGGCTCCAAAACCTCTCACAATCACTAACGGTGGTGGCCAAGAACAATCACCAATCTTATCAACTCCACCTCAACGCCTCCAAGCTGTCTAGGCACCGGCAAATGCCAAGAGTAACAAGAAACTCAAAGCCGATGCGAACAACTAGTGCCACTAGAATGAACTCTTTCAAATCTTAGCACTAGATCACTCAAACTCACTAGAAAATGATTAAATCAACTCTAGAGATGAGTGGGGAGGCTTGGCTATGCTCACAAGAATGTTTAGGGATCAAAAAGTGCAAGAGAGAACCCATGTGAGCCGGCCAAGCCACTTATATAGGCCACTCAAGTCGGCCAGCCGTTGGGCTGAAATCGGGGGTATCGGACGCTGCCCCAGCGTCCGATGCTCGAGATGGAGCCACGCGTCCCCCTGCTATGAATTCAAGCCGTCCGATCCCAACGGTCATATTTCTTTGCACCATGGTTAAAGTGGCATCGTACGCGCCGATGCCTCACAGAGACTTCAGCACAACACAACGCTACATCGGACGCTCCGAGCCCTTAGCATCAGACGCTACACCCCAGCATCCGATGACACATCAGAGAGGTTCTAGAGAGGGCAGAAATACATCGGACGCGTCTGATGGTTCCATATGCCAGCATCCGATGCTCTCTGACAAGCATGCCCGTGCCTCGTCACCAGCATCGGACTCTGCAACAGTGATTTCTCAGTGTCCATTGCCAGCGTCCGATGCTCCTTCAACATTTGTCAGAAACTAGGGTTTACCATCGGACGCTTGGCCCAGCGTCCGATGCCGCTCGGACCAGCGTCCGATGCTCCTGAACGCGCCACTTTTTCTCTGAAAAACGTCGAATGACTATACACTAGTTTCTCCCACTTCTCCACAAATACCTTTTCACCCCCTTTTTGCAAATGTACCAACACCACCAAGTGTACATCATTATGTGCAAGGGTGTTAGCATTTTCTCAATCAATTTCAAGGGTTTTGTTAGTCACTCACTAGGTCTATAACATCAATATGTTAGAGAACTCCTAGTGGCACTTGAACACCGCATAAGCCGTGAATTGTCTCCTCTTAAATGTGATCACACTCACTAAGTGTCTTGATCACCAAAACAAAGAGCCCTTTGGGCCTCTTTGCTCCACTTCTTCTTTTCTTCTCACCATTCACCAATGCTAGAGCACTTGGTCACTTGAGTTGCATGTGTTTATCACCATCCTCCATGGTTGCCACCTTGCTAGCTCCACCACTTGGCTTGGTCATAATCCTCTCATTAGCTACACACATGCTTAGCAATACGATTAGACAAAATAGGTTTCATCAATTAACCAAAACCAAACTAAGGCTTTCACTTGTGTTGCCACAGGAAGATGGTTGTTGCTTCTCACCCACCTATGAACCAGGTGATGACTAAGCGACCTGACGAGCTTTTACACATGGACATTGTTGGTCTAGCTCGGGTTTGCTCGGCGGGTGGAAGGTGGTACGTTTTTGTGATCGTGGATGACTTTTTGTGGTACTCTTGGGTATTTTTTTGGAGGGCAAGGATGAGGCTTTTTTGTTTTCTTAAGATTTGATTTTAAGGTTGAAAATGGAGTTGCCCTAAGATACCATTAGAGCTATACGCAATGACAATGGTACATAATTTGTTAACACTCAGTTTGATACCTTATGTGCTTCTTTGGGTCTCAAGCATCAGGTTTCCCCTCCTTATGTCCCTCAGCAGAACGACGTTGTTGAGTGCAAGAATCAGACCCTTGTTGCAATGGCGAGGATGATGCTCGATGAGCATAGGACTCCTAGGCGATTTTGGGTCGAAGTGATCAATACCATTTGCCATGTTTTGAATCGTATCTTTCTTTGGGCTTTCGTGGAGAAGAATTCTTATGACCTGCAGTTTGGATGGGTACCCAAGGTAAGTCACTTCAGGGTGTTCAGGTGCAAGTCCTTTTCCTGAAGCAAAGTAATCTCGACTAGTTCGAATCTAGGTCCTCTGATGGTATCTTTCTTGGTTATGCTCTTCACTCAAGGGGGTACCGTGTACTTAATCTTGAGACTATTCGTATAGTGGAGACCAGTGAGGTCACATTCAACAAGACTATGCCTTGTGTTTCTTTTGATTTTGATCTTGCAGGAGAATAGAAGCTAGGAGAGACAATCTTTGTGAAGGAGGAGCAGGAAAATGCCGATTGGGGGTGATCCCAAGCCAACTCCATCGGTTGCCCCCGTCGACCCTGCGATGATGACTTCAACTCATGGACCCGATCCCTATACTTCCACTACTTGGGGTCCGTTTGAGCCACTTGTTGACGGTCCTCGCAATCAATATTATACCATCAACTAATGCATAGAATGATATTAAATGAACCATAAAGCATAGTTGTAGGGTTTGATTCTAACAAGTTCCACGAGTTGTGTTATTCTCACTTGTTTTGCAGGGTTATCAATATTTCACCATATAATTTGGAGTCCCGACGAGAGAGTCTTTGTTGGATACGACTTGGAAGCTTTTAGAACAACCTGGAATGATCACCAAGCAACATAATTTAGGGGCTAAACTGACAGATTCCACAGCTTTGTTGAATTACTGTTTTCAAGGGAGTTTTCCAGCAGATGGAAAGAGGTAGAGTCTACTCCAACATGATGAATCACGTAAACAGATGAAAAGTCACGTTAGGGCAACAAGGGAGGTTCCAGAAGACACCACGTCGAAGGAGGGACAGGGTGGCCGCCAGGTGGGGCCGGCCGGTCGGCTTGGGCCAGGAAGCTCCTCAGCCCATCTTCGTGGAGTGTGCCCTAATCTACCTCTATGACGCATCTCAACCCTTGTTCAAGGTTGGTTTGATCTAAGGGCTGCGGTTCATCCTTAGGGGCTATAATTTAGACCCAGACCCCCCTGGGGAGGCATCTCCATCTTCATCTTCATTATTCATCTACATATCAAAACCTAGGGTTTCAAGTAGAAGTAGAGATCCCTCTAGTTGATATAGATCTAGTTCTAGTTCTAGTTCTACTTCTAGTTCTCCTAGTTCTAGTTCTAGTTCATCTAGCTGTAAAGAGTTATCCCAAGATAAGAATTAGAAGAGAGAGAGAGAGAGAGGTATTAGAGGAGGATTAGAAGGAGCTTAGGCCTGTCGGATCTACTTCTTCAACTTGTACCTGCGGATTCAAGTTCGTCTAAAGCTTGGATCAGGATATTCTTCGATCATCATCTTCTAATGATCAGTAAGCATTATTGTTCTTATTATTCTTATTGCTTGCAACTCTAATTAGAGTACTCTAATTCAAGTAGCTAGGGATTAGAGGAGTCATCGTCGTGTAAGCGTGGTGCTTAGACTCGATTGCTTGCATAGTGTATCCTATATTCTGGACCGGTGGTAGCTCGCAAGGGTGACTTTTATAGCCTTGTTGAATATTCTATAGTCCACCTCCCGTCTATAGGACGAGCAGGAGTATATTACTTGGGAACAACCATACTCCGGATGTGGTCTCCCAACGTAATCCACAGTTGAATAATAATCGCATAGCTTCCTGAGATTAGAGCTGGTAACCCTAGTTATCCATTTTATCTTTTGTGTTCTCATCTTTGTTAGTGCTCAGGGTTTAAGCAATAGACTTAAGACAATCACGCTGTTCCTTTGGGTTCAATATTAAAACTAGGTCTACATCCGGTGAAGTGCGGGTATCTAATCTGTGCGCTTGCAGATTTATCTCTTGTATTTGGATAACATACCTAAGCCTTTGTAGTGTCCTTGCCAAGGTTAGGGCTTATCTCTACTCTTGGTAGCGACGGTAGTAAGTGTCAAGAAGCATTTCTGGCGCCATTGCCGGGGAACGGTCGAGAGTTGATCTTAAGTCTGCTTAAACTTGTAATCATACTTTTATCTTTTCCTTTTTTGTCCCTGTCTTTTCATCATTTTTGTGTTCATTCTTATGAATGTTGTTTTTGAATTCCACTCTTATCTATCACTACCCCATGAGCGCAAGCTATAACCAGTAGAATCCTTAGATCCTATCATAATGTTTACACCAGATTTTGGACCGAGAAGATTATTATGTTGTGAACATAAATAGCTGATTTATTAAGGAAAAGAATTGGCCTAAAAATAAAGAAGCTTATGTGGGTCAAGCATAACCAAAAGAATTCATATGGACTAGCACGATGGGCTTCGAAGACGTGTCGGGCTCAACCAAGGAGTTCAAGTCCAAGTCGTCTTTATTTTTACCTATTATGTAACTTAGTCGTGTTAGGTCAGGAGTCAATCGGGTTATAAATAGTTAGAAACCCTGATTTTTGTAAAACATCCAATCAATCAATACATCGGCCCTCGGCCAAAACCCTAGGAGTAGGAGTAACGTAGATCTCGGCGAGACCTTCAATCAGGCAGGGCTGCATCAGCATCGACCGACCTCTGGTTTGCTTGTAAGTTTCACCAATGGCTTATGTCATCGTGTAATAAGGCTGCATTGGCATCGACCAAACTCTTGTTAAGCTATGGCATGACTAGTTATCGGTCTAAGCTCGTCTTTTGTGAGACTGTCTTGACTCTGATCAATCTCCTACTTTAGTCGATCTTGACTAGTTATCGGCTTTACTGGCTTGGCAAGCTAGTAGATTCATTAAGTTATCGATGTTGTTTTATGTTTTAATATGTTTATTTACGTTTTAAACAACATCTTGCCCAATCAAGATTGACAAAGTAATCTAAACCTAAAAGATACTTAGTTTCGGCTATCCTGATGTTTACACGCTCACAACAAAAGAAATAGCCGATTCAAGTCTTTCATCGACTATTTTGTCAATCTTGGTTGTTACATGTTGTGCGTTCGAGATATTCGATAAAGTCACGATCTGATCTAAGAGCAGATAGATTTGATCTAACACGTCTATTACGGCTGTATTCCCGAACCCCACTGATATATATGATAGATTAAGTCTGTTTATCTTAGTTTAAATCATGGCTTTGACGGATAGATCTTGTTCGTGCCTCATGGACCCTGAATCGGCTAAAATAGCCGATCCAGTTATGCTTTCTTCATAATATGTTCTTTTAAGTGGCTTGGAAATAATGGATCTACTCTTTGCATGAGACGTGATCTAGTTTGACCATCATCATGGCTGCATGGAGACACCCCACTGTTGATGTTTAAGCTATTTTATCGAACTATTTGTTATTATGGCTGTATGGAGACACCCCACTGTTAATGAATAGAACTGCTCGTACAATTAGTCGATACGTTGGTTTCATGTCGTTTAAATGTACATATAGGTCTTTATCTTGTTAACATCTTCTAAGTTTATCGGTTGTTTATTCATTACAAACATTTATCTTATATATGTCATAGCCGTTACGCTTCATATATTTTCAATACTTTTTCATGCAAGTTCATGGGAGTTGACTTTGTAGTCAATATCCTAAAGACAAATGGCTATATCAGAGCCGTATAATTTGGAACTGTCTGGCACCAAACCGGCAGGTTCCACAATTTAACGATCTTTTTCTTCTCCTTGTCAATTACAGGTCAAATTGACTGGCACGCCCTAAGTCAATTTTGCTGAGAATCGGCTCCACCGCTTACTGAAGGTCCAGGAGGTCAGGACTTGCATCCGTACTCCTCTGAGGACCGTGCGTTCGAGTGTGTTGGTGTTGCCGACCGAGATTTTGTGTCAACACATTCTTTTGGCACGCCTGGTGGGACACAATCGTCTGATCATGACAATCAACAATGAAGACGCGCTGAACATAACAATGGACGATCTTCCAGAAGAAACTCAATGGTTGGTAGAACAGGTTGTTGAGCAATATCGACACTTGTGTTTGCTAAGTTACAGCAAGACCAGAGATAAAATGATTATTCAGAAGACTCATCTTCCTAGAGTGGTTCTGGAAGGACATGAAGATCCAATGGTCCAGATCCAGCATAATGCCATGCAAGAAATAATCAGCAAAGCAATGTCTATCACCTTGATGAATCATAATGAAGTTTTTCTCAACAGCATCACAAACGCCATTAAAAAGTTTTCAATTTGGGTAGTGACAGAATAGATCCAACATATACTATTGGAAACAGTTAAGGAGCTGAAACATCTACTGGACCTCAAATCAATGGCCCAAACGGCAATGGAGGTCAGATGATGATTAACCCTGGAGGTATGACACTGCAGCCAGTGCAACAGCCGAATTTGAGTAATAACATGTACTCATCGGCTACAAAAATAGCTGCTCATGCAAGGCGCATCACAAGAGACTTCAATGCACCTCCGTATCAAGGGACCGTAGCACCTGGTGATATACCTTAGGGGTATCATTATGTCTCTGATTTCTATACTTTGGACGCTCAAGAGAACCCAGTATATAATGGTAATACCCTTGGGGGGCAGAACATCAACTATCAAAAGCCGGTGAATCAAATTAATCAACTGATGAGTCGTGTAACTGACCTGGTTCAGAAACAAATTGGCTTGACGCCAAAATCTATAGTGACTGGTTACAAAAAGCCATATCCAGAATGGTTTGATCAGGTTGTTCTTCCTTCGAGATATAGAATCCCTGATTTTACCAAGTTCACAGGAACCAGTTCAGTGACAACCATGGAGCATATAACCAAGTTCCTAGTCCAGATCGGAGAGATTGGTGATGAACAAGCACTCAAAGTCAGAATGTTCCCTCTCTCTCTATCTGGTTCGGCTTTTTCATGGTTTTCATCTTTGCCACCTAATTCCATTCAGAGCTGGGATGACTTGGAAGATAAATTCCATAAGTATTTCAGCTTTGGAGTATTGGAGAAAGGCTTAGTGGATTTAATTGATACAAGGCAAACGAATATTGAGTCTGGATGCCAGTACCTCCAAAGGTTCAGAGAGATGAAGAATCAATGCTATTCTTTGACTCCAAAGGTAGCAGGTATTGATGCCCAAAATCGGTACAATCAAGTCTTTAAACCTAAGAAAGCCTACAATGCAGAGAGTCATGTTTTCTTGCAAGATGAAGACAATGATTCAGAAGATGAAAGTGATAAAGAAGTGGCTGTTGTAGACTAGGTTTGGAAAAACAATGAATTCATGCCTTGGGCAAAGGTTAAAAGTACCGAGAGAGATGTAAAGTATAGCTTCGACATCAGCAAGGCCGACAAGATATTTGACTACTTACTGGAGAAGGGTCAAATTAAATTGACTGGGAATCATGCTATCCCATCGGCCGAAGAGCTTAAAAATAAAAGGTACTGCAAATTTCATAATTCTGGTACCCATACTACTAATGATTGCCGAGTTTTCAGAGATATGATACAGAGGGCAATCGTTAAAGGGAGGATTGGCCTAGAAAAGGCCAAAGGCATGGGCATCAACGGTCATCCTTTCCCACAAAACATGGTAGCTCCAGCACCTCAGAGTGAAATCAGGGTGTTGACTTCTGATAAAGCTAAGGCAGCTGGGACAAATGATCCAAAGAAGCAACTAACAGCCAAAGAGTATGAGGAGATGAAAGGAAACAATGATCAACATGATCAACCTGAGACTTCAAGAGTTGGTGAAGCAAGAAGGCGTCCAACTGTCAGGATTTTACTGAACAAGTCGCAACGTCAGAAGGGAAGGGGCCATATGCAAAGAGAAAGGGATGAACAAGAGTATGAGTGGCTCGAGGAAGAAAAGTACAGGAGGTCTTGTGAAGAAGGAAGACGCGTCCGAGATGAAGAAAATAATCATTGGGACTGTCCTTTCTTCAGGCATTGCTGGAATGAAGGTTTGAAACTTCCTACTCTTCGTAACTGTCCAGAATGCAGTGATCAATACCAAGAATATAGGCAGTCGAGAGACAACCGCCGATCTGTACATGAAAGATTAAGGTTTGAAAATACAGATCGACGCATAAAAAATAAAAGTGTTCATAGTCGGCTTAGAGCAAGATTAGCCGATCATGATCATCCTTAGCAAGAGGGACAATGGTGCCCTTGTGGCTTGACCAGAAGCCAGAAGCGACGGGTTCAGAGGTTAAGGAACGATGAAGTCTAGAAGAAGAAACCCAAAGTTTGGCAAGTCAAGCAGATAGCCGATAAGGATAAGTCATCGGCTAATATCGCTGCTCTGTTCATGCTACCTGCTGAATTTAGATCCTCTGATCATGAAGAAGAATCTGATAATGAGGGAGCTGTTGCTCAATGGATCTATCAAGCAGAAGAGGCTACGTTTCAAAAACCTGAGAAACATTCCCATTTAAAGGCTTTATACTTAAAAGGGTTTGTTGATGGAAAGACTTTAAATAGGATGTTAGTTGATGGAGGGGCAGCAGTTAATTTGATGCCATATGCCACTTTTAGAAAGCTTGGTAAGACTACAGAAGACTTGACTAAGACCGATATGAGGTTGACCGACTTTGCTGGCAACGTATCGGTCACTAAAGGTGTTATATGCGTCGAGTTGACAATTGGCAGCAAGAGTATGCCGACTACTTTCTTTGTAGTCGATGCAAAAGGATCCTATAGTGTGCTTCTTGGAAGGGATTGGATCCATGCCAATTGTTGCATTTCATCTACCATGCATCAGAATGTGATTCAGTGGATTGGTGACACCGTGGAAGTGGTACCAGCCGATTCAACTGTTAGTGTTGCTTATTCAAATCCTGATGTTTGGAACTTTGAGAACTTAGAGTGCTTTTCCAGAAGGATTCTCGAAGATGACTTTCTCAAGACAACCGACGAAAGTCAACAGCCGATCTAAGCAATCGGCTTCAAAAATGTTCTAGCAGGTTAACTTACTGACGACGATTCGCATCGATGCCAATAAGCTGAGGCCGATGGCGTGTCAGTTAAGATTATTTCTTCTGAAGGTGGAACGAAATATCGATTTGTTTGATTTTATAGCCGATACTAAGGAAGTATCGCCTTTAGAACATTCATCAAAAGAAATAAGAAAAGCCTTGGAAAGCTCAAGCAAAGCAATGCAAGGAATGTTAGGCAGATGATATTTAACAAAATTATTTATTTTGCCTGACGATGCAGGGGCAGACTTGTTGTTCTGTTTGTTCGGCCACCAGGCCGGATACACCAAAAGGATCATTAAAAAAAATTAATCCAGATGGAGCTTATTCAGGAGATCTTCCAGGTGTGACACCTCCGTCACGGCGAGTCCCAGGGGCTAGAACTCCTCCACCAGCTCCCTGAAGTCTTCCCTCGTCCTAGCGCTGACGAAAGAGGGAGAAACTTCTCCGGAGATCTTAGCACCGCTGAGTTCGGCTCCGGCGAGGGTGAAGGTGGCGCCGTGGCAGATGGCGTGGAGGGCCAGCTCCCTGATGCGCGTCCCAATGTCGTCCAGGCGCGCCCGCAGATTATCTCCCCGTGCGTTCACGAAGTCGGCAATTGCTATGGCTCGCCCAGGGAGCCAATCGAGTTGCTGTTGGAGTTCTGCAATTAGATGGAAGAGACTAAATTTTAAGGAATAGCCGATTCAATTAATCCAAAGAACAAATTGGCTAAGTATTTAAACAAACAGTTGCCAACAGATTCACTAGTGCAGTTATGCAAAGGTAATTGAAGTGATGAGTTGGGGATTTCGAAAAAATGTACCAGCAACTCTGGCGTCGGACGCCTCTAAATGCTCAAGAGCACTGTTGAGGCGAGCACGGAGGGCTTCTCGCTCCTCCACCAGGCGGGCGGTTCGACGACGCTCCTCCTCCAGAAGGCGTCAGGTGTCGGCGACACTTCGGATGAAGGCCCATGCACCATCATCCAATGCCAACTCGTACTCCGACGGGGGTTGGTTGGGGCCTTGGCCGTCTGCCGGAGGAGGAGGACTGCGGAAAAGTTAGGGTTTTTTCCTCGGGTAAATGAAGAATTTCGGAGCATAAAGAAGCGCTAAAGAGGATAATCATTACCTGAGCACACGGCGACGGGTCGCCGGAGGGCCATCCACGGACTCCGATGCCTCCGCGGGGCGTTTGCCGTGGTTATCTGCCATTGCTCCGACTGTCGAGTGGAGAAGAGAAGCAGTTGGTGAATGAGGAGAGCAAAGGCCGAAGAGTGGGGCAATGAATGCGCGGTGTGTTTGAGAAGCCGACGTCTGGCATTTATGCATAAGACTCGAGAAGGTGAAAAGGCGTAAGCTCGGGGGCACCCTCGGATTTAGATCCTAAGGTGAATCGACTAAGTAAACCATTTTAATACCAATCGGCTAAAAATAGGCCGTATTGGTACTAATCGGCTAAAAGATAAGTTATCTGGTTAACGTCGGCTGCATAGCTGATAGAGCTACAGAGTACCAAATAAGTAATGGAGTGCCATGATGCTAGTCGACCAATGAAGAATGTTTACACAGAAAAAGGATTGAGAGTCAGGAATTACAGATAGACTGGATTACATATTTAGTACAGATTTTAATACACTCAGAGCATTCAAACGGATGGCGTCTATATCGGCTATCTTTTTCTGATCCTCTTCAATGCAACCTGGGATTGGTTTCTTCTTGGCTTTAACATCCTGGAGCTCGCCATGAAGAAGTGTTATCTTTTTCTTTTGTGCACGAAGAACAACATGAATGTTCTCCAGGCTATCTTTCTTCAACTTGATCTGTTCATCGATAACTTGAAGCCTACTCAATAATTCATTCCTCTCGGCTTCTAGAGATGACAGGTTGTCGATGAGGACGGTGGAGTCTGAATTCAGTCGATCTATGGTGTCCTTTGCAGCAACCATGTCAGAGATGCAACGTTGCTCATGTGCTGATAGATGTACTTGAGTTTCACGCGCTGAAAGTTTGGCTCTGGCTTCCATGAATTCTGGCCGAAGAAACTCTATATGAGCAACAGGAATCAGAGCTTTGTTGAGATCATCTGGTATGTTATCTTTGATCAAGTCAAAGATGTTTCTGATTCCTCTTGCATCATTCACCAGGTCGGCTATGTTGGTCTCCAAAAGAGGAAGTAATGGTTGCAGCCGAGCCTTAGTTTCTTCGGAGAGTTTCTTGGAGTAGTCTGGTACAGATTCTTCCCCCTCATCCATATAATCTTCTAAGTCAAAAGGGATGACAGGGGAAGAGGGTTCTCCTTGCTCCTGCACAGATAGTGTATAAATAATCACAAATGGGAAGATATTGAAAGGAGAGAATAGTGTTGATTGGAGCACCTGTTCAAGTGGGATGATTTGAAGCTCGGGGAAGGTTGGAGAAGGCTCAGGGAGTGCATCTGAAAGGAATTTTTCATCAGCTCTCAAGAACATCCACCGAGGAAAATCGAGCTGTTAGCTAAAAGGTATACCTGGTTGGGGAAATTCTTGATCAAAATCAGTAAGATGAGGTGTTTCAGAATCTATACGATGGGTATCCACCTGCTCCTGAGGCAACTCAATATTATGAGTACCAGCCTGTTCCTGGGAATCAAAAGATAAAAAGAGTCAAAAATTTGGTGATGAGGACAAGAAAAGACAAGTTTTTATTACCTTTGCATTGACATTCTTGATCAAGGATTGACTGTTTTCAGAGGTGTTTCTTTTCTTCTTCTTGGATATGACCTTAGCAGTTGGCTTATTAGTTTTCTGTTTCTTGGAAGAGCCAGCTTCCTTTATAAAAGTGCTAAGGGTCTGATCATCTGAAATGTTAGAGACTTTCCTCTTCATCAAAGTTTTGATTGTGGGAGCATTACAGCCAATCCTTAGATTTGGACACCATATGTTGTAATCAATTTTTTGCAGGATTCAAGGTGACCAGATCCTGTAGACATTCGACACATTATCAGGGGTAAACAAATGATAAAGATGTGAAATTTGAGAACAAATTGAGTTATACCTCGTCAGTTGCTTGGAAATCTGAATCCAATCTCAGACAGTAAGTGGCCACAGCTTCGTTGAATAGGTGGATGCTCCATTGCTGCCACCAGTCCTGGAAAGAGACTGAAGAGAAGGGTCTGCAGTTCCATTCCTCTTGACCATTTTCAGGGAAACAGATTTTTCCAGTTGGAGTATTCTGTCATACTCTAGAGCAGAGTCTACTGCTTCCCTTGGCCTGAGTTTTTCAGCAAAATAGAGGGATGGGGGCACTTGGCCAAAACCAAATTGTCTGGCTGCCATGACAGGATGATAAAATTCATAAGACATGGGAGGTTTTTCTCTACCATGCCTAATTTCAGTTGGCAGGAGGCAAGGCTTCATGATCTGGCACAAGATCTTCAGACCTTCATCATCACATTCTCTTTGAAATCTGAAAGTATATGGACTCTCAAAATCTGTAATATCTGGATACTGAAACCAACCGAGAATGGCAGTGGGGAATCCTTTGTAGAAGATCTTGAAAAAGAAGCTGACTGATTCATCAATAGATATCATAGCAACAACTTCTCCAAATGAGGTGCATCTTCTCATTTTTGCGCCATCAGGCAATGATTTTTCTTGATTGTCTGGATATAGTTTGGGGAAGGATAGATTCTTTAAGTCCGGGGTTACCAATCTGTGAAGATGAAGATTGAGCCAGAGTTGGAGTAACCACCAAGGACCTGTTAATGATGGGATATCTTCATTTTCCATCAAGCTCTGGGCTACTTTATTCAACATTCTATACAAAGCCCCTAGAAGGTACTTTCCCAGAGGTATATCTGAAGTCACGGGCAATTTTTCTGTCAGGGCTAGGAAATTGGAGGTTGGGCCACAACTCTGACCACAGAACAAATACTTCTCCAGCCACATATTAAGAAAGATAATGTGCTCTTGGTCTGAAACACTAGCTTGAGAGGTATTAAAAGTGGTAATGTAATTGGACCAACCACCAGTTTTTCCAAGCTTGATGGAAGGCTTGGTTTGAAGGCTGTAAGGGTTGATTGATCCAACAATATTCAAGCCGGTTAGCATATGCACATCGGCTAAAGTTGGGGTCATGGGACCCTGCTTGAACATGAAGGTTTTGAATGTATCAAACCAAAAGTAGCAGGCAGCCTTTAGCATTGGTTCATTTTTCTTCATATCAGCTAAAGACAGGGTAATACATTGATCTAAGCTGTGGAGAATCCAATCTGACTTCTTTTTTGCCTCTACTTTGATCAACTAGTCTCTCCAACTTGGAATGATCGATGGCCAATTCCTAAAGGGAGTTTTGCCCCAATGCTCTGAAGCAAAGTCTGAGTTTTTGAAGGGGACCCTCTGGGTTTCAGCAGTAATGGCTTCGGTAGGATCAAAATTGCCGACTGGGCCAAGAAAAAAGTTGTCTGGGTTATCTTGAACCGGGATGAGGATTTGGTCATGAAGCGCTTGAGAATTTAAATGTAAGGGAAATGCGAAAATAGAGAATTATCAGGGAAGAGGGATGATAGGAAATCCGAAATTCACCTCAGGGATCGAATCTTGAGTCGCCATTTGACCTGCGGAAGCACCAAAATTGAGCTCTCAAAAGATTTTTGCTTGAATCGTATGGCGGCGAATTTCTTTGGAAATTAGGGTTTGAGAACAGTCTTGAAGGAAAACAATAACGGTTGGGAAGAAGACTCGGCTGGTCGACTAAAGAGAAGGTTAGTCGATCGGACCCTAAGGAAAGGAGGATAACATTTTTGGAATAAAAATAAATTTCATCCCAAAATTGGGGGGCATGTGTTTACACCAGATTTTGGACCGAGAAGATTATTATGTTGTGAACATAAACAGCTGATTTATTAAGGAAAAGAATCGGCCTAAAAATAAAGAAGCTTATGTGGGTCAAGCATTGTGACACCCTAGTGTCAAGCACTGCATTAGGAACTACATTTAGCTACTAAAATGCATAAGCAACGCATTGCATCATTTCATGTGCATGAAAGTGCTTTTTGCCTATTGTTTGTTTATTTGGATTTTGGTTTCTATTAGACTTGATTGTTTAAGTGGATTTCTGTCTTGGCAAATAATTTTATAAAATAGAGAATATTGAGTATAACACTTTTTGTATTGACACCTTGACCTAGTTTAAAATGGGTTGATAACTAAAAATGTGAAGAACAAAATGATTTATAACTCAAAAATAGGCTTTATTTCTGTGGAGGCTGAGAAAATGATTTTCAGAAAATATGTCTTATACAAAAGTTGTAGAGAAAATTATTTTGAGCAACTTTTATTTTTGGGTCAAAGTCTAGTTTTGAGTTTTTGAAATTGTTTTTGAATGGTCAAAGTTTGAAAGAATTTTGGAAAAAGAAAAAGGAAAAACGTTCTCTCCCGCGCTACCCTTTCGGCCCGTTTGGCCTTTTGGCCCAGCCTGCGTCGCGCCCGCACCCGCCTGCTCCCGCGCGCGTGCCGCGCCAGTCGCCGACACAGCCGCGCCGCGCGCCGGCCCCGACCGCCGCGTGGCCGTCAACCCCTGCACCAAATCCGCTCCGACCACTCCCCTCTCGATCTCCTTCACCCGATCACGCAAGTGATCCACCACGGCCTCTCCCTCGCTCGCCCGGGGCGCCGTGCGCACGCTACAGCCCTGCAGCCGCCTCGCCCGCCGCGCCGCTGTGGCCCCCGCCATGACCGGTCGTCCACCCGCTACGCCGAGCAAAACCCGAGCGCCTCCCTCTCTCCGCTCCCTCACTCTCCATTCGCACACACCCGCCTGCCTTCTCTCCCTCTCCTCTCCCACGAACGAGCCGAGCACTCCACCGCTCGCCACCGAGAGCCCGCACCGCCTTTCCGACCACCTCCGCTCGCCATTGTCCAATCCCTCGCGCATACCACCTCGCCGTCATCTCGGACACCCCGTGCTCGCGCTAGCACCACCTCCCGAGCCTCACCGACGCTGGTACCTGAGGAGCTCCACCGCGGGTGCCATTGATTCCGCCCGGAGCTCGAAGCCGTTCGCCCCCGACCGAAGCTCCGCCACCTCCCTCCCTTGACGATAAGCTTCATCAGGCCAAGGCACGGTGAGAACACACCTCCACGAGGTCTCTACCGCCCTCTAGCCTCCCACTCTTGCCCGACCGAGCGCCATGGACGCCGCCATGGCCGCGCACGAGGTCGAGCCCTACCAGAGCTTCACCAGCCGAGCCAACCCTTCTAGTAGCCTCCCTAGGGTTCACTTAAGCTTTCGCCTCCGTCAATTTCACCGGTGACCGCCAGAAACGGCGTAGCCAAGCTTGGTCGCCGCCACCGTCCGCCACGGCTTGCCGCCGGCCAGCTACAGCCGTCCTCCAGCCCAACCAACTCCACCTCCCGAACCGCCTAGCCGAGGGGAACACATCAAGCCTAACCCCACCGCCGGCAACCTCGCCGTCGGCAGTTATCGGCGGTCAAAGGTCGTCCTCTGCTCTGCCCTCGCTGACGGGTGGGACCGTTGACCCATGGGCCCCGCACGTCAGCCACACATGGTCTATGGACCGAGTCCACGCAAGCCTGGCCGGGAAAGTTCAAATGTTTTTCCTTTTTGTTTTATTTCCTAGAAAAGTTTGTTATTTTTGTGTAGCACGTTTTAATAATCCAAATGAGGTGTTTTCAGTTTTGTTAGCTTGCTCATGAGTAGATCTGTCATGAAAAAATATGAAAGTATTTTTGGTGTAAGCTATTTTACTGTTTTTATTTAATCCAGTTTATGAGCTTTTGTTTAGATAAATGGATTTATATGTTTTCTGGTTGAGTTAATTCATGGCAACATTTGTGTAGGTTTCTTATTATGTTATGAATCTGTGAAAAATTTATGAGTCACTATTTATATAGAAAAAGTATCTGTTTAAGTTTAATTTCCTTTTTATCTGTTTTCTTAAAATAATTGTTAAGATGTTTTATATGTGAAAATAAAATATGGAAAAATTTATGTATTCTCTGTGTGTTATGAGTAAGCTGGGATAAATACTAAGCATGGGTTGTTGTATGGAAAAATAAGGAGTTGCTGTACAAAGGTGCTTTTCTGTGTTTTTCTTAGGAAATTCATGTAGAAAATAATATTATGTTTCTGTTCATGGAACTTCCTTGATAAATATAAAATATGGAGTAGAATCTGGGAAAAATATGAAAATGACTATGTCACCCTTTTCCAGTAGGGTTGTAGTTCAAATGGTTTAATTTGTTGTAAAGTTGTTTATTTTGTGTAGGTTTATGTGTTTATGCCTTGACAGTCAATTTTCTGCACTAGAATGGTTTTGGATAGAAGAAGCTAGGAAAAATATAAGATCTTCTGTTTGACATTTTTTATGTGAAAAGTTAGTTCAAAGTACCTTTTGAGTAGTTTATTTCATCTTTTTGTATCTGCTGTTCTGTAATTTATTTCTTGCTGGAATTTGGGCAGTGAAGTCCAGTTAGTGCTAGCTACCTTCTGAAATTAGAGGCACTCGAGTAGTAGCTCTAATTTCAAGTCTCTTGTCAACCCAATAATTAAACAAGGTTGACAAGAGAATAACGTGGGACTGTCCCTACATCCTCATAATACAAAATTGATACGAGAAAGAGAGAGGATCCTAGTCAACATACTTGAGGAACAATGCACCTTCACTGATAAGTCGACACATAGAGAAGGAAGGTCGATACCTCTAAAGATGATTCCACCGTGATCTTCCTCCTCTCAAGCACACTGTGAAAGAAACAAGAGAATACAAGCCATTCATGAACAACAACTAGCTAGACAAGAGAAGCTTCCACAGGGCGGTTCGACACAATCACTCTTCAATGATAAAGTAACATTTCAAGGTAAGTGACCATTATTTTACAAGCTTCTCCTTGATTCTAGTATGAACATAAATAAAGAACTAAATGTTAGTATTTCTTAGTGTAAGCAGAAGAGTCTGCAAGCGCATGAAAGTACCGTTGTAGCACTTCACCCGGAAGTATTATCAGGGTATCATATTTTCAACAGGGAACGGCGTGCTATAGTCTCTAGGTATAGATCTCCCGGTTTAGGATAAGAAGAAGAACGACCTTAGGGTAACGAGGTTTATTCTAGGCAACGTATTCCATAGTGATCTCGTTCTAGCTATATCTAATCTGCTTCGGTCAACGGGTGAAGTTAGTTTCCCAACCTATGCCGACATAGCTCTACGTGGATTCCCGAATGTGGGTGGATTACATAGGACGAACAGGGATGTCACCACCTGCCGCCTACCTCCTCAACCGTGGAGACCCAGACAACTAACCTGTGAACACTTAACCTAAACACCGCGTTTACGCTAAGAGCCACTAGTTCTAGCAGTAGCTAGGGCTTGCACCCTCTTACTAGAGCACCCACCCGAAGGTGAACGGCCGGTCCAGCCAATTACGTAAGCAATAAACTAGAACACGATAGGAATGCGTAAACGAAGATAAACATGAACCTTAATACTCCAAACATTATTTCGATCCATCGAGGTACAAGTGAAGTCGTACCGGCGATTCCGGTATTTCTTCTCCTAAGTGTAGGTGTACACTTGAGGAAGTAGCCGACAGCCCCGGCACTTCTCCGACTTGCACGGACTCGCTCCCTCTTCTGAATAGCTACTAGAGCTATGACACTTGAGGCACTACTTCTTCTTTAGGAATGGATCCTTTACAAGGTAGGAATGGACTAATCTAATGCTACAAAGTATTGCTCTACACTTCCATGCTTTGAAGAGAGGCTCCACCCATGCTTTTATAGTGGCTTGAGGTTGGTTTGGGGTGATCAACATGGCAACCTCCTTGCACTGCCTCAGCATGCCTCCATGCAACCGCCTGAAGAAGGTGGGCCCGAGGGGCGCCACCGACGGTGCGGGCACACCAGGGGTGCGAGTGCACCCCTGGCCCCACCTCTGGCCACCGCCTTCGCATGGTGGGCTGCTGGCTGGGCCCTGATGTCGGTTATGTGGGTTTTCAATCTAGTTGCAAAGTGTGATGGGCCTTGGGCTTCATTCTCTTCATTTGGATGGGCCGAAAGTGCTCTGGGCTTTGACATGTTGAATTTCGCATGCACTTTTGGCCCATCATAGGTATGGTTTTCTTCCTGTGTTTCCTGCAAAACAATCGATATATCCAAAACTTGTGAAAATTGTGAGTTTAATACCTAATCCTAAGTTTTGGTTCTTGATATGGCAGGTTTTCGAACAAAGTTGGCAGTATAAAATGTGAGTTAAGAACCGTCAACAAAACCCCCCACACTTAGCCCTTTGCTCGTCCTCGACTAAAGCTTTAGACTAAGGTGAAACGCTCCCTCTTGATTCGAAGAACCTGCACACAAGCTATTCTAGGCTTTTCTTGCATCTATGAACATTCAAATTGTCTACCAGAATATCTTGAGTGATTGGATAATGAAACATCCGGGATTCAAATTTTCCTGCTCATCTTCTTGCTAAGAGAAACTTGGGTTTTCATAAAATTTTGAAAAATCAAAAAGTTTTAGCAAATGTTCCTCATATGATTCTCTCAGATCACTCATGCATATGTAGGTGGATCCTTACCAAAGACTTGTTGTGTCTTCTTTTTCATCCTACCTACTACAAGGCATATGTGGATTTTTGGGTAGGGATGAAATCGAAGCATACTTGTATCATATAGTATTGCTAAGTCAAAAACTGAATTACACAGAGATGCAAGTCATACACTTTGATTGAGATGTGCAAGTGTGTGGAATTTTCTAATATTTTTGTGCTCTTGTTGTCAGGATCTCTCTCTTTTTGAATTTTCAGGAGCTATGGGCTATCTCTCTCTTCTTCTTTTTTTGGCGGGTATTTGATTATACCCCTAATTCTACTTTGGGCACTTGCCCATTTTTTCCAACATGCCTTTTGGCATGGATTTATTATTTTATATTATATATTTTTTTTGGCCTCATACCACACGGGTATGGATATTTCTTTTTGCATAGCCCACAGTTCCTTTTTGGAATTTTTTTATTCTTTTTTGTGAGAGAGATGTGTGACTGAACAGAGCTTTATTGGTGGTGGATGGATGATATGTTTTGCATAACTCTTAGTGTAAGAGATAGCGATGTACTCCCTCCATATTGAAAGAGCTGACGTTTTGGACAAGGTTTGGGTCAAACATTGGTAATATAAATCATAAATAACTTTTAAATTATTGAGTTTAGAGATGTAAAAATCATATAAATAAATTTGTCTTGAAAAGTACTTTCATAAAAATATACATATACCACTTTCCAATAAATATTTTTAAAGAACAAAGTGGTCAAAGTAATGTTTTGGAGACCGTGTCGTTGTCTGAAGCGTCAAGTTTTTCAATATGGAGGGAGTATGTGGTAGTTGAAAGGATCAAGATGCCCAAGAGGGGGGGTGAATTGGGCTTTTCTAAAACTTCTTGCAAGAATTAAAACCTATCAAGCCCCAATTAACCCCCTAGTGCCTAGAAGTGTGTTTGACTAGAATCAACCGCACAAAAGAATATCGCTAAACCATTTCTACTCTAGCATGACAATTCAACTTATGAAAGAACAACAAGTAAATGCGGAATTGAATTGCTCAAAGGTAAATGCGTAGTAAAGAGAGTAGAGATGACACGATGATCTTTTTGCTGAGGTATTGAGGTGTCGGCACACCCCCTAGTCCTCGTTGGAGCACCCGCGCAAGGGTATCACTCCCCTTGATCCGCGCAAGGATCAAGTTCTCACTACGAGATGATTCTTTGCCACTCCGGCCCGGTGAATCGCTCGCTACCGGTCACAACTTGGCTTGGGTCATCCACAATGCCTCCAGATGATCACCAAGCTCTCCGATCGCCACCAAGCTGTCTAGGTGATGCCGATCACCAAGAGTAACAAGCAAGAACTCTCACTTGACCAACGCAAGGCTAATGAGATGGGTGGATGCACACTTGCTACTCTCTATTCACTAATGAGGTGTTTGATCACTCAATTATCAAATCTCTCAACCTCACTAGGCCTCTTGCACTCACTTGCAATCACAATGTGTTTGGCAACCTTTCAAATGAGCAAGAGTAACAGCATGAATGAGGGGGAGGCATATTTATATCCCCAACTCAAAACATGCACGAAGGGGTAAGTCCAGCCAGTTACACACTGACCGGACGCACCTGTCGGGGTGACCGGACGCGTCCGGTCAGTGTCTAACGGCTACATGACGTTAGGCCTGACACCTGTACGAAGTGCTGATCGGACGCACCTATGCGTCCGATCGCCTCTGACCGGACGTGTCCGATCACGAAAAACCCTCTCTGGAACCTCTCTGGACGCGACCGGACTCACCCCCTGGTGCGTCCGATCGACTGCTGAGGAAGCGTCCGTCACAACCAGACAGACAGACAGCCCCTCACTGACACCGACGCAGCGCAATCGTACGTCCGTCACTCGGGTTCGAGCGTCCGGTCAGAATTAGAAGTCCAAAACGACTTCGGTTTGCGATGCTCCCTTCACGAACTTTCTTCCTTATGATCTTAGGGACCTTTCTAAGCTACGTAGGGCTTTGGTTAACAAGTGTGCACCACACCTATCTCAAAAGTCTTACCTAGGTCAAGCTACCCATTCAAACCCCCCTTAATAGTACGGCCAAGGAGAAAACAAAGACCTATGCTACTCTAAGTGTCCTTCAACACCAAATGACACTTAGAACTAGCCTATCACTGTCTCATCGTCCATCCTTTGAAAACCGAACGAATTCCATCAATAAGGGGACATGAATACCATAGTGCCCTCATGATCATCATTACCATGACCTAACTCAACTGTTTCTGCAAAACACACGTTAGTCATAGTAATTTACCGTTGTCATCCAATCACTGAAACCCACTGGGGGCCTAGATGCTCACAATCTCCCCCTTTTTGGTGATTGATGACAACCTCAAGTATGTTTGAAAGAGAGGTGAGGTTTTCAATTGCTTGGTTCATATAAGCATGTGACGATAGATCAAAAAGGGTTAGGCATGCTTATACAAACCAAGTCCACATAAGTACTCAACATATAAGAAGTAACACAAGTACTTATGAACAAGCTCATTTATCGGAGAATAAGTGCGGAAGCAAAGTAAATGAGCATAACCAAGTGACATGTAATATATAACGAGTGAAGCATAACATGTCACATCCAAAAGACATACACATATTGTACAAGTGCCAAAAGATAAACATGTATGCATATGAGTGCAAGGATCATACAAAAGAACCGAGACCCTCTCACAAGCTCCCCCTAACTCTAACATACGCTCTCTCCCCTTTTGGCATCAAAGACAAAAACCTAAGGGTCTGAAGGCGGGACGGGAGCAGACGAGTCGGGCGATGAGGTACGCGGAAGAGCCTCAAACTGAGCAAGAATAGCCTCCTCATCGGACGACGAACTGAGAGCTGGCTGACCCTCGGACACTGGACGTGTAGGTGAAGCAGTCTGGGTCTGCTCAGCTGACTCTGGAGCGGCCTCTGGCGCTGGAAACTCTGGCTGTGGAGGAGGATTCACTGTCTCAGTCAATGCCACTGACACGGTCAAAGAAGTCTCAGGTGCTGAACTGACAGGTAAAGTCTGACTTTGAGAGACCGGTGGCTCGGACGACGCTACTGAAGAAGGGAGAGTCTGTGTAGTACCAGTAGCGGGAGCTGGAGCTGAGGTCACCGACAGGATAAACTGAGGCGGTGTAGGCATGCCGGTGAGCTCGTTGAACGAAGCCTCCAGACTCCGGGGGGTCACAAGAATCGACTCCGTCTGAGTAGGAGTGAAGCCCAAGCGGAGCGGTGTGAACCCTGGCTACTGCCCTGGCAGAGGTGAAGAGAACCACTACGGATATTACGGAAAGGGCGAGACTGTCGACGGAGGAACGGACGTGTAGTACGAGGTCAACGGTCCGGGCTGCTGCAGCTGAAACTGAGGCAGCGGTGGAGGTAACTGAGGAAGAGCCGCCATCCTCTCCATGAAGGCAAGAGTCTGTGTCTGGAGCTGAATCATCTGCCGCTGGAGAGCGTCCTGGCGCTCCTGAGCCTGGGCTGCAGCCACTGCCTGTGCCTCTGCTAGTCTGGCCTGCTCCTGAGCTTGTCGTCGCTGCTCCTCAGCATGACGCTGAACCTCCTCAGAAAGGCGTGACTGCTGCTGCTCCATCCGAGAAAGTATGGCTAGTAGTGCTGGATCGGAGCCGGCCATATGTGACGAGGAGGCCTCTGAGTCGTGAGCTGCCGCTGGACGCATCCTCGAAAGAGGAGCGTAGTCGTCGTCGGAGCTGTCGGTCGAGACCTCTAGAAGGTCGGGGTCCTCACCCTCTGCCTCAAGACCGGCAAGCTCTGCCTCTGCCAGCTGACGAACTGCCTCGTCTTGCTCAGCCTTTGTCTCGGTGACCACTGGCCTCTGACGCTGACCACGGGGACGAGTGTCTGGATGAGCCCCGGCAATCTGGCGAGTGTCGTACACGGGAAACTCTATCGGAGACTGGGTGAGCTCTGGAAGTAGTGCCGGAATCATCCTCCTCAAAATGAAATAAATCAAGTGAGCATAAGGAAGCTGCCAGTGACCCTTGAATCCCTCTGCAAGTGTGTCCTCCATCTCAGAGATAATAATATCCCAAATATCAAACTCAAGCTGGGAGACTAAGTGGTGAACAAGCCAGATCTGAACACAGGTCAATCCCTCTCTGTAGCCTGTCCGAGGTAGAAGAGTATGCCTCATGACCTCGTTCACGAGACGGGCCGTTGGCGTCAAGTCACGAGGACGCCGGCTGGACCCCTCTCCGAACGGCTCTCGGAAGCAGGCACGAACCAAGTCAGCTGGTGGAATCTCGCCTGCATGTGGACGCCGAGGTGGCTCTGTCTCTCCATAGCACATTGTGTGAACCTTGGTCGCATAGGCTGTTAGACAAAGGTACTCTCTGGCACGGGCACTGTAGAGCCTGTAGGACCTCCCCCTGAAGGCAAAGTGGAGGAACCGATGATCCGGGGAGATCCACAGGGACGCGTAGAACTGCCGTACCCAATCCTCAACATACTGACCACTCCGTCTAAGAAGATCTGCTAACCCGGGCAGGTATGAGAGCATAGGACGGATGGCCTCACCAGCAACTGCAACTATAGTCTCCAGCGGGCAGACTCTGTGGGGTCGAATGTGAACGCCGCTGTTGACATATTCTCTGTTGAAGTCCTCCTGAAGAACTGTGTAGAAACCCTCGGAGGCCTGAGGGTGCCTGGCAGCTGGGAACCACTCCTCGTAAAGAATTAGACACAACGCCTGCACCTGACATGCAGTCGCGGTCCGCAGGTCCAAGTGCTCCACAGGTGGGGGTCCCTGTGGCCTCGGAGGGGGTCGACCACCCCGCCTCTACCCCTCAGGTCGAGGAGAGACCTGAGTGCGAGTACGGGTGGACCGACGGACTGGCTGCTGAGCTGGCTGCTCCTCCTCTAGCTGACCCTCTGCCTCGGTCTCAGTAGCTGAACTGGGCTCTAGAGCGGACCCACCGGCTGAAGCGGCTGCGAGAGCTGAGGCAACCTCTGACGGAAACCGGAAGTCGGGAGGGTGGACCTCAACTGGGTCATCGAGAGAGTACTAGTGACTGTGAACCCGGACAACTACTCCCTCGGTCTGAAGGAAAGCCTGCACGTGCTGCTCGGTGAGAAGATCACGAACCCGCTGACCACCGGACTGACTGCCCTGAGTTGAAGACTGGTCTCGAATATGAAGACCGCCAATTGAACCACCCTGCTCTGCTCTTTTGGCTGCCCGTGCTACTGTGAGAGCCATCTTTGAATCTCGATCAAGACGCTTGCGCTTCTTAGACAAAAGCTTCTATGGCCTCTTCCCCTTGCCACCAGAAGGAGGGCGAGGGGGAGGAGGATCTGCCCCGGGACCTCCGCCGACATTCTTGCAGCGAGCCATCGCTAAAAGAACAGAAACACTGAGACCAACTACCATGGACAAGACCTACTGCCACTAAGAACCACTGTCACTGACAAGACCCACTGCCACTGAGCACAACTGTCAATCAAGCCAGAGTCACTGCAAGCAAGAGACTGGACTGAACCTCAGAGGCTTGGCCTCGTTCCGTATCCGCGAGCTTGGCCCCGGATTAAGCTGACACTGGCACATGGCTCACTGACACGGACCCGACTCGCTGCAACAGAGAGAGAGAGAGAGAGAGAGGGATATATATATATAAGCACATAATCTAGAGATGAGAAACCTATCAGAAGGAAATCACAGGAGAGAAAAGAGACGAGGCGTGGCTTTGCTACCTGACGAGACGCGACAAAACCGACGAGGCGGGGGAAAGACACCGACACGTTCGGGCACCACAAGCGCTCGCCGGAAGGATCTGCACGAGAGAATGTGCCAAAACGAGGTTAGTTAGGCATGAACGAGTGGTTGTGGCATTTCAGCGAACAGGTAGCATGCACAGGTTATGGAAAGAGGTGGGGAGCTCAGTGGGTGGATGCGGTCGGCCGGAGAGAGGGCGCCGGAGAAGAGGATGAGGGCTGGAAGCGTCCTCCGGCGAGATGAACTTAGCGCTGGCGAGGCCCCTACTCCGGCAAGGAGCGAGGGGCGGACTGGGGGGGAACTCGGCGCGGTGGGGTGTTGGCGAGCGAGCGGTGGGTGAGTGCGGCGGTGCGGACGCGGCGAGGAGGCTGCGCGGTGCGGGCGCGGTGAGCGGAGAGGAGGCGGCGGCGTGGGCGCGGTGGGGAGTGCGGCGGCGCGGTGGTGGGTTAGGGCACGACGAGGAGACGGCGTCGGCGGCGGGTCGGGCTCGGGCGGATGGGACTGGATGAGAAAGACAAGAGGTGGGGGCCACATGTCAGTTGGAAAAACTTATTGCGCCCCTTAAGTTGCGACCGGACGCACGAGACGTGACCAGACGCATGGAGCCCCAGCGTCCGGTCTCGAACAGAGAGCTCCCGAAACGCGTAAACCGCGATCGGACGCGTCCTGTCTCACACGATCGGGCGCACCCATGCGTCCGATCACATTTGTAGCAAACGACTGGACGCACGCTCGACTCATGACCGGACGCGATGATGACACTGTTCATCAGCGCGTCTGTTGCACTGACCGGACGCATGCCAGCGTCCGATCCCAGCGTCCGTCACCCTAAAACCCCTGTTTTGACTCGATTTTTCGCGCCGACTTCTCCCAACCAAGTTCCAACTTAAATAAGACGCAAATAAACACTAGTTGGAACCTAGAGGAGTTACCTCTCTCAAACCCACAAATTTTTCAAATATTTTGCCATAGGCTAAAATAGTTTTCTAGATAAAATAGGCAATAAAACCCGAGGAGACAACATGTGGCCACCGAAACTAGGGGACTCAACCATTAGGATCCTCAAATGCTCCCCCTAGCGGTGGACGAACACAGCGGTTGCTCAAAACTTAACCGAAAAGAATCGACAAAGCAACACACATGCATATGCAATGCAATACGGAATTTGAATCTAGGTTGCTTGTCAAGTTTGCTCATGGGTAAGCTTCTTCACACGCTTTTTAGGGCGGTTATCTTAACCACATCTAACAAGCCTATGTGCATAACATAATTTAAACATGGCATATGGTACAATGCAATGCAAAGACAACCCCCTTTCACCTGATAAAGTTACTTAAATCAAGCACATTAAGCTCACTTCGCAATCTACAAAGAGTGTTTTCATCTAGGGGTTTTGTGAAGATATCCGCCAATTGATCTTCGGTTCTAACTCCCTCTAAGGATATGTCTTTCTGAAAACATGGTCTCTAAGAAAGTGATGGCGAATATCTATGTGCTTTGTGCGAGAGTGTTGAACCGGGTTGTTAGCAAGCTTAACCGCACTCTCATTGTCACAACAACAAAGGTACCCTTTCTAGAACTACACCATAGTCTAAAATGGTTTGTTTCATATAAAGGATTTGTGCACAACAAGCACCTGCGGCTATGTATTCCGCCTCGCGGTAGACAAGGCCACACTATTTTGCTTCTTTGAACTCCATGAAACTAGTGATCTCACAAGCAGCAATGGCACCATCTGGATGTGCTTTTTCTATCTACTTTGCAACCCGCGTAATCCGAATCGGAATACCCAACGAGTTGGAAGTTAGCTCCTTTGGGATACCAAAGGGCCAATGCTTGGGGTGTGCTTTTAGGTACCTAAGGATTCTCTTCACCGCTATGAGATGTGATTCCCTAGGATCGGCTTGAAAGCGAGCACACATGCACACACTAAACATGATGTCGGGCCTAGATGCGGTCAAATATAACAAGCTACCAATCATAGAGCAGGTAGAGAGTTTGATCAACCGGGTTACTCCCACATCGAGGTCGAGATGTCCGTTTGTTGGCATTGGAGTCTTGATAGGCTTGCAATCATCCATGTTGAAGCGCTTGAGGAGGTCTTTTGTATACTTCTCTTGAGATATGAAAGTCCCCTCCTTCAATTGCTTGACTTGGAAGCCTAGGAAGAATGTGAGCTCGCCAATTCATGGACATTTTGAACTCCTTCGACATCAAGTCACCAAATTCCTTGCAATAGGCTTCATTTGTTGACCCGAAGATGATATCATCAACGTAGACTTGACAAATGAAGATCTCTCCATCAAGCTTCTTGGTGAATATTGTGGTGTCGACCTTCCCAATGGTGACGCCCTTCTCAATGAGGAAGTCTCCAGAGGTGCTCGTACCATGCTCTTGGGCTTGCTTGAGCCCATATAGCGCCTTGGACAACCTATAAACATGATTAAGATATCTAGGGTCTTCAAACCCGGGAGGTTGATCAACATTAGACTAGTTCATTTATGAAGCCATTTAAAAATGCACTTTTCACATCCATTTGATATAATTTAATGTCATGATGTGATGCATATGCAAGGAGGATAGATGGCTTCGAGTCTTGCAACCGGTGCAAAGGTCTCTCCAAAATCCAAACCTTCAACTTGAGAGAACCCCTTTGCCACTAGCCTTGCCTTGTTTCTAACAACCTTGCCTTGATCATCTTGCTTGTTCCTAAACACCCATTTTGTTCCAATGACTCTTGCGCCTTTGGGTCGCTCTTCAAGTGTCCAAACTTGGTTGCGGGTGAAGTTGTTTAATTCTTCATGCATAGCATTCACCCAATCCGGATCACCTAGAGCTTCATCTACAATGGTAGGCTCAACAAGAGACACAAAGGAGTGATGTTCAATAATAAAGCAAGTTTTTGAGATCGAGTCATTACACCCCTTGTTGGACTCCCTATGATGAGATCTTGAGGATGAGCTTGTAGTAGAGGAGTAGTCCTTTGATCAACCACTTGAGGGGCCGCTTGTGGAGCATCAACATCTTGAGCTTGTACCACCATTTGATCATGGGAGACATGAGTATCTTCAAATGGATCCTCCCCTTTGTCATCAACTGTGGTACATTGGATGAGGATGGCTTGTCAATGACTTGCACATCATCATCATCATCTTTAGGCTTGATGGCTCCAACCGGCATGTTCTTCATTGCTTCCCTCAATGGTTCATCACCTACATCATCAAATTTTCATGCTCTCCTTGAGAGCCATTAGATTCATCGAATTCCACATCATATGTTTCTTCTACTACCATCCGGTGGCATGGTTGAATACTCGATATGCTTTGGACTTCAATGAGTAACCAACAAGAAAACCAATATCACATCGGCGTTGAAACTTCCCTAGGTGTTGGCGCTTCTTGTAGATGTAGCATTTGCACCCAAACACTCTAAAGAATGATACATCCGGCTTCTTGTTGTTGAGTAGCTCATAGGGGGTCTTGCCAAGAGACGATGGGGGAACAACCGATTTGATGCATAGCAAGCGGTGTTGATTGCTTCCGCCCAAAATCTTTCCGGTGTAGTGTACTCATCTAGCATTGTCCTTGCTAGGGTGATTAGAGTCCGGTTCTTCCTCTCAACTACCCCATTTTGTTGTGGTGTGTAGGTTGCGGAGACTTCATGCTTGATCCCAACTTCATCACAATATTGCTCAATGTGGGTGTTGTCAAACTCTCTTCCATTGTCACTTCTTATCTTCTTGATCTTCAAGTCAAACTCATTTTGGGCTCTCTTGGCAAACTTCTTGAATGAAGGGGTTGCTTCGGATTTGTCATGAAGAAAGAATACCCAAGTGTATCTAGAATAGTCATCAACAATCACTAGGCAATAGAGATTTCCACCCAAGCTAGCATATGTTGTTGGCCCAAATAGATCCATGTGAAGTAGCTCTAACTCTCTTGATGTTGATACAAAGGCTTTGGTTGGATGAGTGTTTGCAACTTGCTTGCCGGCTTGACATGCACTACACAATTTGTCCTTCTCAAATTTGACATCCTTCAAGCCCCTAACCAAATCCTTCTTCAATAGCTTGTTGAGAGTGTTCATTCCAACATGTGCCAATCTTCTATGCCATAGCCAACCAAGTGATTGCTTAGTGAACAAACATGTCTTCAAGTTGGCATCTTCGGAGGTGAAATCCACTAGATAGAGATTGTTGTATCTAAAGCCTTTGAATATCACTTGTGTATCATCTTTCTTGGTCACAACCACTTCCTTGTCGGTGAACAAACATTGAAAGCCAAGATCACATAGTTGCCCAACGGATAGCAAGTTGAAGCTCAATGATGCAACTAGAAGCACATTGGAGATGGTATGATCATTTGATATAGCCACTTTGCCCAATCCCTTGACATTGCCCTTTGAGTTGTCACCAAATGTTATCTTTTCTTGGTCATTGACATTCTCTTCTAGTGAGGTGAACATCCGGGGATCACCGGTCATATGTTGTGTGCAACCACTATCAATCACCCAATGAGATCCACCGGTCTTGTAGTTCACCTACACACACAGAAATCAAGCTTGAGCTTTTGGGACCCAAACTTGTTGAGGTCCCTTAACCTTCTCTACTAGACTTTGCAACCCAAATTTGCTTTGGCCTATTCTTGTTAGGAGGCCCCATGAACATAACTTTCATCTTGCCACTAGAGTCTTGTCTAAGCATGTAGTGAGCATTGAAAGCAAAGGGCCTAGCATGCTTGGGCAAGGGTGTGGGTTTTGGCTCTTCACAATCATGAGCAAAGTGTCCTTCCTTTCCACACTCATAGCATCTCCAATCTTCTTCTTCTTTGGCTTTGTGATGCTCTTGCGTTGCTTCATCTTTCTCTTCAAGAAAGCCAATGCCATTTCTATTTGTCTTCATACGGTGTTCATGAGTAGCTCACTTTGAAGACATTGACCCTTGGTGAAGTTTCCTCAATCCGGTGGTGAGGTGCTCCTTTCTCTTCTTGAGCTTGTCATTCTTTGTTGGAGTCTCAATTGAGATGGTGTCATTTTGTAATCCCTCTCTTCATCTTCCTCTTGTTCTCTTCTTTTAGCATGTCTAGCTCAAGTGACATGCTATAATCATCATCTGAGTCTCAACAATGACTTGCTTTGTGGTTGCAAGCTTCTCTAGATCACCTTGAGCTTTGCATTCTCATTCTTGATCTTGATGTAGTCATCATAGTGATCGGCCACAACCACATTTCTTGCCCTTGCCACTAGCTCTTTGCTCATCATGCTCACTAACCAAGTCCTCACAAGATGTTGCTATGTCACACTTAACAACAAGGTTAGGAGCATCATGTGTCTCATGTGAAAGCATATCATAAGCAATGGTGAGAGTATCATATCTACTTTCACTTGAGTGTATTGTTCTTTGAGCAAAGATAACTAGTGGTAAAGTCACTATGCATCTTATCAAGTTTTTCATTTTTAGCTTTGAGCTCTTTGTTAGAGGACTTGAGCTCCTTGATAGTGGATGACATAGTAGCAAGTTCATCTTTTAGTTCACACTAGCATGAATAGCATGATCACATTTCTCAACAAGAGATTCATTTTCATCAACAAGCTTTTCATTTTTAGCTCTAGTCTTTCTTATGATTTTAGAGTAGTTGTTTAGCAATTTAACAAGCTCATCATAAGTAGGTGACTCAAATTCACCATCACTATCACTAGAGTCATCATCGCTTTGTACCTTCCGGTCACCCTTGCCATAAGGCATAGGTGTGTAGATGATGATGGCGACGGTGGTGGTGGTGGTGTAGAGGAGCCAATGACTAGAGCGGCCACCTTCTCCTTCTCATCATCACTATCTTCATTTGATGAGCCACCGGAGGAGTCAATGTCGGTGAGCCAATCACCAACAATGTAAGCCTTGCCACCTTTCTTGTGGTATTGCTTCTTCTTCTTGCCATCCTTCTTGTAGTAGGGCTTTTCATCCTTCTTCTCATCTTCACTTGATGAGTCATACTTCTTGCCCTTGTTCTTGTTCTTGTAGCTCTCTTTCTTGGGCTTGGTGCATTGATGAGCAAGATGGCCAAGCTCACCGCAATTGTAGCAATCCATTTCGGAGATTGGCCTCCTCTTGCTACTTGTGAAGAACTTCTTCTTTCTTGAGTCAAAGTTGACTCCATTCTTGTGAAGCTTCTTCAACATCTTGGTGGTCCTTCTCACCATGAGAGCAATGTTGGAATCATCTTCTTCATCACTTGTGCTCTCATGATGCACCTCAATAGCCTTGGACTTGCCCTTCTTGTCATGGCTAGCTTTGAAGGCCAAGTCCTTCTTCTTGTCGGTGGAGGAGCCACCACTTGGTGTGATGTGCATGTACATCTCATGCGCATTGATCTTTCCCAAGATTTGAGTTGGTGTAGCGGTGGAAAGATCACCTTGATGTAGCACCGTCACAATGTGTCCATACTTCTCAATTGGAAGGACACAAAGAATCTTCCTCACAACATCGGATGGTTGCATTTGTGTGAGGCCAAGTCCATTGAGTTCTTCTCTACAAGAACATTCAAGCGTGAGTACATTTCATTTGCACTTTCATTATTAGCATGCATATCAAATGAGTGAAGCTTTTGCATAACTAAATGATATCTCTCCTCACGCTCACTCTTGGTTCCCTCATGGAGCGCACAAATGTTATCCCATAGATCATGGGCATTCTTGTGGTTCCGAACGCGGTTAAACACATCCTTGCAAATGCCTCTAAAGAGAATGTTTTTGCCTTTGCATTCCACTTCTCATTTTCTTCCTCATGTGGAGAGGCTAGTGCCCTCCTTGGGTTGGGGAACCGGTTATGCGGCATCGCGGCATTCACATCAACCGCTTCTAGGTACGACTCCATACGGATTTTCCAATATGGAAAGTCGTCTCCCTCGAACATGGGAGGTGGTCCATCACCTCCGGACATCTTAACTCTAGGCGGTTAAGCCTAAATCGAGAGCACGAGGCTCCGATACCAATTGAAAGGATCAAGATGCCCAAGAGGGGGGTGAATTGGGCTTTTCTAAAACTTCTTGCAATAATAAACCTATCAAGCCCCAATTAACCCCCTAGTGCCTAGAAGTGTGTTTGACAAATCAATCGCACAAAAGACTATCGCTAAACAATTCTACTCTAGCATGGCAATTCAACTTATGAGAGAACAACAAGTAAATGCGAATTGAATTGCTCAAAGGTAAATGCGTAGTAAAGAGAGTAGAGATGACACGACGATCTTTTTGCCGAGGTATCGAGGTGTCGGCACACCCCCTAGTCCTCGTTGGAGCACCCGCGCAAGGGTATCGCTCCCCCTTGATCCGCGCAAGGATCAAGTGCTCACTACGAGCTGATTCTTCGCCACTCCGGCCCGGTGAATCGCTCGCTACTACGGTCACAACTTGGCTTGGGTCATCCACAATGCCTCCGGATGATCACCAAGCTCTCCGATCGCCACCAAGCCGTCTAGGTGATGCCGATCACCAAGAGTAACAAGCAAGAACTCTCACTTGACCAACGCAAGGCTAATGAGATGGGTGGATGCACACTTGCTACTCTCTATTCACTAATGAGGTGTTTGATCACTCAATTATCAAATCTCTCAACCTCACTAGGCCTCTTGCACTCACTTGGAATCACAATGTGTTTGGCAACCTTTCAAATGAGCAAGAGTAACAGCATGAATGAGGGGGAGGCATATTTATACCCCCCAACTCGAAACATGCACGAAGGGTAAGTCCAGCCAGTTATGCACTGACCGGACGCACCTGTCGGGGTGACCGGACGCGTCCGGTCAGTGCCTAACGGTTTACGTTACGTTTAGGTCTGACACTTACGAAGTGTTGACCGGACGCGTCCGGTCGATAATTTCCTCTCTGGAACCTCTCTGGACGCGACCGGACTCACCCCCCGGGTGCGTCCGGTCGATTGCTGAGGAGCGTCCGGTCACAACCAGGCCCGCTCCTCAGTCAACACTACTGACCGGACGCATGCCCCAGCGTCCGGTCACTAGGGTTCGAGCGTCCGGTCGCATTTAAGCCCGAAACGACTTCGGTTTGCGACGCTCCCTTCACGAACTTTCTTCCTTATGATCTTAGGGACCTTTCTAAGCTACCTAGGGCTTTGGTTAACAAGTGTGCACCACACCTAACTCAAAAGTCTCACCTAGGTCAAGCTACCCATTCAACCCCTCTTAATAGTACGGCCAAAGATAAACAAAGACCTATGCTACTCTAAGTGTCCTTCAACACCAAATGACACTTAGAACTAGCCTATCACCGTCTTCGTCGTCCATCCTTTGAAAGCTGAACGAATTCCATCAATAAGGGGGCATGAATACCATAGTGCCCTCACGATCATCATTACCATGACCTAACTCAACTGTTTCTGCAAAACACACGTTAGTCATAGTAATTTACCGTTGTCATCCAATCACCGAAACCCACTGGGGGCCTAGATGCTCACACAGTTGTGATTTAACTTGGTCATCATTATGCGCATGGAGACACCCCACTGTTGATGTTCGAGTTATTTTATCGACCTATTGGTTATTACGGCTGCATGGAGACACCCCACTATTACGAATATAATTGTCAATACTTAGCCGATTCACTGGTTTTATGTCGTCTTAACTTGTACATAGATCTTTATTTTCTTCATATGATAAGCTAATCGGTTTTCTCTTTTATGATGTTCTTTTTATTTTTAATAGCCGTTTTGCCTCCGTTTATGCCAATGTCATAATCTTTTCTTGGGAGTTGACTTTGTAGTCAAAATCCTATGATAATGGCTATATTGAAGTCGCATAATTTGGAACTGTCAAACATCAAACTGGCAGGTTCTAGGATTTAACATCTTTTTCTCCTCCTTGTCAATTGCAGGTCAAATTGACCGGCACGCCCCGGAGTCGTTCTCACTAAGATTCGGCACTGCCATCTCTTGAAGGTCCAGGAGGTTAAAGACCTTGCTCTGCATGGCTTCTGAGGACAGTGGTCGAGTGTGTTGGCACCTCGTCTATATTTCTATGTCAACAACTACAGAATTGAATATGCGCAGCGTTGCCTAAATGGGCTCTGTGGCGGGCACAGTTTTTGCCTGCCACGGTTATTCGGTGGCCGGCCTGGAGCGACCGGCCACCAAAGCGCCCCTGAGGTTAATAATTAACTGCAGCGGGCAACATAAGGAGCCCGCTGCGGCTAGGCGTGTAAAGACGCCCACTGCGGTTAAAGATGATTAACCGCAGCGGGCTCCTTATGTTGTCCTCTTTGGTTATTGCAGGCTATTTAAGTCGCCGCCACCAGCAGTAACGAAACCGATCATCTTCTTCCTCTAGACAAAAACGGAAAGAAGTTTTGCCGAATTTTTTCCCTAAATAACTTATTTTTTAGGTTTATTTGTTTGATTTGGAGAAAAAGTACTCCACAAGAGGTACCTAGATGATCTTCACCCTCTTTCCCCTCTCTTTTCCTCTCTGTTTAGCCTCCTTTTTAGATCTAGTTTCATGAAGGAGAGAGAAAACTGGTATTTGTTTCTCTAAGTTCATCATGGATGCATTAATTTATTTGTCGTCGTTATTTCTGTCCCTATATTTTAACATAAATATAATAAATTATTATTTTTTCTAATTCATCTTTGTTTTGTGATTCATGATGTGTGTAATTAAGGATCGCGGTACGATGGATCGGTCGGAATGGATATATAAGATCAATAGAGTACTTGATGTGCAGTATCTTGTTGAAGTGAGAAAGTTTATTGCCGCTGCGAAAGCTGACCGTGAGAGATCGAACCAGACGACAATCATTTGTCCATGTCATCGCTGCAAGAATCTGACAGCCTTCAAAGATGAAGGCACAGTGCAATCTCATTTGATTCATTTTGGTTTCATGGAGGATTACACAGTGTGGACTCATCACGGCGAGAGATTCGATCTGAGTGTCGGGGCGGCATCTGGAGTAAGCTCAGCGTCGACGACGACGGTGAACCAAGATCCTAGAGCGCACGTCTCATCGGCAACAGTAGCGCCAGCCTTCAGTGACAATAGTGCTCGTGACTACATCGTTGTGGAGGATGTACTCCAGGATATGACAGATGATGGTGGTGGAGATGTTGAAGATGCTACAGTGCAGGACCCTGCGGATTTGCATCTGTTTCAGGATTTACTCAAACACATCGATGAAGACGACGTCGTGTATGGCTCCCCGAAGTGGTTGGAAAATTTCAGAGAGATGAAGCAGGCGTCACTTGATCCTTTATATAAGGACGGTGGGGAATGTCCGAAGGATTGCACAGTGCTCCGTTTCAACCTCCACATGTTGATGATGAAGGCTCGACATGGGTGGTCAGACAACAGCTTTAATGAGTTGTTAGGTTACCTTGCTAAAACATTCCAACGAGTAACAAGATTCCAGCAAATACGTATCGGGCGAAGAAGCTTATCCGGCCAGTGGCGATGAAGCTTAGAAAGTTCGATGCCTGCCCTAACCACTGCATCCTCTATCAGGGAACAAAGTATGAGAATTTGATGAGCTGTCCGCACTGTGGCGCCAGTCGCTATAAGAGAAATGATGGCTGTCGCGTGGATGCAGACAACGATGAGGCCTTGCGAGGTGGTCAGAGGAAGAAGAAGAAGTGTGTCAAGAAGAGCAGTGTTGCAGCCAATCGCATCTCGGCTCATCAGCCGGACGAGGAAGAAGAGGGTTACACGCTGAGGAGAAGTCCGGCACTGTCGGTGTGGTACATGCCAGTGATCGACCGCCTGCATGCACTATTGGGAACCCAGAGGACACGAAGCTCATGTCCTGGCATGCATCAGCTGACCGCTTGAAGGACGATGGCATGTTGCGGCACCCCTCCGATGGCCAACAGTGGAAAGATTTCGACAAGGCCTACCCGCAATTTGGCAAAGATCCCAGGAACGTTCGGTTCGCACTGAGCACCGATGGGATGAATCCGTTCGGCGAGCTGAGCAGCTCCCACAGCACCTGGCCGGTCGTACTGACCATCTACAACCTACCTCCCCATCTGTGTCGGAGGCACAGGTATCTTCTGCTGACCATGCTTATCTCGGGACCGAAGCAGCCCGACAAAGATATCGATGTTTTCCTAGAGCCGGTAATGGAGGAAATGAAGGAGCTATTTGATGTTGGGGTCGAGATGGTGGATGCGTCCCTCAAGGAGAAGTTCACCCTAAAAGCCATCATCTTTGTCACCATCACCGACTACCCCGGCCTCTTCTCACTATCGGGGCAGATCAAAGGAAGACCGTCTGCGTAATGTGCATCGACAATTCATGCTACACTTACCTCAAGGGATTGAACAAGATGGTCTACATGAGGCACAGGCGGTTCCTTCCAAAAAGGCATAGATGTAGAAGAAGTGTCATGAATCAATTGTTCGATGATCAGGGCGAGCCACAGGGTGAACCACCGACATAGACTAGTTGGGGGGCCAAAGGTGTATGAGATGGTGAAGGATATTGATCAAATTGAGTTCGGGAAGAAGAAGAAGCCACCAGAGGAGGGGACAAAACAAATGAGGAAGCGAAAGCGAGACACGATGGAGGAAGTGTCGCAGGCTGTCCCCTCTGTTCCTTTCAAGAAGAGATCGATTTTGTTCGAGTACCTGTCATATTGGAAAACACTGAAAACACCCCATGCCATCGACTGCATGCATCTCGAGAAGAACGTCTTCAATAGCACGATCGGTGCCCTGCTAGACATCCCGGGCAAGACAAAGGATGGTCTGAAGTCACAGATGGATCTTCTCAACCAGGGCATCAGGCAGGACCTTCACCCTGGGTCACCTCATAATGGTAAAGTCGATCTTCCAGGTGCGGCCTACAACCTAAGGCATGGCGAGAAGACTGCTATGCTCAAGCTTCTCAGGGGTATCAAGGTGCCGATTGGTTTCTCTTCCAACATCAAAAGTCTCGTCTCCTTGAAAGACCTCACATTGACTGTCTACAACGCACATGACTGCCACATCATGCTGACAGTGTTCCTTCCAATTGTGATAAGGGTCATCAGTCCAGAGTATGTGAAGATGGTGGTCACTCGCATATCATACTTCTTTAACCGCATCACGCAGAAGGTCATCGGTAAGGCTGACCTCCCTGCCCTGAAGGACTTCATCGCGGAGACCCTTTGCCAGCTCGAGATGTGCTTTCCCCCATCATACTTTGATATTATGGTACACCTGATGATGCACATGGTGGATCAGATCGAGCAACTAGGCCCCGTGTACCTGCACGAGATGTGGATGTACGAGCGGTTCATGTCCACCCTCAATAGATATGTTCATAACCGTGCTCACCCGGAGGGCTCTATGATCGAGGTGTACACAACCGAGGAGGAAGTGAACTGGTGTATGAGGTACATAAAAGACGGGAGGGCGATTCGGTTGCCTGTCCATCAGCACGAGGGAAGAACCGCGGGCATGGGGTGCACGGGCCAAAAAGTTCGCACGGATATACCATACAAGGAGGTTGAACAAGCTCATTACAACACCCTTCATCAGTTGGTGAGCATGGAGAAATATGTCGAGAGGCACATAGAAGAGATCTGCGCCGCTAATGATGAACAACACACGGAGGCATGGGTCCAGAACGAGCACAGGAACAGTTCATAGATTGGCTCAAAGAGCAACACGTACCCCTAGAAAGATGCCCTGATGATGAAGATACAGAGACCGTGCAGAAGCTTGTGCTAGGCCCGTCAAGCCAAGTCACAACGTGGCAAGGGTACGATGTCAAGGGGTACAGGTTCCACACGAAAGAGAAGGACAAGAAGATCGTGGCACAGAACTACGGTGTTCGATATGAGGGCGTCGACGAGGCCACAAACACGAGGATGCAATACTATGGGCAAATCAAAGAAATATGGGAACTTGACTACGGCAAGGACGTATGCGTAACCGTCTTCTGGTGCCACTGGGCAACCCCAGGCGGTTGCGGTCGACAGTTTCGGGCTAACCACCGTGAACCTCAAAAGTATGAGGTACAAAGATGACCAATGGGTACTTGAAACCAATGTCGCGCAAGTGGCCTACTATATCTATCCGGAGGACCCAAAGAGGCATGTGTCGTGTCAGGAAGCAGCGGATTGTTGGCGCTGATGGGTCCAATGCCCAGAACAATACAACAACTATGCAGAGCTCCAGCTTTTTACCAATTTTGCAAAGAAGATCAAGGCCGTCGAGGACCGTTGTAACAAGAGCGGTATGAAGCCCTGTGCCCATCCCGATGGTGAGAAGCGGTCCGTGAAAGCGCCAGCACAAATAAGATGTAATAAAGTACTGCAAAGTTATGTAATAGTAGTCGAGACAAGTTTTGTAATAGATTATTGTTAATAAGTTAATATTATTAATAACAAATCTCAATTTGGTACTAACTTATTATAAGTTAATATTATTAATAACAAATTATGTAATAAATTTTGTAATGAATAACCACAGCGGGCATCTTAAGTTGCCCGCTGCGGTTATTATTTACCACAGCATGCAGTTAAGTTGCCTGCTGCGGTTAATCCCTGCCTATAAAGACCACGCAGCGCCGAATGGCAGTTTAGTCCTTCACGCGTCGTCCTTTGAACCCCGAAGGGCTGTCAAATTTGACCTACGCCGTCGCCGCGTCGTCCATTGCTGCCACCCCGCCGTCCTTCTCCACGGCCCCTGTCCTCCTCACCCTGTCCTCCTTGTCCCCCTATTCTCCTCCCCTCCTCGCCGGCGTCGACCTGAACCTCGACCTCGTCAGTGGAGCTGGTGGAGCCGTCGGTGCCCCTGTCCGCTGCCCCTGTCCGCCGACGTCAACCTCAATCTTGACCTCACTAGTGGAGCCGGTGCCCTAGTCTGCCGGTGGAGCCACTGCCCCTGTTCGGTGCCCTAATCCTCAGTTTGAGTAACTTGCTCCGACAGGTGAGTAACTTGCTCCCTCGATCCTCCCCTTACCTCATCTCGTGACCATGGTGTCAATAATCCATTGTCAGTTATTGATATGGCATGACATGGGTTGGCTTTGGCTCATAGTGATGTGCTCATAGTGATTGTGCCCATAGTGATGTGCAAAGCAAATGACAACTTTGTTTGAGTAGAAGTATCAGTTTATGGGATGCTATTTGCAGTATCTTTGTGTAGAATGTTGACATGTGTACTGCTTGCCTAAGCTTCAGCTTCAGCCTTCTATTAAACCCCACCCTGTTAGCAGCCTATATTATGATTTGGGTCTAATGTGAAATCATTACTTTATCTAGATTGATATATACATTGATATGATCACTTTGGTAGTCATGATCACTTTATGATGCTCTATCTTCTATACACTGATATATACACTGATATGATCATTACTTTGTCCAGATTATGATGCTCTGCCTTTGAAGTTAGCAGATCACTTTATGATGCTCTGTCTTTGAAGTTAGCAGATCACTTTATGATGCTCTGTCTTTGAAGTTAGCAGATCACTTTTGATGCTCTGTATTCTAGATTATGATGCTCTGTCTTTGAAGTTAGCAGATCACTTTATGATGCTCTGTATTCTAGATTATGATGCTCTGTTTCTGAAGTTAGCAGATCACTTTATGATGCTCTGTCTTCAGTTTTCAGTAAGCATGATCACTTTGGTAGTCATCATGGTCATTTTCAGTTAGTCACTGATATATACACTGATATGATAATCTGCTCGCCCTCGATCCTTGCTGATAAATCTGATACTACTCAGTTATATTCAGTTAAGACTATGTTTCAGTTATATTCAGTTATATTAGTCCAGTGTTACATGTTTGGCACTGCTTAGATGTATTTGGCACTGCTTTGCCTTTTAGGTAAATTGAGCAGTGTTACATGTTTGTTTACTCCATGTTTACTTATAGAAGTACCTGCATGTCTATAGAAGTTCTATTGGTTGTTGCAGATGAGATCATCTTTGTTAGTTTTGCAGCATTTATTCTGAACACACCACTGCTGAAGTCGCGGAGCATTGTGGTTGAGAGTTCACTCTAGTTGAGAGAACACACCACTCCTCTCTATGTTCCAATGTTCCAGATCTTTGCCTACTCCTCTCTCCCTGTACTTCAGTGTTCTATTTACTGCCTATGATGCAATTTGATGCTTTTTTACACTATGCATTTGCCACTACCTATGATGCCTTGTGATGCTTTTCTATTTCCAGCCTATGATGCAATTTGATGCTTGCATTTGCCCTACTCCTCTCTCCTTGTAGTACTCCTTTCTCCATGTAGTACTCCTCTCTTCTACTACTGTACTACTGTCTATACTACTCTCTGTCCCTACTACTCTCTATACTACTACTCACTCCCTATGCTACTCTCTCTCCCTACTACTCTCTATACTACTCCTCTCCCTATACTACTCTCTCTCTCTGTACTACTCCTCTCTCCTTGTTGTACTTCTCTTCTACTATTGTACTACTGTCTATACTACTCTCTATCCCTACTAGTCTCTATACTACTACTCCTCTCCCTACTCCTCTCTCTCCCTGTACTACTCCTCTCTCCCTGTTGTACTCCTCCTCTTTCTACTACTGTACTACTGTCTACACTACTCTCTCTCTACTACTCTCTAGACTACTACTCTCCCTATACTACTCTCTCTCCCTACTACTCTCTATACTACTCCTCTCCCTATACTACTCATCTCCCTACTCCTCTCTCCTTGTACTACTCCTCTCTCCCTGTTGTACTCCTCTCTTCTACTACTGTACTACTGTCTATATTACTCTCTCTCTACTACTACTCTCTATACTACTACTCTCCCTATACTACTCCTCTCCCTACTCCTCTCTCCCTGTACTACTCTCTCCCTGTAGTACTCCTCTCCCTTACTCCTCTCTCTCTCTGTGTGTGCTACTCCTCCTCTCTCCCTGTAGTACTCCTCTCTTCTACTACTATACTACTCCTCTTTACTATGGCATTTGCATTAATGATTCTTTTTGAACTTGTAAGCTGAGGTAGTGGCAAATGCAATGGTGTGACCCCTTCTATGCTGAGGCAGCGGCGATGATGATCAATTTGCCCCTACTTCTATGTTGATCAGTCAGCTGCTAGACTAGGATGGCTTGTATTTTACAAGTAACCACTTTAGCAGTGACGTGTTGACCTAGGGGCAAATCTGAGCCAAAAACTTATACGCGTCATTTGTTATTAAAAATCTTTGAACTGATCATATTATATACCTCTGTGTATATGCAGAACTGAAATGGCGGAAGACAAAACAAACGAATGGAGGGACCCTACCCCTAGCTCCTCGTCAACCAGCTTGATGAGTGGGGCGTCCGTGACTCCACCGCCGAAGAAACAACGTACAGAGGTGGACAACGATCCAACGTACGAACCGAGGGCGAACGAAGCACATAGTTACGAGCTTGAGGTTTTCTCCACACGCTGGCTTTCTAACATGTACAATGACACGTGTGAAAAACTAAAGGCAAGTGACTCTTGTCAACAGCTGCTGATTGTGCCTCGTCAGCTCGAGTTTAGGGACGAAGACACGGTCAGGGAAGGAAGAAGCCCCCGCTCCCTCTACGACAACCTATCCGTCCAAATCTAAGGGCCAGAAGAGGGTGAGGGGACAACACGGGAGGCACAAGTTGGACAAAGCAAACGAGGTGCATGTCATCGATGAGGTGGGGCAAGAGGGAAACCCAATAGCTCCAGATACAGTCATTGGCAAGTTCAGCAATCAAGTGGCGTGTATAGCGAAGGAGAAGGTGGAGATCACTTGGCCCAACTGGCACGACATACCGGATGACATAAAAAACAATGTATGGGGTGAGGAGTGCTAGGAGTGGCCTTTGCACGTGGTGTCGACTGCGCTTCACAACTTCAGGTCCATGCTAACTAGAAATTACCTAAAGAAGGGGTAGTCGCCACTGTTGAAGTACACTATGGTCAAGGCAAACATATGGGATGCTTTCTGCGAAATAAGAAAGACGCATAAGCAGAGGAAAAAAGCACCAAGTTCAGTGAGCTCACGAAGAGGAACAAGAATCCTCACCACTTGGGCATGACTGGCTTTGCCGATCATAGGACCAAGTGGCAGGAAGAAGAACAAGCAAGACAGGTTGTCGGGGTTCCAAATCCTTATGAGGGCATCGACCCAAGGGCAAAGGACTACATGAGGGCTCACATTCTGAAGGGGCTAAAGCCTGGGGCGGCCAAGTTTAACGAGCCCCACCTCGAGGACGTCAAGAAGACTTTGATGGAGAAAGCAAAGCTTAAGGACAACATCGTGGTCCGCCGGGGCCATGACTTGCTCACCGAGGTCCTGCGAACCCCCGAGCACCGCGGCCACGTTCGTGGTGTCGGGTCAAAGATGAGTTAGAAGTTGGTTGAGTCATGGCAATCCGACACGGCCACATACAAGTTCAGGCAGAGGTATAAAGATGAGCTATATAAGAAGGGCTTCAATGAAGGCGTGGCTGAAATGATCAAAAGCTCAGTAAAGGAATCCTTCACGAGCAATGACCCGGAGATGGTCGCGATGAGGTCGAAGATGTTTGACCACCATGGCCTGTCCAATCCTCAAGCAAAGGAAAAGAAAGCCTTACTGCCGATGAACGAGGATCGCCCAAGGGTCTCGAACGAGGACTTCCAGGAAAACCAGCACGTTCAACTCCTCATACCGTTCGCAAGGTCCAAGAAGATGTGCGTGGCCGAGGGATGCATACTTGCACCCCACGATATCCACTACTTCAACAAAGAAGACATCCCTGAAGACTATGTGGTCGTGAGCCCGTTATGGCACGTTCTCGACCAGGAACATTTTGAATTGGACCATCCCAACCTACAATAGGCCAGGCACCTAGGGCAGGCACTTGGAATGGAAGTTCTACGGAACCGCGATGACAACGAGATCATTGCTCGGATGCCAACTCCAACGCCGACACCATCATCACAACCATCAGCCGCCGGATCTTGTCCTCCGGAAGATCCAGATCACGACAGCGATGATGACGAAGAAAAGGGCGGGGACAAGGGCAAGAGAAAGGACAAAGGAGAAGGTGGTAGAAAAGGCGGGGACAAGGAAAAGGTAGAAGATGATGGCGGGGAAAAGGAAAAGGGCACGAGCATGGGCATCATGTCTCCCCCGCCTCCAAACAGTCCACCGATCGGCCCGGTTAATGAGGCAAGAAGCTCAGAGGCTGGTAAGAGGGGCAACACGACAACGACAAGCCAGCCAAGCACGAACGAGGAAGAGGGAGGCACGACAAGGGAGGCAACAGGGACGAAGACACCTCCCCCATCAACCACAAGTCAATGTCCTCCCCCGCCCAGCAAGAATCCAAGAACGTTCGTCGACAAGTTGTCGTACACGCTCACGTTCGAAAGGTATGGTAACATCGAGCATAATAGCATGTCCATAGTATATATGCTACTAACATTCCTATCCATCGTTTGCCAGGCCTGAAACTACACGTCAACTATTTGATGAGGCCGAAGACTGCCCTGGCCACTATGAGTGCGGGAAGTTCATGATTCCCAAGGCCCAGCTCATCGACAAGGAAAAGTGGGATACAAGAAGGTTCCATCTATGGTACATGGAAGCTGCAAAAGTCGGGATGTCAAGTTTTAACGTCAAGATTCCCCCAGAGTACTTCCACTTGCCCGCTGGTAATGAAATGCACCTGCCCGTCGACTTTAGCGACATTTACAACCTGATGCGAGAAGAAGACCTGGACATCATTCAAATCACCATATTCACACTGTAAGCGACGAATGCAACTTCCATTGATCATTACATTCGCATTTTCCATAGCTCTATACTTATTATGTCACGATGACTTGTCCGTGCAGGATGATGGTCACTGTAAGTAATAAAAAGACACGTCTTGTACTCTACCTCTCTCTCTCCTGCACATATTGCTGAAAGAGTCATCAAGGGTTTCAAGATCAATGATCCGGAGATGACATTTCGACAGCGAAAGAATAAATATGAAGAAATATGAAAGCCGAGAAGACTAAGTTGAAAAATTACATACTAGAATGCATGAAGAAGATCAAGCTGGACGGGCCAGAGTGTATAATGGTTGTCTATCACTTTGGGTAAGTCAAATACATGTACGTACACCTAAGTGGCTAGCATATCATGCCTTCTCATCGTCATAAACTCTATTTTGTTGCAATGGTGCAGCCAGGGCCTCGTCGGTGGCCACTGGGTCGCTTTTATCATATACCATCAAGATGGCAGGGCCTGTGTGTTTGAGTCTTTGAGCGTACCAAACAAGCAAGGGTACAAGACATTCGAAGATTGTCTGAAAAAGTAAGTCGTCCAGCCTTTTCATTATTTACGGTTTGCATATGTTTTTAAATTGTGGCTAAAACTATTATATTTCGTACAACGCTTATAAGAAATATCAAAAGGTGCTCGGATTCTGGGACCGAAGAACTCAAAAGTTCAAGGACAAGCATAGGTACCACCTCAAAATCCGACGAGATTTCCCAGTACGTATTTCAAAGGTTCAATTCATTTTCATACATATGGGTTCTAATGCTTGTGTATCAATCGTGCAGTGCGCAAAACAACCACTAGGATCAGAGACATGTGGCTTGTACACATGCGAGTTTTTAAGGGAAAGCAAGGAGTACACCAACAGCTGGAAGAAGCTCAAGGAAGGTGTCAAGTATTGAGGAGAGCAGCAGAGCCACAAGATGTGCTTTAAACAAGTCAAGGCGGACATATGCAAGTTTGTAATGGAGAAATGCATTCTCGAAGGAGAAACATTCTTCAACAACGAATCCGAGCTGATGTTGCTACCCCAGTACGACAACTAAGTGACTTTGTACGTTATGTATGGATGGTTTATATGTGCATATATATATATATATATTTGAAATCTGGAATTCTAGAATTGATTTAAAAACTACAATTGATTTGAATTCATATCCTGCAGTGTTTCTGCTGGTTGCATTATTTATTTTTTAATCCAAAATTAATAACCAAGGTGGGCAACATAAGGGGACCCTGCGATTAAACGTATCTACGGCGACAGGCGCTTTAGGTTGCCCGCTGCGGTAAATGTGATTAACCGCAGCGAGCCACTTATGTTGCCCGCTGCGGTAATAGCCACGATTAACCGTGGCCTTAGCACCGCAGCAGACGTTGTTGCCCGCTGTGGTAAAGCCAAAAGGCACGTTGCGGTTAAGCTTTGTGCAGTAGTGGAAGGGGATGCAACGACAGATGCCTCCAAGGAGGAAAACGGCATTCAGAAGACGTCGCCATCGTCAGCAACATCAAGGCTTTCACCTAGCGCCACCCTCCCAGGTGCGAACCACGTCGGGCGCCGCCACTCCGCCGAACCAGGGGCATGAGTGCTCGCCAGACCGATGTTAGCCTCGCCCCCGTGACAAAGGAGATTCGAGAACAAACGAGACTACGCCATCCACGCCACCACAACGTTGATGATGCACCGCAAGCCAGCTGACCACACCACCACGATGCAAGGCAGCGAACATTGCAAACCTCGGCACCCATAATTCCTTAAGTTGTCTCGTAGAAACTTATAATTTTTTAAGTTGTCTCGTAGCAACTCATAATTCCTTAATTTACGAATAAGATAAAAATAAATTGTGAGATGTGTGACAATAATAACAACAACAACTCATATAATAGTAGAATAGTTGTCTTATAGTTCTAAATTTTAGCTCATGAGGTGGTTGTTTCGTGAAACAACGGTCTCTTCCTCTCTTACCTCTCTCTTTCCTCTACATGAACAAAAATCCTACATAACATTGGATTAGATAACGACGAGACAAGTCATGTGTAGCAATGTACCTATTCTTATAGTGCAAAAAGACCTAGAATAAAGCAAAAGATGACCCAAATTCTAAATTTAGAAGAGAACGAAGAAACTGAAAATGGCAGTTTGTTTCTCAAGAAATGGAACTCATGAAAAATTAAAGACCATACCTTGATTCATATTAGTAGAAATTGCATAAGTCCATAGGATAGGATAGGAGCGAGAGAGAAAAAATGAAGCAAAGACGACAGTGAGTCCAGTGACTTTAAGCGAAAAAAATGATGATAGGGACATGTTTTTTTTCTAACCGATGAATGCAGTTGGATGAATAAAGCAATGACTATAATCAAACAAATAAATAGAACTACTTAAAAATAATTTAAGATTTAGAATTTATATAGTGAAAAGAAAAAAAAGATATCTGTGTATGTATTTGGTTGGATCTGTTTTCTGCGTAGTACTCCAGTTTTTTTAGACGAAAAAGAATTGTATTAAATTATAGCTGAGTATATCATCGTATTACAAGTACTCTCTGGAAAAAAACATATATCCAGAAACTGATTCTCATCTATATTATACCTACAATGTGAAAAGCCCAAACTCTCAAATCCAAACCTGTTTGACGCTTCGTATAGATGACCACACAGGCAAATACTCGGCAACAATTATTTTTCGGCCTAAGAACAGATGCCCACGGACGACCAACATTCCTGCAGGCGGAGTTGAGAAACTTCTTCTTCTTCCTTGTGTCTTCCTTCTTCTTCTTTCTTCTGCCACCGAAGAATGAGGAAGACCGATCTGAAATTATTCTCCCTAGTCCTTCATCGTGGCCAGATCCAACCACATCAAAACGAAGAAGGGACCGGACAAAATTATTTCATAGCGGCGACATCATCTCCGTCTTGATGCCGAAGCCCGGAAACAAAAATCTACATGTTGTCTTGTCGATGTAGATGTTGATGTCAAAGTTATCGCCCTCATCTTCAACAGAGCCACCATGGAGAGACCAGATCCACCCTACCTCCTCGCTGTCGCTGGAAGAAAGAGGAGGAAAACAACCTCCAATACCAAAGTCCTTGGCATGGAGAAACCCTAACTCTAGATGACTCGATCTACTAGAAAACTTATTAAAAACGATGGATCCCCACTCCCTTCGACCTCCGGCGAGATACCGGAGGGGGCGGGAGGGGGACCAACGGTGAAGAAGATGGAAGCGGCGATGGCGGCGGCGGTTCACACCCTAGGCCCTAGGGGCAGGCGGCGGCGTGAGAGCTGCGTAGTACTCCAATTATTAGCATGAAAATGAAGCAATCTACTATTCATCTCAATATTTACAGACTAAAAATACAAGTTATTTTTTAACTAAATTTAATGCTCCGTGCATGCGTTTAAAAAATTGGACATACATAGAGCATTAAATGTAGGTAAAAAATAACTAATTATACTTTTAGTTTGTAAATATCAAGACAAATCTTTTGAACCTAGTTAGTCTATGTTTGGACAAAGTTTATCAAATAACAACGAAAGTGCTACAATGCTACTGTGTGCAACATTTTTTTGCCAACTGAACAAGGTCCGTCAAACATGTCCATGAATTAGACTGGTTGTGTTTAAGGCTGGACGAAAAACTCAAACCTTGTTAGCTGGCTCGGCTCGTGGTCGGCTCGGCTCGGCTGCCAAGATTTTAGCTTGTTAGCTATAATGAGCTAACTCGAGTCGCGAGCCGCTCGTGAGCCAAACGAGCCAAGCTTCTAAGAAAAAAGCAATGGATCTTATATAAATTTTTGTATTACTTCGTATCTTGTACTTTATAATTGGTTGATGACTGGTCTAGACCCTATAAATTTGTGATTGGTATGACTTTATCATTTTATTTCTAATGCATATATGGTATAATAATCTTATATGTTATTATACATATATATATATGTTAACATTTATTAATTTTTAGTTTGATTTAAGGTTGTTGGATGTGTTACTTTTATATATTACGATTATTAAACTTTAAAATATAAATATTATATTTTGTTGTATACTTTTTACACCTGGCTCATGAGCTTAACGAGTTAGCTCGAGCTCTTTAACAAGCCGAGCCGAGCTGACGTTGGCTCGTTATCTTAACAAGTCGAGCCGAGGCGAGCGAGCTTGGCTCAATATCTAGCTTTAGTTGTGTTGTTATCAAAATACACAAACTTTGACTTTTGAAAAGATGAAATACACTTTGCACTTTGAATATGTTTTTTTTGATAAACGTACGTGAGCAGAAAAAGGCTGTGAGGTACAGAATATTTTTTTTTTGCCTGGGAGAGAATATCAACCAGATTATATTCGAAGTGTTCGAGAAGGCACGGACGAACGAGAGTAGTACTACAGTAGCTGTGATTTTATCTCAAAATCAAAGGAAAGAAAAAGGAATACAGCAGCGCCGGGGATTTGCGAGTTGTGTGTCGGAGTGGATGAGGTGAGAATGTCAATGATGGGGAAGGTGGGCGCTGTCGGGGCCGCGCGGGGCAGGCAGGCGCGCGTGGGGCGTGGTGCGGTCCGACGTGGCGCGCGGCGGGGCCGACGAGGCGGGCGCGTCCACGTGACCCCCCGGCCCTGTCTCCCTCCCGCTTTCCCGTCGGCTCCACGTGACGCTGTCTGCCGCCCCGGCCTCGGTGTACGTACTGCTACTGGACACTACTCCCTACTGAACATTACCACGAGCTCTCGGTCCGTCACCGCTCACGCATGCGCTCGGATTGGTACCGGCAGTGATGAGTGAGTGGCACGCCCCGTATGACGACGGTATGGTATGGCAGGTCAGCCGGCAGGACCGCAGGAAACGATGGACAATAGAATGAATACGGCGCTGCCGCTGCACGCATGGCCGATGATGTTTCCTCTTTCACTCTTCTTCTGTTGTTGGAGATAAAAGTGAAAACACTACTATCAGCTGAGCGAGCGATCAATCATCGAACGTGGGCCGTGCCGAGACCTAATCATGAACTCATTCCGGGTTCATAATTGAGTCGATGATGATGACGACAGCGAACCGGGGTAACAGGCCATCAACGGCCAGTAGTACTGGTACAGTTGCTCTTGCCCGGCAGTAAGGTGGTCCCTCCCCTCCGGCATCGCATCGCACGAACCGCTGCACATCGACGTCGGCCATCGAAACAGCAGCGCCGGGTGGGTGGTGGGTAAGGATGGCGATCGTGCTCCAAATGGTTCTGTGGTTCTTCCCTAGTTCAACTAAATAAACTAGATTGCAAGAATGAGGAGAGAAATTGTCTAGTTAGTTCTTTAAATTGAACTAGAGGAGAACCGCGGACCCATTTGAAACATCATGCCCATTTATAGTGGTGGGGGCAGGGGCAGCTGCAGCGCCGGGCGGCGCAGACAATCAGGGAGGGGGTGCTGGTGCCGGTTGCGCGCGAGGGACAGCGCGATCGCTTCCGAGGCCGCGCGGCGTCGGCATGCGTCCTGGGCTCCGGGCACACCTCATAATTGCCCAAAAACTCACGGTCCAATCACGTCTGCCGTGCCCGCCGTCCCAATTCTCGCATTCATGTCTCTGCGCCCAACACCACACCTCACTTCCGAGTATTTTCCTGGGAATTTTCGGAGTCTCATCTTCTTCTCTTTTTTTTCCAAGTGCGATGCTACTGTACTCTAGCTGATTATTGGTAAATACCAGCAGCGCCCCTCGACGTAAAAATGGCCAGAAAATCAAATTACAACTGCTTCTGTGGAAACAAGCACGAAGGAGACGGCGGCGCACCAAAGTCCAATACTTCCAGATACTCGTACATACTGTAGTGCTAGCTTGCAACGTTCAAGGAAGGAGCCGATCGAGATTTATAGGCGCGAGGTCCGTCTATGCGCGTACCCCGCGTGTGGGCAGTGCCAGCCCGCCGCACTCTCGATCGACGTACGGTGCGGCGGCTTCCGGGTCCTGGCTGGACAACTTAAACCTTCGTTAATACTGTACCAGAACGAATAAAAGGCCATACAATTTGATATTTGACTTTCACAAAGAACCGTCCATGGAATGTCTACGTACTACGTGTAGTAACATCTTTGACCAGATTAACTGTTGGCATGCAGAGGATCGAGCAGAGACTGGGGTTGCGGCCCTTGGTGTTCTCTCTCCGTCTCTTTCGTTCATGTGGAAGAAGGACGAACAGTAGCCACAGCAGCGCCGGGATCCTGCCGGCACCGATGACCCGGTTGCGATGACGATGATGATGCCAGTCTCGTACGTACCTCGGTTCCGGAGCAGCCGCGCGTCGCGGGAGCAAGCAACAGGATTCCAAAGGGGACACCGGATCGCCATCGGTGAATGGTGATCCATCCATCCCGCTCCCGCGAGCCGCGGTGGGCGGGGGGACAGACAAGTCAAAGGAGGCCACCACCACTCGCTCGCTACGTGTTCCTGAACCCCACGGACACGGCCAGGTTCGTCTGATGATTGGGCTGCGCCGGCGAGAGTGACGCGCCTGCCAACACCTCATCATCACTAGTACCGTAGTAGAGAGCCAGCGATTTTATGATGATATCTTGACCTTTCCTTCCTCCCCCCACAAACTATCCCCGGCCCGGTCCGGTGTCATGTGTGCGTCCTCTTTAAAAGCAAGACCCTCCCCTTCCTCGTCACTGCCACACCGATCGATCGAGCCTCGTCGATTATATTCATCATTCCACCGTCTCTCTCTCTCTAGATTGCAGCCAGATCTATCGATCGAAGACGGTTTCGTCGAGAAGGAAACAAGTTCAAAGTGACGTACAACGCCATCCATGGAGATGGCGGTTAATGCGCGAGATGAGGAGGAGCAGTACGGGAGAAACAGCCATCTCGGCTCGGGCTAAGCCTCAGCCTCGGCCTCGCCACCGCCGCTCCGGTCGAGGTCGAGCCGCCGCCGCCGCCACCGCGGCGGCAGCAGCGAGCTATCAGCGTCGCGCCCATCTCCTCCCTCCCCGCGCCGCCGCCGCCGCTGCCGCTGCCGCAGTGTGTGGAACGGCCCCGGTCCTTCTTCTCCGCCTTCTCCGGTGAGTATTTTAAGAGCAGTATACACCGCATGCAGGACATCGCCCGTTCCTCTAGTGATGTCGAGGTCCTGACAGAGAGATACTGCTGCGCGCATGCATGCAGGGAGAATGGATCCATCGTCGATGCAGAGGAAGCAGCCGCCGGCCACGTGCTACAGCCACGAGATGCCGTTCCTGCGCGGGATCGACGTGAACCGGGCACCCGCCGGGAGACGACGACCCGGAGGGGCAGCTGCAGCGAGGACGAGGAGCCCGGCGCGTCGTCGCCGAACAGCACGCTCTCCAGCCTCAGCGGGAAGCGCGCCGCGCCGGCGAGGAGCAGCGGAGAGGTGGATCCAGACGCCGACCACACCCCGAGAGCCGGAGGCGGCGGCGGCAGCGACGACGAGACTCCGGCCCGGCGGGGTGGGTCGCGCAAGAAGCTCCGCCTGTCCAAGGACCAGGCCGCCGTCCTCGAGGAGAGCTTCAAGGAACACAACACGCTCAACCCCGTACGTGTATAATCAAATCATCACTCGATGACTCGACTCGATCGACGCGCGTTCATAGTCAGTTTCCGAACTTATACTTATTATATAGGAAAAATCTATATAACGGTTTCTTTCTTCTCCTGCTTGTTGATCAGAAGCAGAAGGCGGCGCTGGCGAAGCAGCTGAACCTGAAGCCACGTCAGGTCGAGGTCTGGTTCCAGAACCGCAGAGCCAGGTAAAAAAAAAAAAAACCCCTTGTGTTGTGATAATTTTACAATTATTAACCTAGCAATTTCAATTTCATGTCTTTATTTAGTCACCCCCATTAATTAATAAGTAATTATTAATGGCTAATAATGGTCCAATTACTGCTGTTCAGGACGAAGCTGAAGCAGACGGAGGTGGACTGCGAGTTCCTGAAGCGCTGCTGCGAGACGCTGACGGAGGAGAACCGGCGGCTGCAGCGGGAGGTGGCGGAGCTGCGCGCGCTCAAGCTCGTCGCGCCGCACCACTACGCGCATATGCCGCGCCCACCACGCTCACCATGTGCACCTCTGCGAGCGCCTCGCCTCCGCCTCCGCGTCCGCCGCAGACGAGGCGGCGGGCCGTACCGCGCCCACAGGGCCCTGGGGCCCTCTCCCCGTGCGGCCCGTGTTCGTCGACGGCCCGCCCCGGAGGTCGTGAGCAGTAGACGCGCTTGCTAATTTGCTACTGCTAGCTAAGAGTAGCTAGTGCTAATTAGCTAGGGTTTGGATCTGTTTTTTTCTTTTTTTTGGGGCCCTTACTTATACCTGCTGCTTAGTTTTGGCTTTTATATAGTCCTTTATATATAATCTTTGTTATTTTAGCACTGTTTTGTTTGCTGGAAATTAAATAGATAACAATGTCTTGTGTCTTGTACTCACAAGTCATTTACTACTTTGCATATATACGATGTCAGCTGTTGATATGATTTCGCTTGTTTGTGATGCTTGTTCAGCGAGGCAACCACATTTCATTGCTTAAATATGACTTTCCAGTTCTACGGCCACACTCTGAATAATCCAACATATTTAGTTAATCATTGGATTTGTGAAATTATTATGCTGTGATTATTTTCAGAGGTGTTATAACTTATAAGTCAGCACAGATCTCTCTTTTTTTTTGTCTCTCTCTCTTGTTGTACCAAAGTCTGAAGTTTCTGACGTTGATATTCGAGTCCGAAGACGAAACCGCCCGCGGCTTTTCCTCCCCGTGTTCTTATCGTAGAAGCGTTCTTCACGAAGTACTAGTAGCAGCTCCGGGGAAAAACAGAGGAACCCAACAAGAACGGAGGTGAAAGGTTGGCGTCATGTCATCCCCCAGACCCACAAGAACCGATCGAAGAACATGAGGTGGTGCCTTTCGCATTCCTTGGCTGTCTCTGGCCACCACGCACGCACGCAGCACGGCAGGATTCACATGTGCCGCTGAATAAACCGGCAGGCAAGCGAGTTGCGCCGTCTGAAATGGGCCGGCAGGCCAAGTTTCCGGTCAAATTCCAGCGAGCCGAGTACGGAGTAGTATATTGCGTTGAAATATCCTGTCGAATCTGACTGAAAAGAACGTAACATGAGGTCACTTGAACTGAATTCGTAACTTCCAGAGTTGGGGGAAAAAAAAGATCCATCGGATCTCGCTGGTTACTGACAGAACGTTTTGTAGGAATTCATGAACTCCATCGCGAAAATTGGGACAATTAGGTGTATGGCCCTGGAAATAACTCAGTTTAGGTATTGGGTTTTTTAGTTTAAATTTGGTTCTATGGTCCAGATCAAATTTTATTTAGTTGTATGGCCTTCGTCCATTCTGGCGTGTAACGGTGTTAACTCGGGTAAAAAGACCATATTACCCCTAATAGAAAAAATTGAGTTTTATTTGTTTATTGTATTTTTTTTATACATTGATATATCCATATTTATATATATGTGGTTATGTGAAAATAATTATATGGGTACTGTGACAATTTGACATAATAAAATATGGATATATCAATATACAAAAAGTATACAATAAACAAATAAAACTCTGGTTTTTCCTGTCAGGGGTAATATGGTCTTTTTACCACCCGAGTTAACACTGTTACATGCCAGAATAGATGGAAGGCCATACACCTAAATAAATTTGATCTGAGGCTGTAGAACCAAATTCAAAATAAAAGGCCAAATACCTAAACTGAGTTATTTCCAGGGCCTACACCTAATTCTCCCGCGAAAATTTGCATGATTTCGAAGGAATGGAGCTATCCCTAAGCCAATCTTAATGGAAGTTTCATTTGCATTAAATAGGTTGTCACATAGGCAAGTGAGAAAAGAAATGAGCTTTGGTACGAATATCAACTCTCTATGAGTTATGAAATTTAATGTCTATAAAACTTTATAAATAGAGAGTTTCATTCAAGTTTTTTTCCTATGACATGACAGTGTTGAAAACAACAAAATGTAACTCACCATTGAGATTGGCTAAGCGACAGGATTCACGTGGAATTCCTACGCGCCAAACCAGTCATGATTCCACATGTGTGTATGCAGCAAACAGAGATTTGATTAGTATGCCACGAGGGAGCACGTCCAAGTGGCGGGCACTGACTCACCATTGAGATTGACCTAAGCGACAGGATTCACGTGGAATTCCTACGCGCCAAACCAGTCATGATTCCACATGGTGTGATTAGTATGCCACGAGGGAGCACGTCGAAGCGGCGGCACTGCCATTATTAAACTATAGCTCTAGCAGCGGTAGCCGGTAGTAGGTGCAAGTGTGCTTGTGAGGTCTGCGTGGAGGCGCAGCGCGATCTTGGTTTGATCTGGGCGTGCGTGCGTGTGCGTGACTTTTCTCACAATTTGGGTTTGGGTACAGTTGCCAAACACCATTTTGCAAAACAGCTTCACCCATGAAGCTGTTTTATTCACCCTCTCACAAAAACAGCTTCACCCATGAAGCTGAAAAAAGTAGCTTTTCATAGCTTACACCTTCATTTCTCTCTCCCAACCATGAATGAAGTTGTTGGTGAAGCTGTTTGCCAAACATTTTTTTTAAAACAACTCAGTTTCACCTAATAAGTTGCTCCTTAAGCTATTTTCTAAAAAATAGCTTCACTGGTAAACTGAGCTGTACCAAACGGGGCGTTAGTAGGCTCCTCGAGTAGCCCCTGGTGGCCTAATCCCGACACTAATCTAGCCGCTACTCGCTAACCACCATACACCCCATGTGCGGGGGCGACACTAAACTAATAAACGCCCTGCACACGCGTATCCAGTCACCGGCTCCACCATGTCCTGCTGTGCCGTGCCCTAATAATCTACTAATCATTTGGCAATGCGTCGCTAATCTAATAATGGGGGGCAGGAGGAGATCGTTGTTGACACGGGGAGCCACACCGGGACGGCCTCAGCTTAACTCCGGGAGCGAGCGAAAGCTGCATGCAAAGCTGACGCCGGGTGGCCTGGCCTGGCCTCTGATTTTTCGGATTAGAAAACGCTTAGCCCTGGGACACCTTCCCCCATTCCTGCTTTTTCGCTCACTTTGCTGAAACTTTTTCCAAGCTGAACATCTCGGGCCCTAAGCTGTTAGTACGTACAATCATGATACCTTACTGATTCAGCTGTACTAGTACTAGTGTGCGAGTCTTTTGTGGTCATTGTGGGTTGCCTCTGCACAAAGTCTCTCTGGTTGAAAAGGCGGCAGAGTGGTGCTTACTGCTAAATGCCTGAGACCAATCTCAATGAAAGTTTCATTTGTATTAAATATGGTGCCACATTAGTGTTTTTTATGACATGACAATGTATTTAAAAAGAGATGATTAAACTCTCTTGACGGATACCAACTCTTTACGAGTCATGAAATTTAATGTCTATGAAACTTGAACGAAACTCTCAGTGTCAATGGAGAAGTTTATTCAAGTTTCATTTTCTTTCATATGACATGGCAGTCTTGGAAACACCAAAATAAAACTCACCACTGAGATTGGCCTAATCAACGCGCGAATGCTATACGTTCTGGGACCAGCTCTGCAGATCTTGATCTATTCATTCTTCTTCCCCTTGTCTTTCTCGGAGTTCTTCTAGAAGATGAAACAAGTCTGGATGCCACTCTGCTGTTGCTGCATTTGTTCAGCGCGCCACAATCCAAAAATCGGTGTTGAGCTCTGGCCATACACCACTCAACAGACAACAGTCGTCATGGAAATTGGAACGGGTTTCTCTAGCAGTGTAGTATTAACCGAGGATACTTGTGGTGGAACTAAGTTGGCAGGCTGCAGGGTTTCTTGCTTGTAAATTGCGGTGGTGGTCCAGTGTCTAGTCAGAGTTCTTCGATGGTTGGTCACGACCCACGCTTGACCGCAACCACCCTCTCTTCTCCTCCATGCTATTTTCATTCCAGGAATTTAACTGAACTCTTCTGCCCGGAGTATATTCTTGTCCTAACTGAACGAATGGTCAAAATTCTAGACTGAACGGACGTGTATCCAAGACATTTTCCAGAGCTCTGAAAATCTGTTTGCAGCCCTGAGAAGGAGAGAAATGCTGACATCTGCTGCAGAAGGCAGGAACATGCAATCATCTTGTTTGGCACTGACGAAAGCCTGCATTGACAAAGAGAAGTACCCCATCAATAACATGTTAATTTATTCTGATTTTTTTACAAGACATGCATCCCTGAGCCCTAACAAACTACAAACTGCGGCATCTCTTAAGGAAGAACACAGTTAAGGGCCATTTCAGCAACTGACTTGCGGGTCATAAGGCCCTTTTGGGGCCATCAACAGAACTCGAAGGATTTCATACAGTCTTAATCAACGCACTCGCTATGAACCTGAACGAGGGGTTACATGTTATTATGATCTCCTTGCCCTGTGGCCCAACGACTATCAGGGCCGCCTTTGGGGTAGGGGCAGTCAGTGCGACTGCCAGGGACCCATGGAGCTAGGGGGCCCAAGACCATATAGGTAATAGTATATATAAAATAATAATTTTGTGTTTTTTAGCTAACTGGTTTAAGCAAAGGCAAAGGCAATCACAAAGCACACGTTAAAACCAGCCTATGTGGCCAGAGCCCACAACCATAGGAAACTATGCAGTCCGGAAGAAAAGAACGCATAACCATTGAGCCCTTCGGCCTCCGCTCGTTTCAGAGTTCGACGTTTTGTTTCCTGCTGCCGCGAGTTCGCGACCGCGATCGTAGCTGCTAAGCTATGCATCGATGGGCGGAATTGCGGCCTGCGGGAGAATGGAGAGGAAGAAGAGACATCGCCGCTGATCAACAGCGGGCAACAAACGCTGAAACGCTAAGACGTGAACGTGATCTGACAATCACAGATTCACACTAAGCAAACACACCAACACTCATGTTCGATTTATTTTCTAATTTTTTCTTATTATTTTATGTATATGCTATGCTTGTATACATATAAATTTCTAATTCAATGTCTTTATTTGAATAAATTTCTAAATTCTAATCATAATGGTTAATTTTTGTAGTTTTTTGTTATACTATTATTATGTCTTATGAGCTATATGGACATTATTATTATATGTATTATTATTATATGTTATAGTTTCGATGTTTAAATTTAGTTCGACGGGCCTTATTTTATCGTTTGCCCAGGGCCTTTTAAAAATTATAGAGCCGGTCCTGACGATATTAGGCCCTAATCTCGCGCCCTGATCGGGGGCGCCCAGCCCGTTTAATGGCTGGTGGGCACCCGTCGCACTGCGCATATAAAGAGGGCGTGGGCCGGCGGCTCTCAGTACGAGGTTCACCGTGAGCCGACTTCCCCACCGACAAACCCTAACCGATCTGTGAGGGCGCAGCCAGCGACGGGAAGCCCCGCCGCCACCGTTCCTCGTCGCCGCTGCACTGGACCACGTCCGACTTCGCCACCACCGCCGGACTCCGACACCGCCGTCTCCCTCCCGCACCGCCGAGGACCCAGCACTCCGACGACCATGGCGGGCGACGGCTCCACCTCCTCTGCTACACCTACAGGCGCTCACAACCTCGGTACTGAACTTCAAACCCTAACTCCTCCTTGGATCTAGTCTCTAGTAGTTCATAGGACTTATTTTATGCACTGTTATTGTTCTACCCGGCTAGATCTACTACTAGTTGATCCTGTGTATTTAACAATGGTATCAATCGCCACACTGATTAGTGGATCTGGTCTTGGGTTTAACCCTAAGAGGGTAAAAGTGAAATGCAACCGATTTCAAATCGGAAAAGTAGACCACTAAGAGGGTAAAAGAACAATCATCCGTTTTCGGACGAAACCCTAAGAGGGGAATAGACAGGGATCGATTCGATCCGAAACCTACCCTAAACTCATGCCCTCTGATCAAAAAGGGGGTGAAGGGGATAGAAAAGAAAAGAAAAGCACGGATCGTTTCGTTCTGCATAACCGAATACTCCAAATCGGTGTGAAATCACCTAACCCAACAAGCCTCTGATCTGGATCGGAGACAAAGGGAAAGGGGAGAGCAATACAAAAAAAAGGGATACAACCGCGCTCGCGCGGGACAAGTCCCGCCGAGCCTTGGGCTCGCGACGAAGCAGTGCCTCAGGCACCACCGAGGGCCCACTCGACGGCGGACGTTTGGTTGGCCTTTCGGCGAGCGCGCACGCGGCGCGATAAGCCCCATGTCGGCGTCGTTCCTCTTCTCCGTTGTGAAGAGAGAGAGAGATAGATAGTAGAAAGAGGAGGCTGGTAAGCGCATCTAGCCATGGCGGCCGGCGCTGCTGTCGCCGCGGCCCGGAGCGGAGAAATAAAGAGCCCCAGGCGAGGGAGAGAGAAATGAGTTAGGGTTTGGGGGGAGAGGCCGACGGCGCTGGTTTTGTCTCCCGAGGAGCGCGGTTGGCCGTTCGATCCAGATTGACGGTCGACAGCGAGCGGGCGGCTTTTGGCCCAGGCGGTGGCATTTCCCGGCCTAGGCCCAAGTTGGGCCTGGGTGCGGGGGAGATGCGTGGAGCGCCTGTTGGGCCGCGTGGGCCAAGTGCTGGCTTTCAGGCTTTATTTCAGTGATATATTTTCCTTTTCCAGAAGAAATTTTTAATTTATTTTGATGCAATTTGATTGTTTTAATGTGTATTCTATGTAAATTTATTCCAACGAAAATTTTTGCACAGAGAATAGTAAAGAATGTTAATGTGCTTTTTGGAAAAATGAAATATAAAGGATTGTTAAATGTTTCCGTTGCGTACTTTGAATTTTAATTTCATTATTAAATTCGAACCAACGGAGAATTAATTTTGAAAAGAATATGTTTTCTAAGATTATGATGTTGTTATTTTTCTGACCAACATTGATAAATAAAATATTATAATTCACTGTTACATTGTTGGTCTAATGCATATTTCTTATTTCTGCCAAACGGTGATTTAGTTATAATGTATAAACCAATCATTTACTATGTCTTACACGGTTCTCACCATTTTATGAAACTATGTTTCAGGTTCATTCTGATGAACATAGTTAAAGATATCTCGCCTCCTCCAAGAGGATAACCACTTAGAGTGGGAAAAAAATTTGAGCTGGCTTTTGTTGACACTAATTAACTTTATTATTAAAGGTCAATTAAACATGAAAATGGATAAATATGTAAACTCACCATAGTATAGGATTAAAACTAATGCTATTCTACGAATTTGGTGTGAATTTGATGAATCTACAGGGATTAAACAGGGAAAAACCCCTCAATTGCTTCCCTAGAAGGAAAACGACGACGAGAGATAACGCATTCGTCAAGTCAGGATCTTCAGAAGACTCTAGAGGACACTGAAGACACCACGAGGCGGGGCACCCCGAACCACTTCCAGGTGGGACCGACCGGTCCCTGGTCCCACCGGTTGGTCCCCCCAGGGCGCTGCCGGCTTCCCCCTTCTGGAATATTCCTCTCACCTTCCTTGAGGATCAATCTTAGCCTACGTGAAGTCGGTTTGATCAAACGATCGCGGTGTTGATCCTCAGGGCTATATAAATAGGCCTCCAGGCCCCAGGTCAGAGAGAAGGTCCCTCTTCAGAAGGACTACGCTCATTTAGAAACCTAGAAGAGACTTCAGGAGTCAGCTTTCAAGTAGAAGACTAGATACCCCTCTAGTTAGGATTAGAACCTAGTCTTTATACTAGAACTAGAAGAGAGAGGGAGAGGGAAGAGATCAAGAAGGAGCTCCGCCCTGTCGGATCATCTTCTCATCTTGTACCTGTGGATTCAAGTTCTTCATCAACTTGCTTCAACGATTGTTTGGTAATCAACGTCTATATTTAAGTTTGAGCTATTGTTCTTATTATTCTTAAGTTTTATGACTCTCTTTTGAGTACTTTAATTCTAGTCGCGCTAGAGTTAGAGTAGTTGGATAGTGTAAGCGTGGTGCTTAGACTTGATAGCTCATAATTGCCTCCTTATAACGCCGGCAACAGTGGTTGTTCGCGCAAGGGTGACTCTTATAGGCCTTGTTGATTCTTCTATAGTCCACTTACCCATGTGTAGGCTCGGTAGGATTATACATTTGCATAAAAGAATCATACTGTTTGTGACCTTTTATGGCAACTTCCTCACTAAGAATAATATAAACATATCACTCTTAAGTTGGATTTAGATAACCTTAGTGATCCCCTCTATGCTTTTAGCTTCTCCGTCCTTGTTAGCTACTCAGGGGTTATACTCTTTAAGACTTAACACTATCCGTTCCTTTGGGTTCGATATTAAAACTGGGTTACTCCGGTGAAGTGCTACATCGGTAGATTTTATCTGTACGGTTGCGGATAAAGTAGAGTGTGCGTTAATTTTGAAGAACCGGATTGGCGACCAGAGGGGGGGGGGTGAATGGGAGCCTCAAATTCAACTTGTGAATAGAGTGACCCTTGTCCCAGAAAATCACCCCAAAAGCAAAAGACTCGAGACGACCGGAGAGTTCACGACCTACGAGTAGGTGGATACCCTAGGAGATGTCCTAGTGGTACAACGGAACCCCCGGAGAAAGACCAAAGCCACTGCCAAAGCCTCAGAGCAAAACTGCACAAACAGCAGAATCGCGGACTGTCCGGGTCAGGGTCCCGGACTGTCCGCCGTTGAAGCCCGGACTGTCCGCGACTGAGAGCCGGACTGTCCGCCGGCCAAAACGCAGAAACCAGACTGTGCTGCAAGTCTGCTGGACAGGTTCCGGACTGTCCGCGAGTTTGTACCGCGGACTGTCCGCTGGTCACGAGACCGAGAACAGTATCGCACTGCACAGTTCTGAACCTGTCGAGTCCCGAGTCCCGGACTGTCCGCCGCTGGGGGCGTGGACTGTCAGTGGTTGAACAGAGAGCACGAAAACGCTCGGGACAAAAGGCAAAATCAATTGGAACTTCACCAAATCGAAAGGGACTTCGATCAAACTCCTCCCAAGTGTTCCTCTATGTATTGGGGTGCTAATCCTAAGAAATCATCGCACCAAACCAAGTCAATCAAGAGAAATCCGAGGATCACCGGAAAGGGGGAAGAACGAAGAACGAACGCGAAATCAACCCGATTTATGGATTCGCGAGGTTAGGAGAGAAATCCTTCGGTAGAAAGAAGGGACTCACGACCAAGAACAAATTGATTCAAGTGGAATCAAAAATCATCTCACGAAGAGGGAGAACGAGGCAAATCCCCGAGAGATGAAAAACCAAAACGTGAAGAACACAAAACACAAGACACGATTCGATTCGATTTCAGCCAAAATTCCACCACACGAGGAGACAACGAGAATACGGTCTCGTTTCCTCAAAAGATCCAAATACACAGAGGTATGATTCCCGTCTCTGTGGATCTCTTGCAGCGAGATTGATTAGAACCTAAGCGGGGGCTAGAGAGAGAGTGCTTAGGAACAAATGACTGCAAGGATAGGGAGAGAGGAGGGGTGCCTCTCTTATTTATAGCCTAATGAATAATCCCCTTTCTACCCCTAGATACAAGAGCAAAGCGGCCAACCCTAGGGGTATCCCGGTCCAACTCTGCTTGTTGACGATCCGACGGCCACGCGCCCATCTCATCCTTAGGTTCGCCTCGACGCAAGCCTCAGGATGCCTCCACGTGCCGCCCGTCAACCGCCACGCCTACCTCACGGATAGCTGCGCCGCAGCACCAGCCTCTCTGCGCCGCCCACGCGTCGACCGTCCTTTTTGCGGACCCCCCCGAGTTTTTGAGGCCGAGAAACCAAACCCTGGGCCTTCCCCCGGTTTTGAGAGCTGAACCGCTGGAAACCTGTCCCTCTGGCTGGTGTTTTGTTGCCCTCAACTCAGACCCCGTCAGCAGCCCAGCGTGAGCCCTTTTCTGAGGAGCCACAACTCCGAAACCGTCCTCGCCGAGCCCGTTTGAGGCCCAAACCCGGAAAAACCGAGTACTTGAGCACCACAACTCAGGAAACAGGTCACCCGAAGTTACTCGGAGGTCCAAACTCGAAACCGTCGAGGGTAGCAGCTTTTCGAGGCTCCGCTACCGAACCCGCGCCGTAGACGGGATGTGGTTCACACACCCCGAGTTCCAGCACTGATGCCAGAGCATTCCAGCCTCCACGCCGGGCACAGTGCTTCGCCATCCTTCTCGGTCTCCCGCCAAGTGTCACAACGCCATCACCCTCCTCCCACTCGGCCGATGCCCACGCACATCGCCATTGCTCTTGCTTGTCAATGCCACGTGCCAGCTACCACAAGCGGTCCTCAGGTCTCCTGGTCCGTCGATCCAAGCTCCACGTCCGCCGTTCACCGCTCCCGGTCCGTCGGCACGGCACGTCCCTACTTGACCTTCACCTCACCTTCGACCACTGTCCGAGCTCCGCACCTGCACATCAACACAACCAAGAGACAGTTGGCCTTGATCGATCACTCATCACTCAGAGGGAACCACAAGGGCACATATCAACCTTGTGCGCAATCTCCCCCTTGATGAGTGCATCGTCAACTAATAGTAACCGTAACCAAATAAAGGAAGCAGAATTGGGTAGAAGGAGAAACACTCGAGATGTCAAAAGCTAGAGAAAAGGCCGAGAAGAACAAATCAAGATAAGCGAAGCTTGTCCCCAAAGCATGGCAACGTTCAACCCCAAGAAATTTGATGAAAATGCCAGAAGCAAATCAACAACAAAGTAAAGAACTTAGACAAAAAACCAAAGGAAGTGGAGCAAGAATAGCAATCACGAGAAGATCCAAAAGAAATGACAAAAGCAGACAAGAAAAAGACAACAAGATAAGAGCAAAAGAAATGGTCTTCGAACACAAGCAACTACAAAAGTCCTGGAACAACGCAATCCAACTCATCAGAGAGCAAAACTCGATCAAAATCAGAGCACAAGACTTGGTTCCCAAAGACATGGGCAACGGCTCGACGCAACCAAGTCAAAAGCAAGCTAGTTCTCAAGAAGAGCAGAAAGTGCTCAACACCACTAGCTGAAAGCTCGATACCAAATAGAGACTGCATAAGAGGCAGCTACTGCTAGTCCCTCAAGATAAAGGCACAAAGGCTCACACACCAGCAGTAAGCCCGATACCAATCAAGAACCATCAACATGGTGAAGACAACTAGTCCCTCAAGATAGAGGCACAAGGCTCAACACAACCAGCAGTAAGCCCGATACCAATCAAGAACCATCAAAACATGGTGAAGACAGCTAGTCCCTCAAGACAGAGGCACAGAGGCTCGACGCAACTAGCTAAAAGATCGATATCAAATAAAACTGACTCGGAGCAGGCAGAAAAACTCCCCCTCACTCAAGGAACTCCCCCTCAACAAGTGAAGCATAAATTGCAAATTGTCACCACAAAAAGTCTAAGAATCTCATCCTTGGAAACATTCTCCCCTTGGGGGCAATTTGCAATCAAAAGAGAGAGGAAAAGGGCTCAAGTAAGGCAAACAGAGCTAGGTCATGCCTATCGGAGTCAAGCAAATGCACATGAGTCAAAAATGCATGTTAGCAGCTTCAAGTGTATACTTGAAAGAGTGAAAGAATGCTCTAAAGAGTGCTGATCCGACTACAAAGCAACAGACAAAAGTGCTAGCAAAGGCTCAAACTGATCACCGAATACAAGATATGAATACATAAGCCAAGTGAGCAGGTTTAAGCCATTCAGAAAGGAGTTTCACCATCAAAATAGCACTGAACATGTATAGACTGGAAGTCAAACAAGTGCTGAACATGTATACAAGGTGAACTACCCCTAGCAAAGTTCAATCATCATGCTATAGAGTGAAACATAGACTTGTGTTTTCAGATTTTATCGGAGAATTTGCAGCGGTTATTAACACAAGTTTAAATTCAACATGTGATTGCGAGAGGTTGAAAGCCTGTCATTGCCTAACTTTTCAACCGTGCTAAGCTTATGCATATGCAATCGGAAGCTTAAAGCATCGGTTTCGGTCTTACACTACACGGCTCAAGTTTAACTCAAAGTGCTATGAAAACAGTCTCGATACCGCGATGTTTGACAGAGCAATCCCATCTCGATCTTTTCAATTCACTATTACTTGGTTCATTTTAAACAGAATATGAACAATCCAAGCAAGTGAGAAACTCAGAACTAGAGACATAACAACCTAGCATATATGAAATAGCTCAAGTGACCTCAACACATCCTACACATGTTAGTTGCCAATCTCAATGGTGAACATGTATCAAATTTTAAGTTCATTAAGCATGTTCAATGTTCTGAAAAATTAGGTTAGCTCACAAAATGTAGCAGTGATCAAGGAGAGCCTAAGCTACAATCATCATCATATATCATCGAAGCATACACTAATCAGAGCATAAATTCATTCTAAGGAATATAGACATGAAGCTTGAAAATGCAAGATGTATGCATGATGAAGTCAGAATCAGAGCCAAAACAAAACCAGAAAGACTCAAGACCCAAAAATAAAAGGATCAGAAAGTCAGTCTATTGTACAACAAGCAAAATGCTTCCCCCATCTAAAAGGGGAACACACACCAAGCTCACCTCTCAACCTAGCAAAAGTTGAGAGATCCAAAGGCTTGGTGAAAATATCCGCAACCTGGTTATGGGTGTCTACATGCCTAAGATCAATGTCGCCTTTCTCATAGTGATCACGAAGAAAGTGAAAGCGAACATCGATGTGTTTGGTCTTGGAGTGAAGAACAGGGTCTTTGCTACACTAATGGCAGAAGTGTTGTCGTAAAGCAAAGGAACCCGACTGAAATCTAGACCAAAATCACACAAAGTAGTGTGACACCCCAATTTTAAGAACAAAATTGGAGCACAATATATGTATGCCAGGATCAATTTTCATACATATATCCACATCATAGTAAATATCAAAACAATGCTTTATTAATATATCGAACATTATTACAAAAATGACCCTCGGTCTGAAAGAAAAGTACAGACTCTCATGTAGACTCTGATGTAGACTCACGGAAACTGGACGTCATCTCCACAGGAAGGTCGACCAGGGGCTGCGCCATCCTAGTACAAGTCGTCGAGGTTGAATCCACCGTCTTCTCGGTACTCCTGCTCCGCGTCGTAGACTCCAGCGTCTGGGTGGGGTAGCAGGGGGTTCAAAGAGGAAGGGTGAGTACATCGAAATGTACTCCGCAAGTGTAGGAATATATGCTTATGAGGCTATTAACAAAGGTAGGCTGACTCTGTTTGACTCAAGCGCCTAAAGCAACACATCCTATTAAAATCCTATTTCCTATGCACCTATTTACTAGGTTATAACCACAGTCTCCTCAGAATAGTAACCACACTCGGAGTCGCACCGAGCAAACCACACTCGGAGTCACACCGAGCAACCAACACTTGGAGTCCACCAAGCAACCGTACTTGGAGTCGCACCAAGCACCCACACCTGAAGTCCATCAGGCAACCGCACCTGAAGTCCATCAGATGACCCGAACCAGGCCGTTACAAGGAGTCCTATGTGTATTAGTTCCATATGTCATGACATAGAGAGCCACCTTCCGTAATAACACCAGGTCTGCGCCCGAGCCTGGGAATCACTCTCGTACCAAGCAGTAACCCGCGTAGAAGAAGCCTCTGTACCCATGTCATATGGGACTAATGACCACATAAGGCTTCTCTAACGAACCAGAACCAAACCACTAACTAATCTCGAAGAAGTCCAAGCCCGCTCGTGACCGTGAGCACGGCTGATATATCAGTTTATTACTCTGCAGAGGTTGCACATCGTTACCCATGAGTCGTGCATTACCCGTCACGCTAAACACTGCCAAGGTGCATAGCGGGTTGCACTTCAAGGCCTTTACAAAGCCCCTCCAAGCCCGTTCCACACGTACCTCTAAGGTTTCACCCCGTACAAAGGTCTACGATCCCCAGGGCCTCCTCGTGAGCCACTACAGCAAACCCCGTGTGGACCCTCAACTTGGAGGTAACTAATTAATTAGCCAGGTCCAGCCCATCCAGATCTCATGGTTATGCTGTTAAGCCGAGTTACAGGCTTCGAGAACTGGGTCTTAGGGATCCAGGCAGGATAATCTAGCACGAGCCTAGAACCAAAAACCAAATACAGCTGCCGAGTCCCACGACACAAAAACCACCAGTACGGTCCATCCTGCCGGATTTACCTACTCACCATACTATTACCAGACCACAGTGTTTCATAGATCATTAATCAGAATTTATTATTAACCATCCCAACCAAGACAGCAAGGCTAAGCATGAGTTCTACCCAATCCATCCCAAACCAGGTGTCAAGGAAAATATAATCAAGTGCTAGTAACCATATCATGAGATTCAATTTAAGACTGCATGCATCTACTGGATCTAACTACTCTAACTCAAAATAAAATAAATACAGGAGCAAGATGTTCAAGGACACTTGTCTTCGGACTGGGTCGGATCAACGGAGGCGAAGGTTGGATCCTGGGGTTCCACGTAGCGCGTACTCGCTGGATCAAACATCATCACATGACCCAAACAAATATATAAGAAACAGTACATCATACAGTAATAAAATAGAACGTAAATAGATCTACTGCGTAGATCTCGACGAGACGAATCTAACGCAAGTTGAACGGGTCAAAACGGAGTTAAAATGAGCAAGTTATGGGCTTTTGAATCTGAGTGGCAAAACTGTAAATAAGTTAAACTTATTTTCGTATTTTAAATAAATAAAAACGAAAAAGAAACGCTGGCTGGACCGGGCCTCATTTAACGAAAACAACAGGGGTTAGATGAAAAAGATCCACAGACTTAGTGAATAGAATAGATGGTGTGCGGGTTGATTTGAAAAGGAGGGAGGGGCTATTTAGCAAAATAGGCACAGCCGGTCGGCGCTGTCCACGCTGCCACCGACGTGGCGCCACATGGCGGTGTGTGAATGGCGCGGTGTGCTAGCGGAGCTGTGGACGCGGGTGAATCGCCACGGTGGACTGCGTCCACGCCCCTATGGATCCGGTGTATACCGGTCAAGGGGGGGTTCTAATCTCGACCACCGATCGTGAGATGGATGGCCGGAAGGAGAGGAGGCAAACTCTGGTGGTGCTGAACACGGCGGCGGCTAGAAGGGGACGGTGGCGCCATGGGAGGGTTGTCGAGTTCGCTCGGGGAAGGTCCTGGGGGCTGGTATCGACCTAGGGAACCGGTGGGGAAGAAAGAGGAGTAGAACGCGAGCTCACCGAGGAGTTTGTGTGGCCGGAGGGGGGAATCCGCGGCGGAGTCAGTGGCTTGCAGTTCAGAGCTCCGGCGAGGTCGGGACACGCGTCCCAGGTGCAGGCGTACCCCGAGGATGCGCTTCCCTAGCGCAGCGTGGTTCTGCGAGTCCAACAGTGGGCGGAGGGAGGGTGGTGGCACCCTCGCTGGGGAGAATCCCGAGCTCGAGCTGCGCTGGGCAATGGTGGCGCAGCGGTGGAGAAAAGAGCGAGGTCTAGGGTTGTGGGTTGAGCGGGAGCGGCGCGGTGTGGGTGGAGTTTTGTAGGCAAAGGGAGAGAGGGGATGGCGGCTGGCTCTACCGTCTGCAGATCGATCGGAGGGGTGGGCATGGCTTTGCAGCGTGAAGAACGGAGGGAGGTTGGGGACGGCTCTGTCCAGCGTGGCCCGCGAGTCAGTGGGAGCTTCGTGGCCGCTGCGGCGCTGCCAGCGCAAGGAGGTGGGGAGGAGTCAGGCCGGTGTCGGCCCAAGGAGGAAGCACGGGCGTGGCCCAAGGGAGGAGAGGATGAGGGAGAGTGCCGGGCCGGGAGAAGTTCGGTCGGGGCTGGGGGTTCCTGGGCCGCGGAGAGGGGAAGGTGGCGCCGGGCCGAGAGGAGAAGGGTGGGGGAGAGGGTTGGGCCGAATGTGAGAGGGTGAGGATGAGGAGAGGAGGAGTCCCTTTTGCCTTTCTCTTTCTTTTTGCATTTTGATTTTCCAAATCCCTTTTGCAATCTTTTGGAAAATCAAATCAATCAGTTTGAAATCAAAAGACTTTGAAAAACTTTAGAAATTTTTCCAATCTAGGATTTTTGAAATTAAATCTATGAAATTTAATTTTATAAATCTTTGAGTTTTAAAGTTTTGTAAACTTTGCATAAGCTTTTTATTTATTTTCTAAATAGAATAAAATCGATTCACCCCTCGAGTTTTAATAAATTCTTTTCACGCAATAAAAATTATGCAATGGCATGAATGCAACAAACATCTAGCTAGAATTTTCCTCCATCTAGGATTTTGGTCATTTTCTAATAAAATCTAATTTATTTTAATTAATTAAACACTGGGGTGTTACATGTAGCAACCATCCATAAAAGCTGCGAAGCACAAGAAGCAGCGACAACATACTCAGCTTCAGTAGTAGACTGAGCTACGTTCGACTGCTTGCGAGAAGACCACGAAACCAAAGAAGAGCCAAGAAACTGACAAGTCCCAGAAGTAGACTTACGCTCAAGCCGACAGCCAGCAAAATCCGCATCGGAATAACCACAAAGCGAGAGGGTCGAAGAAGAAGAGTACCAAAGTCCGAACTCAGGAGTGTATCGGAGGTACCTCATGATGCGCTTGACCGCTTGCTTGTGGGAAGTCCGAGGGGACGCCTGGAAATGAGCGCACAGACACACAGAAAAACTGTATATCCGGCCTCGTCGCCGTTAGGTACAGGAGCGAGCCGATCATGCTCCTGTACTCCTTCTGGTCAACCGGCTCACCGTCCTGGTCCGTGTCCATCGCAGCAGTCGTCGCCATGGGCGTCGTAAGAGGCTTGGCCTCGCCCATATCGAACTTCTTCAGGATGTCCTTCGTGTATTTGCCTTGATGCACGAACGTCCCATCTCGGGTTTGCTTGATTTGCAACCCAAGGAAGAAGGTCAACTCACCCATCATACTCATCTCAAACTCCCTGCTCATAGTATCTGCAAACTTGACAACATGTGCGTGAGAGGAGCCACCAAAGATGATATCATCCACGTAAATCTGAATCAAAAAGGGTGTCATTGCCTTGCTTGAGAGAAAACGAGTCTTATCTACCCGTCCCATTTTAAAATCCTTGGAAAGCAGAAAAGTTTTCAAACGATCATACCAAGCTCTGGGGCTTGCTTCAAACCATATAAAGCTTTTGTAAGTTTGAAAACATGGTTTGGAAACTTGGGATTCTCGAAAACCTGGGGTTGTCTCACATAAACCTCTTCCTCTATATACCCGTTCAAGAATACACTCTTGACATCCATTTGGTAAAGCTTAAAACCCTTTGAAGCTGCAAAAGCTAGAAGAATCCTAATGGCTTCTAAACGGGCTACAGGGGCAAAGGTTTCCTCATAGTCGATCCCCTCTTTTTGGCAAAAACCCTGGGCTACTAGCCTAGCCTTGTTCCTTACTACCATCCCATCCTCACCCTGTTTGTTTTTGAAAACCCATTTGGTACCTATAGGGTGACATTCTAGTGAAGGTGGGAACTAGGCTCCAAACTTGGTTTCGCTCAAAGTTTTCTAGCTCCTCATGCATGGCATTGACCCAGTTAGGATCAGAAAGTGCATGTCCAACATCTTTGGGCTCAAAAGAAGCAAACAAATGCAGAATGAGCAAAGTGTGAGATTTCATACGCTCGTGGCCGCGTGACTCGCTGTGCGATGCCGCCGATCATGATCTGGCGCGGGGGTGAACTTGCTGAACGCTCCGGGGCGCTTGCCTCACCGAAGTCGCCTCCCCCTCGCCAGATGCGTCGCTCCCTCAGGTCAGCGAGGTGCTCGCTGGAGAGGTGGCTCTAGAGGACCCCAAGAAGAAGACGTCGTGGGATCGGGTCCTCGAGCTAATTAGTCGTCGCAGGGTCGACGGGGGCAGCCAGTGGAGTTGGCTCGGGATCACCCCAATCGGCATTCTCCTGCTCCTCCTCCACAAAGATGGTCTCTCCCAGCTCCTGTTTCTCCTGCAACATCAAAGCAGAAGAAACACAGGCATAGTCTCGTCGAATGTGACCTCACAGGTCTCCACTATCCGGTTAGTCTCCAGGTTAAGAACTCGATAAGCACGTGAATAAGAAGCATAACCAAGAAACACCCCATCAGTAGAGCGAGATTCAATTTTGTCCAAATTTCCTTGCTTCAGGATAAAGCACTTGCACCAAACACCAAAAATGAGACACCTTGGGTACCCGTTCAAAACGCAATTCATAAGAAGTTTCTTCATGAAAGCCCGAAGAAAGATGCGATTTGAAACATCAAGGGCAAGCGGTGTTGACCGCCTCGGCCCAAAAACGCCTAGGAGTCCTATGCTCATCGAGCATCGTCCTGGCCATCTCAACAAGGTCCGTTCTGTTCTTGCGCTCAACAACCCGTTCTGCTGGGGAACATACGGAGAAGAAAACTGATGCTCGATTCCATTAGAAGAACAGAAAGAGGCAAACTGAGAGTTATCAAACTCAGTACCATTGTCGCTACGAATAGCTCTAATGGTATTAGGGGGAAACTTAGTTTTCAACCTCAGAATCAAATCGCGAGCAAAAGGAAAGCTTCATCCTTACCCTCCATAAAGAACACCCAAGAGTATCTTGAAAAATCGTCAACGATCACTAGAACGTACCACTTCCCACCCGCTGAGCAGACCCGAGCTGGACCAACTGTGTCCATGTGTAAAAGCTCGCCGGTCGCTTTGTCATCACCTGATTAACAGGTGGGTGAGAAGCAGCAACCATCTTCCGTGACGACAAGGATGGCAAACAAGGTCTTTCTGAAACTTAAGCTTGGGCAATCCTTGGATTAGGCCATGTGAGCTAAGTCTTGCAAGCAAGTCAAAACTCAAGTGACCGAGCCTCCTATGCCACTTCCACAAATCAGAAGAAGGACCAGCCATCAAACATCTAGCAGAGCCAAAAGAACGAGAAAAGTCGGCTCTGAAAACACGACCAATAGGCACGATCCAACAAATAAGATCTCCCCGAGGGTCTAAAACATGACTCAAACCCTTCTTAAAGCGCACTTCACAATCATCCTCAAGAAGTTGCGAAACAGAAAGCAAATTGTAATGCAAGTTAGAAACCAAGGCAACATCCTTGAGAACAAAGTTCTCATTGAGCCGAATAGCTCCATGAGAAACAACCTTACCTCTACTATTATCCCCGAAAGTGATGTACTCCTTGTGCATCACGGGGCTAAGGCTAGAGAACCATTCCTTCTTTCCGGTCATGTGGCGCGAACACCCGGAATCCATGAGCCACATGTTCTCCAACCGAAGTTCCTGCATCAATAGAATTGCAGGAAATGAGCATATGGCACAACACTGGGGTTTGTATACTGAGAAGGATACCAATGCTGTGTCATAGGCCTAGAAAAAGTGTTAGTAGCAACACCAAGCTGTCCTCGTTCCATGGGTGGATAGCGATCACCACCAACCTGAAAGGGTGGTCCGCTATGGAACAGAAAACCTCCAAACTGACCTACTTGTCCCATCTGAGCAAAGCGATCACCACCATACTGAAAAGGTGGTCCGCTATGGGACTGAGTAGCAAAGCCTCTTACACTCGGCTCACGGTCATATTGAGGACGACCGGAACCGCGATGGGCACGACCACCACCCGTGGTCTAGCTGCCTGGGGCCTAGCTACCTGAGGGGGTGCACCTCCAGGCCTATCGCCCTGCCTCTGAACTCCCCAACCTTGCACACCATGGAGAGGGTGGTGCCTGGCCTGGTTGTTCAGCTCCAACTCCTTCCTAGCGTCTCTCTTCCTCCGAAAGCAAAACTCAGCTAGGTGACCCTCACGGTGACAGTACTCGCACTCGAACCTCACCACTTTCTTGGGTTGTTGGTTCCTAGGGTTGCGAGGGTTATTCACTCTGGCTGGCTGCTTGCCTCTCGGAAGGGGATTACTAGAGACGTCAGGAAGGGTGTCAAGTGTGTTCCTAAGATGGTTAGGTTTGGGAACCCACACTTGCTTGTGAGGTGGAGCCTTGGGAGGTTCATGAAGGATGCCACCTTGGTGATAGGCTTGGGAGGCTCAGGTGGGGTAATCTTGGTAAGCTTAGGGATAGCGAATGGCTTCTCACTAGGGCTCACTCCACTAAACTCACCGATCTTGCCAAAGCTACTAGCGCTCTTCCCACCTGAAGCAAAGCCTACTCCCGAGCAATCAGTTCCCCTCTTGAACTGACTGATCATCATGCCTAACTGCGGCTCACTGCATGACACCCAACTCAGGATGGACCGGAGGTATGTGTTTTCCCTCCCTGGTTTGCATCCTGTCATGCCGACAGTTGGCAATCTCAAGCTCCAACCCCACGCATCGCTCACATGGAGCGGACAAGGTGCTGACTGAGCTATCCTTCATGGCTTCAACAAGCTTGGCATTAACTTCTGCCAGCTCAGTTCGCAAGATAGGACAGAGCTTGCACGCACCCAGCAAAGAAGACCTTGGCTTCACTTCTGTAACACCCCGGGTGTTTAGTTAATTAAAATAAATTAGAATTTAATTAGAAAAATGGCCAAAACCCTAGATGGAGGAAAATCTAACCAGACGTTTGTTGCATTCATGCCGTTGCATATTTTTATTGGGTGAAAAAGAATTTATTAAACCCGGATAGGGCGAATCGCATTTATCTATTTAGAAAATAAATGAAAAGGTTTGTGAAAATTTTAGAAAATCAAACTCAAATTTTATTTTCAAAATCTAGGGAAAATATTTCTAAAATATTTCAAAGTAATTTTGATTTCAAACTGGATTTGATTTTGAATTCAAAGGCTTTTGAAAAGTTTGGAAAATCAAATGACAAAAAGGAAAAGAAATAGGCAAAGGGCTCCTCTCTCTTCCTTTCTCCCCTCCAGCCCAATTCGCCCAGTCCTCCCTCACCCTTTTCCCCTCCTCCGTTCGGGCGAGGCCCAGCCAGGCGGCCCGCACCACTCCGCTTCCGGGCTCCTCTCTTTCCCTCCCTACCGCGCGGCGCGCCGGCCCACTCCACGCCGAGCCAGCAGCCGCTTTCCGCGGGCCAGCCGAGATGCCACCCACACTCTTTCCCCCAGCCGCTGACAAGAGGCCCCACCCTGTTAGGACCGCCTCCCACCTCCGATCGCCTCTTCCGCGCGAGCGCTTCCCCCTGTACCAGACCTCTCCGCCCTTCGTGCGCGCCTCCCGTCCTCATCTTCCCGTCCCTTCCCTTCCGATCTACCCGTAGCAACAGATTGCGCCGCCACCTTTCTCCGCTCAGCCTACAAGAAGCCCTGTCATGCCCTAGCTCCACTTTCTCTCTCTCCCGAGAACACCACCACCTCCACCCCGCCAGGCCGCCATTGCCGAGCTCCGCTCGAAGCTCTCCACCGTATCAGGAAGCCACCACCGACCTCCCCTCCGCTCTCCGTTGAAGCCTCTGAAGCGCACCGCGGCTGGGAGCTGCATCCTCGCTGCGAAACCAACTCGGGGCGTGACTACTACTCGCTGCTGGCTGCCGAGCGCATCCACCGCGGCTCCCTCCTCTCCGACCGCGCGCCGAAGACACGAACCCGCCGTCGATACCGCTGTGAGCCCCGTTTCATCCTCCCGCTCCTCCCCTGGTCACTACTAGGTCTCAGGCCCCTTTCCGAGCACGCCGGCGAGGCCACCAATGGCGCCGCCGTGCCCCTGCACAGCCGGCGGCCGCGCCCCTCCTTCCAGTTCACCCTAGATGAGTCCGAGGCACAGAGAGTTACCCTCTGGTGCCCTCCTTATGGCCAACCGAGCGCTATAGCGAAAACCCGGCTGCACGCCGGCGAGTCTCCGCCGTGCCCGGCGCGACGCCGCCATGCCGCGACGCGTTCCCCACAGGCGCGACCGGCCAACGCTCCCACAACCACTCGATGCGGTGTTGACGGCTCAGATCTAATGCGGACCGGGTCAACTGCCTCGTCAGCAGCCAGCGTGGCTGCCACGTAGGCGCCATGTGAGCACTGACCCAGTCAGCGGGGTCAACCCCGGTCGCCCTGGCCAGTTTGCAGAATGGCCCTTATGTTTTTCCCGAATCAACCCGCGATCCGCATATCGCTGTACACTGAGTCATCAGAAAGTTGCGATCTAGCCCCTGCAGTTCCCACAAAGTGAGGCACGATCCTCCGGTTCACCATACCACTACACAGCGCCATGGACCAACTCCAGAGCCCACCGCCGTTGCGGTCTACAGCACAGCCGTGCACCCGGCCAGTCCAGTCGCAAGCCGCCACGTGGTGATGATGCTGCGCCACGCCGACCGGCTTTGTTGGTTTTTCAAAAAGACCCTCTTTTCTTGAGTATTCAACCCGCCGTCCTTTTTCTATTCTATGAATCTTGGCGCTCTTGCTGTTTAGCCCTTGACCTTTTTGGAAAACGACGACCGGTCCATCTGCCATTTCTTTTTCAGTTTTATTTATTTAAATCATGAAAATGACTTCAGTTTATTCACAGTTTTGCCACTCAGATTCAAATGCTCATAATTTGCTCGTTTTAAGACCGATTTGACCCGTTCAACTTGCGTTAGATTCGTCTCGTCGAGCTCTACGCAATAGGTCAGTTTACCTTCTGTTTTCGTACTGTTGATGTACTGTTTCTTATATTTCTTTGTTTGGGCCATGTATTGATGTGTGATCCAGAGAGTGCGATCTACGCGGAACCCTAGGATCCAGCCTTCGCCTTCGTCGATTCGACCCAGCTCGAAGGCAAGTGTCCTTGCACATATTGCTCCCATATTTATTTTATTTTGAGTTAGAGTAGTTAGATCTAATAGATGCATGCAGTCTTAAATTGAATCCCATGATATGGTTTACTAGCACTTGATTATATTTTTCCTTGACACCTGGTTTGGGATGGATCGGGTAGAAGTCATGCTTAGCCCTACTGTCTTGGGTTGGATGGTGGTTTAATAATAATCTTGATTAATGATTTATGGAACATGTGGACTGGTAATGTTGTAGTATGGTGAGTAGGTAAATCCGACAGGATGAACCGTATTGGTGGTTTTGTGCCGTGGACTTGGCAGCTGGTTTTGGTTTTTGGTTCTGGGCTTGTGCTAGATTATCCTATCCTGCCTGGAACCCTAGGACCCGGTTCTCGAAGCCTGTAACCCGGCTTAACAACGCAACCATGAGGTTTGGAATGGGACGAACCTGGCTAAGTAATTAATTGCCTCCAAGTTGAGGGTTTACACGGGGTCGGATTTGTGGCACAAGAGGGGGCTTCTACAGTGGTGTGTATATCCACTGTTAGCGGTGAAACCTTAGTGAACGTGTAAAACAGGCTTGGAGGGAATTTTGTAAAGGCCTTGTAGTGCGACCCTGCTTTGCACCTTGGCAGTGTTGAGCGTGATGGGGAATGCATGACTTATGGGTAACGATGTGCCAACCTCTACAGAGTGTAAAACTGATATATCAGCCGTGCTCACGGTCACGAGCGGGCTTGGACTTCTTCGATATTAGCTGGTGGTTTTGTTCCAGTTCGTTAGAGAAGCCTTATGTGGTTATTAGTCTCATATGACATGGGTACAGAGGCTTCTTCTACGCGGGTTACTGCTTGGTACGGGAGTGATTCCCAGGCTCGGGCGCAGACCTGGTGTTATTACGGAGGTGACTTTCTATGTCATGACGTATGGAACTAATACACATAGGACTCATTGTAACGGTCTGGTTCGGGTCATCTGATGGACTTCAGGTGTGGTTTTCCTGATGGACTTCAGGTGTGGGTTTTGCTTGGTGTGACTCCAAGTGTGGTTGCTTGGTGGACTCCAAGTGTTGGTTGCTCGGTGTGACTCCGAGTGTGGTTTGCTCGATGCGACTCCGAGTGTGGTTACTGTTCTGTTGGAGACTGTGGTTATAACCTAGTAAATAGGTGCATAGGAAATAGGATTTAATAGGATGTGTTGCTTTAGGCGCTTGAGTCAAACATAGTCAGCCTACCTTTGTTTTTAGCCTCATAAGCATATATTTCCTACACTTGCGGAGTACATTTCGATGTACTCACCCTTCCTCTTTGAACCCCCTGCTACCCCCCCACCTAGACGTTGGAGTCTACGACGTGGAGCAGGAGTACCGAGAAGACGGTGGATACGACCCCGACAACTTGTACCCAGAAGACGGTGGATTCGACCCAGACGACTTGTACTAGGATGGCGCAGCAGCCCCGGTCGACCTTCCTGTGGAGTGGCGTCCAGTTTCCGCGAAGTCTACATCGGAGTCTGTTGAGAGTCTGTACTTTTCTTTTGGACCCGAGGGTCATTTTTGTAATAAAGTTCGATATATTAATAAAACATTGTTTTGATATTTGCTATGATGTGGATATATGTATGAAAATTGATCCTTGGCATACATATATTGTGCTCCAATTTTGTTCTTAAATTGGGGTGTCACAACTTCCTCCAGCTCCTTCTTCAGGGAGAGACACTCTTTGCAATCACCCACCAAGTCTAGCCTACTCTTCAGCTCATCATACACCTCAATCAAAGAGGCATACTTGGTTTGCAAGGTGGCAAGTTTGTCATATGCATCGTGCACTCCTCACCTCCTCGCATCGGTCACCTTCACCTTCACCTCGACCTAGCAAACTCAAGCTCCTTAAGCGCCTCATTCATCTTAGCCTTAAACTCGTTGCGCTCTCGGATAGCTCGCTTGAGTTGTTTGTCCTGACCGAGAACTATATCGACAAGAGAATCGCGCTCACCAGTAAGACGATCGACAAGAGAAGAGGTTGATACCTCGGAAGCATCGTCGTCATCGTCAGTGTCGGCGTCCTTTGCCTGGCACTTGTGGTCCTCTTCATCCAAGGCCATGGTGTAGAGGCCCTTGGAGCAGTGGCCGAAGAAGCAGAGTCCGTTGAAGCGTTCTTCTGTCTTGTGCTCGGACCCATCGTCGCTGGAGTCACCATCGGAGGTCTTCTCACCGTCGCTGATGGTGGCGAGGAAGGCACGCCGACCGGCATCAAAAGCCTTCTCCATGTCCTCTCGGCGATAGCTGCCCTTCTTTCTTCCCGCCCTTGTTCCGACTGTTCCGACTTGCCTTGCGCCTGGAGTTGCGGTTCTGCCGGGGAAGCTCTTGTCGTTCTTCGGATAGTTCGCCATGAAGTGGTCTAGATCACCACACTTGTAGCAGCCCTCGCGTGCGCCACCACGCCGGCGATTCAGGCGGTTGTTGTGAAACCGCGAGAACCGGTGATTGACGAGGGCGAGCTCGTCATCTCCAAATGCCTCCCTGCTCCTCCGTGACTGTAAGCAAAGAAGACAAAGAAAACAGAGGAGGTGAAGCGTCAGCAGAGAAGGTCGATCCACCCGTGCCTGAGACCAAAGCCATGGAATGTGAAGATGGGTTCTTCAGCTTGGCCTGAGTTAGGTGATCGATCTCGGTGGACTTGAGCTTGCTGAACAGCTCGTCCACGGTGAGGGTGTCATAGGATGGAGACTCTATGATGGTTGACACCTTCACCTCCCATACCCTCCGATCCAGGGCGTATAGCAACTTGAGAGCCCTCTCATGATCATCATAGGGTAGGTTAGCCCGATTGGCACACATCTTGTTCACATTCGTTTGGAAACGAGCGAACATGACGTCAATCGTCTCTCCCTCCAACTGAACAAAGTTCTCGTACTCTCGCTTGTAGGTCTCGAAGAGTCTGGTCTTGATCGGAGTCCCCTCGTGATAGTTCTGAAGCTTCACCCAGATCTCTCGTGCCGTCTCAAGCTCAGAGACACGCTCGAACTCAGGAAGGGAATGCTGGCCAAAAGAGCATTACGAGCCTTGGAGTTGGCCTCGTGCTGGTCAATCTGAATCTGACCCACACGAGCCGCAAGAAAAACGTACTCAGCATTTCACATATCTCCCAGACAGAAGATCCGATGCTGTTGAGATAAGCATGCATCCGAATCTTCCAATAGGGATAGTTCATCCCATCGAAATAGGGAGCCTTGCCGTTCCCTCGATCCATGTCGCCCTTAGGATCCGAAACCGATTAAGGTAGTGTAGATCCCTTAACCGGCTCCGATACCAATTTAAGGACCGGATTGGCGACCAGAGGTGGGGTGAATGGGAGCCTCAAATTCAACCTATGAATAGAGTGGCCCTTGTCCTAGAAATCACCCCAAAAGCAAAAGACTCGAGACGACCGGAGGCTCACGACCTACGTGTAGGTGGATACCCTAGGAGATGTCCTAGTGGTACAGCGGAACCCCCGGAGAAAACCAAAGCCAACTGCCAAAGCCTCAGAGCAAAACTGCACAAACAACAGAATCACGGACTGTCCGAGGTCAGGGTCCCGGACTGTCCGCCGTTGAAGCCCGGACTGTCCGTGACTGAGAGAGCCGACTATCCGCCAGCCAAAACGTAGAAACCAGACTGTGCTGCAAGTCTGCTGGACAGGTCCCGGACTATCCGCGGGTTTGTAACCGTGGACTGTCCGCCGGTCATGAGACCGAGAACAGTATCGCACTGCACAGTTCTGAACCTTCCGAGTCCCGAGTCCCGGACTGTCCGCCGCTGGGGGCGTGGACTGTCCGCGGATGAACAGAGAGCACGAAAATGCTCGGGACAAAAGGCAAAATCAATTGGAACTTCACCAAATTGAAAGGGACTTCGATCAAACTCCTCCCAGTGTTCCTCTATGTATTGGGGTGCTATATCCTAGAAATCATCGCACCAAACCAGTCATCAAGAGAAATCCGAGGATCACCGAAAAGGGGAAAGAACGAAGAACGAACGCGAAATCAACCCGATCTATGGATTCGTGAGGTTAGGAGAGAAATCCTTCGGTAGAAAGAAGGGACTCATGACCAAGAACAAATTGATTCAAGTGGAATCGAAAATCATCTCACGAGAGGGAGAACTGCAAATCCCAGGAGATGAAAAACCAAAACGTGAAGAACACAAAACAAGACACGATTCGATCGATTTCAGCCAAAATTCCTCCACACGAGGAGACAACGAGAATACAGTCTCGTTTCCTCAAAATCCAAATACACAGAGGTAGATTCCCATCTCTGCGGATCGCTTGCAGCGAGGTATGATTAGAACCTAAGCGGGGGCTAGAGAGAGAGTGCTCAGGAAACAATGACTACAAGGATAGGGAGAGGGAGGGATGCCTCTCTTTTTATAGCCTAATACAATAATCCCCTTTCTACCCCTAGATACAAGAGCGAAGCGGCCAACCCTAGGGGTATCTCCGGTCCACTCTTCTTGTTGACGATCTGACGCTCGCCACCGCCCTCACCATCTCTCCTTAGCTTCGCCTCGACGCAAGCCTCGGATTCCCGCCACGTGTCGCCCCGTCGACGCCGCGCCTATGTAACACCTGGTGATTAATATGTAATTACCTGACATGTCATCATCTTGGTCATTAATCATTCTTGCCATGCATTATGTTTGCCTACTTGTTTTGCTTTTACCTTTTTTTCTGAGGTGACTTGTGTAGTGATCTCTTTTTCGAAAAACCCTAAAGGCCAAATCTTCCTTGAGGGCAAAATGGTAATTTCATCTCTGTGTCTAGCTCTGTGTAATCTTGTTCAGTTGAGTGTCTTGATGTTTTGTTGTGTTTGATCAAAGTTAAAATCAAGAATAGAATTTAAATTCCTTTTGAAAAATCCTGATTTCCAAACCTTGGTTTTTACCCCTCTTTTATTAGGTTTAAAACTATTCAAAATTTGAGGTGGTCCTTTAGCAAAGTTGTAGATCTGTCAATAGGAACAACTTTGGTGTTTGCAGATTTCAAGTTTCATACTACAAATCAGAAGTAATTTCAAATTCCTTCAACTTCATTTTGTCTCTTTTCGGTTTTCAAATTATCTCAAAAACTTTTGAGTTTCAGAAATTTTATATTTGGCAAAGTTGTAGATCTCAAATTTTAAGCAACTTTGGTGTTTTAAGTTTTCTTTGTGTATTTCAACTTTTGGGAGTAATTTCAAAATTCCAAAGGGGAAGTTTTGCTTTAATATCGTCACTGTGCACGAACTTTAAAGCCAGGGGGCCCCGGCCTCCGGCAAGGTCGCCGCGCCGCGCGCGAGCTCGCCCTCCCATGCCGAGCCCGGCTGAGCCGCGCCTGTTCCGCGCGTGGCCAAGCGCTGGCGCTCGTCTTTCCTCTCTCGGCCCCTACCTACCGCCGCCTCGCCCACCCCCTACCCTCCTCCTCTTTTCCCTCGGCCGGGGACAGCGCGCAGTTGCCGGCCGCCGGCAAGCCGCCCCGCCGCGCGCGCTTCCACGCCGCGTCGAGCCGCCCTACCGTGTTCCCTACCTCCTTTAATGTCGCGCGAGCGATCTCACCCCTCGCCCGGACTCCTCCCCAACTCCGCCGCGGCTATAAAAAGCCGTCGAGTTCCGCCATTGCCGCCACCACGGCTCCCCGAGTCACCAGACCACCCCGCACCAGTCGAGCCCTCCGCTGCCATCGCTTGAGCTTCTCCACCTTCCCGGGCAACCAATTTCACCACCTCCGCCCTCCTCTCGCCGGCGCAGGAGCTCGTCCCCAACACCGGCATACGGCCCGTTTCGGCTAAGCGAGAAATTCGCTCCGTGAGTTTTCCTCTCTTTTCCCTCCGACCCCTGCCCTCTCTTCCTCACCTCTCCGTGCGCTCCTAACCGCACCTCGGTGATCCCTTTCGGTGGACAGAGCCGCCGGACGCCGCTCGCCGCCAGAGAGCTCCGCCGAAGCACCCCCAACGTCGAGCTCCCTCCTCCGACCCTGCACCGCCTCGCCGAGCCTCCCTCCCGACTCACGTGAGTCCCGCGAATCTTTCCCCCCCCTCGGCTTTCCCAGCGCGAGCCTCGAGCGGACGGTCCACACGTCCGCCTCGCCTGCGTTTCGCTCGAGCCTCTCCGAGCCAGGCCTCGGACGAAGCAGTCGCTTCCATTTTCGCCCGAGCCTCCGAGCCAGCCTCGACTAAGCAGTCGCTTCCGTCTCGCCCGAGCTCCGAGCCAGGCCTCGGACGAAGCAGTCGCTTCCATCTCGCCCGAGCCCGTTTTCGCCCGAGCCTTGCGAGGAAAGAGCACGTGGCCCTTTTCCTTTTTTGGGAAGTTTATGAATAGTGTTCCTTTTTTCTTCTTTTTGTGTGATTTTCTCTGTGTTGCTCCAAAAATTCTGAAAATTTGATGGTAGACTCTTTATACCATGTAGTATTTTAGAAAAATATGAAACTTGGACTTTGTGCAAAAATTGAAAATGAAAATCTCCTTTTAATTAAGAAATGAATGGTTTTTAGATTTTTAGAAAATCATGTGTAGCTCCAAAAATCATGAGATAAATTTTTATGTGCTAGTTGTGTCATGTTTAGTCCTGGTGAAATTTTGAGGCCTTTTGGAGCAAGTTGATTTTTGGGTTTTTATTTAAATTGTTAATAGTGCCTTTTGTTAATTAATGTTTGATTTTTGTTAGCACCTTAAATGATCTCCAAATTTATGAAATTTGTTTTGACATCTATTTATACCATAATGAACCTATGAGATTAATTGGGTAATTTTGGAGCAACTGCATAAATGACCTTTTAAATAATTAGGAAAAATAGAAAATCAAGTAGAGTTCATGTGAATGCCCTGTCGTGTGACTTTTGGATTGTTTGCTGTTCGTAGACCCCCACCCTTTGGTCTATGATGTTTGTGATGCCATGCTTGTTTTGTGTTTTAGGTCGGATAATGATGCTTAATAGGTTGACTAATTTTGCTTAAAGATCAAGATAAGTAACTTGTGTCTGTTCTAGAAGTTAATTACACGATAGAAAGTTGTATTCTAGAATCCATGGTTTTGTTCTTGTGCTGTACTGTTCATGTCAGCATCCTCATAAGCATACATCATTGCATCTGTATAGTGACCGAAGGAGAATCGTCAAAGTCGAAGCAGCCCGCTGACGGACCTACCCCTGAGGCGACCCCGAGCTCCGACACCCTGCACACTGCCACCCCGAGCCCCCGTCCTCTTTGCTCTTCAAGGCAAGCCCCGGTGCATTTAACCCTTCTTTGCTTTTATAAAGTTTTTCTTAAAATACTTTTGATTTAAACTACTGCATTAGGTTTCTAGGAGTTACCTGCACTATTTACCACACCACACCAGAATCCCCCTGCCCTGTTTAAAAACTATTTGCAAACAAATGCTTAGCGATGCTATACAATAGATTTGGCAATAAAATGTCATTTTCAAAAGTATGATCACTTAAAGATTTTGATGGGAATTTGGCTTTACTCCCTGCCTGTTGGCTAAGTATCTGATCCGTACCTAGTCAACAGCGAGGAAGGTTGTCCGAGCGTACGGTGCCATCATGTTGTAGTCCGGGACTCAACAGTTGACACCGACCAGGACACAGGTTGAAAAACCGACAGAACCTTACTCTTGGTTAGAGTCCCGAGGTGCTTTCGCTGGCGGAAAAATTTAGGGACCATCCGTATGTGGGCCTGCTGGCCAAGACTTGCAACTATTCACATACTTCGGAAAGCTCTGGCTCCGAGGAATCCTTTTATTGGACCGACACCGCGCACAGTGGAGTGGAGAGATGGCGGAAGTAAGCATGTACCCACGTGGTCGTCGTACCTGGATAGGAGTGGTGTACTGTACTTCCGGGTGGCGTAGGACCGGGCCCAATCTTGGAGGAATCGTGGAACGAGTTGACATTGCAAGCTTGGGTGCTACATATGCAGTGTGGATAGGGACCCTCAGCTGAGTATTATTTATCCGATTAACGTTGCTGCCTCCTCGGTTATGGGACTTGGTCACTGACTGTCAATGAGAGTGGTTCTCAACTAGGTATGTTTTTTTTTGAAAGGTAAATGAATCATGAACAATGGGAGATTGAGAAATACTGGAATCTTTCAAAAATAAACAAGGATTTCAAATGCTTTTTCTGCTGCAAAACTTGACCTTGCTTAAGCCTTACTTTGACTACCTAAGCCTCTCATTCCTGAGTCTTTTCTTCCCTTTTTCTTAGTCGGGTAAGTCTTGTTGAGTACCCCCGTACTCAGGGTTTTGTTACCCATGCTGCAGGTATATCTGAATCCCCGGTGTGTCTTGCGCCCTGCTGCATGACCATCGTCCAGGACGAGGCCGATGAGGCCGAAGAGTAAAGTGTACCCCCTCGGCTAGTGATTGCAGTATCTTATTTTGTTGTACTCCGCTACGTTGCCTATTTTCTATTTCCCCGAACTGGTTTGTAATAACTGCACCTTTAATTTTTATCTGGAACCTCGTTTTGTAAAACTAATGTTATTTAAGTCTTCCGCTCTGTATTCCCATGTTTTTTTTGTTTTTTTTGAAAAAGTATCCAATGCTGTAACCGAAATGTGAGATGATCCTGCGGACGATGGGCGCTGATGCAGCCCGTGACGAACAGTCTTAATCACACCACGAACATCAGTTCGCTGTCAGTGGATGACAAGGACCGGTGGGCCATGGGATTAGGCCGTTCCGCCCAGAGTGGTATCGGAGCATCTCACGATAACGTTGGCAGTGGTTCTTATGAAACTTCAAAATATCTTTGAGTCCAAGACAAACTAAACTTGACTATTTTGAGTCCAAATTGCTTCTCTTATCTTGTCTTGTATGGCAACACTAGTTAGCGAGACAACATGTTTAAGTTAAGCCCTATATATTTAGTCTGTGCATTGCCTTGTTCCGTAGGAACGATTCATGCATCATGTCATATTCACTTAAGTTAATAATAACTTCCTCTCTAAGTTCGTTGGGTTAGTATGCCTTTACCTTTTCTTGCTAGCCTTTTCACTCCTCATCCATCTTATCCTATCCAGACATGGCCCGCATCAAGCTGACTGCTCGCAAGTCGACTGGACCCAATGGTGTGCCACGCCACCAACTGGCACCACGCACTGGGGAAGAGACTGGCGAAGCCTCCAACGGTCGTCGCTTTCCCCGTCGCACCCGCAAGCACCTAAAGGAGGAGATCAAGAATCTGAAGGCTGAGCTGGAGAACTTGGAGCATGACTTCTACCACTCACGTCTGGAGTTCTATGAGGCACGAGCTTCCCTGGAGCAGGCCAACCGGAACACGATCCGCGCCATCGAGCAGCGTAATGCTACTTGGGTTCGCGAGGACGTCACCAGAGCCGAGCTCCACGGACTGCGGCAGTACACAACTCAGATTGAGCAGTTCAATGATATGCTTCATGAGGAGGTACACCCAGCTGTACGACCAACTCCACCCCATGGTTCCCCCGGTTGTCGAGGACCCTGAGGACGGAATAGTGGAAGAGCCGGACGTGGAGCAAGAGCCAAGCATGAACGAGGAGATTGAACCTGCCGAGAACATCCACGCTGAAGACGAGGACGAGGAGGTTGAGCCTGAGCTCATCCTCGAGGAAGATGACGACGAGGACATGATCATCATCGACGAAGACTAGACCCGTTGTTAGAGGATGAAGATCCCGTGTGTCTGTACCACCTGCTTACCTAAACCCTTAGTCTAGGTTTGGGAGCGCTAGTCGGTCTTTTGTTTAGTCGGGTCTGTATCTTTCTTTTCGTACCTTTTCCCCTTATCAGTCTGTGGTTATCTGTCAGTGATCTACCTTTGTATCAATGAAGTTATCAGTCAGTTGTTATCAGAACTTAAATCAATGGATGCTAAGTTCCAAGTTTCTTAACAGATGCCTGTGAACACTCGCACTGGAGCTGGAAGTTCTCAGGAGGCTGACCTTCCAAACCCTCCACCTGTACCTGCTACGCTAGCAGATGCCATCGCAGCCTTGGCAGCCGCTGCTAACCTGATGGCTCAAAATCAGGGGCAGCAGAACAATGGCCACCGTGGTCGCCATAACATCAACCATGAGACCACATATGTGGATTTCACCGAAACCCGTCCACCGGTCTTTACGAGGGCCGATGAACCCCTTGAAGCTGATGATTGGCTCCGCACCATGGAGCAGAAGTTTGGTCTTCTTCATTGCACCCGACACCCAAAAGCCCCGGTTCGCTTCTCAGCAGCTTCGTGGTCCAGCAAGCGCTTGGTATGCCAACCTGTTGGCTGCCCAGCCTGAAGGTCATCAGTTGACCTGGGAAGAGTTCCGCACCGCTTTCCGTGCACATCATATCCCTTCCGGATTGATGAAGATGAAGCTTGATCAGTTTCTGGCACTACAGCAGAAGGACTCCACAGTGATGCAGTATGTGAGTCAGTTCAATCACCTTAGCCAGTATGCCTCGGAGTACGTCAACACGGACGAGAAGAAGAGGGACTGTTTCCTTAGGGGACTGCACCCCAAGATCCGCAGAAGTATGTCCAATAACCTGACCGGCTCATATCATGATGCCGTTGACCGGGCTGTTGCTTTTGAGGAGAGCAATCGCCAGTACCAAGAGGAAAAAGAAGAAGAAAGCAGGATCCAGCAGTTTCTCTGGCAGTCAAAAGCGCCAGAGGGTCATTTATCACCCTAGCCACCACCAAAATCGCCCACCTTACCCCCACCAGCAAGTGGTCGTCCGTACTGCGGCCACCACCCACAACGCCAACCAGCAAAGTGCCACGCAGCCGAACGCCCCAGGTGTTCGTATCACCACCCCACAAACCGCTTACAACCATCCCTGCTACAACTGCGGCCAACTTGGCCACTGGGCTCGTGAGTGCCCAAAGCCCAAGGTATGCTAGACTCAGATCAGAAGGGTCCTGGAGGATCTCAGCAACAGCAACAGCACCGTGTCCAGCACAGCATGTTCAGAAGGGCAAGTTTGTCAAGAAGCACGGGCAAGTCTACTACACCACTGTCGGCGACATCCCAAAGAGACCCGTCATGATCGGTAGGTTTCCCGTTGCCAATCATCCCGCAGTCGTGTTGTTTGATTCTGGTGCATCGCATTCCTTCATCAGTCGTACTTTTGTCTCTAAGCATGGGATATCAATTGGGGAATTGAAAGAAAATTTCTGCATATTTTCGCCTGGAGGGCGTATAAGTACTAAGGAGGTAATCCGTAATATACCAGTGATGTTGGGGGAACATGTATTTCCTACCACCATGATAGTGCTACGTGATCAGGAGATAGATGTCATTTTAGGCATGAATTGGATGTGTCAGTATAAAGCCATGATGGATATCCTGAATAGGGTTGTGAGAGTGGACATTCCTAACAGTACCTCCAAACTCCTTCTCCAACTCCCAATGCCTCCGAAACCAGCAGCCACGCAATTGAATACCACCTATGTTCAGGAGACCAGAGACATCCCCGTGGTCTGTGAATTTCCTGATGTTTTTCCAGAGGACTTACCTGGCCTACCTCCTGACCGTGATGTTGAGTTTGCCATAGAGCTTAAGCCCGGGACTGCTCCTATATCCCGCAGAGCTTATCGAATGCCTCCCAGAGAGTTGGCAGAGTTAAAAACTAGTTACAAGATTTGTTGGACAAGGGCTTCATTCGCCCAAGTTCGTCTCCTTGGGGCTGTCCTGCAATCTTTGTAAAGAAGAAAGACAAGAGTCTCAGATTATGCATTGATTATCGCCCACTCAACGAGGTCACCATCAAAAATAAATATCCCTTGCCTCGTATCGACCTTCTTTTTGATCAGCTAGCTGGAGCCAGAGTATTCTCCAAAATTGACCTCAGATCTGGCTACCACCAAATAAAAATACGTCCCGAAGACATTCCTAAAACCGCTTTCACTACCAGATACGGCCTATATGAGTACTTGGTCATGTCCTTCGGCTTGACCAATGCCCCTGCCCACTTCATGTACCTCATGAACTCTGTATTCATGCCAGAGCTTGATAAATTTGTGGTCGTGTTCATTGACGACATCCTTGTCTACTCAAAGACCCCTGAAAGGCATGCCGAACATCTTTGTATCGTTCTATCCCGTCTCATAGATCAGCTCGCTCAGTATGCATCACTCATACAAGTCGTAGAGTTGCGGAGAAGACAGTCATGTCCTATCCGCTGAAGGAGTGTCAGTGGATCCGGAAAGGTGGCAGACATTCTGGATTGGGAGCCACCTACCACTGTTCATGAAGTCCGCAGCTTCATGGGAATGGCTGGATATTATCGCCGTTTCATTCCGGATTTCTCCAGAATCGCCAAGCCTATCACCGAGTTAGTAAAGAATTCTGTGAAGTTTGTCTGGTCACCAGCTTGTGAACAAGCCTTTCAGACATTGAAGAACTGTTAACCACGTCACCAGTGCTAGCCCAGCCGAACATCGAAAAGCCCTTTGATGTCTATTGTGATGCATCTGGTACTGGTTTGGGCTGTGTTTTGATGCAAGAAGGCCGAGTGATCGCTTATGCCTCACGGCAGCTTAAGCGACATGAAGAGAATTATCCCACCCATGATCTTGAGTTAGCAGCAGTGGTGCACGCCTTAAAGATCTGGCGCCATTATTTGTTGGGTAGTGCCTGCAATGTGTACACAGATCACAAAAGCCTGAAGTATATCTTCACTCAAGAAGAACTGAATATGAGACAGAGAAGATGGCTTGAGTTAATTAAAGATTATGATCTCGAAGTACATTACCATCCGGGTAAGGCGAATGTGGTCGCCGATGCGCTCAGTCGCAAGTCGTATTGCAGCTGTCTGGTAATGAAACCCTATGATTCTTCCCTATGCTATGAACTAGAAAAGCTGGGTATTGAGATGGTTCCGCAGGAACTCTGAATAATATCAGGATAGAAACACCTATCAGGGAACAGATCATCACTGCACAGAAAGATAACCCTGGAATCAAGCACATCATCGAAAGGGTCCGATCCGGAAAAGCTGATTGTTTCAGGATTGATGATGCAGGAGTGGTTTGGTTCAAGAACCGACTGGTAGTTCCCAAAGTGCCTGAGTTGAGACAGTTAATCCTTGATGAAGCACACTTGACTAGATTCTCCATCCACCCCGGCAGCAACAAGATGTACCAGGACTTGAGGCAGAGGTTCTGGTGGACAAAGATGAAGATTGAGATCGCCCGGTATGTCGCTCAATGTGATACTTGCCAGAAAGTCAAAGCTGTGCACATGAAGCCTGGAGGAGAATTGCAACCTTTACCTATACCTGCTTGGAAATGGGACGATATCAGTATGGATTTTATCAATGGGCTACCCAAACATCAAGAGGTTTTGATTCCATCTGGGTGATCGTGGATCGCCTCACTAAGCAAGCTCACTTCCTGCCAGTCAAGACCAGCTACACCGTCCCCACTTATGCCACTTTGTACAAGAACAACATAGTAAAACTCCATGGCATACCCAAGACCATTGTCTCTGATCGTGGTACTCAGTTTGTCGCAAAGTTCTGGAAAGCATTCCATACCTCACTTGGAACAAACTCTTGCATAGCACAGCATATCATCCACAAACGGATGGACAAACTGAGCGAGTCAACCAAGTGTTAGAGTGTGTTGAGCCTGTGTGCTCACCTTCGCAGATACTTGGGATGAGTGTTTGCCCTTGGCAGAATTCTCATATAATAACAGTTACCAAGAAAGCATTAAAATGGCACCCTTTGAAGCACTGTACGGTCGCCGTTGTCGTACACCTCTCAGTTGGTCTGAACCTGAGAAAGGGAATTCTTTGGAGTTGACCTAGTAAAAGATATGGAAAAAAAAGTCAAGCAAATACAAGAGAATATGAAGATTGCACAGTCTCGACAGAAAAGCTATGCTGACAAGAGACGTCGACCTTTGGAGTTCCAGATCGGAGATTATGTATCTGAAGGTCTCACCCACCAAAGGAGTTACTCGTTTTGGAGTCAAGGGAAAGTTAGCACCCCGCTATATTGGTCCCTTTGAATTCTGGAACGTTGTGGCAAGGTAGCTTACAAGCTAAGATTGCCCGATCATCTTTCTGCAGTCCATAATGTGTTTCACGTCTCCCAACTCAAGAAATGTCTCCGAGTACCCGAACACGTGGTGGAAGTTGAAGGTGTCGAGTTAGAACCCGATCTGTCATACTCTGAGTATCCAGTTCGCGTGTTGGATCACAAGGACCGTGTTACCGGAGGACTACCACAAGATGGTACAAGATCCAGTGGAACCAACACTCTGAAGAAGACCACTTGGGAATCCGAAGACTTCTTAGCAAAGACCTTTCCAGACTTTCTCGATACTCTGTAGATGTAAGGTTTGCCTTTGTCCTTCTTAAGACGCAGAATCTCGGCGAGATTTCTTTTAGGGGGGAAGGCTGTAACACCTCTGTGGTGATTAATAATGTAATTAACCTGACATGTCATCATCTTTAGTCATTAATCATTCTTGCCATGCATTATGTTTGCCTAGCTGTTTTGCTTTACCTTTTTCTGAGGTGACTTGTGTAGTGATCTCTTTTTCGAAAACCCTAAAGGCCCAAATCTTCCTTGAGGGCAAAATGGTAATTTCATCTCTGTGTCTAGCTCTGTGTAAATCTTGTTCAGTTGAGTGTCTTGATGTTTTGTTGTGTTGATCAAAGTTAAAAATCAGAAATAAATTAAAATTCCTTTTGAAAAACCCTGATTTCCAAACCTTGGTTTTTACCCCTCTTTTATTATTTAAAAACTATTCAAAATTTGAGGTTGGTCCTTTTAGCAAAGTTGTAGATCTTGTCAAGAGGAACAACTTTGGTGTTTGCAGATTTTCAAGTTTCAATACAAAATCAGAAGTAATTTCAAATTCCTTCAAACTTCAATTTTGTCTCTTTTTCGGTTTTCAAAATTATCTCAAAAACTTTTGAGTTTCAGAAAAGTTTATATTGGCAAAGTTGTAGATCTCAAAATTTTAAGCAACTTTGGTGTTTTGAGTTTTCTTTGTGTAGTTCAACTTTTGGGAGTAATTTCAAAATTCCAGAAAGGGGAAGTTTTGCTTTAAATATCGTCATTGTGCACGAGCTTTAAAGCCAGGGGGCCCGGCCTCCGACAAGGCCGCCGCGCCGCGCGCGAGCCACCGCCATCGCCGCCCATCCGAGCCCGGCTGACCCGCGCCCGTGCCGCGCGCGGCCAAGCGCTGGCGCTCGTCTTTCCTCTCGGCCCCTACCTACCGCCGCCTCGCCCACCCCCCTACCCTCCTCCTCTTTCCCCTCGGCCGCGGACAGCGCGCAGTTGCCGGCCGCCGGCAAGCCGCCCCGCCGCGCGCGCGTTCCCCGCCGTGCCGAGCCGCCCTACCCGTGTTCCCTACCTCCTTTATTGTCGCGCGAGCGCTCTCACCCCTCGCCCGGACCCCTCCCCAGCTCCGCCCGCGGCTATAAGAAGCCGCCGAGTTCCGCCATTGCCGCCACCACGGCGCCCCGAGTCACCAGACCACCCCAGCACCAGCCGAGCCCCGCTGCCATCGCCTTGAGCTTCTCCACCTTCCCGGCAACCAATTTCACCCCTCCGCCCACCTCTCGCCGGCGCAGGAGCTTCGTCCCCAACTCCGGCATACGGCCGCGTTTCGGCTAAGCGAGAAATTCGCCGCCGTGAGTTTTCCTCTTTTCCCTCCGACCCCTGCCCTCTTCCTCACTCCCTCCGTGCGCTCCTAACCGCACCTCGGTGATCCCTTTCGGTGGACAGAGCCGCGGACGCCGCTCGCCGCCAGAGAGCTCCGCCGAAGCACCTCCAACGTCGAGCTCCCTCCTCCGACCCTGCACCGCCTCGCCGAGCCTCCCTCTCGACTCACAGTGAGCCCGCGAATCTTTGCCCACCCTCGGCTTTCCCAGCGCGAGCCTCGAACGGCCGGTCCGCCGTCCGCCTCGCCTGCTTTCGCCCGAGCCTCCGAGCCAGGCCTCGGACGAAGCAGTCGCTTCCGTTTCGCCCGAGCCTCCGAGCCAGGCCTCGGACGAAGCAGTCGCTTCCGTCTCGCCCGAGCCTCCGAGCCAGGCCTCGGACGAAGCAGTCGCTTCCTCCGTCTCGCCCGAGCCCGTTTCGCCCGAGCCTTGCGAGGAAAGAGCACAATGCCCTTTTCCTTTTTGGAAGTGTGAATAGTGTTCCTTTTTTCTCTTTTTGTGTGATTTTCTGTGTTGCTCCTCCAAAAATTCTGAAAATTTGATGGTAGACTCTTTATACCATGTAGTATTTTATAAAAATATGAAACTTGGACTTTGTGCAAAAATTGAAAATGAAAAATCTCCCTTTTAATTAAGAAATGAATGGTTTTAGATTTTTAGAAAATCATGTGTAGCTCCAAAAATCATGAGATAAATTTTATGTGCTAGTTGTGTCATGTTTAGTCTCTCGGGTGAAATTTTGAGGCGTTTTGGAGCAAGTTGATTTTTGGGTTTTTATTTAAATTGTTAAATAGTGCCTTTTTTTAATTAAATGTTTGATTTTTGTTAAGCACCTTAATGATCTCCAAAATTTATGAAATTTGTTTTGACATCTATTTATACCATAATGAACCTATGAGATTAATTGGGTAAATTTTGGAGCAACTGCATAAAATGACCTTTTAAATAATTAGGAAAAATAGAAAATCAAGTAGAGTTCATGTTGAATGCCCTGTCGTGTGACTTTTGGGATTGTTTGCTGTTCGTAGAGACCCCCCCCTTTGGTCTATGATGTTTGTGATGCCATGCTTGTTGTGTTTAGGTCGGATAAATGATGCTTAATAGGTTGACTAATTTTGCTTAAGATCAAGATAAGTAACTTGTGTCTGTTCTAGAAGTTAATTACACGATAGAAAGTTGTATTCTAGAATCCATGGTTTTGTCTTGTGCTGTACTGTTCATGTCAGCATCCTCATGAGCATACATCATTGCATCCGTATAGTGACCGAAGGAGAAGGCGTCAAAGTCGAAGCAGCCGCTGACGGACCTACCCCTAAGGCGACCCCGAGCTCCGACACCTGCACTGCCGACCCCGAGCCCGTCCTCTTGCTCTTCAAGGCAAGCCCCGGTGCATTTAACCCTTCTTTGCTTTTATAAAAGTTTTCTTAAAATACTTTTGAGTTAAACTACTGCATTAGGTTATAGGAGTTTACCTACCTGCACTATTTACCTCCACCAGAAAATCCACCTGCCCTGTTTAAAAACTATTTGCAAAATGCTTAGCGATGCTATACAATAGATTTGCAATAAAATGCCATTTTCAAAAATGTGATCACTTAAAGAATTTTGATGGGAATTTGGCTTTACTCCCTGCCTGTTGGCTAAGTATCTGATCCGTACCTAGTCAACAGCGAGGAGAGGTTGTCCGAGCGTACGGTGCCGTCATGTTGTAGTCCGGGACTCAACAGTTGACACAGACCAGGACAGGGTTGAAAAACCGACAGAACCTGTACTCTTGGGTTAGAGTCCCGAGGTGCTTGTCGCTGGCGGAAAAATTAGGGACCATCCGTATGGGGGCCTGCTGGCCAAGACTTGCAACTATTCACATACTTCGGAAAGCTCTGGCTCCGAGGAATCCTTTATTGGACCGACAACCGCGCACTGGGAGTGGAGAGATGGCGGAAGTAGCATGTACCCACATGGTCGTCGTACCTGGATAGGAGTGGTGTACTGTACTTCCGGGTGGCGTAGGACCGGCCCAATCTTGGAGGAATCGTGAAGACGAGTTGGCATATGCAAGCTTTGGTGCTACATATGCAGTGTGGATAGGGACCCTCAGCTGAGTATTATTTATCCGGATTAACGTTGCTCCTCGGTTATGGAGATTTGGTCACTGACTGTCAACGGAGAGTGGTTCTCAACTAGGTATGTTTTTTTTGAAAGGTAAAATGAATCATGAACAATGGAGAATTGAGAAATACTGGAATCTTTCAAAAAATAAAACAAGGATTTCAAAACTTTTTCTGCAAAACACTTGACCTTGCTTAAGCCTTACCTTGACTACCTAAGCCTCTCATTCCTGAGTCTTCTTCCCTTTTTCTTTAGTCGGGTAAGTCTTGTTGAGTACCCCCGTACTCAGGGTTTGTTACCCATGCTGCAGGTATATCTGAATCCCCGGTGTGTCTTGCGCCCTGCTGCATGACCATCGTCCAGGAAGAGGCCGATGAGGCCGAAGTAAGTGTACACCCTCGGGCTGGGTGATTGCAAGTATCTTATTTTGTTGTACTCCGCTAACGTTGCCTATTTTCTATTTCCCCGAACTTGGTTTGTAATAACTGCACCTTTAATTTTATCTGGAACCTCGGTTTGTAAAACTAATGTTATTTAAGTCTTCCGCTCTGTATTCCGATGTTTTTTTGTTTTTTTTTGAAAAGTATCCAATGCTGTAACCGAAATGTGAGATGATCCTGCGGACGATGGGCGCTGATGCAGCCCAGTGACGAACAGTCTTAATCACACGGAACATCAGTTCGGCTGTCAGTGGATGACAGGGACCGGTGGGCCATGGGATTAGGGCCGTTCCGCCACAGCCTACCTCACGGATAGCTGCGCCGCAGCGCCAGCCTCTCGCGCCGCAACGCGTCGACCATCCTTTTTGCGGACCTCCCTCGATTTTGAGGTTGAAACCGGGAAACCTGGCCTTCCCCCTATTTTGAGGCTGAAACCGGGAAACCTGTCCTCTGCTGAGTTTGTGGCCAAACTCAGAAACCCGTGAGCCCAGTTTTGAGGCCCAAACCTGGAAACCGTCCTCGCCGAGTTTTGAGGCCCAAACTCAGAACCGGCCACCCCGAGTTTTGAGGTCCAAACTCGGAAACCGTCGAGGGTAGCTTTTCGAGGTTCAGCTACCGAACCTGCGCCGTAGACGGGATGTGGTTCACACACCCCGAGTTCCAACACCGATGCCGGAGCATGTCCAGCCTCCACGCGGGGCACAGTGCATTCGCCATCCTTCTCGGCCTCCCGCCAAGTGTCACGACGCCATCACCTTCCTCCCGACTCGGCCGATGCACCACACGTCCCCATGTGCTCTTGCTTGTCAATACCACGTGCTAGCTACCACACAGCTGGTCCTCAGGTCTCCTGGTCCGTCGGTCCAAGCTCCACGTCCGCCCTTCACCGCTCCCAGTCCGTCGGCATGGCACGTCCCTACTTGACCTTCACCTCACCTTCGACCACTGTTCGAGCTCCGCACCTGCACATCAACACAGCCAAGAGACATGTTGCCCGTTGATCGATCCCTCATCACTGAGGAAGGGACCACAAGGGCACATATCAACCTTGTGTTCGCAAATTTATACCAACACTCTTCTGTTTGCTGAGGTCGACTGGATCCTCACTGAGCCTCGTCCCGCAGTGCTCAAGGAGCCTGCGAGAGAGTAAGGTGAGAGTGATGCTGCTTGGAAACAGCGGGAATTGAACTTTGGTCCAGAAAAGATGAACATGATTTGGAGCGGGTTAAGTGGGAAAAGACCAACAAGAAGTTGGTTGCAGTTGTTAAGAACACTGTAGATCCTGCTATCCTGAACTCGCTCCCACCAGAATGTGACACAGTTACTGAAATTCTAGAAAGGTTGAAGAATCAGTTCACTGGTTCCTCAAAGACTTATGCCACTCAGATGATCAAGGAATTGATAACTGAAAAGTACACTGGTGGTGTAAGAGACCATATCCTGAAAATGAACAGTCTGGCATCTAAGCTTAAACGAATGGATAAGGAATTAGCTATTTTTCAGAAATTCCTTATTCATCTGATTTTTGCCTCTCTGCCAAAAGAGTTTGAAACTTTTGTTGTATCTTACAACAATAATCCTGAGGATTTGTCATTGGAAAAGTTGATAGCCATGTGTGCCCAAGAGGAGGAAAGGATCAAGGGTACAATGGTGGTGCAATCAACTATGTCAAGGATAACAAGAAAGGCAATGGCAGCCCCAGCAAAGCAAAAGCTCAGGGTAAGAACCCAATGCAACAGTATAGGCCTCAGCAGCAACAACAACACAACTACAACCGCAAAGGAGGGTGGTGGACCCTGAAAGGGTCAAGATGCCCAAGAGGCGGGTGAATTGGGCTTTTCTAAAACTTTAGCATAAATTAAATCCTAACAAGCCCCAATTAACCCGTTGTGCCTAGAAGTGTGTTTCTCTAAAAGCAACCTCACAAAAGCCTGTCACAAAGTCACTTCTACTCTACCATGGCAATTTAAGTATGCATGAACAACAAGTAAATTGCAAAATTAAATTGCTCAAAAGTAAATGCATAAGTAAAGAGAGTAGAGATGACACAATGATCTTTTTGCCGAGTATCGAGGTGTCGGCACACCCCCTAGTCCTCGTTGGAGCACCCGCGCAAGGGTATCGCTCCCCCTTGATCCACGCAAGGATCAATTGCTCACTATGAGCTTATTCTTCGCCACTCCGGCCCGGTGAATCGCTCACTACCGGTCACAAGCCTCCTTGGGTCATCCACAAGCCTCTGGATGATCACCAAGCTTCACGATCACCACCAAGCCGTCTAGGTGATGCCGATCACCAAGTGTAACAAGCTAGAACTCTCACTTGACCAAGACAAGGCCAAAGAGATGGATGGATGCACACTTGCTACTCAATTCTCACTAGGAGGTCACTAATTCTCTCAATTAGCAATTCTCTCAACCTCACTAGGGCTCTTGCACTTTCTCACACTCACAATGTGTTTCTCAGCTGAGGAAAGTGGCAAGAACACTCCAATGGAGGAGGGGGAGGAGTATAAATACTCCCCCAACCGGCCATCCAAAAGAGCACTGAACAAGGCATTTTTCGGGGGCATCGGACGCTCCGATGCCTAGCATCGGACGCGCCGATGCCCTCGACCCAACAGTCAACTGTACCTTCTGTCATACTTTTTAAAGGAGCATCAGATGCTGGGCAGCGTCCGATGCAAATATGACCTCTCTGGAACCTCTCTGCATGGGCATCAGACGCTGGACCTCAGCGTCCGATGTTCCCCTCAGGGCACCCTCTCTGGAACAGTGTGACGGACCAGAATGTCTGAGATAGCATTAGTTGATGATTACTCTAACTAATCCCAGCGGCACGTGAGATCCGAAGACTTGTTATGAAGTGTACTGGGATTAGGACTCTCATTGTAACTTAGTCGAGTTCTTAAAGGAAGTCTTGTAATTGAATAGGACTCCTTTGATGTAATCGACTAGGACTCGGCCTGCGCTATGACTTACCCGGATATATAAGGGGAAGTGGGCGCAGGCTCCAGACGATCGAACATTGAATCATAATCATACACAAGGCACACGCCGCACTGGACGTAAGGTATTACGCTATTTAGCGGCCTGAACCAGTATAAATCGTTGTCCCTGTGTACTCGCCGAGTCCTACGAATGCCGATCCCCACTGAACAAATCGTCTGAGATTGAAGGACCGGATTAGCGACCAGAGGGGGGGGGTGAATGGGAGCCTCAAATTCAACTCGTGAATAGTATGGCCCTTCTCCCCGAAGGTCACCCCAAAAACAAAGACTCGAAACGACCGGAGAGTTCATGACCTACACAGTAGGTGGTATACCCTAGGAGATGTCCTAGTGGTACAGCGGAACCTCCGGAGAACCCCAAAACCAACTGCCAAAGCCAAGGATCAAAACAGCACAAGCAGCCGTTTCGCTGACTGTCCGGGGTAAGGATCCCGGAGTGTCCACTGAACACCGGACTGTCCGCCACTAGCAGTGCGGACTGTCCGCCCCGACAAGTTCCCAAAACAGGCAGTTCTGCACCAGTCCTGTTCGAGTCCCGGACAGTCCGCGGTTTGAACGTCGGACTGCCCGCGGGTCTCGTGAATAGTAAACACAAGCGTCCGATGCCAACCCTGTGCTGCGTCCGATGTGACCCCGGACTGTCCGCGGTCACTGGCGGACTGTCCGCCGGGCACTTGACCGAGAATAGTGTCGCGCTGCGCAGTTCTGACCTTGCCGAGCCCCGAGTCTCGGACAGTCCGCCGCTGGGGGCGCGAACTGTCCGCGGATGAACAAGGAGCACAAAAACGCTCGGGGCAAAAGGCAAATTCGATCGAAGCTTCACCAAATCAAAAGGGACTTCGATCAAACTCCTCCCAGGTGTTCCTCAACGTATTGGGGTGCTAATCCTAAGAAATCATCTCACCAATCCAAGTCAATCGAGAGTAATACGAGAAACACCGGAAAGGGGGGAAAGAGGAAGAACGAACATGAAATCGACCCGATGTATGGACTTGTGAGGTTATAGGAGAAATCCTTCGGTGGAAAGATGGAGCTCACGACCAAGAACGAATTGATTCAAGTGGAATCGAAAATCATCTCGTGGAGAGGGAGAACGAGGCAAATCTCCAAGAGATGAAAAACCAAAACGTGAAGAACACAGAACACGATTCGATTCAGCCGAAATTCCTCCACACGAGGAGACAACGAGAATACGGTCTCGTTTCCTCAAAAGAACCAAATACACAGAGGTATGATTTCCGTCTCTGCGGATCGCTTGCAGCGAGTATGATTAGAACCTAAGCGAGGGCTAGAGAGAGAGAGCTCAGGAACAAATGACTGCAAGGATAGAGAGAGAGGAAGGGTGCCTCCCTTATTTGTAGCCTAAAACAATAATCCCTCTAACTACTTCTACTCCTAGATACAAGAGCGAATCGGCAAACCCTACGGGTATCCCGGTCCAACTCTGCTGATAGCCGATCTGACGGCCACGCGCCCATCTCATCCTTAGCTTCGCCTCGACGCAAGCCTCAGCATGCCGCCACGTGCCGCCTTGGTCGACCGCCGTGCCTAATTCCGCGAATAGCTGCGCCGCCACGCTAGCCTCTTCACGCCGCCACGCGTCGACCGTCCTTTTTGCTTTCCTTTTGAGGACCGCCCCTGCCTCCCCCCTCCGTTTTAGGCCCCGAAACCGAAGACCTGGGCCTTCGGCGGACCTCCCCCGGTTTTGAGGCCGGGACCGAAACGGGAAACCTGGGCCTTCCTCCTGTTTTGAGGCCAAAACCGAGAAACCTGTCCTCAGGCTAAGTTTTGTGGCCCAAACTCAGAAACCCGCGCGCCCAGGTTTGAGGCCCAAACTGGAAACGTCCACGCCGAGTTTTGAGGCCCAAACTCGGAAACCGGCCACCCCGAGTTTTGAGGCCCAAATTGGAAACCGTCGAGGGTAGCTTTTCGAGGCTCAGCTACCGAACCCGTGCCGTAGACGGGATGTGGTTCGCACACCCCGAGTTCCAGCACCGATGCCGGAGCATGTCCAGCCTCCACGCCAGGCACAGTGCATGCCGCATCCTTCTCGGCCTCCCGCCAAGTGTCATGTGACGGAACGACCCTAATCCCATGGCCCACGTGTCCCTGTCAACCTCTGACAGCCGAACCCATGTTCCATGTGATTAAGACCTGTTCGCCACCGGGCTACATCAGTGCCCAATGTCCGCAGGATCATCTCACAATTTGGTTACAGCATTGCATACTTTTACAAATAACATCGGAATAAAGAGCGGAAGACTTAAATAACATTAGTTTTACAAAGCAGGGTTCCAAATAGAAATTAAGGTGCAGTTATTACAAACCAAGTTCTGATAATAGAAATAGACATAGGCAACATAGTGGGGAACAACAAGATACTTATGATCACCCAGCCCGAGGGCGTACAACTATTCTTCGGCCTCATCGGCCTCTTCCTGGACGATGGTCACGCAGCAGGGTGCAAGACACATCGGGGACTCTGTCATACCTGCAGCATGGGTAACAAACCTGAGTACTGGGGTACTCAACAAGACTTACCCGACTAAGAAAAAGGGAGAAGACTCAGGAATGAGAGGCTTAGGGTAGTCAAGGTAAGGTTTAAGCAAGATCAAGTATTTTGCAGAAAAAGCATTTTTGTAAACCTTATTTTATTTTGGAAAGATTCAGTATTCCTCAATTCTTCATCGTTCATGATTCATTTTATATTTCAAAACATTCCTAGTTGAGAACCACTCTCCGTTGACAGTCAGTGGACCAAGTCTCCATAATCGAGGAGCAACGTTAATCCGGATAAATAATACTCAACTGAGGATCCCTATCCACACTGCATATGTAGCACCCAAGCTTGCATATGCCAACTCGTCTACCACGATTCCTCCAAGATTGGGCCCGGTCCTACGCCACCCGGAAGTACAGTACACCACTCCTATCCAGGTACGATGACCACGTGGGTACATGCTACTCCGCATCTCTCCATCCCAGTCACTCTGCGCGGTTGTCGGTCCAATAAAGGATTCCTCGGAGCCAGAGCTTTCGACGAAGTATGTGAATGTTACAAGTCTTGACCAGCAGGCCCCCATACGGATGGTCCCTAAAGTTTTTCCGTCAGCAACAAGCACCTCGGGACTCTAACCCAAGAGTACAGGTCCTATCGGTTTTTCAACCCTGTCCCGGTCGGTGTCAACTGTTGAGTCCCGGACTACAACATGACGGCACCGTACGCGGACAACCTCTTCTCGACAATGACCACATGCTAGCTAGGCAAGCAGTCATCGAACGGGAAGTAAAGCCAAATTCTCATAAAGATTCTTTCAGTGATCACACTTTGAAAAATGGCATTTTATTGCAAAGTCTAATTCAATAAGCATTGCTAAGCATTTTTCAAATACTTTTGAAAAGCAGGTGTCGGGTGTATCAGTGGTCAAGGTGGATAGTGCATCAATTAGGATAGCACACAACTCCTATAAACCTAATGCAATCATTTACTCAAAAGCATTTAAGGAAATCATTTTATAAATTCAAGAAAAGGGGTTAAATGCACCGGGGCTTGCCTTGAAGAGCAAAGAGGGCAGGCTCGAGGGCGGCAGGGCAGTTGTCGGAGCTCGGGGTAGCCTCAGGGACAGGTTCGTCAGCGGCTGCCTCGATCTTGACGCCTTCTTCGGTGACTATACGAATGCAATGATGCATGCTCATGAGTATGCTAGCATGAACAATGCAACACAGGGCATACAACATGAACCTTAATCACCTTTTCTGTTTTTTTCTTAATTATTTAAAAAGGTCATTTTATGCAGTTGCTCCAAAAATTACCAAATTAATCACATAAGTTCATTATGGTGTCGATAGATGGCAAAACAAATTTCATAATTTTTGGAGGTTATTAAGGTGCTCAAATAAAATCAGACATTAATTAACAAAAGACACTATTTAACAATTAAAGATAAATGCTCAAAAATCAACTTGTTCCAAAAGACTTCAAAATTTCACCAGAGACTAAACATGGCCTAGGCAGCTCACAAAAATTTATCTCATGATTTTTGGAGTTATAAAAGATTTTCTAAAAAAAATCAAAAACCATCCATTTATTAGTTAAAAGAGGGATTTTACATTTTCAAATTCTTGCAGAAAAGTCAAGTTTCATATTTTTATAAAATACTACATAGTATAAAGACTCAACTGTAAAATTTTCAGAATTTTAGAGCAATACAGAAAATCATACAAAAGATGAAATAACAAGACTATTCATATTTTTGAAAAGGAAAAGAGCACTGAGCTCGAGTCGGAGCGGGCTCGACGTCGAGGCTCGAGGCTCGGCTGAGAAACAGAGGCTGGGCTCACCGAGAGTCAGATGCAAGGCTCGACGAGGCGGATGGAAAAGAGGGCTCGACGGCGAGGCCTCGGCGAGGTTCTCTTGCGGCAGATTTCTCGAGGCTGGCCTCGGCTCACTCGAGGCTTGAGGCTCGGTGGTAGCTGCGATTCGCCCGAGGCTGAGGCTAGTCTCGGCTGCTTCGAGGGGCGGGGTTCGAGGATGTGCTCGAGGGTGTGGCTCGGGAACGTGCTCGAGGGTACGTCCGAGGCTTGGGCTCGATACGGTCGAGGGTGCGGCTCGAGGAAGGAGACGACCGCGGCGGAACTCCGGCGATCCGGCGACCCTGTACACCAGGCACAGTCACCAGTAACCGGTTAGGGCGCAAGAAGACAAGGAAGGAATATCAGAGGTCAGAGGAGGAGAGGTGGAGCGACGGCGACGAATTCCGTCGACCCGAGTCGGTCGGCTTCTCACCGGCGCTGAGGAAGACAGGCTTGCACTCGCGGTGGGAGGCGGTAGCGGTGGAATTGAGGGGTGGGGAAGCTGCACGGGCTCAAGGCGGAGCTGCTGGGCTAGTTGGTTGAGCTGCGAGGCACTGGATGGAGCTGGCGATGGTGGCGGGGGTGAGTGAGCTGCTCCGGTCCCGGCGGCCTTTTATAGCCGCGGCCAGGGGCCGTTAGGGAGCGCGCGGGGGTGGATAAGAATGCCCGTGGCGCGTGCTATCGATCTCATGATGAAGAAGGGACGGAAATCAGTTGGGACCGGGCGTCGTGCTTGGGACCGGCGGTCGCGCTGCGGAACGCGGCGACGCCACGTGCGAGTGGGAGCAGTGGGGGACAGGGGCGGAGGTCAGCGCTTGCGCGTGCGGATGCGAATGATGGCGCGGACAGCGGGCAGGTTGGAGGCAGGCGAGTAGCTGCCAGCGCGTGGCGCACGCGGCGCCGGCGAGCTGCCATGACCGCCCCCCTGGCCCTAGGTAGAAGATGAACAGGGCTAGGGTGTAGGGTTTGACTTTCTGTATTTTGCAAATTTCTCCCAAAAATTAAACTGAGCAGCAAAAACTCAAAATACCAAAGTTTGCAGAAAAAGAGATCTACAACTTTGTCAAAAAGAATATTTTCAAATTCCAAACAGTTCTTGAATTATATTCGAAAACAGAAAAGGGAACACTTTTGGGATTTGAATAATTTCAAAATTACTTTTGATTTTATATAAAAACTTAAAAATCTGCAAACACCAAAGTTGTTCCTCTTGACAAGATCTACAACTTTGCTTTTTGGACCAAGTCCAAATTTTGAATAGTTTTTTAAATTATTAAAGAGGGGTAAAAGCCAGGGTTTGGAATTTGGGATTTTTCAAAGGGATTTGAAATCTGTTTTTGATTTTGGGTTTTGAACAACACAACAAAGCTTCAAGACACTAAACTGAACAAGAAATACACAAGACTAGGCACAGAGTTGAAATTACCATTTTGCCCTTAAAGGAAGATTTGGGCATTTAGGGTTTTTGAAAAGAGATCACTACACGACCAAATACCTTTTAGGAAAAGTAAAGGCAAGCAACCACTAGACAAACATTAATGCATGATAAGAATGATTATGACTAATGATGATGACATGTCAGGTTAATTACAGATTAAACACCAGAGGTGTTACAACCTTCCCCCTAAAAGGAAATCTCGCCCCGAGATTCTGCGTCTTAAGAAGGACAAGGGTAAAACCTTACATCTACAGAGTATCGAGAAGTCGGGATAGCTCTTTGCTAAGAAGTCTTCGGATTCCAAGTGGCTTCTTCTTCAGAGTGTTGGTTCCACTGGACCTTGTACCATCTTGTGGTAGTCCTCCGGGTAACACGGTCCTTGTAATCCAACACACGAACTGGATATTCAGAGTATGACAGATCGAGTTCTAATTCAACACCTTCAACTTCCACCACGTGTTCGGGTACTCGGAGACACTTCTTGAGTTGGGAGACGTGAAACACATTATGGACGGCGGAAAGATGATCGGGCAACCTTAGCTTGTAAGCTACCTTGCCATAACATTCCAGAATTTCAAAGGACCAATATAGCGAGGTGCTAACTTCCCTTTAACTCCAAAACGAGTGACTCCTTTGGTGGGTGAGACTTTCAGGTACACATAATCTCCAATTTGAAACTTCAGAGGTCGACGTCTTTTGTCGGCATAGCTCTTCTGTCGAGATTGCGCAATTTTCATATTTCTTGTATTTGCTTGACTTTTTCTTCCATATCTTTCACTAGGTCAACTCCAAAGAATTCTCTTTCTCCAGGTTCAGACCAACTGAGAGGTGTACGACAACGGCGACCGTACAGTGCTTCAAAGGGTGCCATTTTGATGCTCTCTTGGTAACTTTTATTATATGAGAATTCTGCCAAGGGCAAACAGTTATCCCAAGTATCTGCGAAGGTGAGCACACATGCTCTCAACATATCCTCTAACACTTGGTTGACTCGCTCAGTTTGTCCATCTGTTTGTGGATGATATGCTGTACTATGCAAGAGCTTGGTTCCAAGTGAGGTATGGAACGCTTTCCAAATTTTGTGACAAACTGTGGTACCACGATCAGAGACAATGGTCTTGGGTATGCCATGGAGTTTCACTATGTGGTTCTTGTACAAAGTGGCATATGTGGGGACGGTGTAGCTGGTTTTGACTGGCAGGAAATGAGCTTGCTTAGTGAGGCGATCCACGATCACCCAGATGGAATCAAAACCTTTTGGTGTCTTTGGTAGCCCATTGATAAAATCCATACTGATATCGTCCCATTTCCAAGCAGGTACAGGTAAAGGTTGCAATTCTCCTCCGGGCCTCATGTGCACGGCTTTGACTTTCTGGCAAGTATCACACTGAGTGACATACCGGGCGATCTCAATCTTCATCTTTGTCCACCAGAACCTTTGCTTCAAGTCCTGGTACATCTTGTTGCTGCCGGGGTGGATGGAGAATCTAGTCAAGTGTGCTTCATCAAGGATTAACTTTCTTAACTCAGGCACTTTAGGAACTACTAACCAATTCTTAAACCATACTACTCCTGTATCATCAATCCTGAAACAATCAGCCTTTCCGGATTGGACCTTTTCGACGATGTGCTTGATTCTAGGGTTATCTTTCTGTGCAGCGATGATCTGCTCTTTGATAGGGGTTTCTATTCTGATATTATTCAGAGTTCCTTGTGGAATCATTTCAATATTCAACTTTTCCAGCTCATAACACAAAGAAGAATCATAGGGTTTCATCATCAGACAGTTGCAATGTGACTTGCGACTGAGCGCATCGGCAACCACATTCGCCTTACCCGGATGGTAATGCACTTCAGGATCATAGTCCTTAATTAACTCAAGCCATCTTCTCTGTCTCATATTCAGCTCTTCTTGAGTGAAGATATACTTCAGGCTTTTGTGATCAGTGTACACATTACAGGTACTGCCCAACAGATAATGACGCCAGATCTTCAAGGCATGCACTACTGCTGCTAACTCGAGATCATGAGTTGGATAATTCTCTTCATGTCACTTAAGCTGTCGGGAGGCATATGCGATCACTCGACCTTCTTGCATCAAAACACAGCCCAAACCAGTACCAGATGCATCACAGTAGACATCAAAGGGCTTCTCGATGTTCGGCTGGGCTAGCACTGGTGATGTAGTTAACAGTTTCTTCAGAGTTTGAAAGGCTTGCTCACAGGCTGGTGACCAGACAACCTTCACAGAATTCTTTACTAACTCAGTGATAGGCTTGGCGATTCTTGAGAAATCTGGGATGAATCGACGATAATATCCTGCCATTCCCATAAAGCTGCGGACTTGATGAACAGTGGTAGGTTGCTTCCAATCCAGAATGTCTGCCACTTTACCAGGGTCAACGGACACACCTTCAGCGGATAGGACATGACCAAGAAACTGTATCTGATCTAACCAGAATTCACATTTACTGAACTTGGCATACAACTGATGTTCTCTGAGACGGGATAGAACGATACGAAGATGCTCGGCGTGATCTTCAGGGGTTTTTGAGTAGACAAGGATGTCGTCAATGAACACGACCACGAATTTATCAAGCTCTGGCATGAACACAGAGTTCATGAGGTACATGAAATGAGCAGGGGCATTGGTCAAACCGAAGGACATGACCAAGTACTCATATAGGCCGTATTTGGTGGTGAAAGCTGTTTTAGGAATATCTTCAGGACGAATCTTTATTTGGTGGTAGCCAGATCTGAGATCGATCTTGGAGAATACTTTGGCTCCAGCTAACTGGTCAAAGAGAAGATCAATACGAGGCAAGGGATATTTATTTTTGATGGTGACCTCATTGAGTGTGCGATAATCAACACATAGCCTGAGATTCTTGTCTTTCTTCTTTACAAAGATTGCAGGACAGCCCCAAGGAGACGAGCTTGGGCGAATGAAGCCCTTGTCCAACAAATCTTGTAATTGAGTTTTCAGCTCCGCCAACTCTCTAGGAGGCATTCGATAAGCTCTGCGGGATATAGGAGCAGTCCCGGGCTTTAGCTCTATGGCAAACTCGACATCACGGTCAGGAGGCAGACCAGGCAAATCCTCAGGAAAAACATCAGGGAATTCACAGACCACGGGGATGTCTCTGGTTTCCAGAACATAGGTGGTATTCAAAAGTGTGGCTGCTGGTTTTTGAGGCATTGGAAGTTGGAGAAGGAGTTTGGAGGTACTGTTGGGAATGTCCACTCTCACAACTCTATTCAGGATGTCGATCATGGCTTTATACTGACACATCCAATTCATGCCTAGGATGACATCTATCTCCTAATCACGTAGCACTATCATGGTGGTAGGAAATACATGTTCCCCAACATTACTGGTATACGGCGAACCACTTCCTTAGTACTTATACGCCCTCCAGGCGAAAATATGCAAAAACTTTCTTTTAAATCCTCAATTGATATCTCATGCTTGATGACAAAAGTACGACTGATGAAGGAATGCGATGCACCAGAATCAAACAACACAACTGCAGGATGATTGGCAACGGGAAACCTACCGATCATGACGGGCTCTCCTTCTGGGATGTCGCCGACAGTGGTGTAGTAGACTTGCCCGTGCTTCTTGACAATCTTGCCCTTCTAACATGCTGCTGCTGTGCACGGTGTGCTGCTGCTGAGATCCTCCAGGATTCTTTCCAGTCTTCTGAGTATTCTGGGCATACCTTGGCTTTGGGCACTCACGAGACCAGTGACCAAGCTGGCCGCAGTTGTAGCAGGGATGGTTGTAGGCTGTTTGTGGAGTGGTGATACGAACACCTGGGGCGTTCGGCTGTGTGGCACTCTGCTGGTTGGCATTATGGGTGGTGGCCGCGGTACGGACGACCACTTGCTGGTTGGGTAAGGTAGGCGATTTTGGTGATGACTGGGGTGGTATATGATCCTCTGGCGCTTGTGACCGCCAGAGAAACTGCTGGATCCTGCTTTCTTCTTCTTCTTTTCCTCTTGATACTGACGGTTGCTTTCTTCATATGCAACAGCACGATCAACGGCATCATGATACGAACCGTCAGGTTATTGGACAGACTTCTGCGGATCTTAGGATGCAGACCTCTAAGGAAACAATCCCTCTTCTTTTCATCTGTGTTGACATACTCTGAGGCATACTGGCTAAGATGGTTGAACTGACCCACATACTGCATCACTGGAGTCCTTCTGCTGCAGTGCCAGAAACTGATCAAGCTTCATCTTCATTAATCCCGAAGGGATGTGATGTGCACGGAAAGCGGTGTAGAACTCTTCCCAGGTCAACTGATGACCTTTTGGCTGGGCAGCCAACAGGTTGGCATACCAAGCGCTTGCTGGACCACGAAGCTGCTGGGAAGCGAACCGGGGCTTCTGGATGTCGGCACAGCGGAGAAGACTGAACTTTTGCTCCATAGTGCGGAGCCAATCATCAGCTTCCAGGGGTTCATTTGCCTTGGTAAAGACCGGTGGACGGGTCTCGGTGAAATCTACATATGTAGTCTCACGGTTGATGTCGTGACGACCACGGTGACCATTGTTCTGTTGCGCTTGGTTTTGAGCCATCAGGTTAGCAGCGGCTGCCAAGGCTGCAATGGCATCTGCTAGCGTAGCAGGAACAGGTGGAGGGTTTGGAAGGTTGGCATCATCAGAACCTCCAGCTCCAGTGCGAGTGTTCACAGGCATCTGTTAAGCAACTTGGAACTTAGCATTCATAGATAGGGTTCTGAAACAACTGACTGATAAGCTTCACTGATACAAAGGTTGATAGATTGATAAAGATGACTGACAGATAACAACAGACTGATAAGGAGAAAAGGTACGAAAAGAAAGATACAGACTGACTTAACAAAAGACAGACTAACGCTCCAAACCTAGACTAAGGTTTTAGGTAAGCAGGTGGTACAGACACACGGGATCTCCATCTCCTAAAGACGGGTCTAGTCCTCATCGATGATGATCATTTCTTCGTCGTCGTCTTCTTCGAGGATGAGCTCAGGCTCTTCCTCCTCGTCCTCGTCTTCAGCGTGGACGTCCTCAGCAGGTTCAATTTCTTCGTCCATGTCTGGCTCTTGTTCCACATCGGGTTCTTCCACTACTCCGTCCTCAGGGTCTTCCATAACCGGGGGTACCAAGGGGTGGAGTTGATCATACAGCTGATGCACTTCCTCATGAAGCATATCATTGAACTGTTCAATCTGAGCTGTGTACTGCTGCAGTCCATGGAGCTCGGCTCTGGTGACGTCCTCGCGGATCCAAGCATCATTGCGCTGTTCGATAGCGCGAACCATGTTCCGGTTGGCCTGCTCCAGGGAAGCTCGTGCCTCATAAAACTCCAGGCGTGAGTGGTAGAAGTCATGTCTCCAAGTTCTTTAGCTCAGCCTTCAGATCCTTGATCTCCTCCTTCAGGTTCTTACGGGTGCGGCGGGGAAAGCGACGACTGTTGGAAGATTCTCCAGTCTCCTCCTCAGCGCGTGGTGCCAGCTGGTGGCGTGGCACACCATGCGGTCCAGTCGACTTGCGGGCGGTCAGCTTGATGCGAGCCATGTCTGGATAAGAGAAGATGGATGAGAAAGGCTAGCAAGAACAGGTAAAGGCATACTACCCCAACGAACTTAGAGAGGAAGAAGTAAACTTAAGTGATTATGACATGATGCATGAATCGTTCCTACGGAACAAAGCAATGCAATAAATAAATAAGGTACATAGGGCTTAAAATATGTTGTTCCACTAGCTAGTGTTGCCATATGAGAGACAAGATGAGAGAAGCAATTTCGACTCAAAATAATCAAGTTTAGTTTGTTTGGACTCAAAAGGTCTTTTTGAAGTTTTCGCAAAAACGAACGCTGCAACCTTAAAGTGAGATGCTCCGATACCACTCTGTGACGGAACGACCCTAATCTCATGGCCCACGTGTCCCTGTCAACCTCTGACAGCCGAACCCATGTTCCATGTGATTAAGACCTGTTCGCCACCGGGCTACATCAGTGCCCAATGTCCGCAGGATCATCTCACAATTCGGTTACAGCATTGCATACTTTTACAAATAACATCGGAATAAAGAGCGGAAGACTTAAATAACATTAGTTTACAAAGCAGGGTTCCAATTAGAAATTAAGGTGCAGTTATTACAAACCAAGTTCGGATAATAGAAATAGACATAGGCAACATAGTGGGGAACAGCAAAGATACTTATGATCACCCAGCCCAAGGGCGTACAACTATTCTTCGGCCTCATCGGCCTCTTCCTGGACGATGGTCACGCAGCAGGGTGCAAGACACATCAGGGACTCTGTCATACCTGCAGCATGGGTAACAAACCCTGAGTACTGGGGTACTCAACAAGACTTACCCGACTAAGAAAAAGGAGAAGACTCAGGAATGAGAGGCTTAGGGTAGTCAAGGTAAGGTTTAAGCAAGATCAAGTATTTTGCAGAAAAAGCATTTTTGTAAACCTTATTTTATTTTGGAAAGATTCAGTATTCCTCAATTCTTCATCGTTCATGATTCATTTTACATTTCAAAACATTCCTAGTTGAGAACCACTCTCCGTTGACAGTCAGTGGACCAAGTCTCCATAACCGAGGAGCAACGTTAATCCGGATAAATAAACTCAGCTGAGGATCCCTATCCACACTGCATATGTAGCACCCAAGCTTGCATATGCCAACTCGTCTACCACGATTCCTCCAAGATTGGGCCCGGTCCTACGCCACCCGGAAGTACAGTACACCACTCCTATCCAGGTACGACGACCACGTGGGTACATGCTACTTCCGCCATCTCTCCACTCCCAGTGCGCGGTTGTCGGTTCAATAAAGGATTCCTCGGAGCCAGAGCTTTCCGAAGTATGTGAATAGTTACAAGTCTTGACCAGCAGGCCCCCATACGGATGGTCCCTAAAGTTTTTCCGTCAGCAACAAGCACCTCGGGACTCTAACCCAAGAGTACAGGTCCTGTCGGTTTTTCAACCCTGTCCCGGTCGGTGTCAACTGTTGAGTCCCGGACTACAACATGACGGCACCGTACGCGCGGACAACCTCTTCTCGACAATGACCACATGCTAGCTAGGCAAGCAGTCATCGAACGGGAAGTAAAGCCAAATTCCCATAAAGATTCTTTCAGTGATCACACTTTTAAAAATGACATTTTATTGCAAAGTCTAATTCAATAAGCATTGCTAAGCATTTTTCAAATACATTTGAAAAGCAGGTATCGGGTGTATCAGTGGTCAAGGTGGATAGTGCATCAATTAGGATAGCACACAACTCCTATAAACCTAATGCAATCATTTAACTCAAAAGCATTTAAGGAAATCATTTTATAAATTCAAGGAAAGGGGTTAAATGCACCGGGGCTTGCCTTGAAGAGCAAAGAGGGCAGGCTCGAGGGCGGCAGGGCAGTTGTCGGAGCTCGGGGTAGCCTCAGGGACAGGTTCGTCAGCGGCTGCCTCGATCTTGACGCCTTCTTCGGTGACTATACGAATGCAATGATGCATGCTCATGAGTATGCTAGCATGAACAATGCAACACAGGGCATACAACATGAACCTTAATCACCTTTTCTATTTTTTTTCTTAATTATTTAAAAAGGTCATTTATGCAGTTGCTCCAAAAATTACCAAATTAATCACATAAGTTTATTATGGTGTGGATAGATGGCAAAACAAATTCATAATTTTGGAGGTCATTAAGGTGCTCAAATAAAATCAGACATTAATTAACAAAGACACTATTTAACAATTAAAGATAAATGCTCAAAAATCAACTTGTTCCAAAAGACTTCAAAATTTCACCAGAGACTAAACATGGCATAGGAAGCTCACAAAATTTATCTCATGATTTTTGGAGTTATAAAAGATTTTCTAAAAAATCGAAAACCATCCATTTATTAATTAAAAGAGGGATTTTACATTTTCAAATTCTTGCAGAAAAGTCAAGTTTCATATTTTTATAAAATACTACATAGTATAAAGACTCAACTGTAAAATTTTCAAAATTTTAGAGCAATACAGAAAATCATACAAAAAGATGAAATAACAAGACTATTCATATTTTTGAAAAGGAAAAGAGCACTGAGCTCGAGTCGGAGCGGGCTCGACGTCGAGGCTCGAGGCTCGGCTGAGAAAACAGAGGCTGGGCTCACGAGAGTCAGATGCAAGGCTCGACGAGGCGGATGGAAAAGAGGGCTCGACGGCGAGGCCTCGGCGAGGTTCTCTTGCGGCAGATTTCTCGAGGCTGGCCTCGGCTCACTCAGGCTTGAGGCTCGGTGGTAGCTGCGATTCGCCCGAGGCTGAGGCTAGTCTCGGCTGCTTCGAGGGGCGGGGTTCGAGGATGTGCTCGAGGGTGTGGCTCGGGACGTGCTCGAGGGTACGTCCGAGGCTTGGGGCTCGATACGGTCGAGGGTGCGGCTCGAGGAAGGAGACGACCGCGGCGGAACTCCGGCGATCCGGCGACCCTGTACACCAGGCACGGTCACCAGTAACGGTTAGGGGCGCAAGAAGACAAGGAAGGAATATCAGAGGTCAGAGGAGGAGAGGTGGAGCGACGGCGACGAATTCCGTCGACCCGAGTCGGTCGGCTTCTCACCGGCGCTGAGGAAGACAGGCTTGCACTCGGCGTGGGCGGGTAGGCGGAGCGGTGGAATTGAGGGTGGGAAGCTGCACGGGCTCAAGGCGGAGCTGCTGGGCTAGTTGGTTGAGCTGCGGAGGCACTGGATGGAGCTGGCGACGGTGGGTGGCGGAGTGAGTGAGCTGCTCGGCCGGCGGCGGGCCTTTTATAGCCGCGGCCAGGGGCCGTTAGGGAGCGCGCGGGGGTGGATAAGAATGCCCGTGGCGCGTGCTATCGATCTCATGATGAAAGGACGGAAATCAGTTTGGGACCCGGGCGTCGTGCTTGCCGGTGACGGCCACGCGGCGGCGATGTCGGGGAGCAGTGGGGGACGGGGGCGGAGGTCAGCGCTTGCGCGTGCGGATGCGGAATGATGGCGCAGATAGCGGCGGCAGGTTGGAGGCAGGCGAGTAGCTGCCAGGCGCGTGGCGCACGCGGCGCCGCGAGCTGCCATGACCGGCCCCCGTGGCCCTAGGTAGAAGATGAACAGGGCTAGGGTGTAGGGTTTGATTTTCTGTATTTTGCAAATTTCTCCCAAAAATTAAACTGAGCAGCAAAAACTCAAAATACCAAAGTTGTGCAGAAAAAGGAGATCTACAACTTTGTCAAAAATAATATTTTCAAATTCCAAACAGTTCTTGAATTATATTCGAAAACAGAAAAGGGAACACTTTTGGGATTTGAATAATTTCAAAATTACTTTTGATTTTATATAAAAACTTAAAAATCTGCAAACACCAAAGTTGTTCCTCTTGACAAGATCTACAACTTTGCTTTTGGACCAAGTCCAAATTTTGAATAGTTTTTTAATTGTTAAAAGAGTAAAAGCCAGGGTTTGGAATTTGGGATTTTTCAAAGGGATTTGAAATCTGTTTTTGATTTTGGGTTTTGAACAACACAACAAAGCTTCAAGACACTAAACTGAACAAGAAATACACAAGACTAGGCACAGAGTTGAAATTACCATTTTGCCCTTAAGGAAGATTTGGGCATTTAGGGTTTTTGAAAAGAGATCACTACACGACCAAAATACCTTTTAGGAAAAGGTAAAGGCAAGCAACCACTAGACAAACATTAATGCATGACAAGAATGATTATGACTAATGATGATGACATGTCAGGTTAATTACAGATTAAACACCAGCGGTGTTACATGTCACGACGCAATCACCTTCCTCCGACTCAGCCGATGCACCGCACATCCCATGTGCTCTTGCTGGACGCCACGTGCCAGCTACCACAGCTGGTCCTCAGGTCTCCGGTCGTCGGACCAAGCTCCACGTCCCGCCTTCACCGCTCCGGTCCGTCGGCACGGTACGTCCCTACTTGTCCTTCACCTCACCTTCGACCACTGCCCGAGCTCCGCACCTGCACATCAACACAGCCAAGAGACATGTTGCCCGTTGATCGATCACTTGTCACTCAGGAAGGGAACCACAAGGGCACATATCAACCTTGTGTTCTCAATCTCCCCTTGATGAGTGCATCGTCAACTCATAGTAACCGTAACCGAAATAAAAAGAAGCAGAATTAGATAGAAGGAGAAAAACTCACTCGAGATGTCCAAAAGCCAGAGAAAAGGCTGAAGAAGAACAAATCGAGATAAGCAAAACTTGGTCCCAAAGACATGGGCAACGGTTTGACACACAACCAAGCAAAAGATCAAAGCAACAACTCATCAGAGAGCAAAGCTAGACCAAAAATAACGCACAAGACTTGGTTCCCAAAGACATGGGCAACAGCTCGACGCAACCAAGTCAAAAACAAACTAGTCCTCAAGAGGAGGCAGAAAGGGCTCAACACCACTAGCTGAGAGCTCGAAGCCACACGAAGACTGCATAGCAAGCAGGTACTGCTAGTCCCTCAAGATAGAGGCACAGAGGCTCAACACAACCAGTAGTAAGCACGATACCAATCAAGAACCATCAAAACATGATGAAAAACAGCTAGTCCCTCAAGATAGAGGCACAGAGGCTCGACACAACTAGCTGAAACGATCGATATCAAAAAAACCGACTCGGAACAGGCACAGAAAAACTCCCTCTCACTCAAAGAACTCCCCCTCAGCAAGTGAAGCATAAATTCAAATTGACACCACCAGAAGCATTCTCCCCCTGGGGGCAAATTGCAATCAAAAGAGAGGGGTAAAAGCTCAAGTAAAGAAGACGGAGCTAGGTCATGCCTATCGGAGTCAAGCAAATGCACATGAGTTAAAAGTGCAAGTTAGCAGCTTCAGGTATATACTCGAAAGAGTGAAAGAATGCTCTAAGGAGTGCTGATCCGACTACTAAGCCACATGTAAAAGTGCTAGCAAAGGCTCAAACTGATCACCGAATATAGAATATGAGTGCAGAAGCTTAGTGAGCAGTTTTAAGCCATTTAGAAAGGGTTTCACCATCAAAATAGCAGTGAACATGTATAGATAGGAAGTCAAATAAGTGCTAAACATGTATACAAGGTGAACTACCCCTAGCAAAGTTCAATCATCATGCTATAGAGTGAAGCATAGACTTGTGTTTTCAGATTTTATCGGAGAAATTTGCAGCGGTTATTACACAAGTTCAAATTCAGCATGTGATTGCGAGAGTTGAAAGCTTGTCATTGCCTAACTTTCCAACCGTGCTAAGCCTAGCATATGCAATCAGAAGCTTAAAGCATCGGTTTCGGTCTTACACTACACGACTCAAGTTTAACTCAAAGTGCTATGAGAAACAGTCTCGATACCGTGATGTGCTGACAAAGCAATCTCATCTCGATCTTTTCACTAACACTTGGTTCATTTTAAGCAGAATATGACCAGTCCAAGCAAGTGAAAGATTCAGAACTAGAGACATAGCAACCTAGCATATATGAAATAGCTCAAAAACACCTCAACACATTCTACACATGCTAGTTGCTAATCTCAATGGTGAACATGTATCAAATTGAAGTTCATTAAGCATGTTCATCATTCTGAAACAATAGCTTAGCTCACAACATGTATCAGTGATCAAAAAGAGCCTAAGCTACAAGCATCATCATATATCATCGAAGCATACACTAATTAGAGGATAAATTCATTCCAAGGAATATAGACATGAAGCTTGAAAATGCAAGATGCATACATGATGAAGTCAGAATCGGAGCCAACAAAACACAAAAAGACTCAAACCCAAAAACAAAAGGATCAAAAAGTCAGTCTATTGTACAACAGTCACATGCTCCCCCATCTAAAAGGGGAAACACACACCAAGCTCACCTCTCAACTAGCAAAAGTTAGAGATCCAAAGGCTTGGTGAAAATATCCGCAACCTGGTTATGGGTGTCTACATGCCTAAGATCAATGTCGCCTTTCCATAGTGATCACGAAGAAGTGTGAAAGCGAACATCGTGTGTTTGGTCTTGGAGTGAAGAACAGGGTTCTTTGCTACACTAATGGGAAGAAGTGTTGTCGCAAAGCAAAGGAACCCGACTGAAATCTAGACCAAAATCACGCAATGTAGCAACCATCCATAAAAGCTGCGAAGCACATGAAGCAGCGGCAACATACTCGACTTCTGTAGTAGACTGGGCTACGTTCGATTGTTTGCGAGAAGACCACGAAACCAGTGAAGAGCCAAGAAATTGACAAGTCTTAGAAGTAGACTTGCGCTCAAGCCGAAAGCCGGCAAAATCCGCATCGGAGTAACCACAAAGCGAAAGAGTCGAAGAAGAAGAGTACCAAAGTCCGAACTCAGGAGTGTATCGGAGGTACCTCATGTTGCGCTTGACTGCTTGCTTGTGGGAAGTCCGAGGGGACGCCTGAAAACGAGCGCACAGACACACAAAAAACTGTATGTCCGGCCTCGTTGCCGTCAGGTACAGAAGCGAGCCAATCATGCTTCTATACTCCTTCTGGTCACCGACTCTCCGTCCTGGTCCGCGTCCATCGCCACAGTCATCGGCATGGGCGTCGTAAGAGGCTTGGCCTCGTCCATGTCGAATTCTTCAGGATATCCTTCGTGTATTTCCTTGATGCACAAACGTCCGTCTCGGGTTTGCTTAATTTGCAACCCGAAGAGGAAGAAAGTCAACTCGCCCATCATACTCATCTCGAACTCCCTGCTCATAGTATCTAAAAACTTTGCAACAAGCGCATGAGAAGAGCCACCAAAGATGATGTCATCCACATAAATCTGGACTAACAGAGTATCTGCCTTGCTTAGGAGGAAACAAAGTTCTATCGACCCGTCCCATTTAAAACCCTTGGAGAGTAGAAAGGTTTTCAAACGATCATACCACGCTCTCGGGGCTTGTTTCAAACCATACAAAGCTTTTGAAAGTTTATAAACATGGTTTGGGAACTGGGATCCTCAAAACTAGGGGTTGCCTAACATAAACCTCTTCCTCTATACCCATTCAAGAAAGCACTCTTGACATCCATCTGTTAAAGCTTAAAACCCTTCGAAGCAGCAAAGGCTAGAAGAATTCTAATGGCTTCTAAACGGGCTACAGGGGCAAAGGTTCCTCATAGTCTATCCCCTCTTTTTTGGCAAAAAACCTGGGCTACTAGCCTAGCCTTGTTCCTCACTACCATCCCATCCTCACCCTCTTCGTTTTGAAACCCATTTGGTACCTATAGGGTGGCATTTAGTGGAGGTGGAACTAGGGTCCAAACTCGGTTTCGCTCAAAGTTTTCTAACTCCTCATGCATGGCATCATTAACCCAGTTAGGATCAGAAAGTGCGTGTCCAACATCTTTGGGCTCAAAAGAAGGAACGAATGCAGAATGAGCAAAGTGAGAGATTCCATACGCTCGTGACCGCGTGACTCGCTGGTCGATGCCGCCGATCATCTGCTGCGGGGGGTGAACTTGCTGAACGCTTCAGGGCGCTTCCTCGCCGAAGTCACCTCCCGTCTCCAGATGCTGTCGCTCCCTCAGGTGCAGCAGGTGCTCGCTGGAGAGATGGCTCAAGAGGACCCCAAGAAGAAGATGTCATGGAATCGGGTCCTCGAGCTGAAGTAGACGTCGTAGGTTGACGGGGGCAGCCAGGGTGTCGGCTCGGGATCATCCCAATCGGCATTCTCCTGCTCCTCCTCCACAAAGATGGTCTCTCCAGCTCCTTCTCCTGCACATCAAAGCAGAAAGAAGAAACACAAGGCATAGTCTCGTCGAATGTGACCTCGCAGGTCTCCACTATCCGGTTAGTCTCCAGGTTAAGAACTCGATAAGCACGTGAATAAGAAGCATAACCAAGAAACACCCATCAGCAGAGCGAGATTCAAATTTGTCCAAATTGCCTTGCTTCAGGATAAAGCACTTGCACCCAAACACCCGAAAATGAGACACTTGGGTACCCATCCAAACGCAACTCATAAGAAGTTTTCTTCATGAAAGCCGAAGAAAGATGCGATTTGAAACAAGGCAGGCGTTGTTGATCGCCTCGGCCCAAAAACGCCTAGGAGTCCTATGCTCATCGAGCATCGTCCGGCCATCTCAACAAGGGCCCGGTTTTTTGCGCCTAAACACCGTTCTGCTGGGGGACATAAGGAGAAGAAAAAGAAAACTTAGCGCTCGATTCCATTAGAAGAACAGAAAGAGAAGCAAACTGAGATTATCAAAACTTAGTACCATTATCGCTACGAATAGCTTAATGGTATCAGGAGGAAACTCAGTTTTTAACTTCAAAATCAGATCACGAGCAAAAGGAAAAGCTTCATCCTTACCCTCCATAAAGAACACCCAAGAGTACCTCGAAAAATCGTCAACGATCACTAGAACGTACCACTTCCCACCCACTGAGCAAACCTGAGCTGGACCAACTGTGTCCATGTGAAAAAGCTCGCCGGGTCGCTTTGTCATCACATGGTTAACAGGTGGGTGAGAAGCAGCAACCATCTTCCCGTGACGACAAGGATGGCAAACAAGGTCCTTCTGAAACTTAAGCTTGGGCAATCCTTGGATTAGACCAAGTGAGCTAAGTCTTGCAAGCAAGTCAAAACTCAAGTGACCGAGCCTCCTATGCCACTTCCACAAATCAGAAGAAGAACCAGCCATCAAACATCTAGCAGAGCCGAAAGAATGAGAAAAGTTGACTCTGAAAACACGGCCAAAAGGGACGATCCAACAAACAAGATCTCCCCGAGGATCTAAAACACGACTCAAACCCTTCTTAAAGCGCACTTCACAATCATCCTCAAGAAGTTGCAAAAAAAGAAAGCAAATTGTAATGCAAGTTCGAAACCAAAACAACATCCTTAAGGACAAAGTTCTCAATGAGCCGAATAGCTCCTTGAGAAACAACCTTACCTCTACTATTATCCCCGAAAGTGATGTACTCCTTGTGCATCACGGGGCTAAGGCTGGAGAACCATTCCTTCTTTCTGGTCATGTGGCGCGAACACCCGGAATCCATGAGCCATGTTCTCCACAGTTCTCGAAGTTCAATCATCAATAAGAGGCGAGGAAGTGAGCATATGGCACAACACTGGGGTTAGTATACTGAGAAGGATACCAGTGCTGTGTCATAGGCCCAGAAAAAGTGTTAGCAGCAACACAACGCTGTCCTCGTCCCATGGGTGGATAGCGATCACCACCAACCTGAAAGGGTGGTCCGCTATGGAACGGAAAACCTCCAAACTGACCTACTTGTCCCATTTGAGCAAAGCGATCACCACCATACTGAAAAGGTGGTCCGCTATGGGACTGAGCAGCAAAACTACTTACACCCGGCTCACAGTCATATTGAGGACGACCGAAACTGCGACGGGCATGACCACCACCCCGTGGTCTCACTGCCTGGGGCCTAGCAACCTAGGAGGTGCACCTCCAGGTAGCGCCCTGCCTCTGAACTCCCCGACCTTGCACACCATGGAGAGGGTGGTGCCTGGCCTGGTTGTTCAGCTCCAACTCCTTCCTAGCGTCTCTCTTCCTCCGAAAGCAAAACTCAGCTAGGTGACCCTCACGGTGACAGTACTCGTACTCAAACCTCACCACTCTCTTGGGTTGTTGGTTCCTAAAGTTGCGAGGGTTGTTCACACTGGCTGGCTGCTTGCCTCTCGGAAGGGGATCACTAGAGATGTCAGGAAGGGTAAGTGACAAGTGTGTCCTAAGATGGTTAGGTTTGAGAATCCACACTTGCTTGCGAGGTGGAGCCTTGGGAGGTTCATCAAGGATACCATCCTTGGTGATAGGCTTGGGAGGCTCAGGTGGGGTGATCTTGGTAAGCTTAGGGATAGCGGATGGCTTCTCACTCGGGTTCACTCCGCTAAACTCACCGATCTTGCCAAAGATACTAGCGCCCTTCCCACCCAAAGCAAAGCCTACTCCCGAGCAATCAGTTCCCCTCTTGAACTGACTGATCATCATGCCCAACTGCGGCTCATTGCATGACACCCAACTCAGGATGGACCGAAGGTATGTGTTTTCCTCCTCGGTTTGCATCCTGTCGTGCCGACAGTTGGCAATCTCATGCTCCATCCCCACGCATCGCTCACATTGAGCGGACAAAGTGCTAACTGAGCTGGCCTTCAGGGCTTCAGCAAGCTTGGCATTAACTTCTGCCAACTCAGTTCGCAAGCTAGGACAAAGCTTGCACGCACCAAGCAGGAAGGACCTTGCCTTCACTTCCTCCAGCTCCTTCTTCAGGAAGGGACACTCTTTGCAATCACCTGTCAAGTCTAGCCTACTCTTCAGCTCATCATACACCTCAATCAAAGAGGCATACTTGGTTTGCAAGGTGGCAAAGTTTGTCATATGCATCGTGCACTCCTCACACCTCCACATCAGCCATCTTCACCTCAGACTTAGCGAACTCAAGCTCCTTAAGCGCCTCATTCATCTTAGCCTTAAACTCATTGTGCTCTCGGATAGCTCGCTTGAGTTGCTTGTCCTGAGCGAGAACTATGTCAACAAGAGAATCGCGCTCACCAGTAAGACGATCGACAAGAGAAGAGGTTGATACCTCGGAAGCATCGTCGTCGTCGTCGGTGGTGGCGTCCTTTGCCTGGCATTTGGTGTCCTCTTCGTCCAAGGCCATGGTGCAGAGACCCTTGGAGGAATGGCCAAAGAAGCAGAGTCCGTTGAAGCATTCTTCAGTCTTGTGCTCGGACCCATCATCGCTGGAGTCATCGTCGGAGGTCTTCTCGCCGTCACTGATGGTGGCGAGGAAGGCACGCCAACCGGTGTCGAAAGCCTTCTCCATGTCCTCTCGGTGATAGCTACCCTTCTTCTTCTTCCCGGCCTTGTTCTCCGGCTTGCCCTTGCGCCTGGAGTTGCGGTTCTTGCCGGGGAAGTTCTTGTCGTTCTTGGGGCAGTTTGCCATGAAGTGGTCTAGGTCACCACACTTGTAGCAGCCCTCGCGTGCGCGACCATGCCGGCGATTCAGACGGTTGTTGTGAAACGAGAACAACCGGGTGATGACGAGGGCAAGCTCGTCGTCTCCAACCGCCTCCAACTGCTCCTCCGTGACTGTAAGCAAAGATGACAACGAAAACAGAGGAGGTGGTGAGGGTCAGCAGAGAAAGTCGATCCACCTGTGCCAGAGACCAAAGCCATGGTATGAGAAGATGGGTTCTTCAGCTTGGCCTGAGTCAGGTGAATGATCTCGGTGGACTTGAGCTTGCTGAACAGCTCGTCCACGGTGAGGGTGTCATAAGATGTAGACTCTATGATGGTCGACACCTTCACCTCCCATACCCTCCGATCCAGGGCGTATAGCAACTTGAGAGCCCTCTCATGATCGTCATAGGGTAGGTTAGCCCGATTGGCACGCATCTTGTTCACAATCGTTTGGAAACGAGCAAACATGGCATCAATCGTCTCTCCCTCCAACTGAACAAAGTTCTCGTACTCACGCTTGTACGTCTCGAAGAGTTTGGTCTTGACCTGAGCGGTTCCCTCATGATAGCTCTGAAGCTTCACCCAGATCTCTCGTGCCATCTCAAGCTCAGAGACATGCTCGAACTCAGGAAGGGAGATGCTGGCCAAAAGAGCGTTACGAGCCTTGGAGTTGGCCTCGTGCTGGTCAATCTGGATCTGACCCACACGAGCCGCAAGGACTACATACTCAGCGTTCTCACATATCTCCCAGACAGAAGATCTGATGCTGTTGAGATAAGCACGCATCCGAATCTTCATAGGGATAGTTCGTTCCATCGAACCACGGAGCCTTGCCGTTCCCTCGTTCCATGTCGCGCGCCCTTAGGATCGGAAACCGATTAAGGTAGATAAGATCCTTAACCTGCTCCGATACCAATTGAAGGACCGAATTAGCGACCAGAGGGGGGGGGTGAATGGGAGCCTCAAATTCAACTCGTGAATAGTATGGCCCTTGTCCCAGAAGGTCACCCCAAAAACAAAGACTCGAAACGACCGGAGAGTTCACGACCTATGAGTAGGTGGATACCCTAGGAGATGTCCTAGTGGTACAGCGGAACCTCCGGAGAAACCCCAAAACCAACTGCCAAAGCCAAGGATCAAAACAGCACAAGCAGCCGTTTCGCGGACTGTCCGGGGTAAGGATCCCGGACTGTCCGCTAAACACGGACTGTCCGCCACAAGCAGTGCAGACTGTCCGCCGGCAAAGTCCCAAAACAGGCAGTTCTGCACCAGCCCTGTTCGAGTCCGGACAGTCCGCGGTTTGAAAGTCGGACTGTCCGCGGGTCTCGTGAATAGTAACACACAAGCGTCCGATGCCAACCGTGCTGCGTCCGATGTGACCCCGGACTGTCCGCGGGTCACTGGCGGACTGTCCGCCGGGCACTTGACCGAGAATAGTGTCGCGCTGCGCAGTTCTGACCTTGCGAGCCCCGAGTCTCGGACAGTCCGCCGCTGGGGGCGCGGACTGTCCGCGGATGAACAGAGAGCACAAAAACGCTCGGGGCAAAAGGCAAATTCGATCGAAGCTTCACCAAATCAAAAGGGACTTCGATCAAACTCCTCTCAGGTGTTCCTCAACGTATTGGGGTGCTAATCCTAAGAAATCATCGCACCAATCCAAGTCAATCGAGAGTAATCGAGAAACACAGAAAGGGGGGAAAGAGGAAGAACGAACACGAAATCGACCCGATCTATGGACTCGTGAGGTTATAGGAGAAATCCTTCGGTGGATGGATGGAGCTCACGACCAGGAACAAATTGATTCAAGTGGAATCGAAGTCATCTCGTGGAGAGGGAGAACGAGGCAAATCTCCAAGAGATGAAAAACCAAAACGTGAAGAACACAGAACACGATTCGATTTCAGCTGAAATTCCTCCACACGAGGAGACAACGAGAATACGGTCTCATTTCCTCAAAAGAACCAAATACACAGAGGTATGATTTCCGTCTCTGCGGATCGCTTGCAGCGAGGTATGATTAGAACCTAAGCGAGGGCTAGAGAGAGAGAGCTCAGGAACAAATGACTGCAAGGATAAAGAGAGAGGAGGGGTGCCTCCCTTATTTGTAGCCTAAAACAATAATCCCCTTCTACTCCTATATACAAGAACGAATCGGCCAACCCTAGGGGTATCTCGGTCCAACTCTGCTGATAGCCGATCCGACGGCCACGCGCCCATCTCATCCTTAGCTTCGCCTCGACGCAAGCCTCAGGATGCCGCCACGTGCTGCCTTGTCGACCGCCGCGCCTAATTCGCGAATAGCTGCACCGCCGCGCCAGCCTCTTCACGCCGCCACGCGTCGACCGTCCTTTTTGCGGACCTCCCCACGGTTTTGAGCCGAAACCGGGAAACCTGGGCCTCCCCCGCCGTTTTGAGGCCGAAACCGGGAAACCTGTCCTCTGGCTGAGTTTTGTGGCCCAAACTCAGAAACCCGCGCGCCCAGGTTTTGAGGCCCAAACCTAGAAACCGTCCACGCTGAGTTTTGAGGCCCAAACTCGGAAACCGGCCACCCCGAGTTTTGAGGCCCAAACTCGGAAACCGTCGACGGTAGCTTTTCGAGGCTCAGCTACCAAACCCGTGCCGTAGACGGGATGTGGTTCGCACACCCCGAGTTCCAGCACCGATGCCGGAGCATGTCCAGCCTCCACGCCGGGCACAGTGCATTCGCCTCCTTCTCGGCCTCTCGCCAAGTGTCACGACACCATCACCTTCCTCCCGACTCGGCCGATGCACCGCACATCCCCATGTGCTCTTGCTTGTCGACGCCACGTGCCAGCTACCATAGCTGGTCCTCAGGTCTCCCGGTCCATCGGACCAAGCTCCACGTCCGCCCTTCACCGCTCCTGGTCCGTCGGCACGACACATCCCTACTTGTCCTTCACCTCACCTTCGACCACTGCTCGAGCTCCGCACTTGCACATCAACACAGCCAAGAGACATGTTGTCCGTTGATCGATCACTCACCACTCAGGAAAGGAACCACAAGGGCACATATCAACCTTGTGTTCTTAGAGATTACTCAAGACGAGTTGCTGGTTAACAAACACCGACAGCTGGCGCGCCAGGTAGGGGCTTTCGGTGATTTGATGACCAAGAGCCCGGCGAACCACGTCAACATGTTCTCGGCGGGGGCAATTTTCGTTTTTGGCTCATGGACTTGCGTCGTGGACGATCAAGGAAAGCTACATCAACAACTCCACATGAAATCAGAAGCGCAAGTCACCCCAAAGATGGATGATCTCACCCAAAACTTAGCGGATCTCGCAATTCAGGATCCGCAAGATTCCGAAGACCAACTAGAGGCATTCGACTCCTACTCAAACTCAAGTCCCGAGGAAAAGGACCCGGATGCTACTCATGGCACTACCTTTGGCATGCGGAATTCTGCTGAAAACTTTCAAAACTTGATTGATGCAAAATTCAAAGAGTATCAATAGATACCTTTGACAGGAGTCAACAAGGACTCGTCTTCAGCTCTACTAAGGAGGGTAACATTGTCCATTGGCCAATTTAGTCCGCTCCGGCTAGACTGGTTGGCACAATCGACCAGCAACTTCCATACCAGCACGGACATCAGCTCCCTTTGAGGAACACGACACCTCAACAGAACTAATCTCCAGTACTTCTACTTTGAATCGGTTACGCCAGGATCAACAAACCAGGGCTACACTCGTGAAGTCTTCATGGCGGGGCATCAGTCATCTCTACGACATCCAACCCCCCAGATGTCTTCCAGGATAATGAAACCCTGTATGATATCTGATAACGACCCAGAAGGACTCGGAGGAGAAACCGAGTCAATGAAGGCTGAAAGAACCAGGAGGAATCAAGCTAAAGAAGCTCGCAGAAGGTGAGCAACTCATCGCAAGGAAGCCGTAGACCGCTACAACGTACGACTCGAGGAGTATAATACCCGGAGGCGTCTAGAGGAGGATGTGGAAAATCGAGCTTGCGCTCAACGTGACCAGGAGTACCAGTCACAAAACGAGCACAATCGTCGATGAGACGATTGCTCCCGTAACCTCGAACCTAAGTTTATGAGGGTCGCCGGCCATAAAGTCTTCCAGACTCCATACCAAAACATTCTGGCTTTAGCTACGGAGATGGGAGCCAAGGCCAACCGCACCCCCGACAAAGAACGACAGTTAGTCATGCTTCAAACTACCGCGCTTCAACTACGAGGACAGAATCTTGAGTCCCTAGCCGATGAACAAGCTTCATCTCACTCAAGCCAGAGGCGGCCTGTTCAAGAGCGACTCGGTCGAGTCCCGGCAAAGAGTCGTCTGGGCACCGAATACCTGATCAAGCTGAGGGAGGAGCTGAATCTTCATACAGTGGAATCGCGGACGTAACATCCAACACAGTCGATTCGTTTCCCCTGCTTTTCCCAAGGCTCCGAGCAGTCTCGTTCCCGCGAAAATTCAAACCCGGGAACTATTCAAAGTACGACGGGAAGATAGAACCTAAACGATGGCTCAGGCTGTATGCTCAAGCAGTTGAGTTGGCCGGTGGAAGCAACGACGTCAAAGCACTCTATCTCCCAATGGCCTTAGAAACAATGCCGCTTGCTTGGTTAGACAGGCTCAAAGCCGAGTCCATCGACTCTGGGAACAAATCCATCGTATCTTCATTGAAAACTTCGCGGGTGTCCCAGAGAGATCAGATCCCCGGACTAAGCTCAGAACCTGTAAGCAACAGAAAAATGAATCAATGCGGGAATACTATAGGCGCTTCTCAGAGATCCGCTCCACAGTATCCGACATCACAGACAGAGAAGTAATTGACCTCTTTGGCAACGGCATTTGTTGTGAAGGTACAATTACAAAGATTTCATCAAGTAGGACCCGACCACCGCGGACGAGTTCCATCGGGCCGTAAACTCCATGATGGCGACAGAAGAACGTACACAGGAATGTTTCCCCGATAGAAACACGCAAGGTGATCGAGGGAACAACCATAGAGGCAACCAGGCACCACAGCAAATCACCCGGAAAAGGGCAGCAGACAATACTGTTGCTGCCATGGAGCCTCAGAAGAAGGGGAACAAGCCATTCACTTTTGATGACTTACTCGACGGACTGTGCCCCTTTCATCCGAAAGCCGGACATCAGGCAAGGCACTGTCGACAACTCAAGGAGCGAGGCTTGACCCCGACTTCAACAAAAACAAGAAGGACAAAGGCAAGAAGACAGCTGAGGACCTCCGCAAGACACCGGTGGTTTTCAACACCCCAAAGGGACTATCATGTCATTTTCGGGGGAGGAGTATAACACTAGCGACAAAAGAGAGGCTCCAGAAGCTTTCCCTTCGGGAGATCATGTCTACAGAACCAGCGACTCCTAGATACCTTGACTGGTCTGAGCATCCGATCAGCTTCTCCTGAGCGGACCAATGGACCAGCGTCTCCAATGCAGGCACTACCCGCTAGTCCTGGATCCCACGGTCGCCGGGTTTACACTGAGCAGAGAACTCATCGACACGGAGGAGAGCAGGACTTAACTTGCATCTTTGCACCCTAAGCAAGATGAATCTGGATCTCGCAAACACCGCTCACACCATCAAGTGCCCCCTTCTACGGCATAGTACCCAGAATGGCGGTTGTACCCGAACTTTTGGAACTCCGATCAATTACCGGACTGAGTACATCAGTTTCGAGGTAGCCGACTTCGAGTCATCATACCACGCCATATTTGGACGACCAGCCATCGCCAAGTTGTATGGCAGTACCACACTACCCGTACCTTCTCCTGAAGATGCCGGGTCCTAAAGGAATCTTAATTTCAGAGTGACTTGAAGCGATCATTTGATTGTGACACAGAGGCTGTCCAAATCTCTGAAAAAGCTCAACTCACCGGGAGTTACAAGAACTAGCTCAGATGGTGCATAATACCAAGCCTGGAGATTCAGAAATCCAACTAAGAAGGCGGGGGGGTACTATCCAATCATCAACAGAAGTCTTACAAAAAGCATCGACCTAGAAACCGGTGATTCCTCCAAGACAGCAGTTATCAGCGGTCATCTATCCGAAGAATAGGAATTCGCGCTCACCAAGTCCTTAGAGCAAACAAAGATATATTTGCTTGGAAACGGCTGACATGCCGGGGGTCCCAAGGAATTTGGCTAAGCACAAATTGGAGTTAAAAGAAGGCTCTAGACCTATCAAGCAAGACTACGACGATTATCACCAGAGAAAAAAGAGGCAATCAAGAAGGAAATAGCTAAACTACTCGCAGCCGGATTCATCCGAGAAATCCCACTCGAGTGGTCGATGGTTAGAGAACCAGTATAGAGTACTAGTCAAGAAGAAGAACTCTGCCGAGTGGCGCATGTGTGTCAACTACACATGACCTCAACAAACACTGTCCAAAAGATCCTTTCGGATTACCAAGGATAGATCAAATAGTTGACGCCACCGCAGGCTCCGCTCTATTGTCCTTTTTGGATTGCTACTCCGGGTACCATCAGATCGCCCTCCAGGAAGAAGACCAACCTAAGACATCGTTTATAACTCCTTTCGGTGCCTACTGTTATAAAACCATGTCCTTTGGGTTAAAAAATGCAGGAGCCACTTATCAACGAGCTATCCAAGATTGTTTGGGTGACCAGATTGGCCGCAATGCAGAAGCTTATGTCGATGACGTGGTCATAAAGACAAAAGATCCGACTACTCTGATATCAGACCTGGAGGAAACTTTCAACCGACTATGCGCATACCAATGGAGACTCAATCCCACAAAATGCATCTTCGGAGTACCTTCGGGCCAATTACTCGGTTTTTTTGTTAGCCATCGGGGCATCGAGGCTAGCCAAAAACAAATCACGGCTATCATCAACATGAAACCACCCACCTCAGTCAGAGATGTTCAGAAGCTGACCGGGTGCATGGCTGCACTAAATCGATTTATCTCACGGCTAGGAGAAAAGGATTACCTTTCTTCAATTACACAAGGCTGGCGATAAATTTCATTGGACGGAAGAAGCGGACAGGGCCTTTGAACAACTCAAAGGATACCTAACCAATTCACCTATACTGACACCACCAGAACCCAGGAACCGATGATGCTTTTATCGCAGCTACCACACACGTCGTAAGCACAGCGATCGTGGTTGAGCGCAAAGATGACAAGCACATTGTTCACGCAAAACGTGACATCTCGCGTCAGGCACACAGCAAGCCGAACGAGGCTAGCTTCAAATCGGGAGCCCGGGTGTATCGAACCCGGAAACATGCCAGTCGGTTTGACCTGAAAACCAACAAGGGATAAAAGTGTGAGAATACCTTGGAACATGCTGGGTGAAACCAGACAGTTCCATATGTATGGCTTTGGAAGCCAATCACGACTGCACACAGCTATAGAAGCTGTTTGTCAAAACAGGTTTAATATGTCATTCGACAAGTATAAAGAGAAAGCATGTAAACATGTCGAATGCCGAATACATATGTGACAAAAGGATAAAGAGGTAACTTGTAAATACAAATCTATTCAGATAACATATGCATAGGCCAATCCAGCCAGTTTGCCGCACGTTCAGCCTTCATAAATCCGTCAGGCATAAACTCAAGCAAAGGTAATCCACCGCATGATACCACTTGCCATAAATCTACACCACTCCTTATAATTAGATTAATCCACCGCATGATACGATCTAATTACAAGATGCTAGAAGCACACATACATCTGAACAGATCTATACATACTCATTACTCATGTAAGCTTAACCAGAATCGGCAAACTAGCCGAACTGGGGTCCATGAAGAAGAAACACACAGGCAAAGCATGATTAAACTAATCTAAAACCTGTACCTGCCGCACGACACCCAGCTCTATCAAAGCCTAAACATGATCGGCATGTATGAACCCGCAACATGTAACAACCTAGATTGAAAGTCGATTCGGCCATCATGATCTTATAATTAGCAAAGCACAAGCAAACTCGTGCAACGAGGCCGAACGAAGATCAATCTAGATTGGGCAAAAAGTGTTGTACGAATTAAACAAATAAAATATATAACACGTGATAACTTAATGAATCTATTAGATCTGCCAAATCTAACAGAGCCGATAACTATTCTTACTCATGACTCAATCCGCCGCACGATACAAGTCATAGGTAAAACTTCCCGTCATAAGCTTAAATCCGCCGCACGATACTAAGCTTAACGTACGAGACTACTTGCATCATATCTAAATCCACCGCATGATACTAGACATGATAGCAAGGTTGCCGGTACTTACGGAGGTCGACGGATCGATGATTCCTCTCAAAGAACTCGATGACACGACTATAAGGACTCGAAGATGGCACGGGGCCGGTTGTATTGATGTGGTTGTGAACAATTTTACAATGGTCGAGGGCTTATATTTATACCCTGGACGAAAAAAACGAGTCCTAGACGATTATGACTTTACAATGAAATACAAAAAGATATAAACCTACATTATTTGGTGCCTTCCATCACCCCGTGTCTTCCCGTACAAGCCAGCTTTACTCATAATACGCGTTTTCTGAATGGAACCATGGTCTCGCGAAATAGCCGACTGCGTAGATAGTTACCGAAACTCTGAGGACCAAACAGCTGCCGATCGTTTGCCGAATCTGTCTCCTCTACTGACTGGATCCACCTGTCATATCCTTACGCGTGCAAAAATCTGGTGTTAACACATGCCCCCTAATTTTGGGATAAATGTTTTATTCTAAAATTCCTTTTACTTTTCTACTGACGTGGAAACCCCAAGAAGCATCTGTCTTCACTCGCCATAATTACCGTGTCTGCCGATTCGTTTCCCGATGCACTTGGGGTCCTTTAAACTCTCCCTTTTACCTCGGCTCGTGCATTCCGGACTCCTCTGCTTCATCCTCCAAACCAGAAAACCCTCTTCTCCCTTGCCACTCTAAAAATCAGCCAGAAGATGTCTTCCCAAGCGAGCCGCCATAGCTTCGAGCTTGGTGCCTCCAGTTCTTCCAAGAGAAGGTCACTTCCCTCTTTTCTCCCCTCCAAAGAAATCTGGCTTCATTCCACTGCTTTTGCTTCAGGAGGACTAGCGACGATCTCACCGAGGATTTGACCCAAAAAATCATGAATCTTCAGCTTGACCTGGAAAGGAAGGATCAGGAAATTACGCAAATCTCCCAAGAGCATGATGCCGCTCGAAAAAGAGCCCCCAGTAAGTGTTTTCCTGCTATTTCTTTCTGTTCTCTTTTTTCTGCTTTTACCGATTTCTTCTTTCTTCAGTCTTGGCGGCCAAACTCCATGATCTCAAGGCTGCCATCACCAAGCTTGCTGTCACGGCCGATGTAACAGGCACAACACCCTTGAAACGGGTAAACGAAGTCAACCGTGCCCTCCCCATCATCTCCATAGCCGGCATGGGGTACGGCGCGACACTTGCTTTTTCCGCCGTGAAGATTCATTCCGGCGTCGATTACCACAGATTCAACGTCTGTGAACAAGATCTAGAGGATAGAGTAGAATGTTCCACAGATGACATGAAGGTAGCTGGATCAGATCTGGCTGACACATTCGATCATTTTCTCCCGATTAGACTTAGGATGGAGTGGATAAATTAGCTCTCTGTAATCCTGTTTCTCCTTTTGTAAATATGAAGCTCCCTTGTTTGTCCATTTGAAATCAATCCATGACCGATCTTCCGAGATCACTGTGTCTTCTGCTTTTTAGCATATCGACCACTGATTTCCGTCTTTCTGTTTCAATCAGCAATGCATACACATTGGTTAGCGTGATGACCGTACCGGAAAACTTCACTTTGTAGACAACACTGAAACCGGCCATTTCAGATCTGAAATTTCCAATCTTCTTCTTCAAATTTCCAATGACGTCAGAACAACCTTCTTCAAGGAATCCTTTCATCTCTGCTTTCATCGTTAATCGGCAATATGAGCTTCCAAATAGCCAATTAAAACTGAAAGAATCTTAGCCGAATCCCATTGGCCTCTTGATCCTGAAGCCACAACTTTCTCTAACCATCAAAAGATTCGGCCCGGCCCAACAACGGTCCATAAACTGTGCAAACCCTACCCCGATGTTTGGTCTCCAATGTGCAGGCTTTGGTTTTATAAAGATGACCGCATATAAGCTGTGACTCCAATCAAACAACTCATCTTGCAAAACTCTCACCCTTCAACTCCCAATTCAAGTCAGAGAGAAAAACAATGGCAGGGAATGGCGACCGTAGCAAGTATCCTACTGAAGGCGAAGCAGGAGGGAGCCGAACACGAATTCACCGGCATTACAGGTAAGAAACCAATTCTCTGCCCTCTTGTGATAGCTCGCTCCTTGATTTGTTATTTATCCTCTCCCCAGGGTGGAGTCTTCCTCCAGCCATGCTCGAGTTCCCTCTTCAGAAACGGTAGATCTAAAAAGCTCTTCTTCAAATTTTGAGTTTAACGATTCACTTTAGCAGATCCGTTTGGATGCTCCCTGGCCCCGCGAGGAAAGGGACAAAGCTCAGAAAGAACTGGAGGATGCACGTAAGAAGCATAGCACTAAGAAGGCCGAGTGGGCAGAGCATCAGAAGCAACTCTGCAACATTATTGCAGGTCAGCAGAGCCTCGGTTCTCTCCTTTTTCTTGACCGAACCCATCTTCGCTTATCATATCCTGCCTCAACCTTATCTGTAGAGAATGACCGCTTGAAGGTGGCAGCAAATAGAGTCGCCCTCAATGTGAATGTGAAGGACCGAGAAGCTAACCGAAAGCGACCAGAGGGGGGTGAATGGGAGCTTCAAGATTTCCTTACAGAAACTAGATGCCACTATCCCAAAATCAACCCCAAGAGCGAACCCTAGAGCTTGCTAATGTCCACGACCCTAGATGTAGGGTGGATGCTTCCTAGAAGCACAGCGGGACACTAGACAACCCTGGAAAGCCAACGCAAAAGACGGAACTTGAATCCGATCAAGAACGAACGAACCGCGAACGAAAACGCGCGAAACAGCAACGACCGGACTCTCCCTGCGTCCGGTCAGCTGGGACCGGACGCGTCCGGTCGTCAGAAATCAGCTCTGGGAGCTCTCTGTTCGCGACCGGACGCACGGTGCTCAAGCGTCCGGTCGTTCACTGAGCGTCCGGTCAGATCAAACAAACACGATGAACAGGAACCTAGGCGCGTCCGGTCGATTGATAAACACAGTGTCCGGTCACGAGCGTCCGGTCAAACCAGAAACCCTGTACGCAGCGCTCAACGACCGGACGCACTGGTCAGCGTCCGATCACTTCGCGATCAGCGTCCGGTCACCCCGCAGCCCCTCTGTTCTTCCACCGATCAGACTCAAACTCACCCAAAACGCATCCTCTAGGGATCAAACTTGGTGAGTGAAGTCACAAGGAGGTTAGTGAGCTATATCTGAGAGATCATGGCTCGAACCTAACTCCAAATCGGTGAATCGAAGAATTTCGGGGAAGAGACGAAAAGTGACCCGAAACGAAAAATCGATCGATCTCCTAGACCGTGAGGTTAGAGAATGATTCCTTCGGTGGAAAGAAGTGCCTCACGATCTAGAACAACTTGGTTCAAACGGATTTACAAAAATGAACCGAGCAAAGAGATCAAGCGACGGGAAAATCGTGGAGCAAAAGGATCCCGCGAAGAACACAAGCAAGAACGGAAATCACAGCCACGAACTCGAAACAAAGACGCAAATCAAGCCATCGATCTGTGCTCCAAGGTGAGGATACGGCCTCACTTCCTCAAATCAACAGTACACAGAGTGGAGTCTCTCTGCGGATCTCAACTAGCTAAAGCAGGGGATGGGAGAGCAGGAAACCCTAGCAAATGAAAGCACTAACTGAGATAGCTAAAACTGAGATAGGGAGGAGGGTGTCTCGCCTGGACTACTTATACTAACCTAGACTAAGCCTATTTCCTACTCTACCCCCTCTCTAAACTAATTACAGAGCGAACCAGCTAAACCCTAAGGCTATTCTGGTCCAACCCGCGGTGGTAGGTAGATCCGACGGCCACGCCCGCTCGAACCGAAGCGTTGCCTCGACGCAACCTCTGGATCGCCGCCACGTGCCGCCCTCGCTCTGCACCCCCGGTTTTGTGGCCCAAACCGGGAAACCAGCCTTTTCCAGTAACCCCCGGTTTTGAGGCCCAAACCGGGAAACCAGCCTCCAGCCTGAGTTTTGTGGCCCAAACTCAGAAACCCGCAGCGCCCGAGTTTTGAGGCCCAAACTCGGAAACCGGCCCATCACCCGAGTTTTGTGGCCAAACTCGGAAACCATCCGCGCCCAGGTTTTGTGGCTCAACCTGGAAACCGAGCACCCAGTTTTGAGGCCCAAACCTGGAAACCGTCCACCCGTTGGTTTTTCTCTGGCTCAACCAACAAACCGGAGCTGTAGAGGGGATGCACCGCCCGTGCACCCCGTCCACCGACACGTGTCCCCAGGTCCTCGACCCGAGCAACACCGTGCCCCGCAAGTCTCCGCTCATCGCTGTCCCAGGCTGCCAGCCACCACAGCTGATCCTCAGGCAGCACTCCGGTCCCTCAGTCCAAGCCTCACGTCCGCCCTTCACTGCTCGATACATCGGCATGGCACGTCCGCCGCACGGCACGCCCATCCTTCATCGCACCCAGTCCGTCGGCACGGCACGTCTCAACTTGACCTTCACCTTGCCCTCGATCACTGTCTCCGTGCTCGACACCTGCACAACACAAGCCAAAGAACATGCGCATCAAACCCGTTGACAATCACTCATCACTCAGAGACTCGGCATACACCCATGTATCCGCAGAATGCCCGTGGGGATTCTGTCGAAGCTCGCCTTGACGCTGTGAACGGCCGTATAGATCAGTCCGTCATCCAAGGTGTACGCGCCGGGGTCACTTTTGGGTTAGCAGCAATGAGTTCATGAACCAAGGAAGACTATTCCTCCCTACCAGTTGGATTTGCATGCGACCCAGACGAATTCGAAGATCTTGAAATTTATGATGGTCACGCTGCCGCTATCGCCGAAATCACTGATCCGCAATCTATTGTAAACACATTATTCTTGGGGTAGTTCTGCACTAGGACGAATTTATGAATGAAGCTTGTAACCTATAGAATTCGTCCTTCTCTGAATAATGCCTATTTTGCATAACCTTGGTTCTTCAATGATTTCCCCAATTGCGACATCTCCTTTGAAGAACGTTTGCCGAGTGTATGACGTCATTTTAGCTGACTAAATCTCATCTCCGATATGTCATGTCACTCAGCTTTGCACTTACTGCACTTCACCTTTCTCTATCCCCAATAAACCTGCCATCTTGAAAAATGCTAGGGTCACCAAGGTCACAAACATCCGTACTAAAGGCGATATAAATATCGGCTATAACTCAAATCTTTGGAATATTTTTTCTGCTAAAGCGATGCTTTTACATCGGTTGTATAAAAATCCTTTGGGTTACACATTTTTCACGCGTTCAGCTTTAGGAAGTAGTGCCGAAGCTTCAACGGACAAACAGTACACATGAATCACCAATTTCGTCACAACCGAATCCCCTTTCTTGGGTTAACATTTTCGGCTAAAGCAAACTGTTGATTTATCTTTCCTCTAAACTCAAAAATAAGGGCCGATCCCACTATAAGGCTACCGGTCGTCACGTACAACTCGAAACAATCCCCGAGTTGTGGAAGCGAATCCATGTATCTCCAATTTCATCAAAAGCTTTTGTTGCACGTCACCTGGTATGAATCTTTTCTGAACTTCCACGAGCTCGGGTAATGAAGAAATAATTGAAGTCCCCTCAAAGGCTTGTAGATTTTGAATCATATCGAGATCCCAACTTGCACACATTGATCCAACTTCGGCTTCATCATCAACACTTTATTCCTTGTCAGCCGATATGAGACTTTGGCTCTAGCTTTCTCCATTACCATTAGTTAGATTTAAAAATTACTCTGAGAGCCGATTGTTTGAATCGGCTGTTGATCCTCGTCGAAGACATTCACAGGACCTGCTTCCCAGGCTCTTCCAGAGAAACACTCGATACCTTCATACTCCCAATAGACTGGTTCTGTATTAGCAACACTAACCGAATCATCAGCATGAACGATCTCAATATCATCTCCAATCCACTGTATGAGGAACTGATGCATAGTTGATGGTACACAACAGTTTGCATGTATCCAATCTCTTCCTAACAGCAAACTGTATGCCCCCTTGCCCTCAATGATGAAGAAGGTAGTGATCAAGGTTTTAGACCCAATCATTAATTCGACATGGACTGCTCCTCGGGTGTTAGAAGAATTTCCCGCAAAATCCCTTAATACCATGTCGGTCTTCAATAGATCTTCACTTGTCATGCCAAGCTTCCTGAAAGTGGTATATGGCATGATATTTATGGCAGCTCCTCCATCAATGAACATCTTGGTTAATGGCTTGCCATTGACATACCCCCTCATATATAATGGCCTCAAGTGTCGGTGTCTGATTGGTTTATCAAATATTGCCTTTTCAGCCAAGACGAGATGAGCCAATAAGTCCTGAAATTCACTTTCATCGAAGTCTGAATATGTCTCGTCCTGGACATCTTGATTCTCCGGAGCTACAAACTCTGACGGGAGAAAGAATGCCATGCATGTATCAGCCGAACGATTACCTCCATCCGGCTTCTCTTTAGGACGCCAAACCCGTTTCATCTTGGTGCCCGCTTGCTCCAACTCTCTGTTCCTCAAGCGCTGCACTCTCCTTTTCTGGCTTCTCCTTAAACCTGGCGGACACCATTGTCCTTTTTGCCAGACATACTCACGGTATTCTTCCTCTTCGGTATGAGCCCAACCTTGATCGGCAAATCTTCCCTGCCGATTCTCAGAATTATTTATTTTTAAGCGTCGATCGTCCTCAGGGATTTGTGCCTCAAGCCTTCATGGACAGAACGGCGGTTGACTCGAGATTGCCTGTACTCGGAGTATTGACTACTGCACTCAGGGCAGTCGTTCTGAACAGGCAACTTCAAGCCTTCGTTCCAACAATACTGGAAGAACGAGCATTCCCAATGAGACTGTTCCTGATTCTTCATATCTTCTCATTCTTTTCGGTACATCTCTTCCGTACCTCCTCTGCTCCTCCAGGAACTTCTATTCTTCATAAAGCCTCTGCTTCTGGTACTGTTCCTGTTCTCGACACCACTTATTCAACAGAATGCGCGTCGTGACCCTGGGCCTGGAGGTGTTACCCGTCTCAATTCGGCTATCTTGGAACCAAACTCTTCGCTGAAGCTCTCCTTTTGTAACCTGCCGATCGAGATCAATAGTGCCAGCTTCCCTTGCTCTATCAGAGGTTAAGACTTTCATCTTACCCTTACCCCTGGGATCGGCTACATTGATCATGTTAACAGAGAAAGACATAGTATTCTACTCAAAAGGGCTACCATCAATCTTCATCTTTCCATCGAACCTCAGATGTCCGCCTTGAATAGCCTTCTGGATCCGATCCCTGAACACTCGGCAATCATTTATGGAATGGGACCTAGTGTTGTGGAAACCACAATACTTTTTGTCTTTGACGCCCCCAGGAAGCAGCATAGGATGACCTTCCGGCAACTTGATGCGTCCCTCCTTCAACAAGTATTCAAATAATTTGTCTGACTTGGACACATCAAAGTCATAAGTACCTTTGTGTTGCCTCAGCCACCGTTGGTTGACTTGAGTCGGCTCTTTAGATCAGGTTATCTCGGCTGCAGCCACCTCATCTTCATCATTATATTCATCTGCTTCCTCTAGGAAAGCCTGATACATCTCGGCAGCTACATCACCCTTCTGGAACTGATTGTTCCTCTTGAATCCCTGAGCTTGATTGTTCATCATTGCCAACCTTTGTGATAACTGCCCGAGGTCTTCAAATTTCATGCTGAATAGCTTTTCTTTGATACTTGGCAACATGTCAGCTATGGCTATTCCCGGCAACTGATCATCTGGCAAATTCAGAGAATAACAGAGATTTTTGGTCTCCCTGAATCGGCGCAGATACTCTTGCGGTGTCTCGCCAGGTCTCATCCTCAAGCTCATGAGATCGACCAACTTCTTCTCACTGGTTCCCGTAAAGAAGTATGAGTGGAATTTCTGCTCCAGCTCTGCCCACGTACTGATGGAATTTGCTGGCAGTGAGGCGAACCAAGAGAAGGCTGGTCCTGTCAACGACAACGGGAAGTATCAAATCCTCCAAGCTTCATCTGCTGATGCCTCACCAAGCTGCATCAGGTAACAGCTGATGTGTTCCCTCGTACTGGTATCATCTTGGCCCGAAAATTTGGTAAGGTCAGTAGGAGGTTTGACTCTCGGAGGAAGAGCTACCCGATTGTACCATTCAGGGTAAGGAGACTTGTACGTGTATGTCTGATTCTTCGGTTTTAGGTCGAACTGATTCTGCATCATATCAGCCATTTTATGCATGATGAGGTCAACGTTTGAATCAGGAGCTGTTTGAGCTTGCCCCCCAGCATGTAATCCTGCTGAACTCCCGTAGCCTGGATTCGGAAGGGCACTAATCGAGTTATAGTCCACAAATTCCCGATATCCGTCTCCAAACATATCTTTCTGTATCCTGTTTGCCACAGGAGATACTCTAGAAGCAGATGGTGGGACGTTCCCTATTGTGCCGAATGTGAGCTGGCCATAGGTCTGGGGAAGTTTTGTCTCCTGAGAAACCATCCCACCCGTGCTTGGGCCAGCTCCACTGTTTTCGATAACTCTTCGGCGTTGAGGTACTTGGAACAACAATGGACCCCGCACTGGACCAGCAGCTTCTTCAAAATACTTATCTGCGTTTGGACCGAAAGTATCAACCATGACAGCACGAAAGGTGTTCAGGAAAGCCGACTGATGACTGGTCACTGCTCCTGATACGATCCTATGCATCATATCTGCCATCTTCTGGAGAGCCGCTTCTTCGCTACCGTCAGGTAGCTCAAGTTGGTGATGAGGAACAACCTTCGGGAACGTCTACTTCTGATAAACTTTGCCGCTTTTATTCTTGGAGAAGGTCTCCAAGCACTTGAACTGGAATTCATCACAAGCCCGCTGCAACAGATCTTTTGATTCTAGCGGCAAATCGTCCATGGTCACCTCGAAGACTTGATCTTCGTTAATCTCAGGCATCTTGAAATGAACGTCCCACCGAGCGTGCCAAAAAGTGTGTTGACGCAAAATGTGACGCCTCGCGTCAGGCACACAGCAAGCCGAACGAGGCTAGCTTCAATCGGGAGCCCGGGGTGTATCGAACCCGGAAACGTGCCAGTCGGTTTGACCTGAAAACCAAAAAGGGATAAAGTGTGAGAATACCTTGGAACATGCTGGGTGAAACCAGACAGTTCCATATGTATGGCTTTGGAAGCCAATCACGACTGCACACTGCTATAGAAGCTGTTTGTCGAAACAGGTTTAATATGTCATTCGGCAAGTATAAAGAGAAAGCATGTAAACATGTCGAATGTCGAATACATATGTGACAAAAGGATAAAGAGGTAACTTGTAAATACAAATCTATTCAGATAACATATGCATAGGCCAATCCAGCCAGTCTGCCGCACGTCCAGCCTTCATAAACCCGTCAGGCATAAACTCAAGCAAAGCTAATCCACCGCATGATACCACTTGCCATAAATCTACACCACTCCTTATAATTAGATTAATCCACCGCATGATACGATCTAATTACAAGAAGCTAAAAGCACACATACATCTGAACAGATCTATACATACTCATTACTCATGTAAGCTTAACCAGAATCGGCAAACTAGCCGAACTGGGGTCCATGAAGAAGAAACACACAGGCAAAGCATGATTAAACTAATTTAAAACCTGTACCTGCCGCACGGCACCCAGCTCTATCAAAGCCTAAACATGATCGGCATGTATGAACCCGCAACATGTAACAACCTAGATTGAAAGTCAATTCGGCCATCATGATCTTATAATTAGCAAAGCACAAGCAAACTCGTGCAACGAGGCCGAACGAAGATCAATCTAGATTGGGCAAAAAGTGTTGTACGAATTAAACAAATAAAACATATAGCACGTGATAACTTAATGAATCTATTAGATCTGCCAAATCTAACAGAGCCGATAACTATTCTTACTCATGACTCAATCCGCCGCACGATACAAGTCATAGGTAAAAACTTCCCGTCATAAGCTTAAATCCGCCGCACGATACTAAGCTTAACGTACGAGACTACTTGCATCATATCTAAATCCACCGCATGATACTAGACATGATAGCAAGGTTGCCGGTACTTACGGAGGTCGACGGATCGATGATTCCTCTCAAAGAACTCGACGACACGACTATAAGACTCGAAGATGGCACGGGGCCGGTTGTATTGATGTGGTTGTGAACAATTTTACAATGGTCGAGGGCTTATATTTATACCCTGGACGAAAACACGAGTCCTAGACGATTACGACTTTACAATGAAATACAAAAAGATATAAACCCTACATTATTTGGTGCCTTCCATCACCCCGTGTCTTCCCGTACAAGCCAGCTTTACTCATAATACGCGTTTTCCGAATGGAACCATGGTCTCGCGAAATAGCCGACTGCGTAGATAGTTACCGAAACTCTGAGGACCAAACAACTGCCGATCGTTTGCCAAATCTGTCTCCTCTGCTGACTGGATCCACTTGTCATATCCTTACGCGTGCGAAAATCTGGTGTTAACACACATCTACCACACCCAACGACCAGTGTACTACATTAGCGAGGTACTCTCCGATTCAAAGGTTAGATACTCACAAGTACAAAAATTACTCTACGCCCTACTCATATCTTCAAGAAAGCTATGACATTACTTCGAGGCTCATGAGATTACAGTCGTCACGGATTTTCCTCTGGGAGAAATCCTCCATAATCGTGATGCCACTGGGAGAATTTCCAAGTGGGCAGTCGAATTGGGGGCACTCAACATCAAGTTCACTCCGAGGAAAGCAATCAAGTCACAGACTCTAGCTGATTTCATCGCCGAATGGACAGAGATACAGCAGATCCAAGACAACGTTATTCCTGATCACTGGAAGATGTACTTCGACTGGTCTCTAAATCTCGGAGGAGCAGGAGCCGGAGTACTCCTAGTATCACCCGCCAGAGAACAGCTCAAGTACGTTCTGCAGATATTATGGCCTGCCACCAACAATGAAGCAGAATATGAAGCACTACTCCATGGACTCAAGCTGGCAGTCGCATTAGGCATCAGGCGACTCCTTGTCTATGGCGACTCTTCCGTAGTAATTCACCAAGTCAACAAAGACTGGGATTGCACAAAGGAAACAATGAACGCCTATTGCGCGGAAGTCCGCAAGCTGGAAAAACACTTTTTGGGGTAGACTCATTCATATTACCTGGGATCTCAATGTGGCAGCAGACATCCTAGCAAAATTAGGATCTGACAGAGCCATGGTCCCTAGTGGTACCTTCGTAAATGAATTATCCAAACCATCAATCCACGAGAAGGAAGAGGTTGAGTCAGCACCATCCATCCAGGTTCTAACTCTAGCACCCGATTGGACACAAGTCTTCATTGACTTCTTCAAAGAGCATAAACTGCCAAGTGACAAAACTGCTGCAGAGCAAGTCACTAGACGTAGTAAAAACTATGTTTTAGTCGGGGACAAGCTATATCGATGCGGAGCTTCATCAGGAATCCTCCTCAAATGCATCTCACCAGAAGATGCCAGGGAAATCTTAAATGAAGTTCACTCTGGGTGTTGCGGCAACCACGCAGCTTCAAGGACATTAGTCGGAAAAATCTTCAGATCAGGGTACTATTGGCCCTCAGCCTTGAAAGACGCAGAAGACTTAGTCCGCCGCTGTCAATCATGCCAGTTTTTCGCCAAGCAGCAGCATGTACCTGCACACGAGTTGATCTGCATCCCTCCATCATGGCCTTTCTCATGTTGGGGACTCGAGCGTGCTCCAGGCGGATTCGAATACATCGACGTCGCAATCGACAAATTCACAAAGTGGATTGAGTACATGCCCTTGGTCAAATTCAATACATCCAAGTCAGTACAATTCATGCAGAGCATCTTTCACCGCTTTGGGATGCCGCATAGAATCATCACCGATCTTGGGTCCCCTTTCACGGCTACTGAATTCAAGTCATGGGCCAGCGACTGCGGAATCAAGATAGACTATGCATCAGTAGCTCATCCACAGTCCGACGGCCAAGTTGAATGAGCCAATGCCTAGATTCTTGCAGGATTAAAACCAAGACTATTTGACCTCCTAAAAGATCATGACGGAAAGTGGGTTGAAGAATTGCCTAAGGTAGTCTGGGGGCTGCGGACACAACGAAGTCGGGCAACAGGCCAAACTCCTTTCTTCCTGGTATATGGCACTGAAGCAATCCTCCCGGCTGATTTAATCTGGAATGCCCCACGAACAGAGCAGTATAACGAAGGCGAAGCTGATGACACCAGGCGGCTAGAAGTCGACAGCCTCGATGAAGCCCGATTAACCGCACTCTTTCAGTCAGCGAGGTACCTTCAAGGGATGAGACGCTACTACGACAGGAACGTCCATCACCGCACTTTTCAAGTAGGCGACCTGGTCCTGAAGAAAATTTAGAATACCACAGGGCGCCACAAGCTTTACAGCTTATGAGTCCATGGGAAGGACCTTACATTGTATCCAAAGTAACAAGACCCGGGTCATTTGAGCTAGTCACTGAAGATGGATCCCCACTGCCAAATTCATGGAATATTGAGCACTTGAAGAAATTCCATACCTAGGGACTATGCTACAAACCTGACTCAGGGCAATTGTATTTATCAGTCGGATATTAATAAAGTTTGGAGTTCATTAGAAAATACGAACCTTCAAATTATCCAGGCTTTCTATATATCTCATCATGACTATTCAGTCGGAAAAAGCCTCTGCAACGGCAGGGCTCTCCACCGACTAATATTTAATATTACTCGGATGGATTGGTTCAGAGGTAACCATACTCGAGTTACGAGCTTTGAGCTCAATACGACTCACAAGGTAGTACAGCATAACACCCGCTATCAGCCTATAGCGAATATGGCATCTACAAAAGTAGACACTAGTTCCTATAAGGCATAACAAGGTCGGGTAATACTCACCTTGTTAAAAATTTATTGGACAGAGGTCCATTCGCTATCGCACTCAAGCTGCGAGTACCAAGAGGATATGATTCACCCTGAAGGAACCATTATCACGGTCCTTCAAGAGGTGCTTGATTAACTTTATCCCTTGAACAAGGGTACTAAGAGTAGTACTCGGGCAAGACCGAGTTCTCTAAATATGATCGTTAGAGAAACGAAGTCACACGACCCAAATCAAAGTGCTAGAGAGCACTTGGATAGACCCGTCTAGTTAGACGCCTGGTCACACATCCACATCAAACAAAAATGACCTATTGACAAGGAATCTCTTGCAATACCGAGTCGATTATATTTGAATTGCACGAGACTCAAAAGTAGCCGATACTTTGATTCTTTATACTTGATAATAAGCGTTTCAGGGAATACAAGCGGCTGGTTCAACAATGAAGGAGACTAAACTACTCTACAAGATGAATCTGTGAGTACTCCTCCGCCGCAGTCTTCACCTCCTCTTGCATTGCTGCAAGGTCCTCGTCGCCTTTGCCTTCAGGGAGGGTCATCAGAGCAGATAAGTCGAAAGACGGCAGATGCAACCGCAGCGTCGCCATCAGACCTTGCACCACAGAAATTGACATATCCTTGATATATTAAGCCAGCCGCCCAGGTGCAGCTTTGGCCCGATCAATCAAAGTCTCCTCGACTCCTTCTTGTACCGGAATCATGTTTAGGATGGGCTCGACGGCATGCTCCAAGGCTTTCAAGGAAGCCTTCGAAGACTCGAGGGCTTCCCCCGACTCCTTGGTAGACTTCAAAGCCTGCAGAAGGTCCCGGTCAGCACCCTCACGCATCAATTTGGCTTCCTGAAGAGTACTTTGCGCATTAGCAAATACCTCCTCAAGCTCCGCCTGTTTTCGGTTGAATGCATTTTGCCACCCAGAAGCCAGCTTATTCGCATCTGCATAAATATCAGTCGGTTATCATACAATCAGATTGACACTATGGAACCGACTGCAACAGAAAACTTCAATGTTTACCCTCAAGCTGCTTTTTGGAAGCTTTCTTCGGCTCCTTCATCTTCTGTTCCATAGCGGCGGCCTTAGCTATCAGCCCAACCTCACGGTCGTTTGCAGCGTCACGCTCCGCTACCACTTCCTTGAGGCTGCCCTAGAGTTCATTGATGGGTTATGCAAAAGCTGGGTGGCTACTTTTTGACTAATCTGGTCCTGGGCAATGTAGTCCCGGAGATCTTGGTTCTCACGGGACATCTCCTGGCGAATCCGGTGACCTGATCCCTAACCTTGAAGTCAAAGGCCTACATGGAACACTACTGTGAGTACTCAGATGCGACTACAGTACAATAAGAAGAAATTGAGTATCTTACCTCAACAAATTGGTGAAGAGCTTCAACAGGATCTCTCACTTGATCGCTCAGCTCCTTCAACCGGGTGAGGTCCTGATTATACCCGGATACGACAAGAGTCGCCCCTGGCGCAAGGACTCGGACGCATCTACAGACCCTCCCTGTTGACGAGTTGAATCTTCTGCACGGATATCCGCCAAAACCATCTCCAGGAATGGTTCATCAGGCTATCGAGTGCGGAAAAACCACTCATTCATTACTCGGTCAAATGCCAACTGAGCAGGAGAGCGGAATATCGAGAATGGCACACCAAGCTGAGGCAAAGGAAGCAGATCCACTTCAGCTGCTGTATCGACCTGGGGACCCGACGGAGAGGAGTCAGGTAGAGCATCTACCTGACTAAAGACAGGAGGGGTGCTGGTTTTTCTTTGTCCACCGTCTCCGACTCCTCTACCCCGCCCGAGTGTCGGGAACGCATTTGCGGCTACTGCAGACGGCTTCGTTTTCCTACAACGGATGAGTATCTATGTTGGTACCAGGACTTTGCAAGCATTCTACAAGTAAAATTTTGTGACTTACTTTACAAGCTTTAATTGTCGTGGCAACTTCAAGAGGGGTTTTCTTCAGTAGCGGGTCTGGAGCCGGAGCTTCTTCAGGGACCGCCCTACTTGACGCCCCTTGGGTTGTTTCAACATCTGGTACATCGCCATATATAAGACAAGAGTTTATCAAAAGCCAGATACAAAAGGATTATAGAGTACTCGGATTTCCCCTTACCAAGAGCACCCATTTACAGTGCTTTTCAGCCAGAGCTGGTGACAAAAGTACTTTTCGAACAGCACGGCGCCTACCAGTACGAGCCTTCTTTGGGATAGTTTCCCCGGCATCTTGAAGTGGAGTCGGTGACCTCTTCCGGCTACTCTCGGCTTCTGGGTCTATAAGCATGACATCAGAGTCAGTTGAATCTTGTGTCAAGCCAGTCAAGATCTTCAAGAGAGCTTGGTTTGGTGGGAAGGTCCTCACTTCGGATAGGACCCTCCAAACTATGCCTCCGCCTTCTTCAGTAGCCGGAGGCAGGGGAGGGCAATCATTGTTATCTCTTCCCTGGCCCTACAAGAGAAGAGCATTCGTCAAGTCAGAAGGATATCTATTTAGAACCTCGAAGACATGACAGGACAACTACTCACCTGAGGAGGCGGGTTGATGGCGCAGAATGTTGTCATCACCGGAACAAGGTGTTCACGGCTCTTGAGCAGTCGGTTCACCCTCCTTAGGATCTCATGATCAGGCAGTTGTTCGGCGTCATGACGACCAGGGTCTTGTATACCCAGGTACTCGAAGCCAAATTTGGCTCGTTGTTGAAGGATGGATGCGCCATGCAACAAAGTCTTGGACGACGGTGTACCCGGTCAATCCACTGATTATCAACCCATCTATCATATCGAGGAGGGGTCGGATAGTTTCTAATTCCTCATTAGTGATTCGGTCCTTCCATTCACGGCACTTCTGCGGCGGCCATCCATCGTGACGACGAAGAGCTGGCGGGGGATTACCCATGTAAAACCATCCGGCAGCCCAGTCTCGTACAGAATCCGACAACTCAACGGTTATATACTGGCTAGCTACTTCCAATCTAACCTGGATACTAGCTCCTCCGACTACTTCGACGCTAGCATCATTGGGTTGACACTTAAACCAGAAGAAGTAGCGAAAAAGAGTAAAAGAGGGACAAATTCACAGAAAAGCTTCACACAGATGGGTGAAGATTGCAATATGAAGACACGCATTAGGAGTAATATGGTTGAGATTCAAACCATAATAATGCAACAATCCACAGAGAAAGTCAGAAGCAGGAAGCCCCAATCCTCGCTCCACGAATGATTTGAACATGACGATTTCAGTTGTGTTGGGGGCGGGAGCACGATGGCCAGAAGGTACTCGCCATCCGTCAAGAGGTTGTGCTTGCAGTAATCCCTGTTTTGCTAACCACGCCAACTCCGTCACCGGTGGTATCTGGCTGTTTCCAAGCTAGTACATCAGTAGGAGGGCATGGATGCTTTGGCCTTCCAGTGGTGGTGATCCTAGGCTTTTTCTTCTCCATAGCAGTTTGTCTCTTGGGACCCATGTTGGTACGAGAGATTTCTTGCGCATCAACTGAGGATTGGCTAGGGGATTTGTAACTCTGAAGGCAAAAGCTTGATGAAAGCGTGAGGAAATACACACGACTGGCTTTATTATAGATCTATTTCGGCAACCGTTCATCTCTCACAAACGGCGTCAAGGACTGTTCAAAACCCCAATGGCTGGGAGAACGCTACAGACGGCGTCAGCTACAGTCAACAGACAAGTTCCCTTCTTTCACAAGACAAACTTAGTACTCGGAAATCAAGAAAAAGGACTCGGAAAATATTCCAAGTACCCGGATCTTATTTATTATTACTCGGAATTATAACAAAGATACATGAAAACATCTTGAGATACAACAACTACTAGCACAAGTACCATCAGGATGTAAAACTCTACTCTAGTATAATCAAGGTACAGAGTCTTGATGCCTAATGCACCAAGGACTAGGTTCAGTGAGACGCAGTAAAGCAGACACAGAACCTTGGGTAGACAAATTAGCCTTTTCAGTGCCTCCCAAGGTGGGTTTCAGGTACCACCCCAATGCTCAAGGAACTTCGGGGAAGACCATCACCCTCGCCGCCCTTTTGACAACCTGTGACTCCGAGGTTATCTACGAGTGGTAGTCACAAGAGTTCTTCTAGACGCACCTCTGTATCCCTCTGCTTGCGACCACTTGGAAACCACCCTAGCGGATGGTCCCTTCACAAGAGTTCTTCTGGACACTTCATCTACTCTACAAAAGGAAAACGCCCGGGGGCTCGGCCATCTCAGCTACTGATATTACAATACTCATGAGGCTAAAAGAAGTCATACACTCCTAAAATATGAACTACTTGCTTCCCAGGCAGGGTATTTATAGGCGGCTTCTTCTCGGTCTATGGACATAGTTCATCAACAAGAGTGTCCACCGGAGCAATAATTCAACCAATGCACTGTGGCACATGTGAAGCTTGGCACTGGTGATTGATTCTCATGCGCACTTCAAGAGGAAGACGACAAAGTTTGCAGTTGCAGAACAAGACAAAAATCATTAATGCGTACAGCTGGAACAATCATTGAGCGGTTATTGCTGACTTCACAGTAATATTTAATTCAGTGGGGGTGATAAGGGATGTTGTTGAAAACATTTCCCACCTGAAGCTGAACATCTATCACTCAGATGGAGTAGGCAAAGAATTGGTGACATGTTCTGACTCCTTAAAGCCTTTATGGATTACCCGGTCCTGTATTTAGAATATCCCAAGCACCGACTACTTTAGTACTCGGAACTTAGGCTCGGGGGCTGCAGGGTATAATCTATAAAGAAAATGTTTTTTCTTATTTGAGAATTACTTAGAATTACTCAGAAAAGGCTTCAAAGATCCTCAAAGTTATTATAAATAACAAGAGGCTCGGGGGCTACACCCTATGGGTGCACTTTTCGAAAAAAGTGCACGCCATGGAATTTCTTTAACTTTGGAGCACTTCAAGATTTCTCAAGACATTACTCGGAGATTCTCAAGAAGAAACTGGAATATAATGTCGTGAAGAAATGACGAAGAGCTTGGGGGCTTGACGGACGAGGATGTCTGAGATAGCATCAGTTGATGATTACTCTGACTAATCCCGGGCGGCACGTGAGATCCGAAGACTTGTTATGAAGTGTACTTGGATTAGGACTCTCGTTGTAACTTAGTCGAGTTCTTAAAGGAAGTCTTGTAATTAGAATAGGACTCCTTTGATGTAATCGACTAGGACTCGGCCTGCGCTATGACTTACCCTGATATATAAGGGGAAGTGGGCGCAGGCTCCAGACGATCGAACATTGAATCATAATCATACACAAGGCACACGTCGTACTGGACGTAAGGTATTATGCTATTTAGCGGCCTGAACCAGTATAATCGCTGTCCCTGTGTACTCACCGAGTCCTACGAACGCCGATCCCCACCGACAAATCGTCTGAGATTACTCAAGACGATTTGCCGGTTAACAAACACCGACACAGTGGCACAGGCACGTCCGATGTGACAACATCGGAGCGTCTGATGCCATCTGGCCAGCACACTCAAGTCTAAGTGACATCGACGCGTGTCCGATGCCCAAACAGGGCCAAACGACTTCGGATCGCGACGCTTCCTTAATGACTTTTCATCCTCATGACATAAGGACTCCCTCAAAGCTACCTAGGGCTATGAAATAACAAGTGTGCACCGCACCTACCTCAAGAGACTCATCTAGGTCAGCTACTGATTCACGCTCCCCCTTTATAGTACGACCAAAGAAAAACAAAGACCTAAGACTACCTAAGTGTCCTCCAACACCATATGACACTTAGCCTAGTCCTACCACCCCCCGTTCTTTTCGTCCTTCCTTGAAACCGAAACAATTTCCATTGCTAGGGGACATGAAACTCCATATGCCCGTATCATATCGCCATTACCATGACCTAACTCATCCCTGTTTCTGCAAAACACACGTTAGTCACAATAATCTTGTGTTTCATCCAATCACCAAAACCCACTAGGGGCCAAGATGCGCTCAATCTCCCCTTTTGGTGATTGATGACAACACGGCCTCTAGTATAGAGAGAAGAGGTTTTCAAATCATGACATGTATGAACTTGCAATAAATAAGAGAAAATGGTTAGTGGCAAGCTCATACATATCATGCCAACATCCTGCACTCAACAAGTTAGAGTGAATAGCAAGTGCAAGAGTAAAGAGCTCGAATACATAACACGTGAGAATTAAGCGCAAGTAAACGAGCAAAACGAAATGACATGTCATATATGAATCATAGAGAGCACAAAACATGTCATGAGGTCCATAGCACAAATATATAAGCATAAACATAGTGCAAAAGATGCGATATGCAAAGAGCGTATGTGAATATAACACACATAAGAATCAAAACCCTCTCACATCGCTCCCCCTATCGCTCTCGACCACTCTCCCCCTTTGGTGTCAAACACCAAACAAAGCATCGGAGGGCGGAGGTGGCGCAGATGAGTCAGGACCCTCCGGAGTGCGTTGAGTGAATTCAAACTGCTGAAGAAGCGCCTCGGAGTCTGAGGAAGACGAGACGACAGTCTGACCCTCTGTAGGTGGAAGCTCTGGAGAAGCAGTCTGGGTCTGCTCTGGCACTGACTGCTCAAGCTGCTCGGTCTGCTGAGTGGTGGTCTCAGTCTCTGTAGCTGTTCCTGCCTAAGGGTCAGAATGCGGAAGCTCTGGAATAGGGGCCAACTCAGGCTACACTGACGTGGTCGTCTCAGACTGAACAGGCTCTGTCTGCTCTGAGGACGCGACGAAACTCGGAAGAGTCTCAGTAGTAGAAGTCACTGGAGCTGTCGACGTCTGAATTGGGCCCTGAAGATCCGGTGTGGGAAACCCAGTGAGCTCGCTGAAGCTGGCTAACAAGTCGCGCGTCACTGTGGTGGTCGTCGTGAACAGAGACTCTGTCGGACGTGGAGTGAAGCCAGTGTGTAGCGGACTGAACAGCGGGACCCCTCCTGCTGGTGTAGTATAGCTCGTGAACTGAGAGGAGCTGAGGCCAGTGAACTGATGCTGCTGGCTGAACTGCTGCGGCTGAGGGGGAACAGGTGGCTGCCACTGGATCTACTGCTGGGGTGGAGGCTGCTGCCACTGCCACTGTGGAGGACTGCTCATGATACGCTTCATGAAGCTCAGAGTCTGCTGCTAGAGCTCCATCATTTGCCGCTGAAGAGCGTCTGGCCGCTCCTATGCCTGCTACTGAGCAAGTGCCTGAGCCTGAGCTAACCTCTACTGCTCCTGAGCTAGACGCTGGACGTCCTATGTGACTGTCCTCTGCTGCTCCCCCATCTGAGATAGTATAGCTAGCAGCGCGAGGTCGGAGGAGCCAGACATCCCAGCCTCAGTGTCATGTGAACAAGACTGAACGTGATGGGGGAGGTGGTAGTCCTCGTCTGAGCTGTCTGTGGGGTCCTCGGCCACGAACGTGTCCTCACCCTCTAAATCTGGAAACTCCTGCTCTGCGAGGGCTCTGACGGCCTCGTCCTGCTCCTGTGCTGACTCGGGCACCTCTGGACGACGTCTGGAACTGGAAGGAGCTCCCTGCCGCTGCCTGCGATCCCGACCATGTCCCAAAGCTGACTCATGTTATATGCGGGGACACGGTCGCTGAGCTAGAGAGCGATTGTCCTGGTCGAGACCCTGTCGTGACTGCTGCCTTCCACAGAATGTAGGCGACTCAGTGTGCATACGGTAGCTGCCTCCGGGCCTTGATGCCCTCTGCCATAGTGTCCTCCATCTCATATAATCACATTCAACACGTCGAACTCCTGCTGGCAAATCAGATAGGCAAGCAACCATAGCTAGAGTCAGGACATACCCTCTCTGAAGCCCACACGGGGTAATAGGGTGCACCGAAGAACCTCATGAGGATCCGAGCCGCAGGAGTAAGATCCTTAGGCGCTTGGCTCGAACGTCCCTGAAAGGCTCTCTGAAGCACGAGCGCACCAGGTCAGTGGTAGGCTGCTCTCCGCCATGAGGGTGTCTGGGTGGCTCTATCTGACCGTAGCAAAGGTCGTGAATCCGGGTCTGTGAGTGGTGAATTCTGAACCAATCCTGGATCTCTGATGTAAATAGCATGTAGTGCTCTCTGCAAAAGCAAACTCAATCGTCTCACGGTCTGGTGCACCACAGTGAGGCATAGAACTGGAAGACCCAACCTTATATAAGAGCCAGACCTCCCTAGAAGGTCTGCCAAACCAGGTAGGTAAGTGAGTGTTGACACTCACTAATACTCATAATTAACCATCAACTATTGCATGAAATGACACTAAATGAATTACAAAGCATAGTTGTAGGGTTCGAAACTAACAAGTTCCAAGAGTTTTGGTGCTCTCACTTGTTTTGTAGGACATCAATATTTCACCATATAAAGTACCTGAAGTGATGAATTGGAGTGCACCATTGCGAAGGGCTCGTCGAGACGATCAAAACGGACATATCATTTGCTATATTCGGAGTCCCGAATGAAAAGATATTAATTTCGCGACGAAATCTGCAAAAGAAGGATCTAGAAGACACAGAAGACACCACGAGGCGGGCCACCACATGGGCCCACTGGGCCAGACAGACCGGTCCCACATGGAGACTGACCGGCGGCCACGGAGCCGTTTTGCCTCTGCTTTCTGGAACCTTCTTCCACCGCCTCCTAGGATGCATCTCCACCTTCCCCGAAGTCGGTTTAATCCAAGGGCTCACATTTCACGCTCCGGGCTATAAAACAGACCCAGACCCCCCTCTCCAGGCATCTCCATCTTCATTATTCATCTCAACATCAAAAATTAGGGTTTCAATTAGAAGTAGAGGTCCCTCTAGATGAATCTCTTCTAGTTCATCTAGAATTAGATCTAGTTCTAGTTCTTCTAGTTCTAGTTCATCTAGTTCTAGTTCTAGTTGTCTAGTTCATCTAGTTGTAATTAGAGATCGGATTAGAGAGAGGAGGAGGAGAGAGCTGATGAGGAGCCGGATCTGTCAGATCTTCCTCGACATTGTATTGGTGCAGCATCTAGTTCGTCTTCAAGTAATCTACAGGTTCTTCATTTACTATTTCTAAGTATTATATTTAATTTCAGTTCTTGCTTTATTTTATTTACTGGATCTCCACTCGTATTGAGTGCTCTAGTTATTCATGGTAATTAGAGTAGTAAGTGTTAGTGTAGACACGGTGTCTAGACTAGGGTTTACCTGAGTTTGCGCCCAATCCTCCGGATAGTTGTGGTAGTTACAGGGTGACAGCTTTGTAGATTGTTATAATCCACCATGTTAGGTTGGTGTTTTCGTAGAGCTTTTTGGCAGCCTTTTCCCGATTACCCTTTTCCCAGTCTTTTTTGAGATTCGGAAAGGTACTGTTGCTTCGAAGTAAGTAAAGTATAGTGAGCCTTTAATCAAATAGACCCACTTAGAAAACCCTATATCTCTCTCTACCCATATTACCATTCTTTTCTTGGACGTTTTAATTCTTCTAGTACACTTCGCGTTCCCCGTGGAAATCGATACCCTGGAATACTCTCGGGTGAAAGCTACATCGGTATCCGGCGCTTGTGGATTATTTTATGTGCGTTTAAAATACCAACAGTGAGGATGGGGCAGAGCTACTCTGCTACTGAACCAAAGCCTCCAAGGTGCAAACACGCTGAGAACGCAGACTGATCCCAGC